>CM042077.1:57745560-58378736 GCA_023509865.1 Trypoxylus dichotomus
CTCATAAAGGGATGTGCGAAGTTCGCGGTGTTGATAAAAATGACCAACGTTCTGATCGATCTTTTGAAATTGATGACGACAAAATAAAACACATAATTTAATCAAATCGTCATATAACTGTGCGACAGATTGCATAGAAGTTAAATGTGTCACACACAACAGTTGAAAATCACATAAAACGTGTTGGACTCGTTAACAAGGTGGATATTTGGATTCCGCATGAACTGAAAGAAATTCACTTAACACAGCGCAATATTAGTGAAACGCATTTCAAGTTTAATACGATCACCCTTTTTTGAACCTGAACAACAAAGTCCATAATCCGTTCGAGCGGTAATTTTCTTGGGTTCGTCAAGCTGAGTATCCCAAAACTGAATCTGTCCTTGCAGACTGCCGGGCAGTCGACAAGAAGGTGCACGGGAATTTCCTCTGCTCTTCCACACTTTCTACGTAAAGGGGAGTGCGCAGTGTCCAGTTAAGATCGCTGTGAGTGCTCTCAGTTTGGTCCTGCTCATAAGGACTACCATACGCAGTCTTTCCTCACCTGGATAAATCTCGAAAGATTTGCAGTGTCTCAAACCGTCGACACCTTTCCAGCTGCCTCTTGGCAGGGAATTATTACATTGTATCCCCTAGCAAAGCTATACACGGGCCGAATTTTGTCCGTCCCCATTGATAGCGGTGCTGTCTGTACGATGTAGTTGAAGATGCTGGTGTGGTCTCCGAACTCGCCAGAGAATTCCTTGCACCCACTACATTTGACACTGTAGGCTGCAAGGGTTGCTTCTGACCTCAGCACTCGCTGCAGTAGCGGAAGCCAAGGATGGTCCCCATCGCAGTCGTCGGCGTCGAAGCTATGGCCGCCGTAACGCGCTCAAATCACACTTGATTGAGTGTTTTGCCGATAAGACCAGAAATTTTATGAACGCAGAATCATTATGTTACCAGAAAGATGGCAAAAAGTCTTCGAACAGAATGGAAGATACTTTGCTGAGTAAATTTCATTTTTCGTATAGAAGAAATTGATTCTATTTCACACCTTAAGCCGAAAATACTCTCTTGCTTACCTCAATATCTCATGTATTAACAAAACAAGACTGCCTGGATGCATTATTCCCATGGCAGTTCACGAAAGGGCTGTTCGTTGGTGCAATACAAAATATACTTTGACAATTTGTGACCAACTTCAGGTTTTTGTGGAATATTTTATCAGTACCTTTTGTGAAAAATAAAATTAAAAATATTTTTTAATAATAAATTGACAGTTGTTGATCTTTCCAAAATAAATCATTCTTTTTTTACCAACCTTGACTGAATTTAAGGCGAATGCTCTATAAATTTCAAAAAGAGACAATCTTCGATAAACTGATCAAAGATATCTTTTTAATGGAAATCGTTTATTACTTAATTAAGTGTTACAGTATCTTTCTTGTTAGTTTTGACGTCTGTTTCCTTCCGTTCCTCCCGTTTCCTTCCTATTGAATTCCCTTTCCTCTCCTTCTCTTCCATTATGGCTTGTTGTATAACCGGTGTTTTGCTTTTCAAATCGTGCAAACGTACCTGCAACCTACTTAGCTGTTCGCTCACTCCATGCATTTGCTCTTTAAGATCGTCGCTAATCTGATCCATGTCGTTCAAGGATCGCCCTAGTAGAATATCTTCCCGTTTCTGCAAGAAGTACTTCATACACTGCATATCTTGCCTTGCGTTCTGAAGAAAGGCTGAGCTAATATCGAGCCGCTTGCGTAAATATTCGAAATATCCTGGAACTATTCGATGAGGATTCTTCTCTAACATAACCTGTATTGAAGCTGTTTTCTTCATTTTTCGGAATTCAGGAGGGTTCTGCGGGTTTCCTTTAGATAGTTGGACATCGCGTCTGTCTTGCATGGTCTGTTTCTGTAGATTTATGAACGGATTTCGTTTAGTGGCAGAAATGGTGCTGATTGTTTGACGACAGATGACAGATGACAAATTTGATGGTGAGGTATCGAGTTTTTTGGGCAAATTTTGATGAAGTTGGAAGACAGATTCGTCCTCTATCTAGCGTTTTAAGTGAGCAGGAACTGAATGTTGAATGCAATTATACAAAGAAGGATTACTAACATCTATAAAGGTCTGGTTTAAGAGTGGTATTGAGAACTGGATTTTGCAAAAGGATAACGATCCAAAACACCAAAGCAGACTGTGTGCGGGCCACCAGTTGGAAAAATCACATTATAACGTTGGATTGGCCCTCGCAGTCCCCGGATGCTAACCCGATCGAGAATATGTGGGACATCATGAAGCATAATCTGCGAAGTGAGTGTACATATAAAATATAAGAGCTATCCGGTAGCATAAAAAAGATACGGCGTTCGTTACCTAAGTTTTACGCTGAAAAGCTGGTAGAAAGCATGGAAAAATGTTGTTAAGCTATTCTGGATAGTAATGAGGATTGGACCCTTTTTTAGTTTAGCGCGTATTAACTTTGAAGATATTCATTTTAAAAATATAAATACATATTTTTTTTCATTCAAATTTGTTTCAATTTGGGCCTTGCGTTTCTTGGTATGCAGACTGTACAGAGTGATTTTATATGTTTGAGGGCAGTTTAAATTTTGCGCGGTGGATTTTAGGGGATTTGACATGTTAAGAGTGGCCATTGTGAGTATGGGTCCTGTCAACTGCCTGTGCGACACGTTGTTTATTATTCGTTATTTATATTCATTTTATTCGTTATTATTTGTTTCATTTTTACTTGTAATATGTTCTTCTTAGAGCTACTGTTTATCAGTGTTATCACATTTACATTAATTTTCTGCTTAGAAAATCAATATGAAATTGATTTTTTGAAGATCGCCAACGTGACAAAAATTTAGCAAGGTGCAAAATTTAAACTGTCCTCAAACATTTAAAATCACTCAGTATATACATATTGATTGAAATTTTTAATACTGACATTTGAGTAGTAGCGCCCCCTATTTCCCAGTATGCAAAACTAAAAAGACATCCGTGGTATTGCGTTGGTAGATCGTTGATTGTATTGTTCTGACCAACAGTTTTTATAAACTAATCTGAACTCTACAACAGAAACACTATCCACACCCAAATAATTACCCAGAAAAACGTCATGAAAGAAAGAAGTTACTATCATTACAAAAATACCGCAGATTCAGCAGTGAGACCTAAAAATCTTCGTATGGACCGACACACTTTATTCATTTATTCATTTTGTAAACATTTACTTTCTGTTTCAGAACGAAAAACATATAAAAGCACAACACACGCGAATATATCTGAACAACACACGACGACACGGTATGAATTCTTGTTCATATCGTGAATCGAATAAATTATGCGTTACGCTTTTTTTTTCCCGTTTGCATCCCTTACAATTCCTCTTACGCGATCCCTTCGCCAAAACGAAATTCTTGAAAATTACGTTTTTATATATAAGCCCCGCCGAAAAGACTCCGAAAACGAATGATCTTTCAGGATAAATGCATATCGGCAAATATTGCCCGAGCAGAAGATACGTCTTATAGGGAAATAAAAATAACTCACCTGCACCATGAGCGAGATGCCGACGATTCCCTGCGATTTATGCTGCGCCTCGGACATGTTGTGGTACAGTTCTTTATTAAAACCGTAAAACTGGATCTGAAACGTAATATTGCCTCTTATTTATACCGGAGGATGTAGATATACATACATATAAAAGTGAAGGAAATTGTACAGTACAAAACATAAAACGTGAAGATGCGTATTTTTTAATCTTTAGATATTAAATTCTTCATTAAGCGAGCTTTTTATATTACAGGTGCCGTGTTGTAAATCTACCTTGAAAATGCAACTTTTTTGAAGTTTTAGTGCGAAAAATTAATTCTAGTAATTTAGAAGCGGCTATTGCGGCATCTGAGACAATGGTTAGAGAAGGTAAACTTTTTATCATATATCACACCCAAATCTTTAATGGCAAGCAGTATTAATATTGTTAATACAATACAGAGAATCGATTCTACATACCTATTTTGCAAAAAACATGAAGAAACACTTATCTACATTTAATTTTAAATTATTATGCAGAAACCAGATATGAATTACGTCCAAACTACGCTGCAGAAGGTCAACAGCGATATATATATATATATATTAAAGAGGAGCGCACCAAGGTTCGATCCTTGAGGTACCCCACAGATGGAGTAAAATGTTCGTGATTTAAATCGATTAAAATAAACGTAATTAAGTCTGCTTAGAAGATATGATCGAATTAATCTTAGGAAATTCCTGCTGACACCGAAAAAAACTCAGCTTCTCCAATAACTTATGATCAAGCAGATCAACCGCACGGGAAAAATCAGTATAAATAACATCCAGTTGACCACCTCTATTCACGGATTCAGCTACTGTTTGAGAAATCTGTGCCAAGTTAGTTACATTAGATCTATTTGCCAAAAACGATTCTGAGATTCAGAAAGATATGATTTAATACTATAAGAAGGACGTTTACAAATTAAGACTTCCAAAGCCTTCGCAAAAGAAGAAATTGTAACTACAGGTCCGTAATTGCCAATGTTGGAACTATCACCCTTTTTCAAGATTTGCGAAATTCTGGCTACTTTCGATATATCAGGAAACGTACACGTGTGTGGAGCTAGATTAGAGATTATACATAGAGGAGTGGAAAAGATAGTAGCACAAATCTTCACGAAGAAGCAAGGAATGTTATCATCACCAGCTGTAAATTTGTTTTTTAAAGTCTTGATGCATTATATTACTTCCTCTACCGAAACAGACTGTAAACAGAACGGTGGTAAGTTGGAATCAATATCTGGAAGATGAGAGTCCAAAAACTCAGGTAGAAAAACATCAGAGAATAATTTGGCAAAAGCATTAACTGTCAATGTTGGATCACTGTATTCGTTAGTGAAAATTCGGAAACTAAAGTACTTAGGACACATAATGAGAAATGAGAACAGATCTTATCGTTTGCAGAATATACTACAGGGAAAAGTAATGGTAAAGAGTGGTATTGGTAGAAAACGAATTTCTTGGTTGAAGAATCTCAGAACCTGGTTCCGTATGAATGCGACTGAATTATTCCGAACAACAGCAAAGTTAAAATAGGTGGTAGCATGGTAGTCCACATCCGAAACGGATAGGAACAATTAGAGGAAGAAGAAGATATTTCCCATAAATTTAGTTGTTATTGTAGAAAGCGAGTATCTGCGAAGAAGATTGTTTTTAATACGCATGTCAAGCGAATATATTTATCCTGCTTGTATACTTTGTATTATATATTTTATGTCAATAAAATTCCATCGTTTCCTCTTTAAATAAGAAATCTCCTACAGCGGTTATTGCATCAAAAATAAACAGCAAACACTAGACGGTATAAAATAATAAGTATTTTATCCTCCTCGAAGAATTTTACGACCGAGATACATTCTTACTGCAGTACAAGAGGGCTAAGCTAAAGAATACAAAGATTTATTGTCACCGCTTATATCGCCAACCTTACCAGCCATCCAGTCAGGGAGAGGAAATTCAATATTACACACACTTGCTCTCTTCTACACACGGAAGCGTGCACAAGCTACACACTCGCGCCCGGGTAAACTGTATCGGAGAGACAGGAAGACAATTTAATACTATATCTATCTTACGCTTCATTTAATTTTATTCCCGCACTGAATTATCTCCCTAACAACGTCATTTATCCGGGCATTAACGTTTTTCTGATGGAGTGGAGAGGAACGCAATATACATAAATATATTATGAACTTTATATGTCTCTCCTTTAGTCGTAACGCTATTTACGCTGCCGTTTTTGGTTGTGCATGTACGGGTGTGTACGTGCGCCTGTAACCGGTTATTTTATAGGTTAAGCTAATTTTCGCCGTTATAAAGAGCAAGTCGTAAAGGCGAGACCGCGCCATTGCAGTGCCGTTTAATGGTTCGCGGAACACCTTAATCAACCTTTTCGTCAGATTAACACCGGTGCTATGTACGTAATAACGTTTTTGATAGACTAAATAGGTTTTATATGTATTCGTACAGGTAATAAAAATAGTGTACGTGCGACGATTAAAAATACAAATATTTGTCGTTAAAAATTCAGTTGTGAATACAGTATTGAAGCCGCAACATCTGATACAGAATTCTGAAGATAGATATCCAAATCTGAGGCAAATTGTCCTTCACTTGACGGCAATGTTTGGATCAACCTATTTGTGCGAGTTTGCATTTTCTGAAATGAAAATAATTAAGTCAAGATATTGCAATCGACTAAGTGATGTAGATATGTTATCATGCTTGCGATTGGCGCTTAGTAATTACGTACCATCTTGAGAAAAGTATGCTGAAAACACATAATGACATGCGCTGACATCCAAAGATTTGTAATTCTTTAATTTAGTAACTAAAACATCGTTTTGCTAAAATCAATAAAGACACATATTTGGGTATCGGTATTTTCATTAACCTTTTTAGGGCAGCGACCTATGTTATACCTGTGACCTATCTACGCCATGATACACCTTACCCGTGTTCACTATAATTCTGTATCACACATACTTGAGGGATCTACAGAATCGATCGCTTGTAATCTAACAATTTTGAGGTAGATCATCGCTAGCTTTTTAAGTCTAAGCACCTTTGATTTACTTCTTTAGTTACTTAACCGTCAATAACTTTAACGTTAACGAATTGTTGTTTGAGCTATTTTCACCGTTCATTGAAGTTATATAGTCTGACGTTTCGGCTGTTCTTCTACTGCTGTCTTCAGGGTAGCCTTGAGAATGGGTGTTACGTGCCAGAACAATCATGCTCCGATGATTGCAGTAGACGAATTGCGGCAATGTCGGACTATATAGTTTCAACGTACGATGGAAATCGCCCAAACAACAATTCTAATTAGTAATCCGTCGTCAATAGCATCACGTCAAGAGTTACTTAATCATTCCCACGATTAGTACTGAATTACCGAAAAAGAATTCCTTGGGTTTATGACGAGCAAGTTTTAAAACAAAGAAATTAGATTTATGGTACCGGCGCAGCCACTTAAAAGTTACTTGCTTTATTAAGTTCTAAGCAAAGGCCTTAAATATCGAAATACTGTTCACAAGAACCAATTCCGTGAGAGTAAATTCTATTATACGATCACATCGTTTCTTACTTTATATTTTTATGTTGTATATTATTCAGTTATAAATAAAGACTGGATATTATGCAGAATGCATACTTTTTAGTATATAGCTTTTATATTTTGTACTTAACCATTTCCCACTCTAAGAAAACGTCGCTTACAATTTATTTTGGTGCATGTAATCCATATATAGATACCTTACTATGACGGCATATGCATGTGCATATTTCGTCATAATTTTGCTTATAATAATAATAATAATAATCTTTATTACCCAACAGAAAATAATTCCATTTACAGGATAATGTGACAATAACATAAAATAGTATAATACAGCATAATGTAGTAATGATATAATATATACAGTGCAGTAATAAACTTAAATTACAAAAATGATACAACTGAATCATGAACATAAAAATAGCTCGGTGACACCAGAATGCAAGAACAAAGTAGGACGACATTGTAAATCCATGTAGACACTTCAACAAAAAGGATCATCGAGTAATTCATTGGCATTCCTAATCATATGCGTAATGGGTGCTTTAATAATAATAATAATAATAATATCTTTATTGCCCAACAGAAAATAATTCCATTCCATTTACAGGACAATGCGAGAATAATGTAACCTAGCATATATATGTAGTAACAATATACAGCGCAGTAATAAATTAAAATTAGTCGAAAAAGATACAACTGAATCATAAATATAATAATGGCTCGGTGACATCAGAATGCAAGAACAAAATAGGACGACAATGTAAATCCATGTAGACTCTTCAACAAAAAGGATCGTGAAGTAATTCATTGGCATTTCTAATCATATGCGTAAAGGGTGCTTTAAGCAGAACATTAGTTTTGCATGACGGGACCTTAAAATTAGGGAAGAACCTGGTATCGTACCGAGGTACCACAAAATTAATTTTGGAGAGAAGGGATGGAGCGTCAATAGCGTGATTAATTAGTTTAAGTAGAAATTGACTGCTAAATTCCTTCCTTCGATCCGATAACGATACAAAGCCGTGTCTCCTCAGCAGACCAGCATAATCAACATCGCGTCCAGGGTAAGTGCCATCAATTTTGAAGGACAGGCATTTCAAAAATCGTTTTTGCACTCTTTCAAGTAGTACTTGCAGATGGAGATAGTGAGCATACCAAATTATGGAGCCATACTCCAACCCAGCGGACAAGCGAATAGTATAATGCTTTTAGCGAGGCAGGATTATTGAATGATCTGCAGGATCGTATGAGAAATCCTAAGGATTTCATCGCAGAATTTCGTATGGATAATATGTGGTCTGCAAACGACAAATTTGCATCAAACTGCACGCCCAGGTCCATCACAGACGAATGCCTAGGAACAATAGCCTGACTTACAGCATAGTGAAAATTGTATAGTCTATGACATCTGGAGTAGCTTACAACAGCACACTTATCCAGATTCAAATGAATTCCATTCTGTGTACACCATCTAACAATTGTATCCAGACTGTTCTGGAGAAACAGACAATCTGCCGGGGAGGTTATGGTATTGTAGATCTTAAGATCGTCCGCGTAAGCCAGTACATTGCAGTCCAGCCCCTGTGTGTGCTTATATATAATGATGTTTTCGCGGGTAAAGAATGTTTTGTTTTTCTCTCGGGTTTCATCCCGGGTTCGGCGTTGGTTCCCAGAACCAACGGATGCGTCATGACGTTTCGATGTAATCACATACATCTTCTTTTCGAGGTGGTCGTGGTTTGACTACATTCAAACTACGTCTTCGATCGCAAGCCGAACGAAGGTGTTCAATTGCAATATAAATGTATTCTTCGGTTGTTTCATTTACCGAAATAGTTGGAGCTTATTTAATTATGTTAAAAAGTAAATGAGAATGCATTTGGTGTTAATCGAAGACAACATAAATGTCATATGACAAGCTTTAAAATGACAATATTGCCATGGATAAACTTGAAGCAAAAATATAACTTTGACATGAGTGGTTATATACATAGTGTTATACCGTCATTTGTTAAGAAGTAAATCTCTCCGTTGGTAATCTCCATCAATTTTAAAAGAGAAAGTTTCAATGGTATGATTGAAACTAAGCAATTCAATATATACAAGATAAAGCCAAACAAGGAGGAATGTTGCTGATTATGAACAATACATCATGGGCTCAACGGGACTGTATCCAAGTCCATCGAATGGCTTCAAAGTATATGCCAACACACAACATCCTTAAATCTTGCATAGAATTTGGTTATTGTCCATGGTGAAGTTGAGCTGTTCAGTGAAAAAGAAAACAGCAGTGCAAATATCTTTGTCTACTGTAGCCCGACTGCGGTAAAACCAATGTACATTTTCAACGACAGTACAATCAATAAATAATTGCATGCATATTAATGACTACAATAAAATATCAAATATATTAGTTAATTTTAAAAATCGCTTAACTGCGCATATTACAAATTTATATAGTTGTCTTCTCTTTATATCTGCAATAAATTTAATAAAAAAGATTTCTTTGCTGTTAGCATTTTATTTATAAAATAACAAATGAAATAAACATATGAATTTGATTTATAAACAAATAATTTCAATTTATTTATCTTTCTAATGCTAGTTAAATACCGACGTCTCCATAGCACAATGTCTTGTTGTTACATTAGCACACTGTTTCGATTCTTTTTTAACCACTTAAATCCTAACAGGGCAAATTGTCATATACAGTAATAACCTGCAAAGGATTAATAAGTTGGTTTAAATCGAAGGTCAAAATGTATTATTTACATTTAATAATTTTGTACATGTAGGTAAGTCATTTTTTAAAAAGAATGAATGGACATGTCGCCTAATTATAGATTTTTGAGTTTCGTCTAAGTGATCGTATATTGTTTCTTAGGAGGCAAGCTGGGAATTTATCTTGTATTAATCTCTTTGGCATTGTTCTCATACTATTCTTTCACTTAAACCAAGTCATGTTGCAGTCAACAGACGTTGACTTGCAATTTTCTTGCTTCAATTGCACATATAAATTGTACGCCATTAGCCTCTGCCTGCTGCCAATATGTTTCCCTTGAGGGTTTTTCAATGGTCCTACAACTGGATGTACTATTGCTTCCTCGGGCATACCATAATTAAAGCTGTAATTTTGTAATTAATTATGTAGTACCTTGAATTATTAAATGATGAGATAAAAGAACTCTGAAAAGAATTCTTTTTGCCACAACTAAAGATGAAATTCCATGAAAAACTGCAGGAAACAACGGCAACAAAATCGTAAGTGAATTTGACAACTGACAGAAATTTCATATAAAGAAATTGCATGAATTTCTCCTGTGTGAACATGCCTCGCCCATTAGCCAATAGCAAGCTCGTATTTTAAGGCCTATCTATTCCAAGTCTGCATTCTTAACATGAATGGAGTATAGGTATGTACATATATATATATACGGTATGCGGCAAAATAGACAGCACTATGTGCAATGCGCATATGTCAAATGTGTATGTGTCATGTACTGAGACATACTGAGTGGTTTCCGAACGTGGTTACAACGTATGTCAATGTATTTTTAATGTTAGTTGCTTCAGGATGGTTCTTATTGTTGCAAAAAAAGTTTTTATCGTGGAGCACTATTTTCGGTCATACGGAAAAGGGCGCGAAAATGGTTCAAGCTTAAAAGAATTTGCCGACGTATTTAAGCCTAAGTTTATGACACAGGCTCTGAGCAACGCCGTTATGTTAGCAGTTGTTGACAAGTTTCGTCGTACGGGAAGTGTGCTTTGCCATCGTAGAAGTCAAGCGGATCGCCCAGTGACGGTCACACCAATACGAATCACGGATGTGTTTTCAATCAGGTGCTGCAATCACCGAAACGAAATCTCCGAAGGTCATCATTAAAATTGAATATCAGTGATCTATCGTTACGTCGAATGTTCAAGAATACTAGTGGATTTGCATACAAAATACAGACCGGACAGCGTCGGTGTTGGCTACGGATTATGGGGATGCGTCGATCTTGTCGAATGTTTGGTTTTCTGATGAAAGCCATATTTATTTAAACGGATACATTAACACGCAGACAACACGGTTTCGTGGATTCGAACGCCGCGACATAATCGTCGAGCAACCCCTTCATAGTGACCGTGTTACCATTTGGTGTGCTGTATCCGCACATGGCATACGATGGAACGCCGTTAACCGTGAATCAGGAGCGCTACAGAGAACAGGTTATCATACCATTTCTTTTGGTCTTCAGCGATTTTGTCGTGCCAGGAACCCACCACGTAGTCAACAATGGTTTCAGCAGGACGGGGCAACCTGTCACACGGCTAGAGAGTCTTTTCGAATGCTGCGCAATCATTTTGGGGATCGCTTTATTTCTCGTGGCACTGATTTACCATACCTATCGCACTCACCAGACCTAACACCACCTGATGCGTACATATGGGGAATGCTGAAGGAGGCTGTTTTCCGTACCGATATACCGTCTGACATTCCGGAATTGAGGATTAAAATTCAAGGTTTTTTGCGTGCCATGAAACAACCTGTGTTCACAGACATGTTAGTGAACCTTCGCGAACGCTACGAATTCTGCTTGAAACTGAAGGAAACGCATCTTGAACATCTGTTTTATCGGAAACGTCGTCGTGAATAATGTTTGAAATGCTATATAATGTTAAAGTATGTAAATACATGAATAATAAATAATATACGTTTCATAATTTCAGTACTGTTTACTTTGCCGCATCCTGTATATACCTAATTATATCAAAATTCTCTTCACTCTTGAACTATAATATTGAAGATTACAAACACCTCAATTATGAAGTAAATATATCTGTTTGAAAGCAAAAATATTAACATGATAAACGGAACATATTCAGATTTTTATGGAACTCTTACTGAAATTTTCATTTTGCAGGACTAGATATTTTACCGATATATGCATTCACTTACCTACAATGGTAGAACATTAGACTGTTACTAGAACAGAATAATACTCGCATTTTATTGCTTCTGCATTTCTAAAAAATTTTTTCTTTGTCTGACGAAAGTTTATCCGGTCTTATTTTGAATATATCTAGAAACAATAACCCTTTAGAAGAGAGTGTTTTGTCATTTTCCTTCAAAAATTCAAGCAAATTGTCGTAAAGAGAACACAGCAAGGCTATTGAATACATAATGCGATATCTACACAAAATTAAAAAAATGGGCTATAGATATTTATATTATATATATGTCTATTATACGTGTTTAAGACTATAAGTTGAGTTTCTTGGACACTATAGCATCGGCTAACCTTCCATATAAACGATGCCTCTAATTTCTTTACCCCTAAAAACTTTTAGCGTAGAGAACGTGACAAGTTATTCTCTTCAAATTTGGAAGAACTATACATTGGAAATTGTCCAATCCCTCTACAAATTTTGTCAATATAAAATTGTTCCATCTATGAAAATATACAACACACCATCTAACTTTACTAATGGAAGAAAAATTCGTCAGATATTTCGGAATTCTAAAGGATATACATGTAACATAGTTTGCAGCACTTCCCAATTGGAAACTTAGCATACGCGTCTGGTTGAACGATAATTAATCGACAAACATGGAATGCAATGCTTGAATGGAACTTCGCAAACTGATGAACACACTCAACGCACACACCATAAAGGATAGTACCGAACTACATAAGGATTGCGTAAATATAAAGCGAGGATAAAGGCTGAATTGAATCCAGGCGAGTCGTTTGTTAATTAGCAATGGATATGTGGTATTTCGCACATAGAAGAGCTCGCAATTGAGAATCGCTCAATCCATTGTGCAATAATTGCAGTGTTACGATGCAAAGTTTAAAATTTCCCCCCGAAACCTCGTTGATAAGGGTTTATAGTAGAGGTATTTTGCACATTGCCAAGTAACAGATAGTTAATGAAGCACATTAACATGCAAAGTTCGATGATGCACTGTCAATAAGTTCAGCATCAGATAGTAATTGTTTTCTAATGATGGTTAGCGGTACATTGTCTTCATCGTCATAATCATCACTGGAGTAAAGCAAATTTTTGTAACACCCTCTGGTTGTTTGCTGGTTAAGGACATCCCACGCTATATTTAAATTTAAAATTACTTCTTGATAACGAATGTAGACATTTTCGATAATACAATTTAGTAATTTTTAGTACATTTTGATCCATCGGTTGGATAAGTGAAGTTACGTTGGGTGGCATGAACATAACAAAAACTGAGCCATCGTTCCTTCTTAATTATTTCTCTGGAGGATGATTTGGTGCGGTATCCAAGATTAACACCGCCTTTATTAGATTTTGCTTTCTTAAGAAATCTTTCACCTACTAATTGAATATGTATCATTACTAATTATTACAGTTTTATTGCCCTATCTGAGGGAGAAAGTGCTTCTGGAACGTGGATTTCTTGCCTTACCTAGTACTAGTGGCCTTATTTTGTGTGTACCACTAGAATTAGTGCACTCTAGAAAAGCTATGCGTTGTCCTTCTGCCTTTCTACCCGCAGCAGATTTTTCATGTGGTGCAACATAGGTTTTCGTAGGTAATAATTTCCGATAGAGACTGGTTTCATCTGCATTGTATATTTGCTCCTCATTTAAATGCAGCTCTTTGATTCTGTTCATTAGCTTTTCCTTAAGCGGTTGCACTAGTGATGGTGCCGATAATTTTTCACCAGATATCGACAGCAGTCGAATTCCATACCTCCTTTTAAATCTCTTTAGCTAGCCATTACTCTCTTTAATTAATTTATCGCTAATTGGAATATGATTATAATCTTTGTTTTACAAACCATTTATACAGACGATTTTCCATTCTAGATGCTTGGTCATTTTTTAAAGTTCTGCGATTGCAAGGGCGTCCCTATATATCTTACACACGTTATAAAATTTGTGACTTGAATCGCTTAATTTTAGATTCTGGCTTTAGATACTCCATATTTTTTTGCCAATTGAGTCACCCGCGCACCTTTTTTAATGTGGTTGCTGATTTTGAGTTTCACTTAATTTTAAAAATGTTCTTTTATTGGACGTAGACGCCATGTCTGTTCTGACGTAATTTTAAATGTATTCTATTTCATTTCACGAGAGGCAAGAGAGCCAACGCTTACAGAAATCCCATACATAAATCGGGGAACAACCGGTGCCGACGCTGAAAACGTTTATGTAAACATTCTTTTGATCGATTCAATTACGTACGTAAATCGGGAAATAACCGGTATCCTAAACTGTTTACATTATCGCAACCTTTCCACTACCGGATATATATACATATGTTGGGACGGATGTTTTCGCGGTCGCCGTATGTGAAATAATATTCCCGTTCGGCTATCGATCTGGGCGCTAGTATTATGAAACTATGTGGGTGGCAATAGTTTGAAATTCGGAAAATAATGTGAACAGCGAATTTAAAGAAAGGAGGTCCGATAGTATTAGAAGAAATTATCTAGCCTCGATTTGGCGAAAAAATTTTTTATGACGACGTATGTAAATAATAACGCATATATGTGTTTATTTGTGGTTGTTTGACATTATTTAGGAAAAAAACTGCATTACTCATTGTTGCAGTTAAATTAATTACTTAGTTTTCACGATCTTCTTAAGCCGGATTGGATGTTTTGTAGGCATTTCAAGTTTATATCCATACTACCTGTAGTTTATACGCGAATTCTAACAGTAAATTCCTTTATGGTCTTCATTATAATTTAAGAAGTACTTCGCGCATCAAACATTTCATTATCTCGCAATCTCTTGGGAAAATTCAAGCCTCTAAGGACACGGCGGAGAAGTTTACAGACTTTACCAGCACCAGGATGTTATTTCATATTCCTGTATATACTCTAGATAAGTAAATAATACGCCAGGCAAGAAGAGATGGATTATAATTATAATACGTCACTTCCAATTACATCCTTGACATTTAAAATAATTCGCCCACGCAAAAGGCGATGCACGTCGAAATTTTACATTTCCAGCTTCGTCCTGGCTGACGATTCCGACCGGTCCAACCAGCCAACCATCACTCCGCGGCAGTAGCAGTAAGAGGAATTTCTCATTTATGTCGCTCAGTTTGTTATTCCCTAATGAGCCGTCCATAAATAAATGTTATTTGAAGCGGAGTTTCGCTGACTGTTCTCCTTCTTCTCTGCCTTTTCCACGTCCCCCTTTTTAAAAGGCACCTACCAATTCTGTTCGTTTCGCTCTCTACTTTTACGCGGCAGCATTACTCTGCTTCCTTTTCTACTCATTACCCTTTGAGCATTGCGAAACGCTGGAAAAAAAGAACGGTAATTTTGCTTCTTTTTGCTCATACAGGACGAAACTAATGCAACGGAGTACTCAAGGGAATTGCTTAAAGCTCGCACGAAAACGTTGTCAATTATTTTGGCCGTCTATGCTACGCTAACGACATTCTGAGGAATAATCGTGAAAATTTTGCACAAAGTGTTGTCGTTTTTAATTGAGTCATGTATTAGTCCATCCATACTAGGAAAAATCCAATGAAACTATGAAACTGCCCTTTTTCAGTTTATAGAAATGGTTTTGTTGTCGTAAAGTTCAGAGGAAGATGTCTTTTTAGGCAAGTATGAGCTAGTTGTTATAGTGTAACAAGCTATGTACGGAAATTTGAAATTTACGCTGGGGAACAGGGTAGTGAAGAAAAAAGGAATCAAGAATAGAAGGTTGTGAAGCGTTTAGTTCCAGAAATTGAAAATTCTAGAAGAAAACTTTCTTTACCATCTGATTAACGGTTAACGGTTTGCAGAAATATTCCCGAATTGTCAGTTTTCTTCACAAAGTCTAAAAATCGCGAGGTGTGAAGTTCCACAAGGTTTGGTTTTACGGACGATACAATGATTATTTTTTTATTGCTCAGTGTGAGCATGTAACGTTACTTAGTATGTTGCACAATGAGAAAGAGGTTGATAACAATGAGAAAGAGAAATTTGAGACAAATAAAGCGAAAGGGGATGTAGATAACATGGACAGAATGACGCAATCATATACAGTGAAAAGGACGACACGATGATGGCTCCCTGTAGTTCTTCACAACATACTAGATATCATCTCCATGATTGCATACATATTATGGAGGTTATAGAAACCTGTTGTATGTACGTCACTGAAAAAGTTAAGGAACTTTCTAATAGCCATAGGATACAAGGTTCCCAAAAAAGAGGAGGAAGATAAATTATCTACTAATGCAGAGCCTCTAAAACAAGCATGGGCAACCTTTGACATGTTGTGCGCCAAATTTTGGTGTGCAAATACGTTCGCGAGCCGCGTTTAAAAGTAGTACATTTTAAAGTAGTGTTCATAATTTTTAGCGATAGACATCAGGCATGAAATAATACGACAATGTTATTATAATGCAAGTTATTAAAATAAGAAAATGAAAAGAGAAAAATAGGCACACAATTAAATTAAATAGTGAAATTTGGAATTATTACAAACAACGAAAGCTAAATAGCAACAGCGAAATCAATGAGAAACTTGAGCTTGAATTTGGGAAACTAACGGATCGATGTTTGGATTACAAAGACGTAATTTTCCAAATTATCATCAGTCAGCCTTGTACGATGTCTTGATTTATTAATTTTCGTTATTGAAAAGAACTGTTCGCATTTATAAGTACTGCCAAACGCACAAATCAATCTTCTTGCGAATTTTCTAAGCTTCGGAAAATGGTCTTCTTCGAGGTATTTTTGGTAGAAATCGCAGAACTCCACGGTTCAAATTCAGATTTTAGGAGTAAATTTTCTTGAAACACGATCAACTCCTCTGCTCTCGAGATCGAATAAAATTGATGGTTTCTATTACCACATTCATAACATTCTGCAGTCGAATGGACCTAGAATACAAGTTCCGTTAGTGGATAATGCAATGAAGGACTATCAAATCATCATTTTGTACATTTAATTCCGTTGCTTTTTCATACAAAATTCCAATGAAACCTTTACGTAGGCCGACCAGAGAAGGTGCACCATCTGTGCATACACCAACTAATTTTGTACCATGGCAAGTCAAAACTTGTAAATACCTTTTGAACTTCATTAAAAATCTCCTCGCCTGTAGTAGTTTCCTTGGCGGCTGTAAAGCAAGCAATTCCTCAGTAACAGTGAACTCTTTATCAACACCTTGAATAAATATAACCAATTCAGCTGTGTCAGACAAATCGGTGCTCTCATCTAATGGTATGGAAAATGATTCAAAACCAGCCATACGGTCAGTCAAAGTTGTTTTTATCATTAGCCGTCATTTATATACGTCGGGCAACCGTTAGTCTTGGCAAACTAATTTTTTCAAATTCATTTTTCTTTTCAGGACACAAAACTTCTAACATACACTCCTTGATAAAATCTCCTTCGGCAAATGGTTTTAGTGACTTTGCCAATTTTGAACTATAAAACTAGCTTTCACAACATTATGAAGTTCATCAATGGCTTTGATGTTTGCCGTCTCACTCTTTGATGATCGCCGCCACTCGGCTTGCTCGCTCACTTGATTCCGCAGGAGCAAGCGACAAACCCCATATCACTCGATCTTCCTAATTTGGAGTGAGTATGCGTAAGTAGTGTAATATTTTTTTTTAATTAGGTTTTTCAAACTATTAATTTTATATACCTACTATTAAGAGGACGCCTATGGTTCTCCGCTTATTTTCTCTAGCATTAACAATACCCTCCTAAATACTACTCCGAATTAGTGTTCACTCCATACTAGTGCGTACTCGCAAGGCATCGATACTACTACAGTACACACCAAAATAAATAGTACTAAAATGTGTCAAATGTGTATGTGTCATGTGCAGAAACGTATCGAGTGGTTTCCGAACGTGGTTAGAACATATGTGAATGTCTATTTAATGTTAGTTGCTTCAGGATGGTTCCCACTGTTGCAGAAAAAGTTTTTCTCGTGGAGTATTATTTTCGGTCATACGGAAAAGGGCGCGAAAACGGATCAAGCTGAAAAGAAGTTGCCGACGCATTTAGGCCCAAGTTTATGAAACAGGCTCCGAGCGACGCCGTCTTGTTAGTAGTTCGTGGGCGTGTTTTGAATCAGGTGCTGCAGTCACCGAAACGAAGCCTTCGAAGATCATCAGTAAAATTGAATATCAGTGATCAAAATATAGACCGGACAGCATCTAACTACAGCTGATAAGCGGGTAAGAGCCGAATACTGCGCACGTGTGTTGGCTACGGATTATAAGGACGCGTAGATCTTGTCGAATGTTTGGATACATTAACAAGCAGACAACACGGTTTCTTGTATTTTAACGCCCCGACATAATCATCGAGCAACCTCCTTGTAGTGACCGAGTTACCATTTGGTGTGCTGTATCCGTATATTGCATATTGGGCCCGTATTTCTTTAAAGCAGACGATGGAACGCCGTTAACCGTGAGTCAGAACAGGTTATCGCACCATTTCTACATGCTCCTCAGCATCTTTGTCGTACCATGAGCCCACCACGTAATCAACAATGGTTTCAGAAGAACGGAGCAACCTGTCACACCGCTATGGAGTCTTTTCGAATGCTGCACAATCATTTTGGGAATCGTCTTATTTCGCGTGGGATTGATTTCCCATACCCATCGCTCTCACCAGACCTAACACCAACTGATGCGTACGTAATAGGAATGCTGAAGGAGGCTGTTTTCCGTACCGATCCACGGTCTGACATTTCGAAATTGCGGATTAAAATTCAAGGTTTTTTTCATGCCATGAAACAACCTGTGTTCACAGATATGTTAGTGAACCTTCGCGAACGCTACGAATTCTGCTTGAAACTGAATGGAGGGCATCTTGAACATCTGCTTTATTGGGAACGTCGTCGTGAATAATGTTTGCTGCGCTATATAATGTTAAAGTATCGCTATATAATGTAAAGTAAATACATGAACAATAAATAATATACATACGTTTCATAATTTCAGTACTGTTTATTTTGCAGCATCTTGTATTTGTTGTATTGCGATAATAAATTTGGTACCAGGTAAAGTATCGACCAACTGACGTAATATCGAATGATGATCCTTCATTGCTCTTTACATCACCCTTTCGCCTTTTTCATCCCCTCTTTCTTTCTTTTTCCTTTTTATTTCTTTTCCTCTTACCCTTATTTAATTTTTATATCCGATCATGGCACGGTCCAATTCCGAAAGTAGTTATTACTGCGCTTATTACTGATCTATTATATATATTAGAAATAAGAACTATTGGACGTTGTAAGCATTTTATTATGGGGATTATTTAATTTTAGAATGCTACAAGAGGATTGCAATGAAAATCTCTTCTACAATAAACAGATCGCGCCGCTGTATTCTCTCGAAAGCGGATCTCGATTTTCCTTTGACATTTTTGTCGGTCGCATATCCGCTACTCCTCGCAAACATAATAATATCCGGCGAAATGCTATTTCGAGATCGGAGCCTCTCCATGAGAAAAAAAATTCCGTTAGATTAGCCACCCTGGGTTCGTGTGTTGCGCGTCGTGTTCCGGAGCGGCTGTCGGTTCGCTTAATCTTATCCCCGAGTCGTCAGTAGATATAGGTATACACGTATAATGCACGTTTATAAATGTAAGCAATTTTATGATCGGCCCTAAAAAGTTTTAAGCATGTAAGGCCATAAACATTTTCATTACGCCGGAGCTTATATACATATAGATAATGGTGCTTGACCCGGTATTTTCTCTTCGCTTTTTTATTGGTTCGTCGTAAACATTATTAAGTGGGAAACGCGGCTCCGATAAATTCGGGGAATTTTCGGATTAAGTAGTATGGAGACAACGCGAAAGAAATGCCAATGTATATAAAAAGAGCTATACCTACTTTAGCCTTAAATACTATTCACCTGGAATATCGGTGGGCCATGATTACTTTTGTTTTAATACAAACTGTCAAATTAACACATGACGTGATATTGTTGACGATAGATGATAATTACGGCTGTTGCTAGGGTTATCGCAATATGTATCTCTTACTTCCCGCTGAGTATTCCATTTTATTACGGCTATTTTTAGAAGAAGAGAATGTAAAAATAAAGCCACAGAAAAATCATAACCCACATATTATGTTTACCAACAAATAAAATCATTCCGATAATATCAATAGCCTCCGTTTAACAATGCTGGGGTCGAAGATCGTGAAATTTTATATTGACGTAGTCTATATACGTATTGGTATAGATATATCTGTTGTTCTCGCGCATATATATTCTCGATATATAGTATATCTTTCTAATATTTCCGTGAAATGACGTGAAAATCAAATAGAAATCCGTACGGCAGTTTCGGTAGCGAAAATGCCCTCGTCGTCTCGCCTTGCCCCCCTATTCAACCGACCGGGCACCCGCCGTGAGCGTCCCAATATCTCTCACATGCACACGTATATATACAGAGAGTCTAAGCCGACATCCATCTTCCGAAATCATTCGGATTCGTTTTATTGAATTCCTCGGAAAAGTCATCGTGATAGACTGCGACATGCATCCATCCGCCGTATATTATTGCGTCCATATTGATTCTGTTTTATTGGACAGGACCGGAGTAAAGTATAAAAAAGATTCCTCGCTTCTAAGGCATGAAGGAGGACTGATTTATAGGTGAGTGTTATTTCTGTGATAGGATTGTAAAAGTTGAGTATTGAAGAATATTTTTTTTCATAATCCACATGTCAAAATTTATATTTGCACACGGATTTTAAAAAAAATGTCCTTATCCTTTATACAGTCTCTGAACATGCGCCAATTTAACCATATTTAAAATTCATGTAATAGAGCATTAGATTTTGTTTTATCTAATTTTGTCTCTGAAGTAGAAGTTTTTCATAATTTTGTCCCCCTCCTAGTCGTAGATAGTCACCATAACGTTCTGTATATCGGCGTAACTAATGCCAAATCTTCCAAAGTACTTCCGTTTTTTTTCCAATAATAACCTTCAGTATAATTTTCATAAAGCAAATTATTACAACCTTCTACTCTGACTTATCTACGAGGGGAGGACCAGAAGTTCGTGGAATGGAGGGGATGGAGTGATACGAATAGTTGCCTGCTAAACAAGTCAATCCGGAAGAAAACTGAAATTATGAGGAAATTGAACACCGTGCTGTAATAAAGTTCCTTACAAAGCAAGGAAAGAACGCTCAAACCATATTGAATGAAATGGAAACCGTTTATGGGGAACAGTGCCCTAGTAAATCAACGATTTATAAGTGACATGGTCTTTTTAAACATGGCCGGGAGTTGATTGAAGGCGGCCCCCGCTCAGGACGGCCAGTTGAGGCCACCACATCAGTCATCGTCGAAAAAGTGTAAAAATTTGTACTGCAAGATGCGCGTTTGAAGAAAAAACAATTATTTGCATTAGTTGGAATATCAGATCATTTTGGGTATCCTACATGACCATCTGGGTATGACAAAAGTCAGTGCAAGATGGGTACCGAGAATGCTTACGCCGCTGCAGAAACAGCAGCGCGTCTGTGCGTCCAAACAATTTTTGGAGCTGCGTGGAGACAAACCTGAACAGATTTTGGAGCGGATTGTTACCGGAGATGATATATGGGTTCATTACTTTGAGCCTGAGTCCAAACAGGAGTCCATGCAATGGCATAAAAAGGGGACACCACCGCCAAAGAAATGTGTCAGAATCGGCTGGAAAGTTGATGGCTACTGTTTTTTGGGATTGTGAGGCGATATTAACAGGAGATTATTACGCAGCGATATTAGAAAAATTAAAGGGGGCCATCAAGGAAAAACGTCGAGGAAAATTGACCAAGGGTGTGTTGCTCTCGCAAGACAATGCGCCGGTTCACAAGAGCAAAGTTGCAATGGCTGCTCTGTACAAGCATGGCTTTCAATCAATAGTCCATCCACCCTACAGTCCAGACCTGGCACGTAGTGATTTTTATTTATTCCCCAATTTAAAAAAAGACTTACGTGGAAGAAAGTTTTCCGGCGACAATGAGGTAAAGGAGACAATTTTGGCCCATTTTGAGGCGAAAGTTAAAAAATATTTTATGATGGTTTAGAAAAATTAATTCATAGATCTAATAAATGTATTGTGCTTAAGGGTGATTATATTGGAAAGAAAAATAGATTTATTGTTTTATTTTATTTAAAACCCTTTCATTCCACGAACTTCTGGACCTCCCGTCGTACAACGAATTGGTTGTTTCTTGAGAGTCACTAAAATGTTAACCTGACTGTAGAGAATTTTTAGCACAAACTCTGTTCCATCTTGAATGGATTCGTTGTCTTGCTCAAATTACAAGACGCACTGTCCCCCCTGCTTCTCTCCTACAATTAAAAAAAAACTAAGCCTGATGGCTTATTATCACAGAAAATAGAAAACGACACATGATAATTATTATAAAATAGAGTTTCAAACACTACGCAGATTCGTTAAGGCGGGCATTAATTTAGCATACACTTCATACCTTTGTAATAGCGAATTTAGCTTTATAAAAGATCCATGTTCCTTCCGATAATTTGCTCGCTCTAAGCAAAACGCTACCAGATTTCCTGGGAAAGTTTATGTTACTAATGAATAGAGACCGGATTATAGGCAAAGTGCATATATTTTATTTTAATGCAATAAATAAATCCGGTCTCTACTAATGAATATAGTTATCTAATATCGATAGTTAATGGTTTCGTTGTTTTCTAGTATTTTCCTACACGTCTTTGGACTCTGATCTTCCCACATATAGATTATAACTTGCCACGATTGTGTTTGTAATCTGTTTTGATAGATGAAGTAATGCAGTGCGTTAAAATTTTAAAGAATAGACTTACAACTGATGATGATAACATTACTTGCTTCTTTATGAAGGATTGTGCTACTATATTTGCTACTCCTCTATGTATGTTTTCTAGTCTAGCTCTACAGACGTGCACGTTTCCTGATATATGGAAACTAGCCAGAATCTCGCCAATCTTTAAAAAGGGTGATAGTTTCAGTAGTAGGAATTACAAACTTGTGGCCGTAATTTCTTTTTAGTAAAGGTTTTTGAACGCTTACTTTATATGCTTATCTCCTATGGTACAAAACCGCTTCTGTCTCTATCTCAGCATGGTTTTATGTGAAAGTATAACTAACTTGGCGCATATTTCTCAAACAATAGCTGAGACCATTGGTAGGGGTGATTAACTGGATGTCATTTATACTAATTTTTCCCGTGCTCTTGACCTGATAAGACATCATAAGTTGTTGGAGAAGCTAAGTTTTTTGGTGTCAGCAGGAATTTCTAAAGATTAATTTCTAAACAGACTGAATCACGTTTATTTTAATGGTTTTAAATCTCGAACATTTTATTCCACCTCTAGAGTTCCTCAAGGATCGAATTATATTATATATATATATGATCCTTTAAAGTCCATTAAATGCCCTTTCTTATACTATGCTGACGATATTGAAGTATACCACTGCGTCAACTCCTTCAATGATGTTAAGTTTCTGCAGCATAATTTGGACAAAATTCATACCTGGTATCTGGTATCTGCAGAATAATTTAAAATTAAATGTAGATAAATATGTCTTCATGTCTTTTATAAAATATTGATATTATTAAAGATTTAAATGTGATATATGATGAAAATTTTACCATTTCTAGCCAGTTTTAAATCTCGAACATTTTATTCCACCTCTAGAGTTCCTCACGGATCGAATTATATTATATATATATATGATCCTTTAAAGTCCATTAAATGCCCTTTCTTATACTATGCTGACGATATTGAAGTATACCACTGCGTCAACTCCTTCAATGATGTTAAGTTTCTGCAGCATAATTTGGACAAAATTCATACCTGGTATCTGGTATCTGCAGAATAATTTAAAATTAAATGTAGATAAATATGTCTTCATGTCTTTTATAAAATATTGATATTATTAAAGATTTAAATGTGATATATGATGAACATTTTACCATCTCTAGCCATGTCTCAGATATAGCGACATCTTTGATGCAATAAAAACCCTTTTCTTCGCTTTGCACTTTGGTTTCGGGACCATAGTGATGCACCCATGACTCATCCGTGGTCACATATCGAATAAGAAAGTTCCCTTTGTTTGATACCTTTTCAAAAGACGCTTACAAGTCAACAGCCGATTTCTTTTTTGATCAATGGTTGACATTCGGGGAACCCATCTTGGTATTTTTCCTATCTACCTCTTTAGTCAGTATGTTGTAGACCACATGATATGATAAGCCATTATCTTCCACAATCTCCCTGATGTATGCTCGTCGGCCTTGCAGTTCGATATCGTGTACTTTTGTAATGGTTTTGTCGATTGTTACCGTTATGGAAGGATCACCGGCATCTTGGTTTTCACAGTTCTTCCGCATTTAAAATCCCAACACCAGCGTTTGAGTATATCATAAGAAACTGCAGACTTACCAACAATTGCCATAATGTCGTTATGAATTTGAGTTGCCGTCATGACCTTTTTCTAGTTGTATTTTTGTATTATGGCTGTTTGTTCTTCAGGATTCATTTTTATGAACAATCACGACACACAATTCAAGAATTAGCCACAGCACAATAACACTTTGGGGCACAAATTTGATATTATGTAGATATGATCTACAAATGTCAGTTAAATAAATATCAGAAACATTAATCAAACAACCAATTAGAAGTAGGTGAGCGGTGGGACATGTGGATCCGCTCTCGTATTTTACTCTAATAAATCATTATTTTGTTAAGTGATAGATGTGTAGTTTGCGCCGCCAATGGTTCTTTGCAACTTTGTGTAAAACCAAAGCTTCCCACAATTTCTAATGCTTTAATCTGACACCCTGTATATGTATATGTGCACCAACCGAAAGATATCATTAAATAGTAGGTTTGCTCTTGATATAGTTGTTTCTATTTGTAATCGTTCAAGACCTATTTTGGGGAAACAGAATTTGGATTTCAACGCCAAAGTTTGATTAAAATCGGCGATTTACACTTCCAATATTTCCTTTATAAGTGTATTAGCGAGAGAAATAAATATGCGCGACATGTTGAATTTTTTCAGCCTTATAAGGTTGTTAACGCATGTGTGTTTATTTACAGCATTTCGACACATTGTCGAGCTATTGTTGTCGTTCCTTGTTACTATTTATTTCGATGCAGGAAATGACGAAAATTCAATTAAACCCGTGCTCATTTAAAAAGCGTACGGTACATTTCAAACGATTTCGTCCACTTTAACCGTCAGCCAGCTAACTATAACTAATAGTGTTCATCCAGTCATTCAAAACACTATCACTTCCGAAAATCGCTTTTCTAAATAATAAAAAATTCAAATTTTCTCCCTTCATTCTTTTTCGTTTAAATAGAGTACGTAAAAAGTTGATTTCCCGTAACGTACCAATGAAAATAGCCACAGCAACCTATTAAACGGATTTAATTTCATTTGTCCAGTTTGCTCCTGCATGCAGGTGGGCGCAGGTATGTTTAGTTGACTGGTCACATTGTTCGCCTAGCGGCAGCGGCTGGGATTCCGCTATTTTTGCCAATTTTAAAATGCGTATTTCGAAACCGTGTAGTAGAGTAGTTTATTGTTCGCAACTTTTAATGAAATTCCATTGTTTGCGCGAAAATAAATTTCGCAACGGCAGAGATCATGAATATTTGACATAGGCTGGGTTACAATGATGCCGCGTTGTTTGTCGGCTACCTATTGCACGCGTCTGGAAGGAAAAGTTTTTGGGAGAGCGAGGCCGATATGACGGAAACTGATGCTATGTAGAAAAGGTGTAAACGCGCTGTATCGGAAGGTAAAGTTTGCGAATAAATCGAGAACGAATTTTACTTCAAATGTCGAAGCGTTCAAGAACGTTTCTTTGAATCTCAGTATTGTCCGTGTTGAACAGAAATTGGGGCACGGTCATCAGCAAACGCGTTCGTATAGAACCTTTTTAAGAGTTTTAAACTTAGAAATTTAACATTGTAATGATTGCTATATTGATATCTTATGTCCTAAGATTAAATTGGATGTTTTTTAATTTATTTAATATATACTATATGATTATATAAATTTACCTCGTACCAAGCTATGAAATTATTTCTTCAAAATATCTTGTTGGTAGTACTACTGTAGAGTAAAATACACTTGTCATGTGCACTGTATTGGTTTATTGATACAAAACTGTTTACAATAAATCACAAAGTTTTCATTATCGAGTCATCCTTCATAAATGATATAAAATTAGAAAATGGAGAATGGTCGTAATTTCCAAATTTTCCAGTAAACAGATGACAGGTTGCGGTAAGTTATTCAAGAATCAGTGCCAACATTTCGTGAAATAGAGTCTCTGTTCCAAAACCCTGGTTGTGATAGACCCTCAAAACGGACTCAATTACTTAAGAAATCTATTCGCAAGCTTTCATAGCAGGCACAACTTTCATATGGGATATGTCAGGTAATCCCTAATAAACATTTACAAAAATCTCCATACAAGTTTCATTGCGTGCAAGAGGTTTTCCTCATTTATCGCACCACCCGGCGTAATTATTGCCAATGGTTTTTAGATGCAGTGAATAATGATAGTGTTCTTGACAAATTCTTCTTCGTGGATTATTTCATATATTCGCACCTAAATCGTCCTCATGCAAGTGACGAAACTACTGATGCTATCCGAAACATCTGCGAAGAAATTACACCACATAATTTAAGGAATGTCTTCCATGACACGAAACGAAGAGTGGCGTTATGTATAGAAAATAAAGGAGTTCACTTTCAACATTTAATGTAACCTTTCATTATTATCAAAACTTATTATTTTGTCAACTGAAATATTTATGTGTAATTTGTCAAAGCGCCAGAACCTAATCTGAGAACCGCATGTCAATGGTGTAACATAAATTGAACTACCTTCACTTAATCGCTGTCATTAGCGCCACAGAATAAGTCAATTTACAGGTTTTCAAAGTTATTTTACTAACTTAAGTTTAAAGAAGAAAAATTTCATGGCTTGCTAGAGGATAAATTTAATCGATCATATAGTAGATATCATAAGGTATAGTTGTAAATTAACCTTGAAGCTATGTTTTGATAAATTTACTCAATCTATTACTGGTACAAGTAATCTATTGCTCTTAGGAGATTTCAATGTACCTGCATTTGTTTTATTCCATCATACTGCATTCGAATCTGTTAAACTATCACGTTCATTCTCACTAACTAGTAAACGCTTGCAAACATGTACTGGCGAAGCCATTACGAGGATGAACCATGTGTTACAATGTTTGTAATTGATGGTGTTCCAACTATGCGTTTTGCAGACAGTCGTCTTAAACAAAAGTATGATAGTTTTTTTTTAGATTATAGTATTTCTTGGTGCTCTCTAGTGCCAGTAGAATACATATACTCGCTGGTCGTCGTTATTATATAGAATATAAGAAGAAGATAGCTGCAATGCTACGGAAGCGTCAACAAGATCCTATCCAGGACAGTCAACAATCGCGGTGAATTCGGGAAAAACGGAATAACGCATTCTATACCCGTGAGAGCCTCTAATACATCATACATATGTACACTCGGCACTCTCTGAAGATAGTCTCATACATTCCCGATGGAATTCATGTCTGGATTCACCCTAGGCCAATCTAGAACTACAGTGCCAACCTTATCAAGGTGTCCCTGGACGACTATGGCTACCTGGGGTCATGCATTAATAAAAATTCGTTCCCTATTACTGGTGGATGTGGTACTGTATGCTCTTGTAAAATGTCTATTATATACCTTTGTTTACTAGCACTAAGTCTGTCCAGTCTGCTAAAGAAATGTCTCGCCAAACCGTGATAGAGCCACCACCAAAATTGTGCATGATCTGACCGTCTCATCTGTACATTGATATACGACTACAAGTACCCGAGTAAACCTTAAGAGGGCCACTCGATGGTTTCGAGTGTTTCTGATTCTAGCCAAGTCGATTTGTAATTGCCTTGCAGTTACATGCCTCTGACATAATGCTTGTTCTCCCAAATATCGATCATTTTCACACATTTTCAATAAACAACTAAATATACTATGTGTATAGGCACTTTTCTAAAATGTTTTTCTAACTTATTCAAAAGGTAGTTATATTATTTTCTTTGTATACTTATAGTCTGTGCACATATGATAAACATATTGTGGTTGAATAAAAAATATCTCAGTTTGTAAATACTTTTTCGTAGTCTATGTGATACCTCTTTGGTGGTGTGTAAGTAAATAACTATCTGCTTGCAGTAAGGTTGGAAACATATTTTGCTGTGTATACTTGAGTAATATATTACCATATTCTTTAAAATAATATACTAATATAGTAATTTGATGAATAAAACTTTCCAATATTCTAAAATGTGCTCAAAAATTGAATTAATTTCATTATTAGTCCAAGGGTCCCAAAGTCGAGTTGGTAACGAGAGTCCATGTGGTCTTGAAGCGCTGTGTTCTGAATAAATTGTTAATTTATGTAGTGTGGAATTTATTCCGATACCTACGAATTCTACAACCATACAGTACTTGCAATTGTTGTGTTCACTATTAGCGTTAATCAAGGCTTATCTTCTCTCTAACCCAATCGATATAAATTATGTAACTCTTATCCAAGAAATAACAAGAAATAAAAGCTCGTACATCATCTTCGGTTATTTATCTTACACAGGAAGCACAGAAGCTTCGACGTTCATGTCGAAATCGCTTAAAGGGTTGTTGCTGTGTTAAAGGTGGCGTAATGTTTTTCGAACGACAAATTAATTTCGATCGTTTGCTACACGGGAAAAAAATCTCCGCCATGTCGATGGGGCAATATACGTCGGGGCTTCGGCAGCAGGCAAAACGATCATTGATTTTTCAATCAAGGCTCAAAATTAATACCGTGTAACCGGGTTGCACGATTTTTCCTCTTTTAAAGCAGAAAAGAGGTAGTCGGTCTAAAATTACAGCGGCAAGTTTTTTTCCTCTTCTTTTTCTATCTCTCTTTCATCGCACGAACTTTAAATGATGACTAAGCAAGTTGATGCAACCTCCCGTTTGAAGCTGGAATATGTATTTAGGTTACAAGTAGTTTCCTTCCTTAGAATATGTTGAAATGAGATAATGTTTTCTTCTCTTCAAATTATACATCTATCTACTACGAATTATGGCAGCCGTATTGCTGCTAATATATAGTTGTCAAATTTTGAAAATGTGTCGTTGTAAACTTACGTGGTATTTTTATAAAGGATTTAGGTTTACGGGTTGAAACCCTAGCGTAATTACATGAGTCTGCCCTTCCGGATTGCTGCATGTCATATAGCTGCTGTGAGAAGATTCTTCGTTCAACCCGGAAACGTAAATTTTTATACAATAATTCAATCGCAGAATCCCTTAGATGAAACTTATTGCTAAATTGACACATACTGCAGACAGGCGCGCACATCACAACATTGCTTTTGGCTGTAGGCAAATAGAACATAATGGGGAGTGTTAAAATAAATCTGTGTTTGTGGTAAGATACGGACAATCTATACTATTGTTCAATAGCTTAGCGAGAAATCTGGGGCTCTGTTTTCCCTTCTAACTGACAGCGAATGGAAATTAAGTTGTTCCATAATGTTATCAAGATTGAAACCACGTTATTTTATAAACATCTAACTTTACGTTAAACTAGTTTTATAAATTTTTATCTACACGGTGATCATAAATTTTTGAACTTGTATATTTATCACTCTGCATATTGAAGCTTATCAACCTGTATATCAACATTTAAGAGCCTGTGCGTTCATCAGCCTGCATATACAAGCTTATCGCCCTGTATATGTAATCGCGGCGGTCAGTTGCTTTTGGACGGCCTTCCTTTCACATCGGATAAGTATTTTCGGAGGACGCTGTATACGCAAGATTTTGAAAGAAGCGTGTCCCTTCTTCACGTCTGTGATGTTTGCGAGGTAGGCGCGGAGGAGATGAAAAGTAAATTCCAACCTCCATAAGAAAATACATGAGATTTTGTGCTCATATTAATTTTGAAAGCATTTACTACTCGTTACAGTAAAATGTACATATGCAGAAATTTGGAAAGACCTCAAAAAGCTTGGGCTTAGCAAAGTCAACAATAACCATATTCCTGATTCATTGGAAGATGTGAATGCATTGAACCGTCACTTTGCATTTTCTGCTAGTGCGTCCTGTTCTCCTTCGGTGAATATCACGAACATCACAAATCAACGCGTCTTCGCTCAGAGATTCTAATTTAAAAAAATCACTTCAATCGATGTGCCCGAAGCACTGAGTGGATGGTGTGGATGTGAGCATGTTGAGAATTTGTACATCTCACATATTTTCAATCACTGTGTTGACACATCCACATTCCCGACTTCTTGGAAATCGTCTCTTATTTAGCCTATTCCTAAGTTAGCTACTGTAGATGAGATGAAAGATTTGCGCCCTATTACTATTTTACCTGTCCTTTCGAAAATATTTGAACGTTGCGTTAATATTCAACCCCGCGAATTCGTCGACAATACCAATATTTTGCCTGCTTATCAGTCTGGCTTTCGACCAGGGCAGAGTTTTACTACGACATTGTGACATGTTGTGGATGACATACTCCAGGCCACCGAAGACATCACAGTCTTAATTCTCTTAGATTTTAGTAGAGCGTTTGATACGGTTCACTATGACATCTTATTGCGTACTTTAGATTTTATCGATTGCAGTCCATGTAGTGGTACTTGTACAGTCATACTTGCGAGGTAGGATACAGCAAATTGTACTAGATAATCGCATTTCCGAAAAGATCAGTATCCTGCGGTTTGCCGCAGGCAGCCATCTTAAGCCCACTTTTGTTTTCCATCAATGGTAGTAACCTTCCCAACGTCTTAAAGTATTGTAAATATCATTTATGAACATGCGCACGACACCCAACTTTATTTTTCCTTCAGCCCCTCCAAGCAACCAAAGCTCTGAAATGCATAAATGAAGACCTGCATAATCTAATAGTGTACTGTAACCAGCTTCAGTTAACACTTCACGCTAATAAACCACAGCTGGACATTTATATTGGAGGCTGCAAGATTGCTCCCTTGGAGTGTGTGAAGAGCTTGGATTTATATATCGATTCTTCTCTCCGCTTTCGTCAGAATACCTCACACATCATAAGAAAGGCCGCCGTAGCATTAAAATCAATTTTTATACATAGAAGGTTCTGCGATAGGGCGACAAGATCCATACTTTTTAAGACTATTGTTTTGTCTAATTTTAATTATGCAGATCCTGTATACAGTCACTGCATTACGGGTCAGGACTGTCAGAGAATACAGTGTCTTCAGAATGTCTGTGTTCACTTCCTTTACCCTTTGCGCTGATGATAATTGCAATAAAGGTCCATTGCTTTGATTGTCCTTTTCGAAATATTCTAGAAAGTTTATTATTAACTGCTGAGATTATGAATGTCAAGTTCTTTCATGAACGGGGATGATTTGACATTAAAGTCGCACAGCTAAGTAGTAATCAACCGTATTGGATCTTAGCTGCCGCCAAACCAGAGATAATATATGTAGGAGATAGGAATCTGTTCGATATTATTTTGTGGCTATTTAGCGCCACCTACCGTTTGTCTAAAAAGTATTGCAAAGCGCCAAATCTAAATCCCGATTTCAAATCATGTATGTATAATACATTCTGCAAGTTCTATTGCAACAAGTATTCCTCTTGCTATTTGCTCCATATGTTGCGAATATAGCCAGAAGAATATCTGTCACACAATAAAACACGTATGCAGAAATAAATATGTATATTGCCAAAATAGAACTACTTCCGTATTATTTTTGGAAAGCAATGTATTCCTATCTTAACAAACTAGAATTGTAAAACAAATAACAACAAATTTTCGAAATTTATTGCATTTTAATTGTAACTACCACAACATTCACAATGTAAACAGTAATGCATTTCATTTGCACAATCTTTCCATACCTGCCACATATGTACGAAAATTAAATAGAAGTAAACTATGTACAAAAAATGGAATAGAAACGTTCACGAAATATAAGATTTTTTTTAAACATATTTACGTATAAAAATGTAAAACATATAGCAAAATTAAGCGTTCAAACTGCGACTAAATCACAAAAACTAAACGAACAACTGATAACAACCACGTACAACAATAGAAACACAACCTCATCTAACGGAATGGTAATACTTAAGAACGCGCATGCGTATTTGTCTGTATAATTCGATTCTTGCGCTCTCTATCAAATATCTATGAAGGAATAAAAAAAAAGAAGATAAAGGCCACAAGTTTAAGATCATTCCCGATGCGCCAAACTGAAAGTAATGAATACCAAGGGTAGTGGTGGGTTGTCGATGGTGGTGGGGGAATGGGGTCATGTGTGAAAACAAAACATTCTTTACTTTCCCAATGTATATGTAGCCTATTCTATTGTTTTAGATAAAGAATCATTGGTTGTAATGAATCGGGGCGAGACATTTTTGATTTTATGAATGTTTATTCTGCTGCCATTGAGGTAGAATAAACATAAACAAAAACTGAAAATGTCTAGAACTACAAGATGTAACAAATACAATGGTTAGGATGTTTTTGATAGCGCTGATCGTTTGATTATCAAAAGGAGGGGCAACAGTACGTTTTGCAGTTAATCTCTCGTGTGAAACTAAAAACTTTTAACAATCTTTTAAACAGAATCGATCGATAATAGTTCCGTATTTATGCAGCCATATAAATGTACGGCGCGGGGACGAAGGCGAAACGCGAAATTCCCGCGGCGCATTTTTGAAACCAATTTCGAAGACAATGCGGACACGTACCGTCGACGTTGGTGGCGCACATGAAGATATATGCACAGATTATATTCGTCGTACCGCCATTATATAAAAATTTCATGCAAATTTATATGCGCATACCTAAGTGAAATAGATTCATATTTCACATTGCTCTCCCTTCTCTATCTACTTCTGACGTCGCTCTACAGGATCATATACCGGTAGAATAACCATTGTAAATTTTACGATCTCATCCGCGCGAAAGACTAAGGCGTCTAGTGTAGACCAGGCGATACGGAGTTGGAAAACGATGAGAAAAAAACGGAGAATGAATAAGTTAAAAGCGTACGAAGTTCGAGTGGAACGTGTTTCGTTGGTAGAACACAAATTGCACACAAGGCAAATCGAACCAAGTAGTTCAAAACGTTCTAATAGATTCGGAAATACCTAACTAGTATTTAGTAACAAGGGTGTAAAATTACAGTGGCATTATGCTTAATTTTCGACATAGTCTCCCTTTACACCAATGCACTTGGTCCATCGGTGCTCCAACATCTCAACAGCCTTCTGGAAACATTTTTGTCCGACCTCTGCAAATCATCTCTCTACAGCTTGCATCACTTCATAATTACTGGAAAATTTTGCCCGAAGTAAGATTTCCTTTGATTTTGGGAAGAGCCTGTAGTCACCAGGGGCCAGATCCGGCGAATATAGTGACTGCTCCACTAGTTTAAAGCCTGTTTAGTGTATAGCAGCCATAGCGATACCAGATGTACGGCTGGGAGCATTATCCTGATGGAAGAGCACACCGTGGCTTAGTCTTCCACGGCGTTTCTCTTTGACGTCTCGCAATTCAGAAATCACTTGTGCGTGGATTGCCCTTGTAATGCTCTGATTCATTTGCAAATAGTAAGTCAGGATTCCTTGGGCATCCCAGATAGTAAAATCTTTCCAGTAGACGGTACGACCTTAAATTTGGGTGGAGGGGGAGAACTGTGATGTTTCCACTCTCTACTTTGCAGTTTGGTCTCGGGAGCATATGATCATATCATGACTCATCCATGGTCATATACTCACTAAGAAAGTCCTCTTTGTTTGCTTGGTACCATTCCAAAAGGTTAGAAATCAACAACATTTTTGATCAATTGTTAACATTCGGGGCACTGTTCTTGCGCTCATCTTTTTCACATCTAATTCTTTAGTGAGTATGTTGTGCACCACATGATAGGATGAGCCAGTATCTTCCACAATGTCCCCGATGTGTACTCTTCGGCTTTGTAGTACGATATCGTGTACCTTTGTCATGTCTTTCTTTGTTGTTACCGTTATGGGAGGATCACCGGCATTTTGGTTTTCACAGTTCTTCCGTATTTAAAATCTCATCAGCGTTTGATTATATCATAACAAACTGCAGACTCCCCAACAGTTGCCATAACGTCGTTATGCATTTTTGTATTATGGCTGTTTGTTCTTCAGGATTCATTTTTATGAACAATCACGACACACAATTCAAGAATTAGCCACAGGCAAGAACACTTTGAGATACAAACTTTATATTGTGTAAGTGATCTGCAAATATCAGCTGGATTTAGCAATAGTTATTACACTTTTCACATGCGTTCAAATCTTCTGACGAAATTTCCTTACGTTTTTTGCGACAAATCTAGTCATCTAAAATATGTCAAAACTCATATGTAACTGAAGATTTTGATGATTAGATTGTAGGAAAATTATCCTATATCATGGCGAAATGTTAGATATTCTAAAATTAGAGAAGTTTTTAGCAATAACTTTTGACATGTTTTCATATCTTCAGAAGCGAATGCCGTCTAGCTTAGTCCTCTTGTGTCACATTTGGTTTTAGAATCGTATTCTGTATGATTGGAGATAGTATTCGGTGAATCTTCAACCAAATCCAAGATGGGCAAAATTGAGAAGAACCTGCGGACCATCAAAATTGGAACATATAAGAATCGAAGAGATACAACTAAGAACAGGCAGAGTTATTGCTAGTGCGGATCGAATTGAAACAAGACAGCTGATATGGTATGGACATATACAAAGAATGACTGAAGATAGATGGCCAAAGAGGGCACTAACTTATACACCACAAAATAGAAGGAGAAGACGAAGGCCAGCGATATCATGGAGGGATAGCATTGAGAAAGCCATGAGAGACAGAGCAATAAAAGAAAAAGTTTGAAAAAATAGGAACGATTGCAGATTTAAATGCACTATGCGGCAAAGGCCGTAGGACCATCGCTATAATAAAAAAAATTAATTTCTGTTGGTGTGAAACCATCCAAAAAAATTTGTTACTGTATTGTATTCAATTGTTTCCATTTCAACAAGCTGCTATTATTCGAAGTAAAATTTTACATGCAATACAATTATGTATTACAGGTTCTAGCGCCATCTATGCATCAGACCGAGGCTGTTTTCGACCTCCTACAATTCAAATTATAGTGTAGTAGGTACCGAAAATAATCCATGCAAATATGAGCGCGCAAAATTCTAACGCGCAAATCGATTTTTTTCTAGACGTTAAGTAAGCAACGGAAGAGCATTAAACCCTATCCACATTCGCGTACGTCCATAGATATCTGTCAGATGAAGAAAAATGATCGGATATTTTGACCTCGCATTTATTCTGTACATTATCTGACAATAACTCATAGCGGGCGAACATCCACTTAATAAAATTATAATACTTCAATAAACCTTAGGCCATGATTAATTTACTCCATTAACGTCACATCAATTTTCATTCATATTCGCCTCTGCAGCGTGAGCTGTACGGCGAGGGCGGTGGGTTGCCGATATAATCGAGAGACGCGCTAGGAAAATTGCAACCGAGCCTTGCTTTGCTCTTGTGCCGGTCGAGAGCCTCTCGTTGAGAGCGAAGTTTCTTCTCATAAGCGGAAGACGTGAGAATTAAACTCTCTACTATAGGTAGATTGTATCGTCGTCCCCGATATGAAATTGTTTTTTACGGAAAGTGTTGGTAACTCATATAATGATCGCGTTTTATTGGACATTATATTACAGAGAAGTTGTCCTAAAGGATACTGAGTACTACAGTGTGAATCGTAGTATATGGAATAAACGTGATCAATGTTATTTGAAGCAACAAATGATGTACGACGTATAGTTGTTGGGCTAGAAGTCAAAGTTTTACAATGTGAAGATCCACTAAATAACGAAAGAGAAGCTAGAAAGATGGTGAAGCATCTCTGGTTATTAGATAAAAATAAAGTGGGTGTGTGTCGTAAACTTTGAAAGAGCCTAGTATGGTCCAAAGTACACAGAAATCCCTTAATGAATGCAGATGTCCTTGATCTACCCCTTGTTGCACATCCTCGAGTGTATGCATAAGTTTCTTTCGACGTTTATGCTAAAAGCAAGCAGGTAATTTTTAAGGGAAATTAATTATTTTTTACTCAAAGTATTAGCCATCGACTTCTACACATTTCACCCATCTACCATTGCTAAAGTGTTGCTCTTCCATTGATGCGAAGAGGTGATAGTCAGATGGCGTCAAGCCTGGGGAGTACGGCGGGTGCAGGAGGATGTCCCATCCAAGCGATTTAAAGATGGTTTTGCTGTGTGAGACGGCGTATTGCCGTGTAGCAAAATCACTTTGCCATGTCTTCTGGCTCATTCCGGTCGTCTTTCGATTAATGCGTGGTTTAAATTAATAATTTGTTGGCGATAGCCTTGTGCATTGACGGTTTCGCCGGACTTTAAGAGTTTATAATACACAATATCGCTTTGGTCCCACCAGACACCGAGCATAGTCTTCTTGCCGAAGCGATTTGGCCTTGGTGTTGAAGGACCGGCTTTGCCAGGTGAAAACCACGATTCTTTCTGCTTCGGGTTTTTAAAATAAATCCATTTTTCGTCACCCGTCACAATTCGATATGATGATGAAAATGATTTCCTTTCGTGGCGTTGAAGCAGCATCTTAGGTGACTTTGCGATTTTATATTTGACGTTCACTCAAATTGTGCGGGACCCATTTACTGAGTTTATTGATCCTTCCCATCGCTACTAAACTTCTGCTGATTATTTCTTGTGACATGCTTCTATTAATTGCTGTTGAGTTTAAATTGAGTGATCATCCAATAACAATGCAATTGCTCGTCTTCACACTTTTGTGGTCTACCAAAGCGCTCAGTGACTTTCACATTGAAATCACCACTTTTAAATTGTCGAAATCATGTTATAATCGATGTAGGGTATGTATTCAACATATGTTTCTACTAGCAAACGATGACCTTCAACACATTTTTTTTGGATTAAATAAGAAAGTAATGCGTGCCGCAAATGTTCTTTTTCAGGCACAAAACTCGATAGATCTCTGAGCGATAAAGCAAAGACGCTAGACTACCAAAATGACGTATTTGTCAAATTAATACGCTACGTACTTTAACTTATGCATACACCTGGTAAGGTTTTCAAATATCCCCAAAGAAAGAAATCAAAGGGATTTAAATTAAGCGATCTTGCAAGGAGTGATATAAGTCTGCTTCTCACTCATGTTATTGGAACCGCATTTATTACCTTTTGTGTGGCAGGAAGGTAAGGTAACCGGTATTTCTTTATCAGTTAACGACCTGCACTGGCCACAAAATAGAATTTCACAAAGATACAACAAATTCTTGTCGTTGTTTTGTTACTTTTCCAACTTTTACAATATGTGTGCATTCTGTTTGCCACAAATCCGCACCTTTTTCTTTTGACTACGTTCCAAACGAGTTCAGTCGGTTTAAGATTACAATGATATGGAGGCAACCTCAATACTATGTGACTCATAGATATTGCACAATTATTGGTTTAATGCTGAGGTTATGGTTTGTTTCATATCCTTATTTGAGGTAACCCACATTTTAGCATTTCTGAATGATGTACATAATTTTTTTTAATATAATATAATATCTCCCTTCTGGAATGAAGAGGTAGATGTTTTATTGATTTAAAAGCTATGATATGATAATTGAATTTGTTAGTCTATTAGATCAATTGTATTAAACCATTTGAAAAATTCTCATAATTCATTTCATTAGTGGTCCAAACACCTTTTAAAATCAGTTTTACCACCGGCATGACTGTCACCCAGATATCTACTTTTCAACATTCCTTTCTCCTCTAAATTTTGAATAAATATGAAAATATAAAAGGACAATTAAAAAAATTTACAGGTAAGACCTTTGGCTCTAAAAAAACTGACAAAAAGTCAAGAACGTTTGCAATCTGCAGCTGGTCTAGAAAGTAGTGATGGCAATCAATGACCAACATTGAGTATTGCTTATGGACTATTTTTTGTACATATTAAATATTACGTCTTCCCGGAGAACATCACTAACCCACAGCCTTCGAAATCTATTTACAATCTATGCAATGAAGTGGAAGCTGTAAAAGTTAATGTGGCAGGTTATACGCTTGCATACATCATAGACTGTTCTTTTTTCTAATTTAATGTTGTTTATGATTTAAGAAATTCTGTATGTGCCTACGAAATCTAATATCTTTTCTAGGATGACTTCGAAGAATGCAGCCCACAAAAAACCTGCTAAAATTGGTCCCCAAACAATCTCCACAAGCTTCGCAGAAGGCAAGACGAAGAACTACGTCTGCGGGTGAAACGACTAGTACTTTAAGCCAACTTACAGGAGCTATCTACAAAGCGAAGAAAAAATTAAGCAAGAATATTTTGTGGAAAGTTTAATTAGAAATTGAGTTTTTAAAGATGAAAGAGCAATTGGCCATTGAATATACAAAAAAAATCAAACTCAAATCCAAATCACAAAAGCAAGTAAAGGAATAAAATTTTACCTAGTTAAATATTGCACAAATTTCCCATTGCCGCAATTTCAGTACATTCAAGCATTTCGCTGCAAATATTAATAATCTGCAAACTAAAAATAAGATCAATCATACTTTATGATTTTGAAGCTTCATGACTAAATTGTGATTTGTGCATTAGCCAAAAAGTATTTTTTCTGTAATGTTCGGTTACGTTGAAATACATATTAACACGTTAAAAACATTTTCGTAACGTTAATTGCTGATTAACATAATCATTATCGTTGCCTTCATCCCTTAAATGAATATCAGGTTCTTCGGTAACAACAGCATATTGTGCAGTACAGCTGTGGTTACAGTTAGTTGTTAGACTTATTTGTTGTATTGAAAAGTAATCTAAAAAATAAAATTATGAATTTCTTGCATTTTAGCAACGTTTTAAATTCCTGAAAAACTATCAGTTAAAATGAATACGTAGGCTTCCACGGCCAGAGTTAGTAATAAACGAACTACTTCCGGAATTGGATCCCCCCCTCTGTCTTTATTTCTTTCTCTTATTCTTTCCACCTTTCTTTTTATTTCACGTCCCCCCACCCTTTATCATTTTTCTTTTCCTTTTTATCACATTTTCTTCTTATTTTTCTTTCTCCTTTTACTCTCTCATACTCTTTCTCATCATGACACGGTCCAATTCCGGAAGTAGTTCGTTTATCAATATCAGTCAAGGTAGGATGTAAACCCACAACCTCTTCGTAATCGACAGAACGCGCTGCTCCTACACCAAAAGACTGAATGTGAGTTCAAATCATTTTTAATACATAGATGTTACAATGTCTGTACATACACTACCGCTCAAAAGTGTTTAGGCACTCTCACTGACAGCAAAAATGTATCAAAACTCAGCAAAAATGTTAATAATATTTATTTTTTATGTACGAATACACGTACATGAATAAAAATATATTAAATAAATGTGAAAATTAAAACGTTTAATTTAAATTTTGCTTTCATCTATGTCAGTCGAGGCATTCTTGCAATAGGTTTTGCCAGAGTTTCTTGTGTTATTGAGGTCCAACTCGATTGCAATTTGTTCCACACGTCAGTAGCTGATGTCGAAGGCGCTTTCCGTACTTCCCGATCCAGTTCTTCCCGTAGTAACTCGATTGGATTCAAGTCGGGGCATTCCATAATTTTGAGAGTTCCTTCGGCTTCTAAATAGCGTAAATAGTCTTTACATGATTTAGAGGAATGTTTTGGGTCATTATCTTGCTGGAAGATACAATTTTGACCCAAAAGTCGAATTTCGGAAGGTATTGCGTGGTTCTCCAAAATTTCGCGGTAGCCTTCTTTTTTTAATATACCGTCAATTTTCACAATGTCCCCTACACTAGTGCCAGCAAAACTGCCCCAAATGATGATAAAACCTCCACCATGCTTCACGGTAGCAGCAATACACTCTTCTCTGGCACGTTCACCCACATATCTTCTTACGAATATGCGCCTTCGAGTTCCGAACAGCTCAAATTTGGACTCATACGTCCATAGGACGTTGTTCCACTCTTCTATGGTCCAGTGTTGGAATTCACGAGCCCATTTAAGTCGCTTTTGCTTGTTTTGTTTGCGTAGTAATGGCTTTTTCATCGCAATACGGCCATGGAGCCCGGCTTTCTGTAGGCGACGTTTGACTGTAGAAACACTGACTAGTTTTCGGCGACCAACATTTAATTCTGCGGTGATTTCCGGGGCTGTTTTACGTCTATTTAACTTGCTGGTAACCGCTATTCTGCGATCATCTGCAAATGTTGTCGCTTTTGGCCTTCCACTCCGTCTTTTATTAAGAAAACTGCCAGTTTCCCGATATTCTTTTACGTTATAGTCAACCGTAGCGTGGTGTATTTTCATTTTTTTGGCAATTTGTCGATTACTTATGCCACTTTTATGGTAAGCTATTTTAAGCGCACATGTTTCCGTACTAATTTCTCATCGCGGAGGCATTTTAAAAAATTATCACACGATATTTCGCTCACGACGTGAATAGAGTAAATACCACACTGCAACTGACCATAAGTTACAGATTTCACTATAATCTTCTAGGAAGGTAATTTAAACATTATTACCTACAATCTAACAGATGATTAAATTTAGCCAGTAAATTCAGAAGGATTGTTATTGTAATTGCACCGCAATAAACAGTTTATGATAATCCGACCAAGTGCAGGTAAATGATAGTAAACCTTATGCTATATAATGGGTGTTTATCTTACTGAACTACATTTTAAATACGTATTTCATTTTATTATAATGTTTTTTTGGTAAACATAATACTATATGAATAATCCATGAAAACAGGGGTGCCTAAACACTTTTGAGCGGTAGTGTATATAGCAATATTCCAGTAGGAACAATATTATTAAGGGCAAATTCTTATTATATTAATATTAATCTGCCGGTTACTGTGAGGTCGTGGGTTCAAATCCTACCGGAACCGATATTTTTCAAGAAATTAAAAAGTTGGTAAAATGCGAGAAGATTTTAGTATGTACTCGAATTTTACGAAATATTTCAACCCACGTTATCTCCACATTTCTTTGCATCCCGTGCGAATAAATAACCAAAAAAAAAAAAAACATACAATGGTCAAACGAAAACATTCTAATGCTTCCGTAAATAGCCGATACACGATAAACAGGATCCCACGCCACACTTCACCGCGCCGATTGAACCCGGAATGCAACAACATCCACCTAATCCATTCAATTTTCCGTAAAACGGCTTACCTCGCCCGGGAACGAATAGCCGTGAATGCGATGCTCGGAGCCCTGCTGGTTGTCCGTACCGTAGTGGATGTAAATCTCCTCGAACTGGTATCTGTACGCCAAAGGGCCGCCGGATATATTTACATGCTGCTTGGTGTCTTTATCCACCCTGAACACCAAAGATTGTCCGGTGTTGTGGAGGGTGCCGCTAACCTGCGCATACACAAACACACAGGAAAGAGTTCAGTGAGGGAAGGCGAAAAAAAGAGAAAAAGTATAATGCGAAGCGACGCGTATGTGCAGAGGTTTTTGTGTACGGCGTCTACGTATATCCGGAATTTATCATTTTTATTGCCTACGGGCTTATTTTATTGCCGCGAATGTAAAGTGGATGTAGAAGGCATGTTAAAGGGAGCGTATTTTATATTGTAACCTTTAGCATTTGTAAAGGGGCAAGTAAATTATTAAACACGGGAATATTTCTGCATTAATAATAATATATTTGATGCGCAGGATGTGTCAAATCACACAGATGTATCTATTTCTAGTTTGAGTGTACATTAAATACATAAATCTAATGAATACTTCTTAATGAACTCAACGTTTAGGACTAGAACATTAAGGTCTAATTTAGACAAATAGTTCTAATTTAAAATAATTAATTGTGCATCTGGGGATGATTTTTGGATTTTAATATTAGGGTCTTCCTGTCCTTCAGTCTCATTACACTGCGCATCTGAATTAAATAGCGTTACATTCAGAGAAACTGATGACATGTAAATGAGGTTACTTCTGTTGGGAGAATACGAGAGAAAGTCAGTAAGTATGTCACAAAGAGCTGTAATAAAAATAGTTAGAGATATAGTTAGCCAAAAAACAAGTTTTCTTTTTCAACAAAATCTCTATCTGCATTAATGTACTTATCCCATCGCCTTATCAATGCCCCAATGCCTGTTGCATAAAAGTGTTTGGGTTGCCGCCGGAACCCCGTGAGTGTCTCTTGTTGAACATCGTTACCACCCTCGAAATGTTTGCGGCCACGATGCTTTTTGAATGGACTAAACAGATAGTCGCTTGGGGCTAGGTCGCAACTGTAAGCTGGATGTTCAAGAAGTTCCCACTCTAATTCTGCAATTCTTGCCTGGACCAAGTGGATCGAATGATGCTTGGCATTACTGTAATGCAGCAATATTCCTCTCGTTAGTAGGCCTGGACGTTTTAATCAAATTGCATCCCAAAGCAACAACAAAAGTCTACAGTACGACTCAGATGTCACGTTCTCGTTTCTATCCCAGAAATGAGCTAGAAACACTCCTTGAGAATCCCAGAGCAAGGTAAGCATAACCTTATCGGCCGAGAGCACATCTTTGAATTTCTTTTTTGAAGGTGAAGGAGGATATTTTCACTGCATTGAAGCACGCTTTGTTTCAGGTTGGTAGTGGTGCACCAGTAACCAGTATCAATCCTGTTAAGCATGTCCTCTTCTTCCTCTGTGTACCGAGAGAGATGTTCAAGGATAAGTCCATTCGAATCATTCTGTGATCCTCAGTCAGTTGCCTAGGTACCAATCGTGAAGAAAGTTTTTGAAAATTCAAACGATTGAGATCACTACAGTACACTCTTCGAGCCATTTTAACGCTGCCTGCGTACAAGCACGGCAACTGTCACTTGAGCATAATAAAGCTGGATTGTGCTGACACCTGTTGATAGATATGGAAATAGTTCACAGCTATTTTCAGCTTTTCCACAGCAGCTTGTGAGTTATTTAGTGACTTTCCTTAGTAATTATGAGTCAAGAGCCAAATATGATTTAAAATTTTGACATTAACGGTGAGCAATAGTGTTCCATAGTATGCCAGTAAAAAAATTTACGTAACGAATTCCTTGCTTTAAAACAGTTTTTTTAAGAATAAATAACATGGAGGGCTTTAAAAATAATCCATAATGGAAGTTACAAATTTTTTCTAACTGAATATGAACCAATTTTGCAGTTCTGGTATCTTAGACTGTATGGATTTTTGTGTAAATCTTGCTCAATTTTAAGGTAGGCACCAAATTGGGATGAGTGATATTAGAGATTAGAAAACACACACACACACCCACATAAATATATAATATAAATCTATATATATATAATCAATATACCCATTGAGTATAGGGTTAGATTAATTTGCTTCCTATCACTTCAGAAATTTTTTCCAGTCCTCTATGTTCATTGCGATTTTCCGAGCTTCACCCCAAGTTTTTCCTTTCTTATCTAAAATTTTGTCTATTTCTTTATTCTCGCTTACTTTGGCCTCTCTCTTGTTCTTTTTCTCGGTATCTTTGCTTTCCAGACCATCTTAACCGGAATTGTATTCCATCCTTTGTAAATGTCCCCACCACGCCAATTGCCTTTGTTCTACATAACGTTCTATTGATTCAGTTTTTAGCTCTCTTCTGATTTGTTCATTTCGTATCCAAGTTTTACGTCAAAATGTGAGAATTGGTCTGAATATTGTCCTGTAGACCGTCATTTTTGTTTGCTTGGTTACTTCTCTTCTGTTTATAAATACTGAGTTCATAGCATAGTATACCTTGCTGGCTTGGTATTCTGTTATTAAGTTCTTCTTTTTGTCTTGCCTTGTCGTGTATTGTAATTCCTAAGTACTGGAAATCTCTAACTTATTGTATTTCTGTTTCTCCAACTTCTATGTCTATTTCTTTTTCCACTTTTAATATAACCATTACTTTTGTTTTGTTTGTACTAGTTTTAATTCCATTCTCACTGAGTGTGTTGTCCTAAACGCTTATGTTATGCTGTAGAGCCTTTTCATTTCCGCCTATCAATGGTACATCACCTGCGAATACACATTCTGTAATTTCTACCTTTTCTAAGTTGTGATGTTCGATATAAAAAGCCCTTGTTTTCCTCCTTGCCTCCATAATAATTTCTTCCATAAATGTTATAAATAGTAGAGAACTAAGTCCACCCCTTGTCTTACACCTTCCTTTGTATAGAATACCACCGCTTTCATGTTTCCACTTATTATACATCTTATATGAAGAAACAGCAATCTTGCTGTTTCTTCATATAAGCTTTCGACGCCTGTTATTAATTTGTAATTTGTTCCACTCCTGTGTAAACATTCCTAACCTGTATTTCTGGGAGCTAAGTATATGCTTTCTTCTACATGTACTTATTTGTACGTTACCTCTTTTAATGTAAAAATATGGTCTTGTATATTTCTGTTTTTCGAAAGAAAGCATAAGGTTTCGATAGTTTGAAAACTTTTATGTTTCTTAAGGTTTAAATAATATGCGAGCAATGTACTAATTAAAGACAGATATCACAATAAACTCCACACTACACAAATTTATTCAGCACGCAGCGTTTCAAGCGCACATGGACTCTAATCGCCAACCACCTGCGGTTGAGAGTCCATATGATTTTGAAATGCTGCGTTACGAATAGATTATTAATTTGTGTGGTGTGGAGTTCACTGCAATACCTGTGAGTTATAGAGCCATATAGTCCTTGTAATTGTTGTGTACTAAATAAGGCAGTTATTCTTATCAACCTTCGGGCACAGAAACTAACTTTATGCAGATATATCTATAGACTAGACGCATTAGCACATTACAAATATAGGAAGCGCGGCCGTGCTTTTCTGTATATTCTGAGAAAAGATCTCGAAAAATATCCATATAAAATTCGTGTTGCGTAAAAAGAATCTCATTAAAGAAAGGCCTACAAAACCAACTACCTAAAAGTTTCATCAATAACGCATTATCCCCATACCATTCGAAACAAAAAAAGGCAACGAGCATCAAGCGAAACGAAAGAAAAAGAAAACAACAGTAGGAAAAACGACCTACTGCAAAATTCAAAACCGTTTTACTCCTTCAAAAACATTCCACGCCCTCCACGAACGATACTCCTTCTAAATTAAGTCCTGCAATAACAAAAGGGTAGCGGAAATAACGCAGTCAACGTTATGACGAATTGTTTTTTCGTCGTAGTGGGTAATTATTTTTTTGCCTTCCTAAAGCGCGCGGAAGCCGGCCGAGTCCACGAGCTTTGAATAGAGATGAAGGACAGCCCTGGAGGTGGAAAGGTACAATGACGTAGACGGGAAGCATCGAACAGAGGAGGAGGCAGAAGAAGAAGAGGATTGTGTATGACGTGGAGTAAAAAGCCGAGATATCCCTTTAAACAGTGTATAATGGTTTTGATCATTAGTGGTGTCCCGCAGCCACAACGGTCTCGGTCGACTGTGATTGAATGATGGATGATCCGAAGTCCGGAGGCGTATTCTCCTACTTCCATCTTGCTCGTGTACTACGGCTATTTGTCATGTTACATCGACGCGGTAATAACTACACGGCGGATATGTGTAGTCACCTCGATTTGAACTGAATAACACCACTAACGATTACATATGTCTCTTCACGTCCAAACAACATTAATACGAAGTGAAAATACGAAAGATATTTTTTTCAACCAACAGGAACGTTCTGCAAATGTTGTTAGACGCTCTTAAATTACATTAAAACTGATTAGGCATCGCCTGTCTCTATATACGAGGATCAGTCAATATTAAATGCCTTCTAGTTTTTTTTCTGCTTAACTAAAGTTAGGTAAGTGAAAATTTGGAATTTGGTGCAATTCCTTAAACTTTCTCCTACAATCCACTGCAGTAGTAACTTTTTGCTTGAATATGTGGCAGCACTGCAGTCCTCCGGAAAATGTCCGACATCGACGTTCGTATTAGACAGCATTTTGTGATAGAACTCTTGAATGCAGATGGTAAAACGTCCATTCGCCTTCGTGAAGGACCACAAATCCATACGGCGAGGCAATAGTTTATGTCAGCACTGTTCGACATAGCTATATCGAAGTGGAAGGACAAACACTGTTGGCTGATGAAAAGCGGAATATTGACTGCAGTGACTCCACGCAACATTCAACGAGTCGACATGGCACCATCAGATTTCCATCTCTTCGAGTCGCTAAAAGGAGCTCACCGCGGAATTCATTTCAAACACTTCGAAGATGAGGAGCCCGTGAAAGTGTCTGTGCATAAATGGCTTAAGAAGCAAGATCGTACTTCTTACCACACTGTGATACATGCTTTGAACTAACTACACCAATTGCAATAATTTAACTAAAATAGTACTTTATTTATTAATTTTTCGCGTATTGTTCTAAACAATTAAAAATTTTGTCTTGAAATGATGCTGCCACCAATAAAATTTTATAGAGAAAAAGTTCAAAATCAGAAAATTATTTGTAATCAGTGGAGAGGTTCTTAGTGACAACAGTTTTCCAAACAGCTCCGTTTTAAGACGTCTCAACTTATTGGTTTACAGAATCCCATATACGTTACCGTCCATAGCTTTGGGGGCAAGATGAAATTCCTTTAAAATAATACAACTGATAGGGATATCATGAAATTGTTATTCTGTATTATAAATTATTATACGCAAGCATAAAATTGTTACACATAATTATCATTATATTCCCTTTTGCCTTGTGCTTCTTCCTGTGTACTTGATAATCTCATAATAATGTTTCATAAACACCGTAATAATTATTTATATCTAAAAACTAAAATTGGTAATATAGCTTGTAAGTACGTAGGTTTATACCTTCATAGTTAATAACCATTATAGCCAATACTTGGAAAATGTTTGAGTATGGGTAAGTAGGGCTGGCAAAATCTTCAACGCACCTGGTCCGGACTCGCAAACTCGATGCGAAATCTGATTGAATTCGTTGAACCAATCTGTCTCCGGTTCCTTGCCGTGTATGCACGTATGGTACATCGTATTACGCGTTATAATGTATTTATACTTCATTATATGGAACACTTTAACAGTTTATCTGTATACACTTCATAAAGAATGGTAATATGTTATTGTAAAATAAGATTAGCCAAATGTTTCGGCTCGACAAGGTCTAATTAAGCTGGGGAATGCGAGAACCTTGTTTTAAGTTTTAAGATGTACTGTTTTTCTGTTTGTTAAAAACCGTTATCGTGGAAGATGTTATGCATACAATAGGTATTTGTCTCTTTTATTTTGTAAATTAGTATGTCTATGGGTTTTAACGGATTATTAAGGGATGTTTTCTGTATTTCAGCATGTAATCCGAAAACATAAAGAGTTACCTTCTTAACGAATTAGAGAGGATCATGAAGAGTTTGCAGCATCAGGTATATTTTGACATTAATCTTAGTGATGTTGGTTGGCAGGTGGGAGAAGATGTTCTTGTACCTTGAGAAAGATCGTTTAACATCCACCAATGTAACGGGGGCATGGTTAAAATAATCTGTGAAATTAGTTAACGCATATGCAGATGGACCAACATGAATTTGTCTTAATGTTAGAAAATCTGAATCTATGGTCAAAACACTTTCGAACTTTTCTATAACGGACTTGTTTTTGTCGTCTGTTATTAGAGTGCAGTAATGTACTCACTTCATCCACTATTTGCACTGATTCAACTAACAACAACCTGGTATTCTGCAATTTCTCAACTGTATCCATTAATCCTACAACGTGTAAAAAGCGTCTGTGGCGGTTTAGGAATATCAGGACATTCTCTGTGAAATGCACGAATACGTTTCGGTTAAAATGTTCTTCAATACGTTATACGATGTACCATACGTGCCTACACAGCAGGGAAACGGAGACAGATTGGTTCAACAAACTCATTCAGTCAATTTTTGTTCCTGTCGTGCATACGGGCGAGTCCGGTCCTGGCGCGCCGAAGATTTTGGCCTAATTATAAGCTACGAACTTGGTAACATAACTATACTCTCGTAATAACACTCATGATGACGTATGTAGCTTGTCTGCTCACGTAAAAGATCTATATTTATAACTGGTTTTTATAAATTCAATCTACAACTGACAAATTTCTGGCTATAGGAAAAAACAATTTTTTTCTTACGCTCCCTTCTGTCAACCTTCTACATCTACATCCAATTATTTCGCGATCCACATTTACGGGCGGACGTGTACTAATGTTGTTTTAAAAGGAAAAAAATCTTACCTTATGTTTGTCGAGATGGATAACCCTTAAATATGGATCAAATAATAATTTGTCAGGTTCGACGTTTATCGGCGACTGCCTGCGGCCCTTCGAGCACATATTCCATTGGGGATTCATCAATCCCCAATATCCGGGACCTGTAACAAGACGAGAGGAAAGTATGAGACAGCGTTTCGGCTACGCGAATTTATGCCAATATACATATAGACGCACATATGTATGTATGTCGTTAGCCATGTATGTGTGTATATAGCAATGCTGAGATCTCTTATCGGTTCACATCTGTCCAATAGGCGGGGGTGGGGGATATGTAAGACTAATATTGAATTAGAGATTTTACATTTAGGGTACAGAGAAAAGAGGCAATCTTCTAGAGGAAATGATGGGGTTTTTTGATAATATCCGACGGGCAGACGTTGCTCAAAAAATGTATACCCTGTTCTCACTTTTAAACGTAATATGTCAGATGCGTACGCTAACACAAACAATCACAATTTACTGACTTTCCTCTATTATTTTTTCTTTATATATTAATATTAATATATTGTGGTGGAAAATATCAGGCTTTTAATTTTCCAACTCGAATATAGTGTTTAATAATTGAAGTAACTAAATGTAAGATTGTAAAAAGTAAATATATTGACAAACCAAAAAAAATCGTATATATATATATCGCCTTTTAATAAAATTTCGTATCTACAAATAAAACCTAAATCAATTCTAATTTTATAAATTCTAAATGAAATACAAAATGAAAAGAGATCAAAGGAACAGCAAATTTTGAAAATTTATTACAATTTGAAGTCTTTAATTTTGTAATCGTACTCTTACACGTAATGTCTCGTATTTTAGATATCCTAGTCTTCGGCTTCCACCTCCGGAACTCCAAATTGTTATAATAACATCAGCTGATACACTTTTTGACTTTAAATAAATTCGAAGAATTTCAAATTATTAATTCGAAAAATAATAAATTCTCCTCTGAACAGACGACTTCGAGGTGTGTGACTTTGACACAATTCTCATTGATCCAGCTCATTATCGAGGTTACACACACTATATATAACCTGTTAGCCTATATGTTAGGCCACACAGTAAACAGACTCTTGATGGAATGAAATTATTTACAATTAATGCTGCGAGGCGTGCCAATCCGACGTACGAGAAATTTTGAAGATAGTGTGATATAATTTTGGGATGATACATATTTGAATAATGTGATAAAAATGTGCGAGTACAGTACATTAAATGTCTTTTAGAAATAAATTTGGAAGAAGTTATTATTACGTACAAAAATATATTTACAAAAAGCGATATATATATAGTAAACGATAGTGGAGTTTACGTCTCCCCTGCACATGTTGTTGAAGGACTTTTTTTAAACATTAAAATTGTAGATTATGTGTTAGTAATGAAGTAGATATCTGGAAAATTTAATATACAGAAAGAAAACTGTACGGAATAAATATTTGAAATAAATTCAATAAAGAGGGAGTCCTAACGGTACTTTGCCTCCAACAACAACATCAACAATAACAAAAATAAGGATGTGAACCATACATTGACGAGAAAATATCCAAAGTAGATAAATAAGACAAATTTAGAAAAAACATTAATATTATAAAAGATTCAGTTTCATATTTTCTGTCTTTATAGATTTTTGCTTATTCGATGTAAATGCGCTTTATAGTATGCCTTGTTTTGGAACTTATTGGTTGCTATTCCGCGAAGTATAGTATTGATTTAATTAATTAGGAATAGCAACCTATTTCACACTATACAATGATATTTTTAACATTGACTGAGAAATGCTAAAAACGTAGATCTTCTACGACCCTCTGCCACAATATTGGTTACATGTGAGTATGAACATATAGACATAAAAATTACAAACATAAAAACTTGTAGTTTAGTTTTAATTCAGTTTAAATATACCAACAACTGAAACTCAAAGAACTGCTATAACTTCTTATTTGGCAAATGATGTAGTATCAAATTTTAACGTTGTTTTTTAAACTAAATAGTTCATTAATCAATGTTGTTTCATAATTTTAAGATAGTATTTTATTTTTTTAACTTTCTTCTTTTTTTTAATAAAAATGTCTTATCTCATTATGTTCCATAAGTGGGATAAGATGGAAACATGCAGGCATATTTGTTGAAAAATATAAAACATACAAAATACATAATTTCGCGTTAGATGTGGTTACATTATACTGCAAAGTGGTGTTCTCCAATTTCTAAAAAATGGTTAAACATTAAACTGTCTGTTCTGCCCCGGGAGTTTTTGTTCTAAATAGGCTTTTACGTCTGTCCAGCGCTGAAATGAATTTTCCGTAGCGTAGGCGTTGGATATAGAACTCGTTAGTCTCCAATCGATCTCGTCGAAATAACGTTTAGGTTTTCAAATTATTTCTACAATTTTTACCAAGAAACTAAGCTTTGCAAATCATCAAAATCCACAGTCCTTACAATCGAAGTGTAGCAAATGGTTGTTTTTTTTCTTCATACAGACGTTCGACATCATTTATTTCAGGAGCACTTTGCAGCAACATACGTATACCAAAATGCACTCTATTTTATATTTAGTCTCAAATCAACGTAGATGCATGCCGAAACGAGCAATGGTAATGAATCTAATCTACTTTACATAGTTTCCTTTTAACGTTTTCGATACCCATAGCGAAGTAGATATATTTTATTTTAATTTTGCCAATGCTCGACGATATCGATTACATCTTCAGAAAACTGAGGAAAGAATACGCAAGAGGAGTTTGGAGATCAATATGGATAAGACAGAGTACATGGTAATTGGTTCACAAGGAAAACGACAAATCCGTATAAATATCCAGGAGTTACGTCAACTTCCGATGGTAGAGACGAAATATACATATAGAATAAAATAATAGAGGGAAAATCTATAACTAGACAACTACACCCTGTGGGGAGGAATGACGATATTTTGAAGAAAACAAAAACTCGGATGTTCCACTCTTTTGTTCAAAGCTGCATTATCTATGAAAGCGAAGTATGGGCGTTGAATAAGAAGATGAAAAACAAAATATTGTCAACGGAGACGATGTACTGGAGACGCTGCTATAAGAAGACATTATTAGATCATTAAAGGATAAAAGTAATAATCATCACATCATTAATACATGAAATAAAACGAAAACAACTAGTGTGGTATAGTCACATGAGGAGAAAGGACCAGGACAGGCTACCACAAAAGGTATGGGAATAGAAGCCTGATAATAGAAGGAAAAAAGGAAGACCAATAAGGAGTTGGGAAACAGGAATTACAGAAGCTATGCAAATGAGAAGATTCTTGAAGATTGTAATGCAATAGATGACAAAATTAGCTATAATAATAAATAATAATAAATAATAGAAAATGTCAGTTTAACTTCTTTAGATATAGCGACTTTAAGAAGTTCTTGTCCATGTTACTAGTAACAGTACATCCATTTTATAAAGGCAACCAGACGCCATACATCTAAGGGAAGTAGTAGGAACTGAAACCCTATCATACTCGAGCAAAATTCATTTTTGTTCCGGTTTCCTCTTCATCACCAGTATCATCTAAACTTTTTTATCACTCTTTCATTTCCCCCTCTCACACATGAACCTTGGGTGCTCAAGAGAGCCAAAAGATCCCACCGAAAGGGAAATGACACGCACATTAATATGAAAAGTTTTCCTGGGCGGCGATATTAGCGAGGATCGGTAAAAAGTTTTGTCTTTAAAAGCGTAACAACTGCGCGAGATAGCAGCTAAGGTGGCTGGATCCGCCGATAGCGGATGTCTCTTCGAAGACGGCGAAGAAGGCAAAGTTTCCGCTCGTATGGATGCGAGAAACCGACAAATTCCTTACCGAGTGGAGGTCGCGCTTATGCTTGCTCCCCTTTCCTACGTTCCTTTTTTTTTACGGAGGCTAAGAGGAACGCGATGCGGCGTTATGGTGCGTATCTGCCGAAGAGGTCCTTATACGTATTGACATTCCCTTCATATTAAAATGTCGTCGTCTCGCGAGATATTCGCCCGACTTTAAAAACACCGTTAATATATCGAATATTTGGCGGGCGGTAGAAGACGGAGGATGGCGGCAGAGTGGCACGACATATTTGCATACACGCATGGATGGATTTATGCATGTCGGGGGAGATTGGGATGGCGTCCTTATAGACGCGTGAAAATGGAATTTCCGTTCGTATTTTTAACTCTTCGCTTCAAATATATCGTTCGTAACAAATAAGATGATGACAGTTAGAGGGAAAGGTTAGATGGAAAAGAAGACTATGCGAGCATGTGTGATCAAAATTAGTTACGTTATGGTTTTACTCTTTAGTGCCCTGATATTGGTATTATCCATTTCTTTAGAGGGGTCATGGATTTTCATTTCGACACAAAGCAGCACCTACAAGCATTGCTTCGATGATTTCTATAAGTCATTATAGCGTTATATTTTAGAAAACCTTTCATAGCGCCTTTCGGGTAGTTGTAAGGGCGCTGTTTAAAGTCAAACCTTTGTAACACTTAAATAAACAGGTTACTTTGGCCCCGTTTAGCGAAAAGATAGATATCCGTTGTATATTTATATTATGGCGACTTGTGAACAGCTAATTTTGCTATCTACCGCATCACAATCTCTAGGAGGCTCTATCCTCAAAACTATCTTCCCCCAGTCCTTTCTTCTGCATAGCTTCTTCAATTCCTTCTTCCCAACTACTTCTTGGCTTTCCTTTTTCTCCTTCTATCGGCACGCTCCACTTCCAAACATTTTGTGGTTTTGAGGCTGTTCTGGTACATTCCTCATGTGGTCATCTTGACTAGATTGATTTACATCTTTTTCTTTATTGGTTTGATATTTAAATGAAAAAATAGCTTTGGTTTTACAAGATGATGGTCAGATCCACAGGAGGCCACTCGCTGTACTCTCACATCTTGAACTTTAAGAGCGGGATTTGACCTAACAATGTGTTAGATTGTTGTGTCTTCGTGTTAACCAGATATATTTATGTATTTCTTTGTGATCAAAGAAACCATTTATCACCTTCAAATCGTTAAGTTATTAAAGTCTTCAATTAATACTACGTCTTTCCTATTTCCCACAGTATCTAGGATACCTGATAAGCCTTCAAAGGAGTTATCCTTTCTATCTACAGCTGCATAGTCCGTTAGATCGTATTAAAAGCGATTTGAATTCGCATTCAGTCTCGTGGTGTAATGATAGTACTATACATCGGTTATGCAGAGGTGGTGGGTCCAAATCCTATCAAATATTAGTATTAATATTAATATTAAACCACCGTTGGTGTTAGTAATGATGGTACAACTTCCTTGCAATTAAACAACGTATTTAAATTCCTGAAAAAATATTAGTCTCGGTAAGATTTGAACCCATGACCTCTGCGTTACCGGCGCAGTGTGTACCATTACACCACGGAACGGAATACTAATATTAAACCATCACAGCAAATTGATAAGTATATGGTTTTGTAATTGTTACAGTTCTTTGTATAAGTACATAATAAATGTTTATTGTTTATTATTATTGTTGTTGACTTGTTTTTGTAACGTTTTAAGGGTGGGTAAACACGTAGGGGCTATAGTGTATATGTATATTTAGATGGACATGTTGATGTTATTAAATTTAGATCTCACGGCTCAGACAATCTAAATTAGGAATGAGGACTACTATATGTTTGCAGCGTATTCCTCCATACACAATGGCAATCACCTGTTTGAAGCGTATTTACTTATGTGTACTTGGTATATATACAGCTGGTTTTTTGGCATATATTAAATTTTAGTTCGTTTTAACGGAAATTGCTGAAGTGCTATACATACTTGGGTCGTCAAATTATGTTAAATAAAAATGATTGCTCATTCAGAGAAATTAAATGTGTTGTTCATGCGTACGAATTCCAGAAACTATGGAGTATTTAGTTCAATTTCTGGAATTAAATAACGTAAATGACGTAAAAACCGCGGAATATAAAAGGTTAACAAAATTATGTATGTCACAAAATTGTTTTCAAATAGGCGGAAAATGGTTCGAACAGGTGGAAGGCACGGCGATGGGTAATCCATTATCTCCTTTTATTGCGAACCTTTTCATGAGCAAATTTGAAACGAACTTGAAAAGAGAAACCAAATATTTTCCGAGAATTTGCTTTAGGTATGTAGATGATATTTTCGCGGTGTTTGATACTAATAAAGAGAACATACAAGATTTTCTAGCAGAACTTAACTCAAGATTCACTACGATCAAGTTTTCTATTGAACGAAAAGTGAACAATCGGCTTCCGTTTCTACATACTCTAGTCATACGCAATAATAGTAAATTAGAAATAGACATCTACAGAAAAGAAACTAATTCCAACGGATTCATCACGGCTGATTCGCACCATTGCGAACAACAAAAAATGTCCGCTATTAGTTTTCTGGTCAATAGACTCGTTAGATTTTCGCTAAGCAAGAGCAGGTAGGAAAAACAACTAAAATATATCAAAGATGTAGCGAGGTACAATGGTTTCTCTTCTACGGATGCTGACCGTATCTTAAGAAACGTCCAATACAAACAGCACATCAGAAATTCCACGACCTTGACATCAACAAACACCGGTAATAAGAAATTTATAACACTTCCTTTCCACCCAACAGTGAAAGGGTTAAGTAAAATTTTCCACTAAGAACAACTTAAAGAATCTCTTAAACAATTCCAAAGATAAGCCGGAGATGATGAAAAGGTCTGGAATTTACCAAATCGCACGCAATGATTGTGATAAAGTTTATATTGGACAAACAAAAAGGAGTATCGAAACGACATTGAAAGAACATATTAGACACTATCGTTTTGATAAACTACAGCTATCAAGTGTAGCAGAGTATATGGTAAAAACCGGACATAAAATTGATTTAAAAAACCTGAAACTTGTTAAAAACGTAAACTCGCGTAGTGAATTATACGCGTACGAAACGATATTTATGAAAAAGAACAGAAACTTATTAAACAGAGAAGCATGCCCAATTGCACACTCGAGTCTGATGGATTTATAGCTATAAGGCCCTACTAAAGATACGGTTCGTTCTCGTTCCATCCTTTCCTGAAAATACCAGAAGATCCACAGAGCACTCCTAGATTGTAAATAGTCATATGTTTTAAGAAATTTTAGAGCTTGCGTAGAAAATAATATGCATGTGTAATAATACAGTTCTTACGTTCACTCGGTAACACGGTTAACAATGGGAGTCCACGTGCTCTTGAAACGCTGCGTTCCGAATAATTAATAAATTTGTGTGAGTGGAGTTTACTGCTATACCTGTGAATTAAAGTATGTAGCTTCACTCTAATAAACTTTTGTCGAATTAAATAAATATTTGTTTGATCCAAAAACTTTTTTCGCTCTGTGTCCTTGGTTTCGTATAACAAAATAAATACAATTCGGTGCCATTAAATCATATTTCGTTCATGCAATTTTATTTCCTATCCACCTCCATGTGGAAACAATTTACCTCTTCAAGCAGCATAATTCAATTCCAAAGCACTTTTAAGCAATTTTTTCAAAAGCAACTGAGCGTTTAATAAAATCATCATTACTAAACGCGGCGAGAGTAGTTTTGCTTACAAGAGCATTGGGTAGATAGAATACGAAGACTAGATACGAAATACAGTTTTAAGAAGCGACGATGGCGACAAAAGAAAAATAGATCTGCTCGCGAAAAGCTTCTTCGTCGAAAGTTTTCCCGACGACGACAGCTCCGTCAACTACCCGATTTCGCTTCGTACAGTTCAAGTCCCGATGTGCCAAATCAGCCGTAGATGCAAACACACACGTAGATTCACAGTAGCTACCTATGTATGTACATGTGTACGCGTTTGGCGAAAGTTCAAAGCAAACAGCTCCCCTTTGATAGGAAATGGACTTTTCAATCAATAAGTTGGCTCTGCTCGCTCTCTCAAAGTAGAACTATATATTTCATTTTAAATAAAATAACTGTCAATTTATACAAGTCCCCTGCGATATAGGAAATTTCGACGATCGATAAGAGATTTTCCATTACCGTTGTATACCGTGTTTTCATATCTATCCGCAATGCTGTTGACGCGGATTAGTCACATAGGAGTTGCTTCGTCCTTGCGCTACAGAAAATTTCTCATACCATTTTTATATCCTCAACTGTATGTAAAAAATTGATGAGATACGGCTGGTACTTTCTAGGTACTTCAACTTTTAATTGGTGGAAGCTAATAAAATATCTATAGGCAACACATATAAACAGTACTGAAATGCGCATGTGTCAAATGTATATGTGTCATGTGCTGAAAGGTACCGAGCGGTTTCCGAACGTGGTTACAACGTATGTGAATGTCTTTTTAATGTTAGTTGCTTCAGTATGGTTCGCACTGTTGTCTTTATTATGGAGCTATATTTTCGGTCATACGGAAAGAGGCGCGAAAACGGTTCAAGCTTCAAAGAAGTTACAACTAAGTTTATGAAACAGGCTCCGGGCAACGCCGTTATGTTAGGAGTTGTTGACAAGTTTCTTCATATGGGATGTGTGCTTTGCCAACGTTAAGATCACGCGGGTCACCCGGTAATAGTCCCAGGCAATACAAATAACGGGCGTGTTTTGAATCAGATGCTGCAATCACCGAAACGAAGCTTCCGAAGATCATCATTAAAACTGAATATCAGTGATCGATCGCTCCGTCGAATGTTCAGGAATATTGGTGGGTTTGCATACAAAATACAGACCGGACAGCCTCTGACTGCAGCTGATAAGCGTGTAAGAGCCGAATACTGTTCACGTGTGTTGCCTACGGATTATGAGGACGCGTCGATCTTTTTGAATGTTTGGTTTTCTGATGAAAGCCATATTTATTTAAACGGATACATTAACAACCCCCCACACCGTTTCTTGGATTCGAACGCATGTCGGGGCGTTCGTCGAGCAACCCCACCATAGTGACCGTGTTACTATTTGGTGTGATGTAGCCGCACATGACATATTGGGCCCGTATTTCATTGAAGCAGACGATGGAACGTCGTTAACCATGAATCAGTAATGCTACAGAGAACAGGTTAGCACACCATTTCTGCATGATCTTCAGCAATTTTGTCGTGTCAGGAACCTACCACGTAATCGACAATGGTTTCGGCAGAACGGGGCAATCTGCCACACTGCTAGGGAGTCTCTTCGAACTCTCCGCAATAATTTTGGGGATCGTCCTATTTCGCGTGGTACTGATTTCCCATACCCCTCGCACTCACCAGACCTAACATCAGCTGATACGTATATAACACATGGGCTGAAAAGTCCCGGGTCTGACACATAGATGACGCTAGTTTTATTGCAGTCACTTTTCTCTCAGTTAGTCCTTCAAAAGACAGCTGTTAAAATTTCATGATATTCTATTCATTAGTTTGTGAGTTATTGTGCTAAGAGTCACGGTACTTTTGTTATTTTCAAAACAATGGATCAAAAACAATTTCGTGTTTTAATTTTACACTGCTTCTCGATGGGAAAAAATACCGTTCAAGCGAAGCAATGACTTGAAAAGTGTTATGGGGCTCCGCTCCATCAGAAACAACAATAAAACGTTGGTTTGCTGACTTCAGACGTGGTCGAGGACACCGATGATGCAGAAAGCAGTGGACGTCGAAATGAGGCGGTAACACCAGAAAACATCAAAAAAATCCACAAAATCGTTTTGAATGATCGAAAAGTGAAGTTGCGTGAGTTAGCTGACATCGTAAAGATATCAAAAGAACGTATTGGCTTTATATTGCATGAGCATTTGACTATGAGAAAGCTCTGTTCAAAGTGGGTGCCGCGTTTGCTCACTGTTGACCAAAAACAAGAACGTGTTGATGATTCTGAGCAGTATTTGGCCATGTTTAAACGTAACAAACCGGAATTTTTGCGTCGATATGTGACAATGGATGAAACATGGATCCATCACTTATCACTCGTTATCTGAGTGGACAGCAACTGGTGAGCCTGGCGCCCGAAAGCACAACAATCGGCTGGAAAGGTTATGGCCTCGGTATTTTGGGATGTGCGTGGTGTAATATTCATCGACTATCTTAAGAAAGGAAATACCATCAACAGTGAATATTACATAGCGTTATTGGAGCGTTTGAAGGCCGAAATTGCAAAGAAACGACCGCATATGGCAAAGAAAAAAAATTTTGTTTCATCAAGAGAACGCACCGCTGTTTTCAATACCGATCCACCGTCTAACATTCCGGAATTGCGGATTAAAGTCCAAGGTTTTTTTCATGCCATGTAACGGCCTGTGTTCGCAGACATGTTTGTGAAGCTTCGGGAAAGCTACGAATACTGCTTGAAACTGAACGGGGGGCATCCTGAACATCTGTTTTATCGGGAACGTCATTGTGAATAATGTTTGCAACGCTATATAATGTTAAAGTATCGCTAAATAATGTAAAGTAAATACATGAATAATAAACAATATACGTGTCATAATTTCAGTACTGTTTATTTTGCCGCCTCCTGTACATAGGTTAGTGTTGTCCGTCAGTAATTATCAGAATCTTATAATAATAATGGCATTGTGTGGTTTTGAATTTTAAAACACAAGGGCCATTCGGAAAGTAAAGAAAGTTTGGTTTTCACACGTGATCGCGTGCCCTCACCACCATCGCCAACTCACCACTGATCTTGGTATTGATCCGATTCAGTTTGGTCATTCTACAGGATTACTCTGCGCATGCTTGTGTTTCATTTGCGTGCCGTATCGTCGTAGCTGATTTTCGGCTAATGCTTTCTTTCATCATAGGGAGCTAGACATTTTTGATCTCCAGGCTTGAGGTGCCCATGGCGGTTGGTTATGACCACATATGCTGCTTCTAACATTTTCCTTTTCGTGGCGTTGTCTTTATTGTTTAGGATTGCTGCGCTGTTTCACGCAATTCTATGATCTCCTTCCCAAACGTATTGAGCCAAACGTGACTTATTCATTCTTCTCATCCTTACCAGCCTCTGATGTTCTTCTATTCTGCCGGTTTCTCGAATGTACAATTGTCCACACTCATATGGTATTCTGTATACACAGTATTAGGTTCTTTGATTTTCATTGTCTGCCTTTGTTCTCGTTAGCTTAGATCTGTTTGTAATCGTTCTAAAGTTCTGTTGGCCGTTCTGATTTGCCTATTCTTCTGACTGTTTGCGACAGGCTTTTAACGAATGGGATTGCCGTAGTACATATAACTGGTGGTGGTTCTATACTTCCATTCTGAGGTGTTCGTATTTCTTTGGCCTTCGACAATGTTTTCTCCGTATATCCATTTAGTTTCATTGTATCTGTGATAGACTGAAATTCATCCCCTCTATCTCTATCATTCGAACATATGTATGTACATCTCGTACCCTATCGTAATCTCCTAATCCTATGTGTTTAGAATGTGTTGTACACGGAAATGCTTATCCTGCCATCCCTGTTAATGATGCAATCCACATGAAGTAATAAAATAAAGAATGATAAAGGAAAATAAATGATTGCAGTTAGGTAGAAGTATATACATAAACGCTTGCTCATGTAAATACCCGGTTGTGGAAACGTCGCGGTCATGTAAACAGAAAATGGTTGCTATAGGATCAACTGGAACGCCCGGTAATGTAAACAATCTTGCACCACGTACAATTCGATAATGTAAACAGTTTAGGGTACCGGTTATTTCCCGATTGACGTGCGTAATTGAATCGAACAAAAGAATGTTTACGTAAACGTTTTCAGCGTCGGCACTGGTTGTTCCCCGATTTATGTATGAGATTCCTGTAAGCGTTGGCTCTCTTGCCTCTCGTGAAATAACGTAGTGTGTGTGTGCAGCTAAAATCGCCCCAGAACAGACATGGCATTCACGTCCAATAAAAGAATATTTTTAAAATCAAATGACAAGGTGAAAATCATCGACAAGATTAAAGAAGGTGCGGGGGTGATTCAATTGGTAAAAAAATGGAATATCTAAGGCCACAATCTGTAAAATTAAGCGATTCAAGTCACAAGTTTTACAACGTGTCAGATACATTCGGAGGCCCAGGAAATCGCAGAACTTTAAAAAATGGCCAAACACCTAGAACGGAAAATCAAAGTCCGCTTGGATAACCAAAGGCATATTTCTGGACTGGTTCCGGAAGCACTTTGTCCCTCAAGTATGGCAATAAAACTGTAATAATAAGTAACGTAGTTTGATGATACATATTCAATTTGTAGGTGAAAGATTTCTTAAGAAGGCAAAATCTTCTAATAAAGGCGGTGCTAATCTTGGATAATGCACAAAGTCATCCTCCAGGGAAACAATTAAGAAACAACGATGGCTCAATTTGTGTTATGTTCATGCCGCCCAACGTAACTCCACTTATTCAACCGATGGATGAAAATGTAATAAAAATTACTAAATTGTATTATCGAAAATTTCTATTTTCGTCTGTGTTATCAAGGAATTCTAAAAACATTTCTGAATCCTTAAAGCAAGTAGCTTTACGTGAAGCAATTTTAAATTTAGATATAGCGTGGAATGCCCTTAAGCAGCAAACAATCACAAAGTGTTCGAAGAATTTGTTTTGCTCCAGTGATGATTATGACGATGAAGACAATGTACCGCTAGTCATCATTAGAAAAGGGTTACTATCTGATGCTGAAGTTATTGACAGTGCATTATCGGACGTTCTCAAATAATTAAAAGCAATAAATCCCGATATGGTACGCGCAATTACCGATGTTAGTTTATGGAATGACGATAAAGAGATGGATGATGGAGGAAGATGGGGTGAGTGAAGACAGCGACCCTCCGATTGAAATAAAAAATACAGTAAGTGACGCGCAAGCTGTAGGAATTTTTAATCAAGCGTTAGATAGGGTTGAAGAAAAAGACATTATATTCCGATATTTTAGTGCTCCGTAAACTATGGGTAATGGCATTAGAAAATACCAAGCGTAAATTCACGCAAACAAAAATAGGACATTATTTTTCAAAATAATAATGTATAATTCACTTTTCATTTTTTAATGTTATATGTATTATGTTATTCATTGCTCATAATTTATTTTTTAATAAACGTACATGTTTTCTTTATAAATAAAATAAGGCTCGCTAATGTAAACTTTCAGTAATGTGAACAGTGCTTGGTTGATATCGTTCACATAATCGAGTGTCTACGGTACCTATGCAGCACTAGCATATAAAACGGAGAACCTTGTAAATAAGGGCTTAAATTATGGAAATTATCTTTCATATATTGTTGATCTAACATGTCTATTTATTATTCATTATTTAGTAGACTAACGTAGCCGTTGTCGATTTAGTAATACATCTTTAACGCACACGCTGTATTATTAACAAGTACTACGCCTATCCAGTATCCGAATTGAATGTACGGATTTTCGGGGAGATATTTCCAAAGGTGGCGGCGAAACATTTTCAAATTAACGTTTAAACCGATTGAAGTTCGCCTTGATTGTCGGCTAAAAATAAAATGGCTTACAGAGCTCTATACTGCCTCGATGGTATGGTGTAGTTAGCGCGGTGTATTATCGGTACCTGCAGCTTCGCATATCGAATTTAGTGTGGGCTGCGAGCGAACCTTATATTTCTTGAATGAGTGTCACCTATTTATATCCTCTCAGTGCGAAATAGCTTCCAAAATGACTGCGAAAAGATCAATACGTAGCTGCAGGTATGCAATGCATACTGGTTTAATTGAATTTTTAAACGAAGCTGTCACCTCTACAAAAAGAGGGAAAATTTAATGATGGAAGGAGATAGGACTGGTGGTTTTACATTTGATTATAAAATGTGCTTGCAAAATCGGAATTTATTGCTTTATTAAGGAAAATTACGTGTACCTACTTCGAAAATTCATTAATGTGGAATTTATTAGCGGAAAGATCCTTTCTTTTTCTACAAGAATTCAAATCTTTGGAAGCTCTAAACTGAGAGTATTCGTAATAATCTTGACGATGGTCTGTTAATTATAGTATTGGGGGCAATATTTCCGTTGTTTTCTATTTCGGTTAATTTCGATGTTTCATCTTTGATTTGTATGTATATACAATACCGTCCAAACGTTTGAAACCAGCAACGGATTTTACAAAAAGTTACAGATACAACAAAATTTTATTGTAATTATTAATGAATTTATACAACATAAATGACGTGAAATAAAAGCAAATTAATTCAAACATAATAATATTGATTATTGAACAAGATGTCGATTGTGCTATAACGTGCGCCGAGTGCTCTCCACGTAAGAGTTGATATATAGTGTACTATTTTAGTAAAAAATAATAAGAATGGTTTTTACACGTGCGGAAAGGGATTAACTGTTAGATCTTATAAGTAATAGTTCTCAAAGTCCAAAAATAATTAGAAAATTGGACTGTATAGAAGCTACTATAGAGAATTTGCGACGTGCACTAGATACTGTAAGTGAAAAGTAAGAGAAGGGAGAAGGAGTAAGGAAGATTGGTATTAAAAAAGGAAAATAAAGATCTAAATTTTCGGTTGAATAGATTGGAACAATATTCTAGAAAAAATTCATTGCGTATATTTGGTTTGAGGCAGGAAAAGAATGAGGATGCATTAAAAATAGTAAAGGACCGTTTTTGCTCTAAAATGGAGGTATCTATTGAAGAAGGATAAATAGACCGATGTCATCGAGTGGGCACGCGAGTTACATCGGTGAAAAATGTAAACACCGGCGATCGTCAAAATATATCCCGTGATAAACCTAAAAATGCTTCTGTGCTCATTCTTATCGGGAAGAACGCGGACAATATGTTACGACAATAATCAGTCGAGAACTTTGAATGTTTTCTCGGGTGTACCTCAAGGTTCAATTCTAGGACCGCTCCTTTTCATAATTTATACAAATGATATTTTAATAGTTGTGCAAACCTGTAGTATTGAATCCTATGTAGATGACACTCAGTTGTTTTTCTTCTTTCCTACTGGTGATTACCGACAAGCAATGGATGCCATTAACCGTGATTTAGATACAATTCACAAATTATCAGTCAATCATAATTCATATCTTAATTTTGATAAAACTAATGTCTTATTATTTGGTACAAAACACAACACAATTTTTAAAACTTAATTTTAATTTACAAAGTTCTAGTAATTCTAGATCTTTTACTGATGTCTCAAAAATCTATGATTATACGTTGATACTCAGTTACGATTTATCGTACATGTTACATGCCTTCTTAAAAAGTCTTACACCTATTTAAAGCTACTGTACGCCAACAGACAAATTTTGAATTCTAGCCTAAAGTTACGACTTTGTGAGTCAATTGTTTTATCGATATTTAACAAATGGGATTTTATTTATTGGCCATGTTTGCTGTCTCGTGATATGCGCAGAATGCAAAAGCTTCAAAACTCTTGTTGCAGGTTGCTGTGTAATCTTCGTAGATTTGATCATGTGTCGAAAAGGAAGGAAAAGGAACTTGAAATGGCAAAATATGGAAAACCGTCGTAAGCTGCGCCTATTAAAGGTTTTCTAAGCCCACATTACTTCATTCATGTTTTAAATACTAGGCATGGGTATCAACTGATCATACCTCAACATTCTACATCTCTGTTTAAAAGATCCTTTAGTTACAATGCTGCTGTATCTTATAATTCATTGCCTAATACATACAAAGAAATTACTGATTTGAGAAAGTTTAATATAACTGTTAAAACCTCTGGCACTTTTTATTATAATTTTGTTTTCATTTTGATTTTCTTTCTTGTTATCTCGTGAATGGACCCACATAATTGTTAGTTTCCTTATCATTATATGATTGCTCTAAATTTTGCTTGCATTTATGATTGCGGTTTCTCTTGTTCTGTATTATTATTTTGTGGGGTCTGGTTGAATGGAGTAGCATTTGCTAGACTTCGCCAGCTCCCACTTTTGTAACTATTTTACAAATAAAGACAATTTATTATTATTAATATTTATACATTATTTAGCTCGTAAGTTTATTTTCGTAGATATGGCGGCTTTTGCGTTTCATAACCGCTGCACAAATTTTAGGCGTTCTTCGAAGCAATTTTTCGAGACAGTTGGCGTCAATTTGTTGCCTGTTCTGTAGATATTTCCACGGGCGTTGGGTGTTCTGAGATTATCGCGGTCTAGCCCTTCGATCAAGCTCATCCCATAGGAGCTCTATGACGAATAAATTCCGACTTTGAGGAGGCCAAATCATTAACTTTAACTCACCTCTTCCTGTTTTCTCCTCTAAAAAGTTTTTACAGATTCGGGCAGTATGTTTGGGGTTATTGTCTTGCTAGAATTCAAACTGCTCATCAACAAGACCGCTTCCGCTCGGAACAGCGTGATTTTGCAAAATATCAAAATACTCTTCTTTCCCCATTGTACACTAATTTTCCGTCACCTGTAGTTGTTGCAGCTAAACAACCATAACACTACCACCCCCGCGTTTCACGAACGGCACTAGGCAGGGTTCAATAGCTCTTTCTCCTGGTCGTCGACGAACAAAAATTCTCCGTTGCCTATCAGTTGTATTACTTTAGAGGAATTTCACCTTGCTTCCAAACTTATGGATGGTAGTGTATATATATACTACCGTCCATAAGTATTTGGTTACCTACGCTTTCCTTTAATTTCGTAATAAATTCGCATTTTAGTCATGGATAGTATTATTTAATGGTACTTAGTTAATATTTGTATGATTATTAAGCCATACAAATACTTACATACAAATATATATTTATATATATAAAATAAAATCAAATTTTGGTTTCGTCAATATAGCCTTCTCTATTTATAATAACTGCCATACATAATCGAGGCTGTGTACAAGTTAATTTTGTCAGGGCTTCTTCTGATATAGTGTTCCATTCTTCCTTGAGAAGGGTCCACAGGGCGGTAGCAGATGTGGCAGAGTGGCTTGTTTTACTTTTCGAGCCAATCCATCCCATAAACATTCAATGGCATTGAGGTCGGAAGATTGAGGGGGCCATACCATAACTCTAAAGCTGCTTTCCTCTTGCTTTTCTTGCAAGTAATCGCGGTATATCTTAGCTATATGTTTCGGCTCACTGTCAAGCTGAAATGTGAATTTTTCACCAACAAATTGCAACCCCGATAATACCAGAAGTTCCCAACAGAAATATTCGCGAAATACCTCCAAACCATCACCGAACCATCTCCGTTTTTTGACGATCAGTACAATACACTTGTTTTCCTGAGCCATAAACTTCGAACTTTGACTCGTCACTCCACGTCACCTTTTTCTAGTCTTCGATGGTAAAATTCTTCTATGCTTGTGCCCACTCATATCGCATCCGCTTGTTTCGTTTCCCTAATGCGGGTTTTCTTACCACTACTCGTCCGCGAAGTTCAGCTTTACCTAAGCACCGTTCTATTCTAGTCACACTAATGACCCGCGATTTCTGGCGCGGTTTTTCCTTTGATAACCCTTACGATTACACAATCTTCTGCTGGCGTCATTTTCTTCGGTCGCTCACTTTTTGTTTCGTTGAAAAAACTACCACTTTTGCAAATCTCTTCACATTGTGGTCCACTGTTTGCCTACTAATGTTGATGTCTCATGCAATATGTCGGCTACTTTTATTCGTTCTATGGTAACTAACAATTAAGGCACGTATCTGTATGGATAACTAAGAAATACCAAAACTCGAAGGTAACAATTCAGTTGTGTTGCACAAAAATTCCAGGAACATTTTTTAACAGGATTGGTACCCTACCTTAGTTCAGATATAGCTAAAATGAATTTTTATTTCTAAGAATGCACTAATGGACCATAAACTAATGAAACATACTGTACTAGTACATAATTCATAACGAGAAATTAAGATAAAATATAGGTGGCACAATATTTATGCTCAGTCGTGTATGCACACCTTCTAGAACTTCATTTGGGTTTTTCCCATTAACCTTAGGGATGAATTGTATTGGTTTGTCCTCATATTTTTAATTGCGAGCCCAATTTTTTGCTATTATCCATCTGAGGTGCTTCTTTGATAGTAAACAATCCACATTTACTACTTCGCTATCTCCCCAGTCAATACTTTTACAGCTTTCACAGGTCACTTTTACCCCTTACATGAGAACATCTACAATTCTGGACTTGAAATACTTATAATAAAATTACAATTACCTTGCAATTAATCAACGTAATTAAATTCCTGCAAAATATCAGTCTCAGCATGATTTGAACCCACGACCTCTGTGTTACCGGTGCATTGTGCTACCATTACACTACGCGACCGAATGTGAGTTCAAATCGCTTTTAGTACTTAGATGTCACGATGTCGGTAGATATATCGTATATTACAAGGATCTCGTGGTGTAATGGCAGCACAATGCTCCGATAACGTAAAGGCCGTGGATTCAAATTCTACAGAGACTAATTTCTTTTGAGGAATTCAATTATGTTGGTTAATTGCAATGAAATTGTAATTTTATCATTACTAATACCAACGGTGGTTTAATACTAATATTAGTTTAATTGAAATATTTGTGTTTATTTAGGACACACATCTTACTTACTGCTATATATTAATGATACTGTGGTTAACTTCTTTTGAATCTTAGTTCTTCTTCATCATGTAAGGGATACCAATTCCGTTATACATTTCATATGTAATATTCGCTCGAAAATCAACAAAATTTAAAATCAGACAAGTAAAAACACCCGTCTCAATCTTATTCACTTTCATTCGTTCATTCAACCGTTCAACGACGATGTCAGATATTAAGAAATCTCACGCCCGAATCGCCGAAACCCATAAATATCGATTACGTCGCGGCCTAAAAACCTAACCTATTCCTTCTATACGCGAGCTTATTCCGTCGGCGGTTTCTGCACGGCTTGGCAAAAAATACCAGCGTACATGTACGTATATACATAAATATGAAATATGATTTGCCTTTTATATACGCAAAAGCGTTTCGATAAAACGCGAGGTGAAATTTATTCGACGTGGAGAATTCGAAAAGACGTACCTGACATACCTAGGCAAGTTAAATAAAGAAAGGCATCGAAAACGTACAGATCGTTTACAGAACCATCAAGTATACATACGGATGTATTACGGATATGTTTAACTTACCACTAACTTTGATTGGAATTGTTGAAAATTTGAAGGGCTTTCATTCCTTTTTTGTTCTCGTATTACAGCAACTTCTCACAGAGATATTTAGTGTGAAACAAGCATGAACTAATAGCATCAACGATTGCAAGGACTGTACGGTTGTATAATTCACAGGTATCGCAGTAAACTCTACCTCACACAAACTACAAATTTATCCGAAACGCGGTGTTTCAAGAGCACGTGGACTCTCATTGACAGTCGGTAACTCAGTCGATAACAAGTCTCCTGAAATGCTGCGTTTCGAATAGTTATAATAATATTAATAAATTCTTAATTTATATGGTGCGGAATTTACTGCGATTTCTGTAAGCTAATAGCATAATGGAATTCAAAGAATGGTTTGGTATAAACTTTAAGCATGTTTATAAGAAGAAGATATGATGCAATTGATACAAATAGAAAGAGTTTTCTGGAAATATTGTCTTATGTTAATTACATATTTATAGTAATTTACGTAACTTACGATAGCGATCTGAAATGTTTCCGAAATCGGCAAGAGATGGCGCACGAAGGTTGAACTAGATTCATTGGTCGGTAAGGGCAAGCCTCTTTATGGCAACTGTCAAAATTTCAGACGTCTATTGTCAATAGTTGTTATATAAGTTAGTTGTTATATAAGTGTGTTTTGTGTAGCAACTCAGGCGGTTTCGCAAAAATTGATAAAATCGAATTTCGTTCAGTGATGAAAGTACTTCTGGATAGTTGGGAAAATGGCCACGGAAATTCGAAATATTTTGCTAGAGGTTCACGGCGGATGTGTTCCATCGTTCTCGCCCATCAGCTTCTGGGTGGGCGAGTTCAAACGCGGTCGCACAAGGACAAGTGATGAATCACGCAGTAGACGTCCAAAAACCGCTACCAATGATGAAATGGTAGGCAAGGTTCATGGTGTCCTGTTACACGACACGAAATTTCGGGTATGAAAAAGCTTTCGGCGCGGTGGGTACCGCGTTTGCTCACACCGGAGCAAGACCGAAATCGGGTGACCGTTTCGGAGGAGTGTCTGGCCAGCAACCAACGTAATCCAAGGGATTTCTTTTTGCGTTTTGGGATTCCCGGGGTGTAGTCCTCCTCGACTATCTGCAGAAGGAAAGGACGATCACGGGGCAATAGCACAGCGATTTAATGGCCCGATTCGATGCAGTATTGAAGGAGAAACGGCCTTGTTTGCAGCGGAAAGAAGTGCATTTCCACTACTACAATGCACCGGCTCATTCAGACTACATCGAAAAATTAGGATAAAAACCACACCAACACCGTGTTTTTCTTGTCGATTCCGGAAACATTTCAGGTCGCCCTCGTATAGATGGTTTTGTTGTTAATAGTATAAGGTATGACTTGCTCTATATCTTTGGAACATCCTGTATGTTAATGATGAACAACTTGTGTTGATTGCTTCTCCACATTACTATTATCAGCTCTAGCATAGGAGAGTGGCGCTCAAATTCAACACCCTGTATATACCACATTCGCGTATCCTGAATACCTTTCGATAAAGTACAATATTTGCATTTACATCTTTGTTCTATCTATTTCCGTTCCGGAACTAATCAAGAAAACTGTGAATTTTCGAAGGAATGTTTCACGCCCTCAGAGAGAATTTCAGCACAAACAAAACAATTTTATTTTCAAGTCTCAACATGCTCTAGTTACCTACCAAGTTTCATTAAAATCTGACCATGACACCTGAGAATCTTGATATCCAACCTTCGGATGTCTATGGTTTTCACGTCTGCCATCAGATACTATTGCTTTATCATTGTTTGCTATTCAATGCAGTAAGGCTTAACTTATTTATGTACAATTCGTTTCAGCATGATATAAGGCCTACAGCAAGCTTGTTTCATATAATAGTAGTTAGCATCAAGAACGTTCGCCTAAACACACCACTAGATTTCTCCTTCTATAACTCACACTTATTGAATGGGGATCTGAGTGTAGCAACGGCTACAATAAGGTGTAAACGATATAAAAATTATTTATGCATAAAGTATTTCTTTGAGAATTACCACAACTGTGCAGATTATTAACTTTAACTACTCTGTGGATAGTAATTACTGTTTTCATTGTTAGAATTGCAAGGTATTTTATGTTATACCGATATATAAGAGATGTCTTTGTGACGGGGGAATATACACTAGGGTGACAGAATAAAATAGACACCAGGTAAAGCGGTATAAATATGTAAACACCTAAATTCTAAGAACGAATTAAGAACTTTCTCTTGTCATAAGGGTAGGGGTAGATGTATCGGAAGTAATTCGTCATAGTTTAGTATCGTTACAACTACGCCTCGCTAACAAGGTTCGAGTGATATTTGCGACTTCACCCGGGGTCGCATCGTTGGCCATAATGAACGCGGCGCTTCGCAACGTGAAATAAGTACATTTTTAAATATTCCGTTGTCCACAGTTAACCGTGTGATTACACAATTTAAACGCAAGGAAAAAACAACAGTGGAGCCGAGACCAGGTCGTGCCGAACCTTCTGAAAGAAGTAAAAGGGTGCTTGTGCGCGAAGTGTTAAGAGAACCGCGAAAAAGTACAGCTGAGCTTGCGGCAACTTCACAGAAAAGTCAACGCACCGTTTTGCGATACCTTCACAGTGTGGGGATGTATAAAAGGGTGGCAAAGAAAAAACCTCTCCTTACGGCGTTTCAAAAACGGCGCCGAATGGCTTGGGCAATCGAAATGCGAACAAAGCCCGAAGAGTTTTGGCGGTCTGTCATTTTTTCAGACGAAAGCAGATACTGCCAATTCAGTCGTACGTGGGTATGGAGACGTTCGTCACAGCAACTGGACGACAAATTTTTGCATCAGACGGCGAAATACGGCGGTGTGAACATCATGCTATTTTATCTAAAGAAGACGCCACTTTTATGGAGGATGGAGCACCCTGTCACAAAGCAAGAACAACAACCACATGGAAAGAGGAACAGGGGATTCGGATTTTACCATGGCCAGGCCAATCACCAGACATGGATCCGATAGAGAATGTTTGGCACATAATCCAGACAAATATGGCGAAACGACCCCGAAAACCCAGCAATAAGGAAGAACTCGTGGCAGCTGTTACAGAAGAGTGGTTAAATATTCCAGAAGACACCATTAATCATTTAATAGATTCTATGCCACGACGACTCGCAGCACTTCACGCAAGTAAAGGTGGATCGACAAAATATTAGTCTAATTTAAAAATTTTAAAATATTTTGTATATATAACGAGAATAGAATCTTTTTTTTAATTAGTAGGTGTCTATTTTATTCTGTCACCCTAGTGTATATATTTACTAGAGTAGATTACGTTGGTAAAACGATGTTTCTCATTTTTTTATTTCCCAAATGAGAGACATTAAATTTTTGACATCTAGTTTGTAAGTCTGCACTTTAAGCATCCTATACATTCCCCATATCGACTCAAAAACGCTCCGAGGCATCAGCGATACATACAACATCTCACATCAGTATCACATAGATTCCACTTATACATACATTTTACATCGTACGTACACTCCATCTTTCTTGTTTCTTTTGCTTTTGCGCTTCTTTTCCGAATGGTAAAACGTATGTATGTAGGTATCGCTACGTGCTCCTTCCCCGCTTGCATCCTTCTATTTATTTATCCCTATCCGAATTCCCATCGCGCTTTCGAGACCGATCCGACCGCTTCGTTCATTCGAAAAAGATTACCCAGTAAATGTTAAATAATGAAGCGGAAGTGCTAAACTTTTGTTTCTCCCACCTCGGTCTCAATTTGTCATAAAGGTCAAAAGCACGTGGCGGCCAAAATACTTACCTTTGAAGTGTTCGGATGGGTTATGTAGTTGTATATACGGGCTCTTCGAATATTAATTGGATGCAGAGACTTCCATTAGTAGGGTTTTAATATACATGAGTGCAAATCACATCAGGAGATGGTAACCAAATGCAATACTTCAGAGATGATTAACAAAATTGAGTCCAATTTAACTGCTACTAGAAACAATACCCTTCGCGTCGAAGATGAAGACGCCAAAAGAATGAAACACTTGTCTGCAAGGTCAGATACAGGGAGAAGAAGCGGCTACAGTTTTCCACCATTCTCTCGAGCAATACGTGGATTACTAGTCCCGAGAGGGCATTCGCACCAAGGGCAGTGCATAGGGAAAACTGCATATGTGAATGATTTCTCAGGCATACCATGACCTATTTAAAACACATCTAAAGGAATGCCTAGAAAATAACACTAAAGATAAAGACGCGGTTAAATACAGCTTTTCTCATGGTATTGGTGAAATCATTGACGAGAAAGACATGTGAAGAGACATAAAACACTAACACACATTGTCTTTCTCATGAATGATTTCACCAATACCATTAGAAAAGCTGTATTTAACAGCGTCTTTATCTTTGGTGTTATTTGCTAGGAATTCCTTTAGATGTGTTTTAAATACGTCATGGTAAGCCTGAGAAATCATTCACATGTGCAGTTTTCCCTATGCCCACCGCCTTTGGTGTAAACGCCCTCTCGGGACTAGTAATACACGTATTCCTCGGGAGCAAGATGGGGAACTGTACCCGCTTTCTAGGCATTCCTTTAGATGTGTTTTAAATATCCTCTGCAATTTATTGATGAAGAATTAAACAGAAACAAATAATAATCCAGCTTTTGAAATTATCAAGACAAAAGTAGAGTTTACAAGGTAAGTTGCAGATTGTGTGATGCTATGTACACAGGACAAACTGGGAGGGATAGACAAGGTTCAAAGAACATACAACACACCACGATATAAACTCATCTATGGGCCGGCGTCTGTTTTTTGGAAATGATGAAACTTTCATTCAAAATCAAAACCATCTTAACAAATTGACTGGTTAAACACATTTCTTATTCGGTTAGCAGCTCTCGTCGCAGATTATTACAAATTTCCCTAGCATGAGTTCTGATTTGGTATCATCATTAACTTCATATTATTTAACAACATAATGCAATTTAAGAAAGCCGCTGATAAGCTTATGATAAGTTTTTAGAATAAATCAATAATTAAATATAATAATTGTTGTAAGACATTTATCGGGTTTACATAAAAAATTGTGATCAAACTCAAATCGAACTGAATACAACCTCGGCGTAAATTTCTTTCATGTAAATAAGCAGAAGACTGGAATAAATTTGGGATATGTTAGCCGAAGTGCTGTCAAAGTAACTTATATCATGAAATATACGAGAGCGACCTGAAATGTTTCTGGAACTGGCAAGAGATGGCGCACAAAGGTTGAATTGAATTCATAGGCCGGCAAGAGCAACCTTTTTTTATGGCAACTGTCAAAATTTCAGACGTCTAGTATCAATAGTCGTTATTTAAGAGTGTGTTTTGTAGTAAGTTAATCGGTATCGCAAAAATGGATAAAATCGAATTTCGTGCAGTGAAAATCCCATTACAGTACATTATTACTTGTAAGTTGTAAATACAACTACGAATACCAGATTTACACCTGAAAATATTTTTATTTTTATAATAGCGTAAATATTTAACCTGTTGCTATAATTATGTCCAGTACTGTAACTATAATAAACATTTTTTTTCTGAGATTGAATAGTATGCTCGCTATGTGGTTTTTGTGTCGCTTTGTTTTGTAAGTTTTTGATAGTTCAAGATCCCATGTAACTCCATCTATGGGGACTCCACTAAAGCCTTTCTTTTCTTTTATCTTTCCCATGCCAGCTACATCTTTTTCTACCATTTTCAACAAACAGCGGATTGATTGCAATTATTTAATTACGCTGAGCAAACGAATTTGATCAGCGGCGGAGTTTGCACGGAACCCTTCCACTTACGAAATAAGGATCGTTGTCATACACGGAACGGCGGTAATAAAATGCAAACAACGTGGATATAGTTTACGACCTTCCGGGCAAAACAAACTTTGCCGAAGCGCCAGACACATACTCCCTCGAAAACGTACATATATACACACACACACATAGCACACACACACGGACGGGCAAATACTCGTTCGCTGACGCAAATTTTAATCTAAAATTCCATCCTTTTCCGAACGTCTGGTCTTCCTACGTGTATTAACCCCGAAATCTGGTACGATACCGTACCGATATCCACCAGCTACTTGTGTATATATACCAGTATATCTCCGATATGATCGCGATGCTGGAATAGCTTATACATCGAACTTTTTAATTAAGGAACGGCCTTTGCATTAGTTTTCCTATTGACTTATTTATGCAGCGGATACGGTGGATTTTTGTTGTACCTATCTCGTCCGCCCGGGGCTATTACACGGTCATGCATGACTATAAAATTAGTTCCTATCGAAATAAATGCAGTACGAGAACTAATTTGGTGCTTTATAAAAGATGGTTTGCTTGACTAGGTAGACATATATGATCAAAAGGGCTTGGAACTGACTATAAACGGATATTTTAACTTGTTAGCTAGAGTATTACGTGTGCAAAAGGAATCATAATGTTCATTACAGTAGCCGACGTGAGGACAAGTAAAATAAATCTTTACTTTTTTAAAATTAATCTATTTGAAGGGAAGATGCATTAGGCTCTAGTTTTCTATACAGGTTATGCATTTTAATCTGCAAACCTACCATTCATAAAATAGTTTTTTGTTCTGCAAAAGCTTTAAAAGTGTACCGAAAGATGGTACTATGTGTTACTCATTACAAACAAAAAACCATATACATCGTCCAATTCAGCAGACAATCCATTTAAATTTAAAATTTAGATTAACCGAACTGTGTCTATTACTTGTGTATGATAGTCCACTAATAATAACTAGATACTATTTAGTGTCAAAGTTGCTATTTTTGTCCAAAATAAAAGGTTATCAAGGGCAAATGAATCAAATGCAACGAATGCAATTGATTCTATGATTTATTGAATCTTTTACCACAAGCGTCTAATAATGACAATGTGTGGAATGGTGACTGTCGTTTTCAACCTCTTATTGAATGTTGGACGTTTATCCAGGTAATGCCCAAAATAAAAACCAGTAGCGGCTTTTCCTTTTATGTTTTAATTTAAAATAGAAAAAAGGCGTAAATTGTCCACAATATCCCAAACAGAGGCATGCTCGGTTACTATTAATATTAAAAATAATGAACGTAATTACTTACTACTTTAGTTTAGTGCGTTGTCGATGTAGACTTTGTTTATGTAGAGTTTACATCAACAACACAATGAAACTAAAATAGTAAGTAATTACATTAATTATTTTCAATATTGATAGTAACCGAGCCGCACGCATCTGTAAGTCTATATTAAAGTATATGCTTTCTCTCCTAAAAATCAATAGTCCAATGTGGAAGTCAGAGTAAACTCCACTACCTTGTATATAATTAACTCAACCTGTTATATTATAAAAAAATAAGTAGAGTGTAGGTACTCGGTACACCATCAGCGTTTTAAAAGATGACTTACATTGGCCTACCATGCCCAATATTACTAGCCTTAACCTGTGCTGTTTTGGTGCTGGAAATTTCAATAAATTCCAAAACGAATAAAATTTAGTAACTATTAAATTATTTTTACACAAAAAAGTAATTAAGCCTAAATTGACAATCATAACATATTTAATTTTTCCAAAGATTTTGCTAGATTTCTTTGTAGTTTTTATTTTTTTTGTTTATTATGTTAGTATAATGTTGTTGGTTTAGTTTACATTTATATTGTAGTTATAATGATCTATTATGTTTTATTTTTGGTTTATTTTGTGTTCTGGTATATAACACATGGGCTGAAAACTCCCGGGCCTAACACATAGATGACGCTAGTTTTATTGCAGTCACCTTTCTCTCAGTTGGTACTAACCTTCAAAAGACAGCTGTTAAAATTTCATGATATTCTAGTCATTAGTTTGTGAGTTATTGTGCTAAGAGTCACGCCACTTTTGTTATTTTCAAAACAATGGATCAAAAACAATTTCGTGTTTTAATTTTACACTGCTTCTTGATGGGAAAAAATACCGTTCAAGCGAAGCAATGGCTTGAAAAGTGTTATGGCGACTCCGCTCCATCAGAAACAACAATAAAACGTTGGTTTGCTGACTTCAAACGTGGTCGTAGAGACACCGATGATGCAGAACGCAGTGGACGTCCAAATGAGGCGGTAACACCAGAAAACATCAAAAAAATTCACAAAATCGTTTTGAATGATCGAAAAGTGAAGTTGCGTGAATTAGTGACATCGTAAAGATATCAAAAAAACGTATTGGCTTTATATTGCATGAGCATTTGACTATGAGAAAGCTCTTCAAAGTGGGTGCCGCGTTTGCTCACTGTTGACCAAAAACAAGAACGTGTTGATGATTCTGAGCAGTGTTTGGCCATGTTTAAACGTAACGAACCGGAATTTTTGCGTCGATATGTGACAATGGATGAAACATGAATCCATCACTTCACTCCGGAATCAAAACGATCGTCATCTGAGTGGACAGTAACTGGTGAACCTCGTCCAAAGCACCCGAAAGCACAACAATCGGCTGGAAAGGTTATGGCCTCGGTATTTTGGGATGTGCGTAGTGTAATATTCATCGACTATCTTGAGAAAGGAAATACCATCAACAGTGAATATTATATAGCGTTATTGGAGCGTTTGAGAGCCGAAATTGCAAAGAAACGACCGCATATGGCAAAGAAAAAAATTTTGTTTCATCAAGACAACGCACCGTGTCACAATTCAATCAAAACAATGGCAAAACTACATGAATTGAACTTCGAATTGGTCCCGCATCCACCGTATTCGCCAGATTTGATTCCCAGCGACTACTGGCTGTTCGCAGACCTCAAAAGAATGCTCGTCTGTAAGAGATTTCGCACGAATGAAGAGGTTATCGCTGAAACTGAGGCCTATTTTGTTGCAAAAGATAAATCGTTCTACGAAAGTGGTATTGAAATATTAGAGCGGCGCTGGAATGATTGCGTTGCTCTTGATGGAGATTACGTTGATGAATAAAGCTGATTTTGAACCAAAAAAACCGTGCTATCTTTGTTATGCCCGAGACTTTTCAGCCCATGTGCTATATGACTTATTATACACGATTTAGGTGATTTAATTTTGTTAGTGCAATATTTTTTTGCAAAAAAAACATTAGTAAGGTGAATAATTCTCATAAATAGTTAAATACTTTTGGCACCTTGATGGATTTCGTGAGTGTTAAACAATTCTTGGAGAATCATATCCTACTCATTTTTGACTGACAGCGATTTATGCTCTACCGAGACTGCGGTACTTCTTCGGAAAGCATCCCAAACATGCTCCATTTCATTATCATTCGGGGATTTGTACTAACCCTATTCTCTGTAATGCATCCTCATTATACCAATTCTTCACGATGTTTGCTTGATGAAGATGGGCATCGTTCTTCATAAAAGTAAATTGGTATTCCATTACTGGTGCATAAGGGAGAACAGTGAATCGTAGAACCTCATCCAGATATTCTTTATCATACAGGGCTCCATTTTCTATGGAATATAAGTTCGAAATTGGATTGCATTAAGAGTGTGAATTCTACGTCATACGAGGACTCTTTTTTCAACCTCCGATATCTCATAAAAAGAAGACAAGTATAAATAATAAAATGAATTTATTACCAAAAGTTATGTAAAAACATGGTTACTTTTGTACATAATCATCGTGAAGATAGATGCATTTATATGGATGAGCCTTCCGATTCCCTCTGCATAGAATGCTGACGCTAGTGAGTTGAAACTGTCCGTGACGTTGTTTTGAAGTTTCTCTGTACTCTGGAAGCTCTGCCTTTGTAGCCATTTTTTCTGAAAGAGATGGCGCTAAGTTGGAGCTATATGCAAGAATTTCCCATTGAAATTGTTTGAGATACTTCTTCTTTTGTTTTGAATGGCTTTCAGTCTCATCCTTCGATGAATTTCAGCTGCACTATTGCCTCCTGCTTGAAGGAAACGAATTATACTTAGCAACTTGCACTTGGTGGGAGAGTCAATTGTAGCAACCAAGTTAACGTGCCTGCAATTCATCTGAAAATGGCGTAATGGCAGATATAGTGGAGGAGATGCGCACTTACCATCTGGGCATTTTCCGGTTACGTGACTGTTAGCAGGCACAAACGGAGGATGAAAAAAAATAATAGCCGTTGTAGTTGCAACAGGTATCAATCGTTGATCTTTAGTAGCACTGTCGTTTTTTCAGTTTCCAATTGACCTGTGGCTTTCCAAGCTTCTAAATTGCAAATGTCCCCCAGTAAACATAGCGACAAACTTTTTAATTCTGACGTTATCGTCGTAATTGATTCAAAGTTTTTTGAATTTTCATTTTCCGTACTTTCTTATTCTATATCAAAGACAGCCTGTATGTGAATACTACAGAACCTTTAAGAAACTATCGCGTTCACTCTAAAATCCTGGAAGAAAGAACAAGATAGCGTTATAAATAAGCCGTGACGCGCAATATTGAAAGCTTTTATCTTAAAAGAGTCCATCTGATAAGTAATTCCGTGCTTCTATCCATAATGGAAGGGACGACGAATCAAACAGCGCAACAACACGCCGGCTGCCAAACGACGAAAAGGTGAAAAGAAATTGAGATTGACGAGAGAACGAAGTTACCTCCATGCATGTCCGGATAGAGAAAAAGAGAGAGAAAGAGAGATGACGGATTCGCTCTCAAAATCGTACTTTACAGGCGGTACACGTGAAAAAGTAGGAGACGATCGGGAGAACAAAGCCACGCGCACCCCAGAGGCATTTGTCCCGCATCCGCGTAGCCTATCCTCCCCTTCCTTTCGCATCCCTTTCCCACCTCCTCATATGAACTTTATTCGCGTCAACAGCCTTTTATCAAGTTGTCGTTGTTCCTGCTTCATTTTTCACAATTCACGTCATTTGTCAGTAAGTTGGCGAACACCGTAATGAGTTTGAAAACAAGGGACAGGCGTGACAGCCGACTACCGAGAGACGCTCTGCGGCGACGGGTACTTTTCAGCTATTTTCAGGCCGTAGGTACTTCTTCTTTCCGCTTGTTTGGGGAGCTCTCAATCCTCTATCTCTCTAGCTTTCTCTTTGCTTCACGTTCAGTTGTCGGGGCTTGCCTCCGCATCGCTATCGGTCGAGACGTGTCGAGTTTAGGGCACGGGAATAGCACGGCGTTTTTCTTTATAAGTTTTAGCGACCTAAATGCCTTAATAGTGTTCATCTCGTGTGCGACGTAGGAAGTTTTTAGGCGACAACTTCAACACCGCCGGGAAAATTACATATTTCGTGTTACGTGTAAGATGTCAAGCGATATAAAAATGACTTGCGGATGGTTTAAAGATCGAATGGCGAGAACACGCTCTAGAAACATGATTACGAAGTCACTACTATGTAGTTCCATTCTTCGAACATAGCATAGCTCATACAGAATTTTCAACTCAGCGATTTTCAAAATTTTAATTCCTCGTTTAATTCTTTAGGCGTAAATTATCTCAAAAATATCTTTCACACATTAAACAAAAAGAAATATTTCTTGAAGTATTAATTAAATTTGACCGAGACAAGAGATTGCGCGACAACTTTCATTTCTTATATCTACAAAAATTCTGCAATTACTGAATTGCACTTGGCAGTCGATGAAACGTGAGATTGTATTAGCATGATAATCCGATCTAAAACACCCAGTGACTTGAGTGAAATTTAAAACCTTCGTCTGAATCGAGATGGTGGTGATAAGCGATACACTTCATCAAGTACGATTAATTCTAGAAGGAATTTTGAAACTCTGTCTGAATTGAATAGGATGGAGATGAATTGGATATTTTTATTCTGGACGAATCATGAACGTTTACAAGATATATTGCCCAACTATACACTGCCTTTTATGAAATGAAAATGAATTAAAAGAAGAATTCTGAGCTAATTATATTTAATTTAGTGTAAATAATATTGAAAATTATGAGGAACTTATTATTTTGAATGAATAATATACTCGCATATGTACTGGTTTTTCAGGTTTTCCTGGATCTTTGCTGAACCAAAAAGGATACGTGATCATTTTTTTGAAGTTAAAAGACTCTCTGTACTCTCTTTGAAAATTATATTACTTAATTATGATATAATTAATTTTTGTCGTAGCGTTGACCTATACAATGTATACTAAATTTTTTTCAACATCGTTCTGTAGATGCCAGCCGTAGTGCTTGGCGAAACGTTGATATATACCTACTCAGCACCACTGCTGGCAAGCCCGGTAGTAGGTACTGCCACCACAATCTAAGACTCCGCATGTTTCCAGGTAAATGATATCTTCCGAATAATGAACTATTCTGTTGTGGTGAGTACAAAACTATATGTACAAGAATGATTGAAAGGTGCTTGTATCACCCGTGCTTTTTTGGTTTGCTGTATTTTCGTTTTCATCTAATTGTTTATTAATTTACTTATTTATTACCAGAAAGACTTTTCTTATTGCCTCTTCTTTATAGTTATATATTTGCGATCGGTAAGCAACGAAATAGTCATAATACATTCGTACAAACACACCCAACGCTCAACGTTCGCTTTTAGGTCAATGGTGGTTTCCACAGACCAGCACAACAAATTTATTGTTGAGGCATATTTTCGTTCAGAAATACGGAACCAGGCAGGAATATGGATTTACTCCTATCAAAACTGTCACCAGAATTTGAAACAGAATCGTCCGACATAAAGTTTACATATGATTGATTTTTACAGCATGTTCGTCGTACAATAGAAAGATGTAGTAGAATAGGGGCTGTTATTAAAGGAAAATCTACAGGTCGTCCAATTATTATTACTTGGGAAATTGTTGCGGATATTAGTTAAAGAATGGATGTTTGTCCAAAAAATTTTCAGCTCAAACAAGCTATTGGTACCTACCAAAAAGGTTGCAAGAAAATTCTTCTTTTCCATCCTTACGAAATAACTCTGTCTCAATTGTTACTAGTCTAATCTGAAATCAAGCTAGAATGCAATTTAAAATTTTAATCAAAATCAGCACTAGTAAACAATTTCATTGTAATTATCTTTCAATAAATAGCTACATATATATGACTAAAATTGATTCCTTTCTTATATTTTTATGTACGCCTGTGATATATGGTGTTTATAGCTTCAGAGGCGTTGACTAGCACTTAGCACCAGCTTAAAGCAAAAAATAGAAAGCGAGAAATTCAAATGCCTCTCAACCATCAGACGAACTGTTCATCTCCAATCGCTAGCCGAATAAGAGCGTCCAGAAAATGAGTGAGATCTCGTCGAAACGTCGACCTAGTCGAAACGATCCCTTTCGGAACCAACAGCACACGCGGCCAGAAACCCGGAAATTATATATACATATATATTATACTTGTTGCAGAACCAATAACGGTATCGCACCAGTAGTGGGACAAGACGTGTGGATGCTAGATAACATAGATGTTCCCACTCAAAATGTTGCTGCAGCACCTGAGCCCTGGTATGAAGTATGGACTCCATCATATACTATTAATGATATTTCAAAGAAACGTTTGACTAATGTCTTATGTTTAATATATATTAATACTATTTTAGAACAACTTTTTACCTATCAAAGAAGAGAATGTTTTTAGAAAGCGAAGTAGTCTCTACCAGAAAAGTTCCACTTCTCACATCTTATCTAATCAAATGCGGTCACATATATATTAACAATGGAGCAGCAAAAAATATTGTGCTAACCTTTCAAAACTGAAATTTTTTAACGGTTTATTTTAATTTATATATTTAACCCAAGACTACGATTGCCTAAATATGTTTGAATAATTGTAACGTTGATTTGATGTCTAGTCTTACTTATGTATTTAATATATACATGTTCCTTTTTGTAGTGGTATTAGAGAAAAAAGGATTTATTGAGAAAGTGAAAACGTATATATGTTACTTATAAATGTTCTATTCTCATTTCATAGTAATACAATAGAATTACAAAATTTAATTGTGGATCACTTTGTGTTACGTTCTCCTGGTTTGAAGAACAACGCCGCTGTTTTGGCAAGTCTATTCTCGGCAGCTTTATTATATCGGGAGTGGAAACCTCAGTTTTCTGTTGATTCAAATTGCCGCTTACAGTTAGAGCTTTTCTAAAGCGAGTTTCAAAGTCGAAGTATTTCTCTTCAAATTCTTCGCGTTCGTCTGCGTCTATCTCATTTTCATCTAGTATTTCTATTTTGCCTTGAATTCTGTCGAATTCATCGTACAAGTAAGTAAACTTTTCATAGCGAACTTGTAACTGGTCAAGTTGTGTAGTAGCATCGTGTTTGTCTAAAAACTTGCCTGCTCTTGTTAGCGAGGTCTTAATTTGCCTTCTGTGCGCTTTCAACGAAGATAGATCGTCCATTTTGTTAGACGGGAAATTTAATTTCTATCGAGACAAGGCTAATATCCGGCTCGAAGGACCAATGTTACGTTCTCCTGGTTTGAAGAACAACGCCGCTGTAGCCTGCTCGTAATTTCCTAAATTACTTGACCAATACTTACTTGTAGAGTATGTTCGCTTATTTACTAGAGGAGAGGTTGTACAGTGAAACTCAATGCGCATGCGCAAAAAAAATATATTTAAAAATGAAAGGGTTACACGGTTTCACTCTTGCCTATGTACATGTACGATGTACGTAAGATATATAGATTTGCAATAATTGCAGTTATTCGAGCTCTCTTATACATGTAATGTACATTAGCATTTGTATATGTATTTTCATTGGTAGCAACATAAAGTAATGCCTCAGCATGTACGTTCCAACGCTATGTCTTAATTCTGTTTAAAAGGTTAAACTCTTATATGCTTCCGCTGAAGCTTTGTCAGAGGTATGTACTAATGCCTCTATCTGTTTGCATGCACCACTACCTTTTATAGGAGCCAACCCTATTTATTTCTTAATTTATAAGCGCACTCGGTGCTATGCTTATTTATATGTCCCTTTCCGGGAGCCTAATATACTTTCCTTTGTTTTAAATTTGCCTAAGGGACTTGGCCCTGTATTATTGGCATGTATTTGTACTTGACCAAATACGTTAGTTATATTCACATTTATAGGGAACCCACCCTATCTCTTAGAGCTTGAACGCCTGGTCGAGGGCGACAGTAGCGATAATAGCCGATCTCAATACAAAAGTAATGTCACAGCTACCCAGGCGTTCTCGTTTGAAATATTACGCTATGTGCAATCTTTAGCTCTCTACTCTACTGCGCCCCAAAGAAGGGAAAAATCCAGTAACCAGCAAATGTGCGAACTGTGCACCGACAAGTAAAACGGAGCGATGATGCCGACATTACATAAGAAAACTGGTCCGTGACACTCGTCCGCCATGACGAGCAACTAAATGAAACATTTCTAAGTCCCGATACGACAAGGATCGAACAAACGTACAAAAGACAACGGGCGCTGCGGCCGCAACGACCGTCAGCAAGAAGCGGAGTGATCGTACTTGTAGAGGAGGTTCTATACATGCGCGCCGACAATCTCACCAAAATAATTTCCGACACAAACTTAACTGAAGACTAAAAATATGTATAGACGACAATGGACACAGTAGCCTCGACGTACGATGATAGAAAATCGAGAATTTATACTTATTAAAAAATCTATACGTGTGGTCCGACGACGTACCAAATGACTCCCGCCAGAAATAAATGTATAGACAACGTCCTCGACGATTCCCGCCAAAACTAGAAAAACTTAGAAATCTCTAATAAATTTACGACGACGTTAATGTACACACGTTACGACGAGGCACGAAAGGTGACCGAGAGTGCACGATCGCTAATACCTCGACTGTCGCGCGGGGAGACGACTGCCTATGCTTGTGTACCTTAAATTTTAAGAAAACTCCCATTACATATCCGACGACGTTGCAGTGAATAATTTCTAATTAGGCAGTTTTAGCTAGCGTAATGCGAATGGCTGGCTTGCATACATATACAATGCTTAATGTACATACATATTAAAATAAAATTGGATATAAGAGAGCAAAATAAATAAATATAAGAATGAAAATAAATAAATGTAAAAATGAAAATAAAATAATATTCTAAATGAAAATAATAATGCAAAGAAGATAAAATACATAATAGTAAAAAAAAATTTAGAAAATACAAAAAACAATGTTAAGTCCTTAACACTTTGTTAAATTAATATTGTGGGTATATATAACCAAATTAAGTATTCTGATATTGGTCTAAAAAGAAAAACATCCTACAGATATAATGCAGACAGTAGCTATAAAATGTAGAAAAAGAAATTGAAATATGATTATTTTATTGGCGTATTATATTACATAACATACTATAAATAAACCAGACGTTTGCTGTTTTTTTTGTTTGTTTTATTCATAGGTATCTTTGTAGATAAAACTTTTATAGTATATAATCTATTATAACGGTTTATTCACCTGTGCCAATTCTTTTAGTTATCATCACAAACTATGAATAAAATTCAATGAAAACATTTAGCCATGTTTTCCAACGGCTTTTGTTACAGTTTGTGCTTATAACTAAAAAAGATTGGATTACTAATAAATTACAAAATATAAAACCATTTAAATGTTGCGATTACACAGTTGACAACGTGCTGTCAATAGGTGGCTCTGAAACTTGTCTTACAAAATATGCATATTCCTGCGTGCGGCTCAGTTTCTATCAATAGTAAAAATAATGAATGTAATTATTTACTATTTTAGTTTGAATGCCTGTTTTTTATTTAATTTTTTCAACATTTCAGATTGATTATAAAACAATGAATAAATATAAAATGTCAGTGTTATTATTTTTACAGATGTGCTATCGCTTAAATCCTTGCTATGTTTATCAACGCAAACAATTCCTCATCTAAGAAGTCCTCCATCGTCCATATCTAGACTTCATTCATTTTAAGCTGATCTCATCAAGCCTTCGAACAACAGGGTGCATATATATAAAACCATACATAAAAGTGAAACGATCCGAGAAAGACAGACAATGGCGCTAGACAAGCATATTTTCCCATTATAGTCAATTTGGATGAAGGTCCGGCCTGTTGGTTGACTTGACCGCGCCCTACCCTATCTCGCTACATTACCTTCTCACAAAAGGGTTTAGGAAAGCGATGACATTCAAATATGCGGATCAACACCTCGCCGTCTCTCTGCTGTAGTGTTATGATACGCGTCCAGTTTCCATCATAAGCTTGTCGCATCCGATTTTGAGGTCGCAACGGTCGCTTCGCCATCTAGCGGAACCGAGCGAATTATACGATATAAATGAATTTAAATGGAGACGAAATTTAATCCGGAGACTTTAGTACTGTTGCCTGCCGCTCGTTTTTTACGCGTGTAAATTTATTTTCTTGACACATTTCGATGAAATGATAAAGTTATTCTGTGCCGCGCAAGGAATGATAAATGCTTTCGGACTCTGCGTAACGTACTAAAGCCATTTCTATACACTCTATATCCTTTCTCGGCGGTTAGTTGTCCTCCTTTTTGCTTCCGTCGTCTCTCTGTATTTGCGCCTGGGAATCTAGGTTTTTGGTCTACCGGGACCTTACGGTTGAAATATTCAAACGATTCGAGACGACGTCAAACAAAAGGAAAGCGTTGAGTTTATTTTGCTTCGGGAACAACGAGATGACTGTTAATTTAAATTTCGCTAGCGATTAAATCATTATTTCACGAGATGTATATCGTACCTATTTCATTTTGAATACAGCAAGTTTATCTCCAATTCTATTTGAGAGGCGTCCATCTGACAAAAACAGATTTCAACAGCTAAGGTTTATTTGACAAAATTTCCTATATTCAGTCCCAAATCACGTGTGACAACTTTTATCTGTAATTTCTTCTGAGGACTGGTCTTTATTTGACAAAATTTCCTATATTCAGTCCCAAATCACGTTTGACAATTTTCATCTGTAATTTCTTCTGAGGACTGGTCTTTATTTGACAAAATTTCCTATATTCAGTCCCAAATCACGTTTGACAATTTTCATCTGTAATTTCTTCTGAGGACTGGTGTTTATTTGACAAAATTTCCTATATTCAGTCCCAAATCACGTTTGACAATTTTCATCTATAATTTCTTCTGAGGACTGGTGTTTATTTGACAAAATTTCCTATATTCAGTCCCATATCACGTTTGAAAAGATGACGGAAAATCACCGACGCAAATTCCAAACGATCTCCCCTAAACCACGCCTATGTCCAAAACCTAAGGTCGTTGTTAACCTGTCTTCTAGACCTCTATTCTTACTAGTGCTGGCCAAAGGTCTAAATTATGATATATCCCCCAAAAGTATTCCCAAGGAGGGTATTATTGCTGAAGCGAAGTCTTTTATACGCTCTCTAACGAGTGCCATTCCCGACCAAATCCGGTTCGAAACAAACAAATGCCTCATCTCGGCCAAACCTCCCGTTCGAACCTAACGCATGAAAAAATCAAAGCCCTGAAAAATCTCCGATCAGATCCGGACTCTACAATCCTTCCGGCTGATAAGGGAAATAATGGAACTATTAACGGATGGCACCTAGATTTCTCTAAAACGTGATCCAACACTAGCGCTTGAACGGGAAATTTCTTCTCTAATAAAGTCTTCCAATATCCCTACGGCAACACAACGCCGTCTCATTCCCCGAAACTCCAAACCGCCCAGGTTGTACGGTCTTCCTAAGATTCACCCACGTATAACCTCGCTAAGTATCTTGCGAGATTTCACAAAGAATACACACGCAAGACCCCGTCGCATGTTTTAAACTCCGTGCACTTCGTTGAACTCATCTCGGGGATTACTATTCGACCTACAGATCTGTTAGTCAGTTTTGATGTCGCTTCTCTCTTTACTAAAATACTCACTCCAGATTCTCTCAATATCATCCAACAGTTACTAGAACGGGACAACATATCTCCCGATTCCCCTCCCCCACCCCCTCTAATAGATACTTTGTCTTCTAAGGAAAATTCATCAGCATCAGATTCAATCAATTAATCTTGTAAAACATTTTCGATGAATCCTTCAATTTTTTCTTTATGGAACTTCTTAACCAATGTTTAAGAGATGATAATTCGGGGATCGAGGTGTTACCATCATTGTTGAAAATGAACATCAACAAGAACAATAAAAAGCCAACCCGAAACTTTTATTTACTTCGTCGTCTTCATCCTGCTGTCGGCTGTCATAAATCATATTATGGCGGCGAACCCCCTTTTACATTCCGCTAATTTGATTTATTAATATTTTATGGAAATGTACTTGTCGCAAAGTTGTAAAAGAGCAGAAATTTGATTTTGTAATTTGATTATGCAAATCAGAACGGCTGCGAATATCGTCCTTTCATTTCCAAACCCACCGTGCGGCGGCATCGCGCGCTTTTGAATAGAAAGAAAGAAAAAAGGAGGGTTGGGGGGAGGAGAAAGAACTGGAAGAGGAGGAGGAAGAAGTGGAAAGAAGTGAAACGAACGGAAACTCTTATTTCCACCTTGTTGAGTTTAATTAAGTTCGCGGCGTTAATGGAATCGATAACAAACTCGACCAGTTATTGTCCGGACGATTGCGTAATTTTGCGTTTCAAAACTCTTGCGAAGGAACACTGTTAAGAAGAAGAAACTAGTTAAAAGTCGCCGTTGTAGATTTTTCTAAATGAATACCTCGTTAGTTGAATGACTTCACCTAAATGTAGTAAAATGGACTAACAAAAAGAAATATTTGGAGAAAAATTTAAAACTGGTACAATGATGTTACTCCACTCAGTATGCTATTCCACATTAGTATTGTCAAGAATGATCAAGTTTAGTTTCGAAAGGTTAGGGTATAATTGAAAGCATCTGGTAAACGCTTCTGCACACTTTTCACTATGGTAATCACTACATTGCCTCGGTTCCAATGATGGACGATCGGATGGCTTCCGGTAACGGCAGTGAGGGCGCCATTCCAACTATGGCGCAATAGTACGGCCATGACATCATAAAGTTTCTAGGGTAAAGATGGTATTGAAATAGAAAATATAGGTAGAATATAATTTTGAAAATTATTTTAAGAGTGACATTGAGTGTCATCAATTCACGTGCTAAAACTGCTGAAAGTAAGTTTGGAGTTATCTAGCTTGAATAAATTCAAATATTGTTTACAATACAGTTCAAGGAACGTACGTGATTAAAGTCTATTTTCGAACGGGAGTGCGAATTGATTGAATGTGGTTCAGGTAAACCTACACGGAGTGGTGAAGGGGGTAGTCCATGCGACAATGTACAGACTAACTCGGACTGGGACTGGAGGGGGCGAGACTCTGCGCCAGAGAGTTAAGCCGTCTCGAGCGGAACTCATCCCATTTCTCAGTCTGCCGAACGATGAAATCGTTAGGAAACTCAGCTTCGAAAAGAACTTTATTACAAAGCTAAGTAAGAAGAAAGAATGGAAGGGAGAATCCTCCACCTACATTCTAAAGATAAACACCATTAAATGGTATGTCGGTGGTTCCAAAACTGATAAAGGAACAGGTGTAGGGGTATACGGGCCAGGAACCAAATGCTCAGAGCCAATAAGAACATACCTAGCGTCTTTCAAGCGGAGAATAATGCAATTGGAAAATGTACTCAATTGAACCTCAACAGGACCTATCGAAGGCCAAACATTGTAATTTTCTCCGATAGTCAAGCAATCATAATGGTGCTGAGCTCTAACGCCATCAGCTCGAAATTAATCTGGGAATGCCTCGAAAACGTAGATAAACTAGGTAGAGAAAACATAGTTGCATTATCCTGAGTACCAGGACATACTGGAATTAGTAACAACGAGAAAGCTAACCTATTAGAAAGCAGGACACCACAGCTTCGCTTGTGGGACTGGATCCGTTCTGTGGTATAGGGATGAGTACGTTCAGAAAAAGGGGGTACAATCCTCATGGTCCACCCCTCACCTACTTCTAATTGCTTGTTTGATTAACGTTTTTGACATTTAGCTGAAATTTGTAGATCATATCTACCTAATATCTAGTTTGTATCTCAAAGTGTTGTGTTGTGGCTAATTCTTGAATTCTTGAGCACAAAGGGCCGTAATAAAATATTTCCAGAAAAAGGGCATGACGCCAACTCAAATTCATAAAGACATAATCGCAACTATGGGTGAGTTTCTTATGACATAGTCAAACGCTGGTATAGAGATTTTTAAATACGGAAGAACATCTTGCGAAAACCAACATGCCGATGGTGTTCCCATAATGGTAACAACAGACAAAACATTAAAAAGGTAGACGATGTACTGCAAGACCGACGAGTACCCACCAGGGACACTGTGGAATATACTGCCTTATATCATGTGGTATACAACATACTGACTAGAGAATTAGATATGAAAAAGATTAGTGCAAGATGGGTGCCCCGAATGTTAACCACTGATCAAAAAAGAAATCGGCTGTTGATTTGTAAGTGTCTTTTGAGAAGGTACCAAGCAAATAAAGAGAACTATCTTAGTTGTCTATTGCGACCATGACCTCAGACCAAAGTGCAAAGTAGGGAGTGCAAACATCACGGTTCTCCTCTATAGGAAAAAGTCACTGGGGGCTAGGTCCAGTGAATATGGAGGATGAGACTAACTCGTAGCGCAACTCATTCAATGTGGACACAACGATGCGGGATGAATGAGCCGGTGCATTGTCGCGGTGGAAAAGCACCTTTTTCCGCTGTAAACTGTAACTTCAATACTGCATCGAATCGGGTCAATAAATCGCAGTAATATTTCCCCGTGATCGTTTTTCCCTAGTGCAGATAGTCAACGAGGATCAGACCTTGGGAACCCCAAAAAGTGACCTTTCCGGCTGATGGAACGCTTTTTGTTTTCTTCGGAGCCGATTAGCCCGGAAAAGTCCACTGCTTCGACTCTTCCTTGGTCTCCAGTATGTAGTGGTGGAACGAAGTTTTCATCCATGGTTACGGAACAAATGAAGAAATCCATTGGATTGCGTTGGATCTTGGCCAGACACCGAAACGGTCACCCGATTTCGTTTTGCTCCGGTGTGAGCAAACGAGGCGAAAACTTTTTCATACGAAACATTTCGTGTAGGATATGGCCAACGCGTTCTTCTGAGAAGTCTGTTGTCTCTGCTATCTCTTTCAGCTTCAATCGGAGATCTGCTGATACGACATCATGAAGTTTGTCGACTGACGATGAACGATGAAATCATCGTTGGTAGCGATTTTTGGGCGTCCACTGCGTGGTTCGTCACTCGCGCTTGTGCGGCCACGTTTGAACTTGCTCACCCAGAAGCTAATGGTCGAAAATGTTGAAGTACAACCGCTATAAACCTTCAGCAAAATATTTCGAATTTCCGTGGCCATTTTCTCAGCCATTCAGAAGTGTTTTATCACTGCACGAAATTCGATTTTATCAATTTTTGCGGAACCGCCTGACTTGCTACACAAAACTTACTTTTATACAACAACAGTAGACAAACAGTAGACGTCTGAAATTTTGATAGTTGCCATAGAAGAGGTTGCCCTCGCCGACCTATGAATCCATTTCAAGTTTCGTGTGCCGGAAATATATCAGGTCGCCGTCGTATATCAATAAGCAAACTGAAAATATTATCTGTCGATTATATATACAGTTGTTTCTACTTAATTAGAAAGTTACGTTTGAACTACATGCCACACACAAACAAAAATACAGAGGATAAAGTGGAACTTAGTCAGAAAGTTCTTAAAAGCAGTTATATTTAGTCCTAAAATTAGTTAAAACTTTTCCCTTTATCTATTGAACGACTTCCAGGAGGTAAAATCTAACTGAAGAGAAAGTAGTGAAAAAATTGATAAGTATTCGAAATGTGTCAAATTTTCACTCTTGGCGGTTAGAACTGTATTAATTCAGTAACAGCATAGTACTTCTCTTTTGTTCTTAGTACTGTATTGTAGTCAAATATTCATCTCGAAATAAGTTTAAATAACGTGGAATCTGTATTAACATTTGAAAGACAGCGATTTCTGTTTTGGAGATGACGTTAATATATAAAGCACTACACGCCGACCATTTAAAATCTCTTTGACTTTGTGGATGGCAACCGGATTTGAGGATCTCCTTTGCTGATAAGAACCCAATATAGTCTGCTTGCAATATAATAAATAAAATTGACTTCCCGTACCTGCATGTTATCTACTTGGCTTTTAAATTCTATTTTATCCATTTTTGCGAAATCTCCTTACTTGCTATACAAGTTGCCATAAAAAGGTTGCCCTTGCTGAACAATGAATCCACTTGCACCTTCGTACGTCATTTCATGCCGATTCCGGAAACATTTCAGGTCGCCCTCATATATTGTTTTTTATCACTTCAATGTTTCTTATTTAATAATGAAACCCGTGAGTATCATTCGTTTAAGTTTATTGCGTGGTGCTCTACGTTGGTGTTGGATGTCAACAGTTTAAACGTTTCGGAGAATTCCTACCGCTGTATTGAGAGTAAAGAGTATTATGTAAGCTCTATTACGTCCATGTGAATCACCCACCACTACTCAACTTCAAGCACGAAAAGGCCACAACCGTCAACGAGTGCCAGACGAAAATCCTTCAACGACCTACGCGCGCAATTAAGTGAACACCACCGACACGACGCTACGGTTTCTTAATTAGAAATTACATCATCATCATCATCACCGGTAACAGCGTAGGGTGAGCGGCAGCAGCAGCAGTAGCTCCGGCAGCACGAAGGGTTTCAATTAAATCCACTCGACTGTTTAAGTTTATTACTTCGCTAAGTGTTAATCACAGGTAGATCGACCTCGTTTTATAAATCTCTACGGTAGCGTTCGCACTGCCGCACTGGCAACTAATAAATTAAAACGGAACAATGGATGCGATGCGGGGCGTCGAGTGTGGAGGTAAGGAACCCTGTTCGTTGCCGCTGTCGCCGCCGTTACGGCCTCGCCGCGTCGCCACGGGTGCCGCGGAGCCTCCCGATTTATTTATTAGACGTGCGACGCGAGCAACACGTCTTTGTTGTGCGAAGGGTTTTTGCTAAACGTGAGACTTCAAGGACGACACCGCTAAGGTTTCTATTTTTACGCGTGGACGTGGAGGTGTTTGAGCTGTCGTAAGCATAAATGCATTAGCGTAATTTAAATTGTTGGTGATATTATTTCAGTTCGTTTATTTTATGATTTGGTTAAAGATAAAGATCCACCCTGATCTATTGTTGATTCATGAGGCAACTTTCTGCATCGCCGGTCTACCTTCCTGTGCGAAAATAGCGACCTAATTATTCAGCGCAAGTTCGTATTACAATTGTCGTGTACTGATAATCCAAGTGCTCTCAATTCTGTGAGCGAAGAAAGTCTTCACAGGACGTTGTTGCTCTCGTGTATCTGTTTGACAATTCCTGAATTTCTAGTTTTGCCCAGCCTTATCTGAGACAACATCTTCATGTTTAACAGTATGAGGTATATACGAGCGGCATTAACAGTACACTTGTGTTTAATTTGCAATAATTACATAAAATTTCTTTATTTGTGTTATATACTTTGGGTAATGCATGGCATACTTATAACAGTGATGTTCAATATAGCGCTAATAACGATATGATAGCTATTTGACTTTTATTTTTGGGCGTTTTTTGAATTTGTCTACCAACTCAAAACTCCAAATTTTACTCTTAGTGTTATCAACATCTGTTCTAAAGAGAATTGTTAAGGACTTAACATTGTTTTTTGTGTTTTATCAATTTTTTACTACTATGTATTTTATATTATTTTATCTTCTTTGCAACCGTATGGGTTAGCACTATTATCTTATTTTCATTTGGAATATTACTTTATTGTCATTTTTTATATTTATTTATTTTGCTCTCTTAGAATATATCCAATTTTATTGTAATATGTATGTACATTACGCATTGTATATGTATGCAAGCCGGCCATTCACATTACGCTAGCTAAAACTGCCTAATTTAAAAATCATTCAGTGCAACGTCGTCGAATAAGTAATGGGAGTTTTCTTAAAATTTAATGTACACAAGCATAGGCAGTCGTCTCCCGCGCGACAGTTGAGGTATTACCGATCGTGTACTCTCGGTCACCTTTCGTACCTCGTCGTAACGTGTACAGTAACGTCGTCATATGATTATTAGAGATTTTAAGATTTTCTAGTTTTGGCGGGAATCGTCGAGGACGTTGTCTATACATTTATTTCTGGCGGGAGTCATTTGGTAAGGTCGTCGAATCGCATGTATAGATTTCTTTAATAAGTACAAATTCTCGATTTTCTATCATCGTCCGTCGAGGCTACTGTGTCCGTTGTCGTCTATACATATTTTTAGTCTTCGGTTAAGTATGTGTCGGAAATTATTTTGGTGAGATTGTCGGCGCGCATGTATAGACATCTTCTACAAGTACGATCACTCCCCTTCTTGGTGACGGTCGTTGCGGCCGCAGTGCCCGTTGTCTTTTGTACGTTTGTTCGGTCCTTTGTCGTATCGGGACTTAGAAATTTTTTCATTTAGTTGCTCGTCGTAGCGGACGAGTTTCACGGACCAGTTTTCTTATGTAATGTCGGCATCATCGCTCCGTTTTACTTGTCGGTGCGCAGTTCGCACATTTGCTGGCTACTGGCTTTTTCCCTTCTTTGGGGCGCAGTAGCAGAGAGCTAAAGATTGCACATAGCACATAGGCAAATTTAAAACAAGGAAAGTATATTAGGCTCCCGGAAAGGGACATATAAATAAGCATAGCACCGAGGTGCGCTTATAAATTTACGAAATAAATAGGGTTGGCTCCCCTATGAAAAGGTAGTTGTGCATGCAAACAGATAGAGGCATTAGTTCATGCCTCTAACAAAGCTTCAGCGGAAGCATATAAGAGTTTAACCTTTTAAACAGAATTAAGACATAGCTTTGCAACGTACATGCTGAGGCATTACTTTATGTTGCTACCAATGAAAATACATATACACATGCTAATGTACATTACATGTATAAGAGAGCTCGAATAACTGCAATTATTGCAAATATGTATATCTTACGTACATCGTACATGTACATAGGCAAGAGTGGAAACCGTGTACACATTTTATTTTTAAATATATTTTTTTGCGCATGCGCATTGAGTTTCACTGTACAACCTTTCCGTTAGTAAACAAGCGAACATACTCTATAAGTAAGTATTGGTCAAGTAATTCAGGAATTTACGAGCAGGCTACAGCGGCGCTGTTCTTCAAACCAGGAGAACGTAACAAGAATCTCATCGTAAAAGCAGCTGTAGAAAATTATCTTTTGGCAAAAACATAGAGAAAACTCAACTTGTCATCCTTACTAAGTGTTTAGTCTTCCGTGGACAAGGGTGTAAATACAAATTCATTAAGTAAATAATTATAATAATTACTGGTCGTTGTGCAAACGTCTTTTATGCTTCTGACATTGTGACTTTAGGTTCTCTATTCAAAGAAGCTCTGTTATTTCATGTATGTTCTTTCGCTTCATTCTGAATCCCACAACATGAAAACATAGAACCACTTCTCTTTAGAGTGATGACTTGAATGTTCTTACATGTAGCTTCAATTCTAAGATAATAATTTCACTTTGAAAAGTTTCCCGAAATTATACCGTACGACCTCATATTTTCCCTTCCGTAGTTTCTAATTTAATGAACTATTTAAATTCAGTTTTGACCGAAACTGCGACACCCGGACAAATTACAAACGGCTTAGGCCCTAGCCGTCTCTAGCTATAACGAAATACAAACTAAAACAATTCGTACCGTATAACTACGGCACTACCAACATAAATAATATCCTGATGCTAGAATAATATACTAATAAAGTTTGCATTCAACGCCCGCCAACTTTGCGTATTAAATTCGAGTTGACGTTACCCCAAAATGACTACGATCACGTCTACATTATTCACATTCAATGGCTTATAGATTAAGTTCGCAGACAATTTCGGAATACTACGTATATACATAGGTATATAAAGTTTGAAGAGATTACGGCCTATGAACGTTTCGCCGTACGGCGGTGTGAGGTAACTGGTTCGAAGTTGGACAGTTCCAATGGAAAGGGTTCCGCTAGAATGTACCTTATGTCAAAAAAGGTATTATGTATCTGGAATATCATACCATATTCAGCTGCTGATTATACACATATACGTATTATAAGGTTGGTAACAAAGTAATTGCCGATTTTAAATGTAGATCGGAGTAGTGCTTCTCTTGAATAATTTCTGCCAATGTTACAATTATATACTTTTGACACTTGTCAGTTGTGAACTTTAGATTTCTTAAAAAACCAAATTAAGTATATTTTTTGGGAGATTTATTTATGTGGATTCAATTTAAACAAGGAAAAAAGCGTTCGTTTTTGTCATAACTTGCTTTATTATTTCCGAAAAGGAAAGAACACAACACAAGCAGGTAAAAAGTTAAGTAATGAAGCTGAAGGTGATGAAGTTCTAAAAGAAAGATAGCGCCAGAATTGGTTTGATAAATTTCTGATGATTTTTCACTCAACGATGTACCACAATCTGGTATGCCAAAACGATGATCAAATCCAAGCCATATTTGTCATAGTCGTAACGGTTGTCGGGTTCCGCCGTGTCACTAGGTTTTTTTCCTTGCGTTTCGCGAACAACTGCGGTCCTCATTTTCAAAGGTACCTTCGAAAACGTGTAACTGGTTACGATTTCGTGTGATATATTTATGAGTGTGCCCCTTGATACTATAACGATCCCTGTTCCTATGGACGTGACTTAGGACTTTGAGTAAATACACATTCATTAAGGTAAGTATTTCTTCCTTTTTAAAATTGCCTCAACAAAGTTCCAAGTATCGTAGGTTGCACAGAAATTAAACTGCTTTTTTTGCAGAAGAAATATTCTAGATGCCTCGACGGACAATCCTCAGAATAATATACCGTGGTTCAACAGGGAATGGAATCTCGGCCACGCTGGCAGCATGACGACTGGTTACTCTTCACTCTTCAAACATGCAAGCATGTCGATGTGTGCTATCTATTTTAGTTTCAAGTCTCCAATCCCAATAAATTAACATTAGAGTTAGCGTCAAGATTTTTCGTGAATAATACGTGTTGTATTTCTTCTTTGTTCATTTCAAGATTATTCGCTGCAAACCAAGCGCTTGCTTGATTGACTGCGCTCTCTGATGCTGTCTTCAAACTTTCTAAGGTGGCTGCACGGACAATCAGCGAAGTATGGTCTGCATACAAGCATATTCGGGCATTTAAAATATTACTGGGTAAATCGTTTATGTATAAGTTGAATAATCTTGGGTCGAGTATCGATCCCTGCGCCACTCCATATTTAATTTTTATTGTCGGAGACATTGTGCTTTTCCATGCCATTGCTTGTCTTCTCCCACACAGGTAGGAAGTGAAAAGGTCAAGTCTGTTTGCTCTGATTCCATAATGTCCAAGCTTGGTAGCTAGTCTGTCTGGGTTTACAGAATCAAAGGCTTTTGTTAAATCCAGCATGTTAACGTGCGTACACTCATTGTCGTCTAAACTCGAATTTATTTTGTTTACAATCTCTAATATACCCACTGACACTGATTTCGATATCCGTGCTGTTTCTTAGCTGTAAATCGTTTCCATTCAAGATATGCTATGGGCCTATTCGCAATTGCTCGTCCAAAATTTTTCGAAAAAGCTGGGAAAATGATAAAAGGGCGATAGTTTTCGTACTGGTTTGGATCCTCTTTTTTGAAGTGGGTATTACCTTAGCGAGCTTTAATTGTGATGGGAAAACGCGCTCTTTCACACAGATGTTAAAAATAGATGCTGCACATTTTCGATTCGAGAACTGTGTAAGAGTTTTGCCGACGACATCAACAACTGCACACCAATTTTCCACCAATTCGGCTACAGAATAGAAATATTGGTTCATGCCTGCAGCTGATAAGTTAGAATGTAGATATGTTGGTATTGTCTTTCTGTTCTTCATTTTATCATATGATTGTTCAATATATCTCTTCTATATTGGAAATTTGCTTTTTGCTTTTTGTATAGCCATAGGCGGGGCTTTTAACCCAGAAGAGCAACTCGGTCAGTACCTCGCCTATTGCTAATTTAATACTGCCGTAGATGCTCCCACACATCGGTTCAGGACCTGAGAACGGTCGTCCACTGGCATCTCTTACTAATAAGTCAGCTGCTTCGTTCCCTTTGATCCCCGAATGACTTGGCACACATCTCAGCGTAACGCTGCAATGCTTTGCCAGTTGTTACAGCGTCCTATGGCATCCCAACATCACTTCGCAGTCAAACCTAACAGCTTGAAGCGCCCTAAGAGCGGCTTGGATTTCCACCGCTTCCAGGTCATGTGCGTAGTCCATAGAGTTCTCCGCACAAGTCTGGATGGCAATTGCTTCTGCTTGAAAGATGATGGGGGAGACCCTTAGACTGATGGTCTCGCCATCCGGTTCTCCCTCTTTCCAAATTCCAATACCCTGTGCCCTTCGAGGTTTTCGATGCGTCCGCAAACCAGCGAGAGATGCCCCGTCTCGATTTGCGTGCACATGCCTTTATTGCCTGTAAATTTGCTTATATTCAGAGGTCCTTTTTACAAACATGTTCTTATGTTCTTTAGAATTCTATATTGTTTAGAGCAATCCGTATTTTGAGCTGCCTTCTAGGAACTAAACGATTAATTCAGATGCGTATTGTCGCCAATTGGACAAACTAAACTCTGCATTCCAAGAAAAACGGCCAGAGTTGGTAAATCGTACCATGATAAGCCCAGGCCACACACACCATTGGTCACTCGGCAAAAATTATGACGCGCGGTTAGAAACTGATATCACATCCGCCGTACAGTCCTGACGTAGCGTCATCGAATTACCATTTGCTCAGAGCCTTACAAAATTCCTTGAATAGTAAAACCTCCAACGATGACAACGCTGTGAAATTACACTTAAAACAACTTTTTGCTGGTAAAGAACAGAAGTTCTATGAACGTGGGATAATGAAGTTGACGAAAAGATGGCAAAATGTCATTAATCATAAAAATAATGTTTAATTTATATAAGAAAATCAGCAGTTGCTTTGTTGTCCAAACCAATATATTCTTTTAACGTTGTCAAAGTATCAGATTGATACACAAGTTAGTAGTATTTTTACTAAATTCATTTATTATTTTTTTAACAAATGAAATACGTATAAGTGCTACAATAGCGTTTATCTAGAAGTTTCAACAATCCAATCTCTATTATTTAAACAACTAAAATTAGCAGCTACAATCCTAATATCTACGGACTTATATGAAACAATAACAAACAAATCTTCCCTCCTTCCATTCGCGATACACAGAACGTTTAAGACAGATACTACGTTCGTTTTATATGCGAAAAATGCCTGTTGTTGCGTCGAGCATAAATAAATTAATAAAGACGGCCTAGTTGAGGATTGAAAGCTACGACCGCATCCCCTGTTTCAGAATCAGCCTCGTCCAGCTCGCTAATTTTTCATGAAGCGACCTATTTCGGAAGGAGTACATTACTTCCAGCAGTTTCGGTGAAAAGGTTAGGAATACTGAATATCTGCCGACCTTTTGTTTATAAAATTTATATTATCTTAAACAGCATTGACCCTAAGTAAAAGTCGAAATACAATACGAAGCGCGATATTATATAAAAGCTGATGTTTTGGTTGTTCTTGAATAAATAGTAAACGTTAAACGAATTTTATTCTTATAATAAACGGAGTGATTCCTTATTAATCGTGCAGAATCGGGTGCATGAAGATTTCGAAAGCGATCGGACATACTCAAAGTCGAGATTCATACACGTATGGTTAGTATGTATATGAATGCCGGATTAGATTGATGATAGCAAATCGATGGCCTTCTTTGTACGCTCGACGAGTATCAATAATTTTCTTGTCCGATTAACGACATTAGAATACACTGACACTATTACTAAATGTATTAAGCAAATTATTTCCGAAATTGGACCGTGTCATGATAAGATATAAAAATGAAATAAGAGTAAAAGGAAAAAGAAATAAAAAAGGAAAAGAAAGAAAAAATGAAAGAGGGGTGAAAAAAGCAAAGGTGATGGAGTAAGGATAGGGGCGCCTGCTAGGTGTCATTCTGGTTGGCGACTCATCATTAGTATATAACTTAAGTTGCAGCCCAATAGCGTCAGTCGTTTACGAATAGTTGCCTGCTAAACTAGTCAATCCGGAAGAAAATGAAACAATGGAGAAAATTGAACACCGTGCTGTGATAAAGTTCCTTACAAAGCAAGGAAAGAACGCTCAAACCATATTGAATGAAATGGAAACCGTTTATGGGAAACAGTGCCCTAGTAAATCAATGATTTATAAGTGGTATGGTCTTTTTAAACATGGTCGGGAGTCGATTGAAGACGACCCCCGCTCAGGACGGCTAGTTGTGGCCACCACATCAGACATCGTCGAAAAAGTGCAGAAATTTGTACTGCAAGATGCCCGTTTGAAGAAAAAAACAATTATCTGCATTAGTTGGAGTATCAGATACCACCATTTTACGTATCCTACATAACCACCTGGGTATGACAAAAGTCAGTGCAAGATGGGTACCGAGAATGCTCACGCCACTGCAGAAACACCAGCGCGTCTGTGTGTCCAAACAATTTTCGGAGCAGTGTGGAGACAAATCTGCACAGATTTTGGAGCGGATTGTTACCGGAGATGAAACATGGGTTCATCACTTTGAGCCTGAGTCCAAACAGGAGTCAATGCAATGGCATAAAAGCGGGACACCACCGCCAAAGAAATTCAAAGTGTCAGAATCGCCTGGAAAGTTGATGGCTACTGTTTTTTGGGATTGTGAGGGGATATTATTAATTGATTACAAAGAAAAAGGTAGGAGCATAACCGGAGAATATTACGCAGCGATATTAGAAAAATTAAAGGAGGCCATCAAGGAAAAACGTCGAGGAAAATTGACAAAGGGTGTGTTGCTCTTGCAAGAGCAAAGTTACAATGCCTGCTCTGCACAAGCATGGCTTTCAATCAATAGTCCATCCATCCTACAGTCTAGATCTGGCACCTAGTGATTTTTATTTGTTCCCGAATTTAAAAAAGGACTTACGTGGAAGAGTAGGGAGTTTTCCGACGGCAATGAGGTAAAGGAGTCAACTTTGGGCCATTTTGAGGCGAAAGATAAAAAATATTTTTATGATGGTTTAGAAAAATAAATTCATAGATCTAATAAATGTATTGTGCTTAAGGGTGATTATATTGAAAAGGAAAAATAGATTTATTGTTTCATTTTATTTAACACTCTTTCATTCCACGAACTTCTGGACCTCCCCTCGTATTTATATACTATTCACAGCCGAAATATTCGTAAATAAGCGTGTTATTAAACTCTTAACATGCGGTCTGAAAGGCTGAACATTTTCAACATTACAATTTACTAGGCTTTTTTAATTCCCACATTCGCGTCACAATTAACTCAAAATTTATTGGATTTATGTTCAGTATAAGTACACCTTTACATTTTCCGTAATTTTTTATTTTATTTGAGATATCCTGTACAAGTTACTACTCTTGAATAACTTTTATTTAGATATTTTCAATAAAGCGAATAGTTAAGTCCTTTGAAATGGTACATAGATTAAAATGAATTTCTTTGGAGTTTTAAAGTATAATAACATGCAAATAGATGAGACTTTAAACCAGAAATGTTCAATAGCCAATTGCCCTCAACACAGAGCTCATGAAAAAATGTCTTCTTAATCCGTGAAAGACGCAATTTTCGTCTACTAAATTTCGTTTCAGGTTCAATTTGCTTGTATTGTACGTTCCACCGATGTAATTAAGTGCAATTTCTCACATGGCGTGATCTAGCGACATTTCGCGATACGCTACAACTACGCCATCTATGTAGATCTGCCGCTTCAACCGCCGTGCTACCTGACCTAGAAATGAGAGTAGTCAGTAGACGAGAGAATCCCCTCCGTTTCCCGCTTGGCAATTAACGTTTTAACGATCCGAAGAGAGCACTAGTGAAGTAGGAGAGGTATCAAAAGTTTAATATTCATTACCGCGCTATTTGTAAATAACCTGAGTTGAATATAAACAAATCTGATTAAAGGGTGGTAGTAGGCAACAGTTACGCGCAGAACTATGCGACCGTCGAGTTTTGCGAGTGGGAATTTGCCGCCCCTTTTATGATACATAAAGTAAATTTAAAGTAAAAGCTCCGGGTATATCTGTGTGTGGACTGAATTTTAAAACGTTCTGGCTTCGATCCGACGAAGTCGAGGAATGAAGGGAACCACCCGACTTTTCCCCCCGCCTCGCAGAAGTCGTCGGAAAAAGTTAAGACGTTAACAAGTAATAAGTAAACTTTCGCGAAGCTTTCGTCCTAATAAAGAGGACCGTGTAGGCAAAGAAGACGAAGAACTCGAGGAGGAGAGGCGACGAAAAAATCGCACGCGCGAAGATGTTTGTTTTTGAGAGTTTCATTTCGGCGAATAACTGAGAGAGAAGACGTGGAGGGAAGGGGGAACAACCAGCTAGACACGAAAGAGGAAAGGGGATATTTGGAATATTTGTAAGTCAAGTGTCGAAAATTACGTATTCAAATAAAGTTTCCGCGCTCCCTCCGAGCGAAGGGGGACCGACTTGGTTGGCTGTGTAGGGGACAATTTGTTTTTGAAAAGAAGTGAGTAAAGTTTGAAATCTTAACGAAGTCGTATTTGAAATTTTAAACAATGTATTTACGTAAGTTCGTCTCAGTACCATCTCTCGCGAATAATTTAGTTTTCCTCCGAGAAATGAGGTGGAAGACGAGGCACGGAGTGTAGCACGGGAGGGGAACCTTGTTCCTCTTATTGAATTGTATCTGGTCTTATTCAAAGTTCGTTAATAATACAAGCTTAGTTGAATGTAAATTTTGGTGTATTATGGTTAGATAATTGATATCCCAGATTCAAATTTTAAAAACAATTAGTCATTGAAAAAAGATTTTCTTTAATAATTTTGTAATTAACAGCCAGTTCTTCTAAGGATTTCACAGCCTTTGTTAGAAGAACAGTTTCTTTTCTCTGTAATAATCTTCTTCTTCTTCTTCACTTCAGGTTTAAGTACTTTGCCTTTTGCAATTTACAAAATCTCGATCTGGCTGGGAACCTCGTCACTTGCATCCATTCAATGTGTTTCTTCCACTTATTTTTGATTTCCTTTATTCGCTTACTTCAGTTCTTATACCTAGGTTTCTTATTCTTAAGAATTTCATATCTTGTGTCTGTATCCTGCTTTCTTGTTTTCTACATTGTTGTTCATGTTTCATTACCGCATGAGCGGCTTGACACTGCTATCGTTTTATAAAATTTCATTAGTGTATCATTTCTAGTTTTGTTTTTTTAACGATATGTGTGAATTTGTTCAGGTTTTCTTCTATGTCTTTGTTTCGATCATAAGATACATCGCAGCCTAAATACTTAAACTGCTTCACCTTTATCAGTACAGTATCGTTTCCAATTATTTTTGTCCTAATTTGATACTTACTCAAAAAAACTATGGTTTTGGTTTTATGTGTCGATACTTTGATTTCATAGTTTTGGGAGATTTTTTGTAATGTATATATCCCTTTATGTAGATCATCCACTGTTTATGTTAGGAGTACTAAGTCGTCAGCGTATAAGATAGAATTTAGGGTGGTGTACTGGTCTAAACGTATTCCTGTAGGACAGTTCTTTCTCCATTCCTTTATAATAGGATCAATATATATATGTTAAATAATGTTGTCTAGCTTCTTTGTTTGTTGACATTTTCCTAGTTAATCTTCCTCCTATATCTGCCATAATCCTGGTGTCAGTGTATAAACTCTGTGTAGCTCTTATTGAATAATGTGGATATGCCTGTTCTCTCATAGTATCCCATAATTTACATCTGTTTACTGTAGGGATGAAATTGGGTACACACTAGGTAAACTAATTTACTAATATATTGTATAAAGATTAACACAACCGTCTTCAGATCATCACTACTAATACTAATACTCTTACTGTCCTCATCGCGTTGCTCCCCTCCACCTCAGTTGCACTCGTACCCTATTCTCACAATTCGGCCATCCTGAGGTGTGGATCCTCCCGGATCATATGTCATCCGCTTCGTTATAAATTCCGATGGGCCATGGTTTCCAAATGTATTCTGTTGTAATCGAAATTTTTCAATAACTTCGCTACATGTCGTGGATTTTATTTGGTATAGCCATACAAATTTCGTAAAGCCATCAATAACGCCCAATATGTGCTTATATCTCTTGTTGGTAGTCCCTAGCGGGCCTAGACGATCCACATGGTGCGCATGCAAAACATCATTTGGTAGTGGGTTGAGAAATCCTTCTTGTTTCCTTCGTCTTCTATTACTCATATAGAATACGGGGTGGAGTAAGTCATCTTCATCCGATTTCTGGAGTAGTATAGCCCTACATCCCTCTTTTGTTAGACTTCTGAAGACTTCGTTAATGAAACGTTGGAAAACCGACGGCGAATTACATAAACCGAACGGTACTTTGTTGAACCGGTACTGAGCAGAGTGCGTTATGAATGATGTATATTTCTTAGTTTTCTTCAATATTCACATGGAAGAAACCATTTCGAAAGTCGAAGGTACTAAAAACTCTAGCATCTTGTAATTTGTCTAGTCTAGTCTCTATTAGCGAAAGAGGATATCGATCCTTTACGATTTTCTTATTCATTTTACGGTAGTCGATACAAACTCTTGGAGTACCATCTTTCTTTTTAACTACAACAACCTGGCTTGCGTATTCAGAAGCACACGGTTCTACAATGCCTTCCTTTATCCATTCACTAACTTGTTTATCGACTATTTCTCTTTCAACGAATGGTAAACGCCGTGGAGTACGATAAACCGGTACGTCGTCAATAGTTACTAGTTTCATTTCAACGTTTACCACTTTTGTTTTCTCCGGTCGGTATGATCCTACTAAATCTTCTACTGCATGCCTCTGTTGGTTGATAGCTGTAGCGCCAATGTCCAAACCCGTTTCAGTTGCCAGTGTGATACGACCTCATCAACTCAGCTCTCTCCTCTACTACATAACGTTGTATTTTAGGTTTAAAGATAATTTTACCGCTACTAATAGTACAGTATACACTTCGCTTGTACTATAACTAATAGTATTGACTAGATGACTAAAAGCAGTTACCCTACTACATCGCACATAGGATGCCTTCCCGTCGTTGGCTTTGCTCGGATTATATCTGTATAAGGTAGATATATGAGAGCATTTGGCTCATCTTAAATTCAGAGGGTTTCATAAATCTAGTGTCACCATACATATGCATGCTTATTAATTATAATGTGGATAAATATAAAGCTAATTCGAAATGTAAACAACTATGTTTATTTAAATTATCATGAAGGGGTGAAAATTTACAAAAACAAACATGTTTTGATCAATATTATTTCTCAGCCGACCATAACTTTAATAGGTTAGAAATAGTGTAGTTGCAGCTGCTATTATAGATTATATAGATCAGGTACTAGCAGCACAATCATTTGGAACCGGAGCTGATGTAGAAGGCTGACTCGTAAGCGGAACTGGAGCAAAAAAGAACAGTTGGGGTTTTTAGAAGGATTTTTTTTTGTAATCTAAATGTAAATTGTCGGGTTACTGGTGCATGTCCAGTAATTCTGTGATTTACGATAGCGATAACAAAGATATGCAAGAGCTCATTTTCGTTGTGGATATTTTGAGTATATACTACAGCACAGGAGATAATTTTTTGAATCTTAGTCGGAAAACGGAGAATAAAAAAGTGTAATATCTACATAAATACATACCAGGAAAAACGTAATGTCAGCGAGTCGAACAAAGAAAAATAAATAAAACGCTTCCCCTCTTGCACGGACGCGATGCAACCAAAAGCGAGAAATTTATGGTGTCGGTAAACAAACAAAATGTGCTTATCTTCGGTAACACTCGTACGTTCTTTAGAATTTATTTTTCGTCGTGTGTCCGCGACACACGAGCACTTTTCAGTAAACCGGACCGCCGCAGACGTACATACCGGGGTGTAGTACATTCCGTTCCCGGTTCAGCGCGGCGTTTATAAATCTGGAATGCATTTTCGCTCCGCTTTAATATGATCGCTATCAGATCGTGCACAAAGCGTCGTAAGTAAAATAACACCGCGGCTTTATAATTTATTCGCCGTTGTTGTTGTTGTAGGGTCGTTTGCGGGATTCTAGCGTGTAAATGGAGGTTGTTGCATTGTGTTCCGTTAGCGGTGGTTATATTCCGAAGTGAAAGGCTGTAATTTATTACGCTTCATGTTTAAGTGGCGCTATTTTCTTTTTTGGATATCTTTCGATTGTACTTGAGAAGATTGCAGATCGTTTTTTGTACCGAGAAAAAATCGTTGAATCAACAAAGAAAACCGTTCAATATTTTTTTTATGGTTTGATATTTTATTTTATTCAATACTAACGAGAAAAGGTTCCCAGGTATCAAATTCAGATTTTAATGAAACTTGGTAGGTAAGTAGAGTATGTTGAGACTTGAAAATAAATTTTTGTTTGCGCTGAAATTCATTCAGTCTCCAACGGCAGAAGCAGACGCGAAAGGTTATGTCGCCTGTCAGCATGTGTTTCACGATCTGGAAGGTGCCACAGCCTATGAAATGGCTATTCATTTGGAATGAAGAAGGTGGGCGTTATATGCTCAAGAAAGATTACAGGTTCTCAACTTTCACACATTGCCTTGGTGGATACTGAAATTCAAGCAGAACCATACTTGCTACCATATTTACTCTCTCTTGAAACACCCTTTTCGAAAATTCACAGATTTTCAGTTTTCTTGATTTAATTCTTGATGGAAATGAATAGAACAAAAATTTGAATGCAAATGTTGTAACACATGGGCTGAAAAGTCCCGGGCCTAACACATAGATGACGCTAGTTTTATTGCAGTCACCTTTTTCTCAGTTAGTACTAAACTTCAAAAGACAGCTGTTAACATTTCATGATATTCTATTCATTAGTTTGTGAGTTATTGTGCTAAGAATCACGCTACTTTTGTTATTTTCAAAACAATGGATCAAAAACAATTTCGCGTTTTAATTTTACACTGCTTCTTGATGGGAAAAAATACCGTTCAAGCGAAGCAATGACATGAAAAGTGTTATGGGGACTCCGCTCCATCAGAAACAACAATAAAACGTTGGTTTGCTGACTCCAAACGTGGTCGTAGAGACACCGATGATGCAGAACGCAGTGGACGTCCAAATGAGGCGGTATCATCAAAAAACATCAAAAAAATCCACAAAATCGTTTTGAATGATCGAAAAGTGAAGTTACGTGAGTTAGCTGACATCGTAAAGATATCAAAAGAACGTATTGGCTTTATATTGCATGAGCATTTAACTATGAGAAAGCTCCGTTCAAAGTGGGTGCCGCGTTTGCTTACTGTTGACCAAAAACAAGAACGTGTTGATGATTCTGAGCAGTGTTTGGCCATGTTTAAACGTAACAAACCGGAATTTTTGAGTCGATATGTGACAATGGATGAAACATGGATCCATGACTTCACTCCGGAATCAAAACGATCGTCATCTGAGTGGACAGCAACTGGTGAACCTCGTCCAAAGCGCCCGAAAGCATAACAATCGGCTGGAAAGGTTCTGGCCTCGGTATTTTGGGATGTACGTGGTGTAATATTCATCGACCATCTTGAGAAAGGAAATACCATCAATAGTGAATATTATATAGCGTTATTGGAGCGTTTGAAGGCCGAAATTGAAAAGAAACGACCGCATACGGCAAAGAAAAAAATTTTGTTTCATCAAGACAACGCACCGTGTCACAAGTCAATCAAAACAATGGCAAAACTACATGAATTGAACTTCGAATTCCTCCCACGCCTATTTTGAGGCAAAAGATAAATCGTTCTACAAAAGTGGTATTGAAATGTTAGAGCGGCGCTGGAATGATTGCGTTGCTGTTGATGGAGATTACGTTGATGAATAAAGCTAATTTTGAACCAAAAAAACCGTGTTTTCTTTGTTAGGCCCGGGATCTTTCAGCCCATGTGTTACCTTATCGAAGGGTCTTTCAGGACACATGAATGTAGTATATACAGGATGTTGCATTCAGGTGCCACCCTTTTATGTTGGAGCTGATCATAGTAATATGGAAAGGAAGTCAACGCAAGCTGTTTATCGTCACAATATATAAATATATATATATATATCCCACAGCAGTTTGTGACTTTCAATGACTTACTAATTCATTTATGTGGAGTGGAGTTTGCTGTTATACCTGTGAAGACTTAAATACTATCTTGATGTTCTGTTTTCGAAGAATTCTGCCGATACTTTGGGTAATACCGTGTATGAAAGGAAAAAAAAAGAAAAAATTACGCCAAAGTTTTTCCTTTTTTTCTTTTTTCTTTTTTCTCCTTTTTCTTTTTTTCTATTTTTTTTTTCTTTCACCTTTGCTTTCCTCTTACTTTTATTTTACTTTCTCCTCTTACACCTTATCATAACAAGTACCAAATCAGGAAAGAGTTCATTTATTGTTGATATATTTATTTTTATCAAGAAACTAAACCGTTCATAAAAATCACTCGAATAGTCTCTTTTTGATTTTTGAGTTTACAATGAACTTTCTGTTAATCGAACCAACCAATACAAAAGCTAGTTTTTACATCATGCATTTTTATTACTTCACCTATTGGATGAACAGTGTATAGTATTCCGCGTTAAGAACTAAAGTAAAGGATTCCGATAATCGCAAATTTTCGCAGCTCGAAATCTCCCCTCTTATATCTAAATATCGCGGAAATTTAATTTAAAAATTTCATCAAAGTTCGCAACGGAACATTTAACACCGAGTTGATAATTCAGGGCGCGATTTCATCCGCCCCAATAACAGGAACCGACAAGAAACCGCAACCGTGGTCTCCCTCGCGCAAATCCGGCCGAGAACCGATCGTAATAATCCCGCAGTTGCCGGCTTGCAAATTGCGTTTCGGACGTGGGATGAGGACCTTGTCCCCCCTACCTTCGTCCGCGCGCAATACGAGCGGACGGTTGAACGTCTGAATTTTAATTCGGCCGCTAACAATGCCCGTCGAATCGGCCGGCTGGCAATCCGCTCCGATCTCCGACGGATCGTAAGCAGAGGCGATCGAACCGATATTTTCGCTGAGATTTCCGGTAAAAATTCGGAAGCGCAGGTTTCGAATTGTTCTTGATTGGATGGATTCGGTGAAATGTCTGGAATAATCAGCGTGTGCTTTGTTCCGAATTAAAAAGAGATACCAAGAAATTACGATATAGATAGTTTGCTTAACCTTGCTATAATAACTGGAGTTGTTGTTTGAGCTATTTAGATCGTTCGTTGAACTTATATCCGACATTTCGGCAGGTTGTCTACTGTCCTCTTCAGGGTAGCCCCGACGTCATATTGATTCGAAAGATGCGATGGTATAGCAAGGTTAACTTTTGACGATGGATTCTCATAATAACTAGAGTTGTTGTTTGGTCTATTTCCATCGTTCGTTGAACTTATACTGTGATGTTTGTTAATTATACTAAAACACTCAATTATTCTATACTCATTTATTTTGACATTACAATACAACTGTCTTGCTAGCACGTCGTTAGGGACAATACTCCCACTCCAACTGCCTCTAGTAAAAAGTATCACATACATACACATAAGCCACAATACAAAAAAGGTATTTTACACAATACAAAAAATTCTTCTGTTATTACCAGGTAAAGCGGTATAAATATGTAAACAGCTAAATTCTAAGAACGAATTAAGAACTTTCTCTTGTCATTAGGGTAAGGGTAGATGTAACGGAAGGAATTCATCATAGTTTAGTATCGTTACAACTATGCCTCGCTTACAAGGTTCGAGTGATATTAGCGACTTCAGCCGGGGTCTCATCGTTGGCCAGAGTGAACGCGGCGCTTCGCAACGTGAAATAAGTAAATTTTTAAATATTCCGTTGTCCACAGTTAACCGTGTGATTACACAATTGAAACGCAAGGAAAAAACAACAGTGGAGCCGAGACCAGGTCGTGCCAGACCTTCTGAAAGAAGTAAAAGGGTGCTTGTGCGCGAAGTGTTAGGAGAACCGCGAAAAAGTACTGCTGAGCTTACGGCAACTTCACAGAAAAGTCAGCGCACCGTTCTGCGATACCTCCACAGTGTGGGGCTGCATAAAAGGGTGGCAAAGAAAGAACCTCTCCTTACGGCGTTTCAAGAACGGCGCCGAATGGCTTGAGCAATCGAAATGCGAACGAAGCCCGAAGAGTTTTGGCGGTCTGTCATTTTTTCAGACGAAAGCAGATACTGCCAATTCAGTGATAGTGGTCGTGTGTGGGTATGGAGACGTTCGTCACAGCAACTGGATGACAAATTTTTGCATTAGACGGTGAAATACGGCGGTGTGAACATCATGGTATGGGGCGCGATATGGTATGGTGGAAGATCGCAATTAGTAATCTGCGACGGAAATATAAATGCGGCAAAATATATCCAAATATTAACAGAAGGACTGCTACCGATATTCGACAACGCCATTTTATCTAAAGAAGACGCCACTTTTATGGAGGATGGAGCACCCTGCCACAAAGCAAGGACAACAACCACATGGAAAGAGGAACAGGGGATTCGGATTTTACCATGACCAGACCAATCACCAGACATGAATCCGATAGAGAATGTTTGACACATAATCCAGCCAAATATGGCGAAACGACCCCGAAAACCCAGCAATAAGGAAGAACTCGTGGCAGCTGTTACAGAAGAGTGGTTAAATATTCTAGAAGACACCATTAATCATTTAATAGATTCTATGCCACGACGACTCGCAGCACTTCACCCAAGTAAAGGTGGATCGACAAAATATTAGTCTAATTTAAAAATTTTAAAGTATTTTGTATACATAACGAGAATAGAATCTTTTTTTTAATTAGTAGGTGTCTATTTTATTCAGTCACCCTAGTGTACACATACAGTTCTTTAATTTAATATTTTGGACTATTTCCGTTGTTCAAACAAAACTCAACCATTATTGTATTCCTATTTAATCGCATTCCATATTCATATATATTTAAGGTGTTTAGTATTATTATAGGCAAATAGTCTGTCGTCATTCAAATATTCGTGGTATTAGTATCATTAAGTATGTTTAAATCTTAGAATTAGTAGAAATTTCAGCAATGTCCCTATTTATTTTATCTTCTTAGTATTCATATAGCAAATTCCTCCTTCTCATTGATTGTATTATTGCTGGCGTCTCTAAACACGATTATGATATAATCGGTAATTATCTAGAATGTTCATTATTGCAAGGGCATTCAGGTAGTTCTGTAATTACCGATAAGATAAACCAAGGCCTATTTAAACCAAACACAAGACAATTTGAATTGAGTACAACTTGCAGCTGCATCAAAGAAAGTTATAGTGTTAGATACAATATTAACAAACAGAGTATATAGAAACAATCAAGTCATAGTTTTATACACACATTAAAAGCAGAGTGTCACGTGTATCTCCACCAAATCAAGATATAGTTTTATATATAATATTTAGAAGTGAATAGAGTTTCAATTCGTCGTTGAGCGGGTTAACTCGTCATTCAGTGTAATAAGTGTACTTTGTAATTAACTGTAAATACAGTGTACATATTGTATTTACTAGTTTTATTAATAACGTGTTACAAAGAAAAATACAACTTCTTCAAACCAGGAGGAGTTCAAACATCCATCGTTCGAACTATATAAGTAGAACTGCCGAAACGTCGGACCGTATAAGTTCAATGAACGATGGAAATCGCCCAAACAACAATTCTAGTTATTATGAGAATCCATCGTCAACAGTATCACGTCAAGAGTTAACTTTGCTTTACCATTGCATCCTTCGAATCAATATGAGTCGAAAATTATACCATTAAGAAAGAAATGAAGGAGAGACTGAACGAGTGACTCGTCTTTATTTAACGTAAAAATGGTGAATAATTATCCTCAAATTCTTAGAAGTTATGAACAATAGTAAAATATAGAAAATGTATTCGTGGTTTACAATTAGAACTAGAGTACGTACTATGAGTTTTGCAAAAACATGCTTATGACAATTATGAAGCATTTTAATGTTTTATAATAATAATATTTATTGTTGCATTTATTACATTATATAGTATGTATCTATCAGACTATCGTTGTGCATACCTATATAATTATACAGAAAGCGTTCTATCCATAGCCTACTTAAAGAGCTGCAAATTACGGTATTAAGGATGATTAGATATCTTATGAGAAAAACTACGTTTAAACATTTGATTGTACTTAGGAGAGTGTATTGCAGTTTTGGATATGTACCGAATGTTCTTGATGTCTGAACTTTGCCTTACTATACAAACAAACAATTTTTTTACTTTCCAATACCTTCCAACAGAATACTGCAAGGGCAAGTTTAGGATGCCTGTTTGTCGAAGAAAAACGAGTAAATGGCATGAAGTGCTTTCACAAATATTATATATCAACCCTGCACATTAGTCTTGGACACCTTGTGTGCATTTACAATTTTGCTTACTGGTGCAGCTTGAATACGCAACATCGCGTATTACACAACAAACCCCTTAAAAATTAAGAGAATACCGATATACATAAATGGATTTAACGGAAATGAATGCTTTCTAAACTCAAACTCCACTCAACATAAATTAATTAGTCAGTCATTAAATTAGTCACAAACTACTGTGGGAAAACTGACGTTTCGAAGAAATCTCATTCATCTTCTTCTGAACGCTTTCTTTCGGCTAGTGATCGGAGATGTTACGGTACATATCCGCGAAAACATTCGTCACAACATACAATATATATATATATATAACACATGGGCTGAAAATCCCGGGCCTAACACATAGATGACGCTAGTTTTATTGCAGTTACGTTTCTCTCAGTTAGTACTAACCTTCAAAAGACAGCTGTTAAAATTTCATGATATTCTATTCATCAGTTTGTGAGTTATTGTGCTAAGAGTCACGCTACTTTAGTTATTTTCAAAACAATGGATCAAAAACAATTTCGTGTTTTAATTTTACACTGCTTCTTGATGGGAAAAAATACCGTTCAAGCAAAGCAATGGCTTGAAAAGTGTTATGGGGACTCCGCTCCATTAGAAACAACAATAAAACGTTGGTTTGCTGACTTCAAACGTGGTCGTAGAGACACCGATGATCCAGAACGCAGTGGACGTCCAAATGAGGCGGTAACACCAGAAAACATCAAAAAAATCCACAAAATCGTTTTGAATGATCGAAAAGTGAAGTTGCGTGAGTTAGCTGACATCGTAAAGATATCAAAAGAACGTATTGGCTTTATATTGCATGAGCATTTGACTATGAGAAAGCTCTGTTCAAAGTGGGTGCCGCGTTTGATCACTGTTGACCAAAAACAAGAACGTGTTGATGATTCTGAGCAGTGTTTGGCCATGTTTAAACGTAACAAACCGGATTTTTGCGTAGATATGTGACAATGGATGAAACATAGATCCATCACTTCACTCCGGAATCAAAACGATTGTCATCTGAGTGGACAGCAACTGGTAAACCTCGTCCAAAGCACCCGAAAGCACAACATTCGGCTGGAAAGGTTATGGCCTCGGTGTTTTGGGATGTGCGTAGTGTAATATTCATCGACTATCTTGAGAAAGGAAATACCATCAACAGTGAATATTATATAGCGTTATTGGAGCGTTTGAAGGCCGAAATTGCAAAGAAACGACCGCATATGGCAAAGAGAAAAATTTTGTTTCATCAAGACAACGCACCGTGTCACAAGTCAATCAAAACAATGGCAAAACTACATGAATTGAACTTCGAATTGCTCCCACATCCACCGTATTCGCCAGATTTGGCTCCGAGCGAGTACTGGCTGTTCGCAGATCTCAAAAAAAGCTCGCCGGTAAGAAATTTCGCACGAATGAAGAGGTTATCGCTGAAACTGATGCCTATTTTGAGGCAAAAGATAAATCGTTTTACAAAAGTGGTATTGAAATGTTAGAGCGGCGCTGGAATGATTGTGTTGCTCTTGATGGAGATTACGTTGATGAATAAAGCTAATTTTGAACCAAAAAAACCGTGTTTTCTTTGTTAGGCCCGGGACTTTTCAGCCCATGTGTTATATATATATATATATATATATATATATATATATATATACTGTCTAATGTTTTCAGACGGTTAGTATAGCAATGGATAAAAGTGAAAGATAGACTTATGTTCGTTGTAATGAGAAAGACAAAGACATAATTACACTTTCGATTTGGACATAACCTAATATTCTTGTACTGTTCGTTAAATGGAAAATGGTATTAGAAAATATCATAATAAAAGAAAAAGATCGACCAACTTATTTTGCGAATTATGAAATTGAATACCGAAAAAATACCGATAGAAAAACCTAAAGAACAAATTAATATTAAAATTATGATGCTTGCTGATGCATCCATCAGATCTTTTAAAAGAGCAATTAATAATTGCTGAAAAAGAATCTCAAGTCAAAGATCTAGAAATTGAAATTAAGGGGCGACAGTTGGAGTATTTGGAGAAAGAACATAAACTAAAAACAAAAACCTTGAAAAAGGAGTACAAGAAATTATAATTTTCTTTTAATGCCTATTTGTTTTATACATATTTCTAATGCGAATTTCATTTGGGACTGAGAATAAAACGATTAATTAAATGTTAATTAATAAAATAAAAATAAAATTTAGTAAATTTAAAATAAAACCAACAAAATTATTAACAGTAACTCAAGAACAAAACTAAGTTAACAGCGACTATTGATGTTTTTAATTGTTTGAAGTTCCTCTGCGATAAAAACATCTCTAAAATCTTCAAGAAGTTCCATATTCATTCAAATATAATATTCGATAGATACACATATGTATATCAGTAGGATTTAACTACAGGTAAATTTATCCCTCGGATAAGCAATTTGCCAACCGCTTTTTATCTGTCAAAAGGTGAATAAACACATGTTTGTGTTTACCAGTTAGATTGCGCTAGCTGCAGCTCTATCAGAATGTGGATAAACCGGGCCTCAATGTAATATAATAATTTTGAATGCACCAGTCGAACAACCTGCTTAAAATACGTTTCTAGCATGATAGAAGATCTAAAAGTATCTATTTTGAAAATGCTATAAAATTCAACAAATCAGAGCTCTCAACCATCACCATAGGCTCCAGAACGGAACCTTTTGCCGCATTCCAATTAATTTCTAATCTATCTATCGATAGCATAACGAGGCGCGTGATTACTATTCAAACCCGAATCGAGACGAAAAAATCTCATCACATTCTATGGACGGCGAAATGTATTCATTTTCGTGCGGTTCGATGACTACAATGATGATGATGATCATGAGTACGCGCCGCGCGATTGGATAGCGCAAACAAAAGGATCCGGTGGTCAAAATACAGGGACATAGTGGCGGAGAGAAAAAATCTGGAGCGAGCGACCCGAGCCAGCCCGATGTTCAACTTTTCTCCCGTTGTCAGTCGGAATTAACCAGATGCCTCTTGATTTATTACGCACCTGCTACCGATCGTCCGTCATGCGGTTGATTACGCGAACACAAATCATCTAATGGAAGCCTCGGTGTCGTTGCTGAGCCATCGCCGGTGTAGACAGTTTTAACTTTAGGTAGCGGTTTGGTCATATTTTAATGAATCTGACAATTTGAGCTTATTACAGCCAAGATGAGCTTCCCTGCAGGAAACGTTTACCTGAAGGAAAATAGTCCCTCATATACAAAACACTATCTCACACCATTTCAAACTGAAAGCTAAAGGAGATAGTGTGCCAATCAGTACGTACTGATATAGAAAGAATGTATGTACTACATAACACAAGAATATAATAAAAATAAACAGAGATAGGACAATGTAATTGTACCCTTTATGTAATACTAACTGGGGCAGGAGTGTAATGGGACTTATTACCCAATTAGAACGAACAAAACATTGAGAATTTGTTCTCTGTAGTCATAACTAAACGTTAGGTAACGTCTACAAGTAAACTTCAACGCGCATCTGTATTTGTGTACTTATTTACGCGGCTATTTTGGTAGATTATTAATTAACATACTCAACTACCATAAATGCTACATTGGCGTTGTTTTCTAATACAAAGACAGACGCAATTGTAATACCATGAGCGGTGACATTAATAATATCAGAGCAGTTATCTTAAGCTTAAAGGCTCTGACAAACAGAAAGCGGATTGTCCGCGCGGACCGGGGCGCGCTGCAGTCGCCGCGGACAGTAAACAGTTTGTAATTTTTTTACAGAGGACGAATTGGTGCCAAAAATGAGTGAAATAGAATGTAGTAATAATGAAGATTTGATTGATCCTGTCCGGGGGTACAGCGTCTTGTATGATTTGCGTCACCCTGATTATAAAGATGCTGTTAAGAAAGGAGAATCTTGGAAAGGTATTGCGGATAAACTTCATCAAAGCAGAAAGTTTCATTTTTTAAGAATATTTTAATAAAACAATTACTTTTTATGATTTTTGTTCAAAATTTAAATAAACAGTGTTCATTTCTAATAATTACAGTACATTAAAAATATTTTCGGTTATAGGAGAGTGTGTAAATTTTCAAACTGTTCTTGTTTGTCACAGCAGAGCCGGAGAAATTCGCCGCGCTTCTTTCTTTTTTCTTTATCTCGCGTACCCTTTAAGCCAATGTGTAAGATAAGTCCTATAATGCCAGTAAAAAGTACCATTGTGACTATGATATACCTATTTCCTTCTTCGTCTTGTTGTGAAACTTATAGCTACGAAAAGAAGTAATTCCTCTTCGTCAGACTAATCCTGACTAGTGAAGAGAGGAAGAGCGATTTCGCACTGGTTTGCTAGCACCTTTTCGCGTTCTATTTGATCGCACTAGTTCGCAACGAATTGCGGTTTTTTCGGCTGTGGACAGTCCGCTTTCTATTTGTCGAAACTTTTGAAAATGATTTGGTAGCTAGAGAAAAATGTTGGAATGGATGATAAAATATTCGAAGAACTTTTAACGGAATTAAGCGATAGAGATATTCGCAAGCAAAACGCGTGTGTATAATTCACAGGCATCGCAGTAAACTCCATTCCACACAAATTAATAATTATTCGGAACGCAGCGTTTTGAGAGCATGCGTACTCCCGTTGTCAATCGTGTTACCTACAGTCATTTGCTTTCCCAGCTTTTTATCTCGAAAATTTCTGCGATATTGGGCACCGATGTGTGCGGAAGTGTTGGTACTGACAGGGGTGTTCCTTAGGAGTCTTCTCTTAGCTCCTTCTATTTTCTTTGTATGCACGCAAATCGTTTAGTGATATTATATTTGGTAGGAACACTATGTGCGCCGACGACTTTCAACTGTTATTCCTTTTCCCTCCTAGGGATGTTGTGGAGGCCATCAGGAGGATTCAGTAGGATTCCAGAACAATAGAAGTTTCGGTATCGAATCGGTAGACTTATTTCGAGACCATGGACACTTTGAATTACACAGCACTGCTGGTCGCTAGGAAAGCTATTATTATTTCTTTCTCTCTTCGTACAAAATCATTGCTCAACGCTCAATTTGACTACCTTTACTTTTCTTACTTTAATTGGTAATATAATAGGTTAAGTGAACGAAAGTTACGAGCTATTGGTTTTCGGCAAAGGCTTGACTATTGTGTACTTTAAAGCATTTGGAAAATATCCTTACGTGACGCAAATATTAATAATTTTTCTTGTACAAGGGGTATCAATAAGATCATAAGATTTGAATTGCCCGGCATGCTTGAGAGTCGTAATGACACGTGATCATGACGTGATAGATCGAAAGTTGATAGATTAGAGAACAAGCAACGCATCCTGATTGTTAAACATTATTATCAGAATGGTAAAAGTTTGATTGCCAGCTTTCGTAATGTGCGTCCAATATTCGATCGACAGAATAATTGATTCGGTTCGGTAAGTTATGAGAAACTCATGGCACGTGCTCGTAGAGGTCCTTCAGAACAAAGTATTACGCCGGTTCGCGAGAGTGTGGCCGAAAGTTATCGCGCATAAGAATTGGACATTACAACAGCCACTCTTCAGCGTATTCTACCTAAATATTTACATCTTCACGCCTACAAACTCCAATTGGCTCAACAAATTCTGCCAGCAAACCCTGCACAGTGAAGAGAGTTCACCAATTGAATCCTTGAGCAAACAGAAGTGAATGCCGATTCTGCGGACAAAATCATTTTCAGTGATGAGGTCCATTTTTACCTCGATGGCTCCGTTAATTGGCAAAACTGGCGCATTTGGGGCTCAGAAAATCCACGAACGCTTTATCAGAAAACAATGCATCCAAAACGTGTCACTGTCTGGTGTGCATTGTGGGCTGGAGGAATAATTGGACCATATTTATTTGAAGAAGACGAAGATAATGCAGTAACGGTGAATGGCAAAGGTTATCGTGCTATGATAATGCAGTTTTTTTGTGCCGAAATTGGAAAATATTGCTCATGACGACATGTGGTTTCAGCAGGACGGTGCCACATATCATACAGTTCGTGAAACATTGACTACCTTGCTCCTGGTCGTGTCATTTCCCGGTTTGGCAGCCAGAATTCGCCGCCATGCGATTTAACACCTTTGGACTTCTGACTGTGAGTTTATCTGAAGTCACAGCTCTATGCCAACAAGTCCGTGACCACCGAAGCATTGAAGACCGAAAGTAAACGTTGTATGAATGAAATACCGCCACATGTATACAACAGCGTTATTGTAAATTTCGCCAAAAGAATACACATACGCCAGCAAAACCCTGGTGGTCATTTACAAAATATTTTGTTTCATACATAATGTCCAAATGTATACATTATAAATCAATAAATGTATCAATACTTTGCTACAGAAAACCATGTTTTATCGAACCTTAGGAATAATATGAGCATAACCAAGTTTTATGAGGTTAATATTTGAAAGATGATTATTAATGCATTTGGTTTTAATTGCAGTAATCACCAACAAAATATCATTAAGAAAAAATTGCTCATTGTATTGCCATGAGAAAGTAATGCTGAAGGGCTTAATGGCAATATTAAAGTAAAGTCAGCGGAATGCTAAGTTATGACTGAATACTCCACTCATAGTTTAACTCATATGTTGCAGTACGTTGTACCTTAAAGGAGCTCTGTTCTTCTTACAAACTAAAGATCTTAGATCTGTGGATATTATTACAACCTAATACCGAATCTCCATTTGTATACTTTATGAAATTTCATCGACACATATGGAAACCTTATTTCCTCGTTGCTGTAACAGCTTTAAAGACGTACACCAATGCGTTTTATTCTTAACGAAGCACGTAAAACGTTCGCTCGAAACGTATGAAAGGAAATTTTCAATTATTCCTCGACGTACGAGAAGGCGTTAAATATTTTACAGTTTTATTACGTGCCGTTGAACAATCGAAATCTTTCCTTCTGAAAAGCGAGCAGGTACACGGTAAACACGAAGTCGTCCGCTTTTAAGCCGAATAAATTCTGCGATTCCAATAAACTCCGGCTAAGGACGGGAACGGTCGAAATCGAAGCGGGATGTCGGACAAAGAAGGCCGGCGCGTTCCCCATCCGTTCTCGGCGAGTTTCCTTTTCCTGCGTTCTCTTGGGAGAGAGAGAATCCTGAACGCTGCCGAAGCGCTCACCAAAATACTGCATTTTTTATTGTTTCCATATTTACCGCCCGTTCTACCGGTACGAAAGTTAACCGGGCGGATTCTTTGTTTCGTTTTTTGCGAAATTTCCGCAAAAACTTTCGACGAGAGCGTGAATAGCTAACTTTTCGTCAATTATTTCATTAGAACGATGAAGTTAGTGAAAACTGGGGGATTTACATCGAAAGTTCTTCATTGTTTTTGCGGTAAATTTGGGCGGTTTTGAAGAGAAATTGATAGGTTGGCCAATATTGCCGTGCGGTATCAAAAGATTTAAATCATTTAGAATAATTTTGCGTTGGTTTTTTCAATGATAATTGAAATTTCCTTGTTGCCCCAGCGTTAAATTTATTTAATTAGTTCTTCATGAAATTTTTAAATAATTAAAAATTTCACGGCCCGAAAGGATTTGAACCTACAGCTCCCGTTCCCTAGACGGGTGTATTAAGCCATTACTCCACGGAATCGTCTGAAAAATATTTTATTTTGAGTACTACAGTGCATGTTCTAGATTCTGTTAAAGCGATATTTCTTGCTATATTAGTTAGCAAAATATTAGAAAAGTGCACTGGCAAAGCGATTATGAAGGTAGTGCTGGATATAATAAAACAATTTGTACTTTCAATTGACTAACTGTTGATGTTTGGGACCGATGGTTCAGCAACAATGTATTAAAGAATACTGTGAAGGATCTTTACATATAACGGATACAGTTTTTGCTTTACACCTTGTAGCACAAAATATTCAATAATGTTATCCAGATGTGGATGCATTAGTTTCAAATACCAAAAAGTGTTTTTGAAGCCACCCAAACGAATTCTAGAATTCCACAGACGGTGCCCTGGTATTCCTAAGGTACCAGAGCCAATTCTTACACGTTGGGGAATATGGTTGAAAGCGGTTTCCTATTATTGCGAGAATTTCCAACAAATAAAATCCGTTGTTCTACGATTCAACTCTAACGATGCTACAGCAATTAAGGAAAGCCGGAAAAGATTTGAAAGCGCTTCCGTTGAAACCGATTTAAAAAAAAATACAACAATTATAATGGTTTATTTGAGTCAATAGAAAAATTTCAAAAAATTGGGTTGTCGTTGGCGGAGTCAATGCAATTAATGAACGATATACACCCACTGCTATGCGCTACAAGTGATATAAAAACTGTACGTATTGTAGAAATTCGAGTGCTTTTTTTATCGGTGGTGAGTGACCCAACGGGGATATAAGCTCTTTTTAGCTTGTCATAACCTCAGAAGTCTTAAGGTGTAGGAAAGTGCCCGTAAAGTGTTCCATGGCCTTGTTACTGCACCCCCTTGCCGTAAAGAGTGAAGTGGCGTTAATTTTTTCCCAACGGCGAATGGTGACTTGGGAGCATACCGAACCCGCCCGAAATGTACCGCCACTGTACTCGTCGGACACTGGTTTCGAACACACGACACCTGAGTTGCCAAATTCAAGTGCTGGCCCTCTTACCATTGAACCACCGACCCGTTCTGAACCACCGAGCTGTTATAAACAGGAATTTCGATTTTGCCAGGTTAAGACAAATTTGGGATGGTGTATGTATAGATTATTACGGCCACCGACACATCGAAAGTGCGCTCATAGTATGCAAAACTATTAATATTAAACTAAATGAACGGCATGACACGTACAATTTTGTAACTGTGAAATGCATGCAATTTCTAATACTTCGGAAACATATATATGGAAATAAACAGCATTACTTTGGTTAACTGTTTGACTAATTCTATTTTTTTAGCTTTTAATCTTAAAATAAACATGAATATAAATAAAATTATTTAAAAGTCTTAAATATGCGTATAAATGTACATAAGATATATAAAATGAGACAATTAATGTGACAGCATTTGGTTAATAATAATAGTAATAATAATCAATAATACTAAAAACAGGTGACTGAAAATATAGAATAGAAGAAAAATTTTACTCTTACTACTGCGGTTCCATCACATCTAATTTCCACATTTACTTTTTTGTTTTTAATTTCAAGGTAGTACCGTACATCGAAATTGCATACCGAAGGTGAATAGCCTCACATCTCATGCTACCTCGTCATTTTTTTCTTTCTATTTTGGCTCTTCGATAGCGTGCTAAGTTATTGATCAACCTATTTTGATGACGGGTTTCAAGTTCATGTGAACATATTTCCATGTATTCGATGGATGGTCGCATGTTTACCACAATTTAAATCTAAATATAGGTAATCAAAGCAGCGTGAATAAATTGAATCGAACAGAAATAAGATCCGCAGAAAAACAGTCTACTTGTCTAGTGCTCTCCTTTATATCTATTCTAGAATAAGTTGTGGGGTTTTAATATTGAAAACAGTTCACAAAAAAAATAATATCTTTTCAACGGAAGAAACGGAATGTATAATAAAATCCGGATTTGCATTCTGAGCACAGTTTCATCTTGTCACGCAAACTTTTAAGCATTTTTGTTTTAGAATATCCATTGCTGCAAGTTAGTTTATTGTTACAAGCGGATTGTGTCTCGTTTAGACTTACTATAATAAAAATATGTTGTCCCATTTATTAAATGCTATCTTCTCTAATCCTCGAAATAAAATATTTTTTCTTCACTGTATTAGTATCGGATCTTTAGAGAATCATCTGGCAACGAAAAACAAAAATCTTTCAGTGGTCGCAATGAAATTTTCAACTCGCCGGAACTTCGTTAAAGAACCGCAACATTTACTCGAGTAACCAGTAAATAAAACTCACAGCTTAAACCTGGATTTTATGCTACTTATATCACCGGTAGAAATACGTACGAAAGGAATTTAGAAGCACTAGTTGGCAGTGGCCAAATACGCCGTTAATAGTTGGCGAAGAACTGATACATAGAAAGTAAGTGAAGAACTTCTACTTCTCCTCTTATATCATCGAGCTCACTACTGCATTGCCTCCATACTTCACGTAGTAGTGTTCGATTATAGCAACGCCTGTTCAGTGCCGTTTGGGCACCCCCTCGAATAGGAGGGTTGTCTTTTAAGTTTTGCATATAGAGCTGGAATAAAGCAGTAGATAGCTTTTAAAGGCTTTATTGTTTTTCGAAGTATTCTCCACGAAGATCAATGCACTTTTGCATGTGCCCAAATCAATTCTGGAAACAGTTATTCCACTCGTTCGACTGCTCCATCTGACGACTGGAATCTTTTACCACGCAGTTCGTTCTCAATTTTCCGAATGGGTCCGCTGGGTCAAGATTGTGAGGAGGTGCTCTAAGAACTCGACGTTTAAGGCAATGGACAGTAAAGGTTCTTTGATGTTGTAGAGGAATTGCTGCTACATGACCTGCTTTCGAAACTAACTTAGTGACCATTCTCTTGGAACGAGACGACTGGCGTTTACTTTTTGGCTCGTATGAGTAAATCCAAGATTTAGTACCACTGGTTGTGTTGTATACGTTTCTAAAGTTTCTGGTGTTGAAGCGGTTTAAAGCTTTTTGACACTAATTCGCAGTAGCTACTTTCTGTTCTTCGGTTAACATATGCGGTATCGACCGAAAAACTCATTTTTTAACACACAGTGCTTCATGCAAAATTTTTTGAATGGAGGTCTTTGAAATCCTCTATGATGCTTCCATATCGTTGTTCTTCGATGATGTTTTTACGTACAGCACCGACGATTTCTTGAGTGACTGCCGTTTTCGCTGTACCTGCTCTTGATGCTCCTCTGATCGTTGCTAAGACGTTTAAATTCTTTAACGAGAACTTATTGACAGTTTGTAGTGGCTACAACAGCAGCACAGTGAGACTTTGGATTTAGGTTAACTAAAAGTGGAGGTTCATGTTTAGTACTGACATTTGATTAGTGGCGCCTTCTATGTCCGAGTATGCAAAACCTAAAAGGCATCTCTTGGTTGCTGTTTGCAGTTAGGTAGGTACGATAACAATACCTTACCATGCTGGAGACTACGGCATTTAATGAAAGAAAGAGCCTCGAAACGGAGGGATTCACTACCATGCAACTCGTATTATTAACATAAATCTTAAACATTATTGGACCCAGTACTGAACCTGGAGGGGCCACGCCCGTGACGTCGATAACTGTTGGGAAAAAGAGTGTAATGCGATCCATGAGATATTGCTTGAAATGATTGTTGACTTCCGACAACTTATATACCAAAATGGAATAAACGATGACATCGAATTACTTAGACATATCGAAGAACAAACAGCTTACGTTTTGTTTGGCATGGAGTTCCCACTAAATTCGATCAAGGACTAAGTGTGTTGCGTCGATTGTAAATCGTCCAGCTAGAAAGCCAAATTGCGCGGGTGAAATCAAATTGTAGCTATCAAAGTATTTAATTAGTCTGTTGTTGATGATTTTTTGAATAATTTAGCAAAAACGGAAAGCAAACCGATAGAGGGATAATTATTTATTTCGGTAGGGTCGCTTTAAAATTATAAAATATTATTGTGTGAAAATGTTCTCGGTTTAGCTTAATTTTTCAACTGACTTGTCAACATTGTTAACTGAAGATGAAGGTTAATTGGTTAATTTTTAGTATTGACATTTGGTTAGCGACATCCTCTATGTGCCAGTATGCAAAACTTAGAAGACATCCCTCGACTTATAGTATATCACTTTCCATTTCGACAAAGACTCCCTCTAAAAGGATGAAAGGGCATCACTGAAATTTCGACGATATTCAGATTTTTGTAATTTACACCGCTATTACGTATGAAAAGATAAAATTATATATCTTTAAATGCACCTTCTATAGGTTTATCAAACGCGCAGATGAATTTCCTGCTAAAGTGGTTTGGATGGCAAAAATATCTCGTATCCACTGGTTTTGATACACCTATAGAAAGCGCATTTAGGGATATAACGGTATATCGTAAAAAATCCGAAAATCGTCGAAATTTCGGGGGTAGTCTCCCGAAAACGCATCTTACCATACTCAATGGATACAAATTTGTAAAATTTCAATCCAATCGGTGATTATTAGCTTGGAATTCTCTATTATAAAGTACGTTAATAAGCTACAATATAAAAAGTCAAGAATCGCTTTAGATTCAGAAAGTTTGGATTTAACTTCTAAAGTCTATCAATCTCCTGTATATTAAAATATGCAGATACTGGTTTCCCCTTTCGCTGTGTGCGTGACTATCGCTTAAAATGTCACGTTGTTACCGTGTATTTTATTTGCATAAACGTAGTATTTAAATTAATTGATATTTTATATCATGTACCATTAAAAATGCAACGTTGCACATTTCCCTCTTGCAGCTTGTACCTCCTCTTTTTTTTTCGCGCCGCCGGTCCGCTGACACAGTTATGCAAATTGGAGTTAATTATATCCGTACATGGAAATGTCCGCATCGGCCACACATGTGGCAAAATATTCCAGCCGGTTAATTCAAAAATGTAGTAAACCGTTAACGTTTGCGTTGAATATTCCGCTAATTTTGCATTCAGAAATAATCCATCAAAGACTTTGGCTCTAGTTGCATTAAATGGTGATACTTTGAAAAATAATAAAGTCGTTCCATCATTTCTAGCAGTCTTTGTTGTGTAGTGGATTTTGCTATAGTTCGAGTATAGCAAAACCTCTATTTGTGGACAATTTCTTATAATTTTGCAATCGGGTTTCCCTGACATTATCAGTGGTAATGTCAGGAACGCAATGGTCTTGAAAATTGTTCGGCTTTTCAAGACCATTGCGCTCACTCTTACAGTCGTACGTAATCAATAGAGAATTTCAAGTATGCTATATGAACTACGTATCATCCAAACACATCGCCACTTCTGGTATACCGCAAAGATCTAATCTTGGACCTCTAATATTCCTGCTCTTCATTGACGATATTGTTAGTACCGTTGAATGCGAAACGCTAATGTACACTCATGATACTAAACTATATCTAAGCATTGATTCCACTGCAGATTATGTTTTGCTTCAGAGAAGTATCGATTGTGTTTCTAGTTGGTACAAGTTTAATATACTGCCCTTAAATATATCTAAATGCACTACCATGGTATTCACTAAGCGCCAGCAAGCTATTATCTACAATTATAACGTTCAAGGAACACTACTGTAGGTATCTACATCCCTTAAAGATTTGGGGGTGCTTTTTGACAGCACTCTGTCTTTTTCTGATTACATATCTCAATTGGTACCGAGATGTAATAAAATATATGGATTTATTTACCATAATTGTAGGGACTTCCGCAATATACAAGCTCTATCTGCATTATTCTTTTCTCTCGTTCCATCTCGGTTGGAGTACGCTGCGAAACAGATGTTGTTATTTACAACAGTTCGAGTCACCCAGTTAAACAAAAACCGAAACGAGAAGAAACATTTTTTTAGAAGAATTTAATACTATTAAACAAATAGTAGAAAACAATGGATATAATACCAAATTAATAAATCACATTAAAATAAAAAGAATTATAAATAAGCAATTGATAAAATTTAACTTATGTAGGATCAATTAGTGAAAAGATAGCCAAATTACTAACTAAATAAAATTTAAAGATAGCCTACCAAACTAATAGCTCATTAGGAAGAGAAGTTTTGATATAAAGATTCACGAGCATTTTACAAGCTACACACATAAGAATAAAGATTCTAATTATACACGTTATTTACTAGAAAACAACCATACATTCAATAATAATTTCGAGATTCTACATTACGAAACTAAAGGTTTAAAATTAAAGTTACTTGAGTTTTTAGAAATAAATAAAGTTAAATATTTGGATACATTACTAAACGATCGAATAGATCTCAATAATTTAGCGCTGTTGAATTTGTTTGTAGAATAGTTAATATCTGAATTTAGAGGGGTAATTAGACCTTCAGATCGTTACAGTAATGTACACACAAAATTCTTAATTATTGTGAGAGGGGAAGATTGTGTATTGCTTCTTCGCCCATGATCAAAACATTTAACATTGAAAATTGGTGAAACGCCATTAACTGCAGAGACAACATAGGATCAAATGAGTTTGATAATTAGATATGCAGAAGGAATCGAAAAAGATGAATATTAGGGAGAAAAAGCTCCTTTAAAATTGAAAATCAAAGTGCATCTGGAATGACAGACAAAAATATCAATAAAATGAAACCTCTCTTTTGATTATTTTCGCTCATCTCCATATATTAGGCACTTTAGGGTTAATAGATTTAACTATGTTTACAGCAAGAGGTTCGTCCTACAATTTTCCTACAAAACAGCAAGCTCTCCTCGAACCGGAAGGACCATACCTAAATCAACCAATCATTTTAAGACGCACATTCGATCAAGACCAGAAGGAAGGAATACGAGAGGAATGTGCTGTTGAGACAAATAGACAAATCGGCCATTGCCGAACATATCCACTCGGATCCGAATCATAGGATTAGATTCGGAGATACAAAAGTTCTAACAGCAACTAAGAACTAATATAGCCGATTAAATATGTAAGCCATTGAAATATATAAAAACTCTAACATCTATGGAGGCGACGGGTTAAAACTGGACCGAATATGGACAACAGTACTGCGTGCATTCGATCATGTTAAGGCAGTAATAACTTACACGAAGCCAGTACCTTTGAAAATGCGAACCGCAGTTGTTTGCGAAACCTAGTGACGCGGTGGACGAGGACAACCGTTACGACTGAAACATTATACAGCTTTGATTTCCACACCGTGAGTATCCTGGATAACGGATCCAGTTAGAAAAAAGAGGCTGTTTATTGAAACGGCATACGTAAGCAGGGAAAACCACAGGGCGTAGTCCTTTTGCAAAGACAAAGAGAAAGAAGGAAACCATACTACCTCCTTCCTCTACATTACTTTAAAGACACTATGCACCAGCTTCGTCCGCAATAGATTCCATGGTTCGAAAATTATAACCCGTGATTCCATCTCGGGGACATATGTACGAGTCGACCGCTCTACGAAACGGCTCGTTCCGAGCTTGAGCCCGATAACCCGTAAGGACATTATTTGGGTAATGTTCTCGGAGACTATACGATCATCGATATGGCGTGCGAGCGCCGTACCGCCATTTAGAACCGGTCGTTCGCCCGTTTTCCTCCGAAACGCAAACGGTCGACCGTAAAGTCAACCCGACCTGCGACAAACATAGCCGTGCCGACGTCGGCGTGGTGGCGTTGCGATCGTCGCAGTGGCGCGTGCTTCGCCTCCTAACCGGTCCCCGTAAATAATAGTTAATTCGAACTACTTTCAATGCGCCGCGCCGTCCAATTTCGACTAATTTAAGATGTCCGGACGCGGGAACACCTCGACTAGTCGCTCAGACCTCTCTAATGGGATTAGAGGATGGGATCGTCCTAAGTCGGACGGGATTTTCTCCGACGCTACGTGCAGGTACTTGCCGCTCCGACCGTTATTACTATTATTACGACCGGAAACGACCGCGCGCAAAAACCGAATTCGTGTAAATGGAATTCGATGAAGGTGTCGCAACGTTGCAAGCTTAAGAATTACATCTTGAAATCCGTTGATAACGTCTCCGATTCGAAAACAATGTATACCTTTTTTATTAGCTCTAGTAAAGATGTTCTGTGTTAATCTAAACCTTGGCAAAAAGTGAAAGGGGTACGTTTGACACAATACATTATTTATGCCGAGGTGTAAACGTGTATGAATAAGTTAATAAATTTCTCAATTATGTCGTATGAAATCGTTTTTATCGAATTAAAGAACATTTTGAACTATGTACTTTCCACAAAGACATACTAATAATAATGTTTATTATCCAACACTACAGGTACTAAATTAAGGATAATACTACAATATTATTTTAATTATTAAATATGTAATAATATAGCTCACAATTGTAAATATAAATAAGAAGAGGCCATAAATAACAGCGGGAGAAGAATAATAGACATGTACATTGAAAACGACATGATTATAACAAATACAATATAAAGACATTCACAAATACACAAGAGAAGTGTCTAGTAGGAAAGAAAAATAAATCATTGACTATTTTTTAATAAATTCTGAAAACTGGAGAAAGATAAAAGACGTTAAAATTCAAACAAATGCAGAAATACAAAGCGACCATTACCTGTTACGGATGGAGATTATCAAAAGAAGTAGTCAAAGAAAAAATAAAATGTTATAAACTAAAAGATGAAGAAATTCGAGAGAAATACCAATACAAGAACAATGAACTGTTTGAACAAGAGATCAAAAACGAAATAGGGATAGAGGACAAATGGAAAAGATTCAAAAACAACATGCTAAAGGCTGCACAAGAAAGCTGTGGAATAACAAAAATAGCAAGTGCATACACAAAAGGAAGCAGATGGTGCACAGCAGAAATATAACTCAAGATAAGAAAAATAAATGGAGTAGATATATGCAGAGCAGAAAAGAGGAGGATTATAAGATGTACATAATGGCAGGGAAAGAAGGTAAACAGAGTATCAAGAGGGCCAACTAAAATTCTTGAATAGAGTTTGGACTAATACTAAGTGATAACTATAGAGAAAACCAAATATTATTCTACGGAAACAATAAAACAGTTGAGACAGAAGACACCAAAATAGAAAGATATAAAAGATGATAAAGGCAATATACTAACTGAGAGAAAAGAGATAATGAAAAGATGAAAACAGTGCTTTGAAGAATTCATAAAAATAAAACAAGATAGATATAAAAGAGGAAGACACCAAATAGCAAAGAACGACGTGGACCGGCAGGGAAGGATGGAATCATGGCTGAAATGATGAAATATATGGGGGACAAGGTAACAAAGAACTACTTGACCTCTTAAACAATATCGTAATAAGAAAAGAAATACCTAGCGAATGGAATATGGGAATATTTATGCCCATATACGAAAGAAGACACAAAAGAATGATCAAGTTACAGAGGAATTACTTTAACAAGCATCCCAAGAAATGTAACGACGCGAATACTAGAAAGAAGACTCCGAGGGAAATTGGAAACAACATTATAAAATACACAACATAGATTTAGAGAAGGAAGAAGCACCCAAGACTTAATATTTGTCTTGTATATCAGATAATGAGGAGAAAAACTAAGAGGAAAAGGAAAGTAAATGCACATATGTTTTATAGATCTTAAAACAGCTTTTGATAGGGTTACAAGAGAAAGTGTATGGCAGAGAGTATGATAGAGATGATTAAGATTAACGCAGAATCAACTGAATTCTAAACACAAATTGGATTAAAGCAGGGATACGTATTAAGTAAATTATTAGTCTCTATATTAATAGATGATGCTATTAAAAAAGCGCTGATTCGCAACCACAGGACACATAAAACCTGCGACCAATCAAATACGAACTCATTAGTGCAAGTGGATCACCAAAACATAAACTGTGTAATTTATGTAACAGCATACCGTTATGTATACCATCGAATTCCTTTGACATATTGGTAAGGTGGTATCAACTTCACCATGATTGTCCAATGCCTCAACAAGATACTGTACAAAGTTTCCCAAATTAGTAGTGGTTAACCGTTATAAAGGAATGGAAAAAGAAATGCTCTAAAAGTATACGTTTAGACCAGAACACTCCGTTAAGCTTCTATCTTATATGTTTACGATTTAGTGCTCTTTACAGAAACAGAGGATGATCAACAGAAAGTGATACCGTCAACCAGGGTGACGAAGTGCCATATTTCGAAGTTTTTGTGTCATATCTCCTTTGATATCAGTTGAACTGAGTTGAATTTTCAATACAATATTGACTTATATCTTTGCTATTAATTGGCTATTAATTTATAAATCATAAAGAAACTTTAGTTACAACAGAAGCGAGGAAGGAATTATTTTCTGTGGTAACAACTCACCCCGTTTGTCGGGGCGACGGAGTGCCACGCCTGGTTTCTCTTTGAAAAGATATTAAAAACGTTTTATGGTCATTAGCTATCCTACAAAATTCAAAAGTGCAGATTTATTATGTTGGAAACTCTTCATCCACACAGTCCTTGCAATCGTCATGTTGGAAACTGTTTAAATAATGGGTAAAAACAAAAAAAGAGATAAAAAGGGGATATATATATATATATGTTTATATTTGAAACCAGTCATAAACTTCTAAAACGTCAACATAATTAAAATGTTTAATAACAATGGCAAAAGGTTACCAATACTATCAACAGAAAAAGACAAACAAATCGTGAGTTGCTGGGAACACCTTATCCTTAAAAAATCTGCCATAAACATTGAGCCAAACTCAAGTTAAGAGGAAACCAACTTTAAAGGAACTACGTATGTACAACTGTCTTAAACTTCATTGTACAGAGTTTAGGAACTTTTCAAAAAATTGAATTAAAAAAATAGAAAATAATTATTAATCAATCTGAAGCTTGTGGCGGATGATTTCAGTCGGTAGCATAATCTTCTTTTTAATTGGTTGCTCTCTGGACCAAAGAACATCCGGAGGTTCACACCACCCCAGAATTTTTATTCCTTTCGTTCGTATACAGGATACACCGGCTTCCCTGCTGACATCAAGGTTAACATTAAACTTGGATAACATTTACCACGATGTTCCATGACACCTAGTGACTCCTATAAGCACTTAGTCATCCCGGTTGACGGCATTCACATTACAAAAAATTTGCCAAAATTGTGAAATGAAAATATCTACTAATAAAACCAAAACCATGACTTTCCGGGGTAAATATCCAATTAGGAGAAGAATAATCATAAACGATACTGTACTGGGACAGGTGAAACAGTTCAAGTATTTACACTACGATGTATCTTATGATCAAAATAAAGACATAGAAGAAAAAGTAAACAAATTTACATATATCTGTGGAACAATCAGTACAACGTTAAAAAACAAAACAAGAAAGGGTACACACTGCCAACCCCCTTATACAATAGTGAAGCATGAACAGCAACGAAAAAACAGAAAAGCAGGATACAGATACAAGAGATGAAAAACTGTGGAATTTTTTTAATGTGTCTCATGGTAACAGCTTATTTACGTCAGAGATAAAAAATAATTAAAAATACAGAGAAAGTATGTCCGATTGAAAATCATTGACCTACAGTGAAAGTCACTGTGGTTATATAAACAGGGACACACATTTCACTATTAAAAATAATTACTTGGCCTTCCCAGAATCCGGTTCTTAACTCGAGAGCTTCTGTGGTGCAAACACCGCTGATGAATTCAGAAGAAAATGTGCAACGTCCAAAACCTACCTCTGGACTGTATTGGAGAGTGAGTGCAACATTATTCCTCAAGATACACTCAGGAAAGAAGGAAGAAAAAAGTATGACTTACTTTAAAGAAAGTATAGCTCACTTTATGCGTTATAATGTTATTATTACTTTTTCTTTTGTGTATACATGCGCAAAAAGTCGTAGATAAATAAATATTTCTCTTATAATTGCTCTGCTTAAGATTTGGAAGCAAGCGTCAAATTTGGCATGAAGTGAGAAGTATCCATACTATTATGATCCGTAGTACATGTAAGCGTTTGTATAATTAATTTGTAACTCTTAAATGGAAAAAGAAATGCCGTAAAGGAATACGTTTAGACCAGAACACCACCCTAAATTCTATTTTATATGCTGACGATTTAGTACTCTTAACAGAAACACAGGGTGATCTACAGTAAGGGATATATACATTACACAAAATTTGCAAAAACTATGAAATGAAAATATCGAGACATAAAACCAAAACCATGGTTTTACTAGGTAAATATCCAATTAGGACAAAATATAAACGATACTGTAGTGGAACAGGTGAAACGGTAGTGAAACATCGACAAAAAGAGATGAAATTTTTGGAAAAGTGAAAAGTTGCACAAAATCTGGTAGAATGAGAAATAGAGATGTAAGAACTAAACACCTTCGACATAAATGAGAGAATAATTGGAGACAAAAATAAGTGGAAGGAACGCGTGGAACGAATGCATGTGACGAGGTCACCAGCCAGAGAGATTTCATAGATATTTAGGAAGAAGTATAGGCAGACAAGATAAAGGATGGTTATCATAATGGGCAAAGTGTCCAAAATCTGAAGAAGGAGAAGAAGAAGTAACAAAGATTTGAAAGTTTTGGCGTTAATTTATTATCTAGTTGCCTTCTTTTAGGAGTCACAACAACACCATACACTTTAACGCTAACTCCTTGTCAGCGCACGATTTGATGATTTGATGATAGCCTTTTTTCGCCCCACTTTCACGATGGCAATAAACGCGTAGCGCTAGGCAATACATTGTCGGTGGCCCGTTTTGCATCCGGGAACCGCTTCGGTACGTTATCTTAACGGGCGAACCGAGAAAAACGGGACGATGTAGCCGGTGGCGTCGGAGCGCTCGCTTCGGTAAATAGAAGAAAGGTCGGTCGGCGGCCGCGGGCGAAATCTGAGCGACTCTTATCGCGCGCATTTGCAAATAAACACCCTCTCAGATATGCTGACGTTCGCGTCGCCGTTCGGACTATCGATTCAGCGCGCCGAGGCGCTTCCGGCGGATTCCCGATTATGAAACGCGACCGTGTCGGTTGATGCGAAGGCTTCCTCCGGACGTTTCTTCCGGTAATTCGAGCGTGCCGTCAACTTTTCTGGACCGTATCGGAAAGACCGTGTTTTTAAAGATATGGAAGCGTAAGGAAAAAGAGATTGGATGCGGTTGTACTTTGAACGAATAGAATAGAATGGATACTTATAATATCAGATACCACTGTGCAATACACAGTGTTCCAAATAGTAGGTCATGTTTAAATAAAGAAAGAGAAAAACTAACGAGTCTGAAGCTGAGGTGCAGTTAGTACATGATCAAAAAATTGTGTTAATATTTTTTTTGTATGCATGTTCTTTTCCCGGTTCCTTGCTAAAAACAAGCGAAACTATTTTTTACCGCAGTTTCCTGTTCTAAGCCAATTCTAATGTTCTATACATTTGTCCTTCCCAGGTGTTTCGGGGTCTACCTATTCTGTTTTGGTTTCAAAAATGTTCTTTGTTATTCGATCTTCTTCCATTCTGTGTATGTGTCCAAGTCATCCCAATTGTCTTTCCTGTATAATTATTTCTATTGGCTTGATATTTAGACTATTAGTGATTGTAGTGTTTCTGATTTTGTCTCTCCTTGTTACTCCTTCTATTCTTCTTAGGAATCTCATTTTCATGGTCGTGACTTTGCTTTTAATTCTATTCGTGGTTGCCCATGACGCACTGCCATATGTTAGTCTGTCACTTGTTTTGGTATTTCTGTTTTCTCTAGAAATGTATGTATAACACATGGGCTGAAAAGTCCCGGGCCTTACAAAGAAAACACGGTCTTTTTGGTTCAAAATTAGCTTTATTCATCAACGTAATCTCCATCAAGAGCAACGCAATCATTCCAACGCCGCTCTAACATTTCAATACCACTTTTGTAGAACGATTTATCTTTTGCCCCAAAATAGGCCTCAGTTTCAGCGATAACCTCTTCATTCGTGCGAAATTTCTTACTGGCGAGCATTTTTTTGAGGTCTGCAAACAGCCAGTAGTCGCTGGGAGCCAAATCTGGGCAATACGGCGGATGTGGGAGCAATTCAAACTTCAATTCATGTAGTTTTGCCATTGTTTTGATTAACTTGTGACACGGTGCGTTGTCTTGATGAAACAAAATTTTTTTCTTTGCCATATGCGGTTGTTTCTTTGCAATTTCGGCCTTTAACGCTCCTGTTGATGGTATTTCCTTTCTCAAGATAGTCGATGAATATTACACCACGCACATCCCAAAATACTGAGGCCATAACCTTTCCAGCCGATTGTTGTGCTTTCGGGCGCTTTGGACGAGGTTCACCAGTTGCTCTCCACTTAGATGACTATCGTTTTGATTCCGGAGTGAAGTGATGGATCCATGTTTCATCCATTGTCACATATCGATGCAAAAATTCCGGTTTGTTACGTTGAAACATGGCCAAACACTGCTCAGAATCATCAACACGTTCTTGTTTTTGGTCAATATGCGGCACCCACTTTGAACAGAGCTTTCTCATAGTCAAATGCTCATTCAATATAAAGCCAATACGTTCTTTTGATATCTTTACGATGTCAGCTAACTCACGCAACTTCACTTTTCGATCATTTAAAACGATTTTGTGGATTTTTTTTATGTTTTCTGGTGTTACCGCCTCATTTAGACGTCCACTGCGTTCTGCATCATCGGTGTCTCTACGACCACGTTTGAAGTCAGCAAACCAACGTTTTATTGTTGTTTCTGATGGAGCGGAGTCCCCATAACACTTTTCAAGTCATTGCTTCGCTTGAACATTATTTTTCCCATCAAGAAGCAGTGTAAAATTAAAACACGAAATTGTTTTTGATCCATTGTTTTAAAAATAACAAAAGTAGCGTGACTCTTAGCACAATAACTCACAAACTAATGAATAGAATATCATGAAATTTTAACAGCTGTCTTTTGAAGGTTAGTACTAACTGAGAGAAAGGTGACTGCAATAAAACTAGCGTCATCTATGTGTTAGGCCCGGGACTTTTCAGCCCATGTGTTATATATTTTTGTAAATTTCCCTATTCTCTCATATTTTTCTTCATTTCTCATTTCTTCTTTCTCTTTGAGATTGTTACATATTCAGATTAATATAGTAATAAACAATCAATTCGCTGTTTTGGTAAACGTAATTCTACAGTAACTGTGCTCTAAAGTAATTTAGAATCTACCATGGCTTCAATTAGATTTTCGTTTACAGTAGCCCACAATTTTCATTTAAATTTCGGAACACTGTGGAACAGAAACGTGACAACTGTCATAGTAAAGCCAATTTATCGAAAGCTTGTCTTATCAATTAGATTTTTTTATCATGATCACTTTGCTATGACACTTGTCTGTTCCACAGTGTTGCCAAATTTAAATAACAGTGATAGGCTACTCTAAATGAAAATTTAATTGAGGGCATGGTATGCACGAAATACCAAAACAAAAAACCACTTGGTTGCTAAGATAAATTAAATATTAATTTTATTGACTAAAATTTTTTTGATTAAAATGTCTCATTTCAAGAAAACTTTGATTGTGCATAAATGATCCCGATTTTCAATAAATTCTGCACACGTGGCAGGATTTTCCTTGTCTCCTTGTTAATTCTCCTTTTTTATGATACATTGGTTTATTATTGAATGCAATTATACTACAATACATATAGTATATTCCATGAAGCAAAACGGCATATTATAAGTGTTATTGGTATATTTTCCGCGCTTATCTGATATATGTTTTTTGTTGATCGCCGATTTAAAAGTACAATAACATTGCGAAATATGGGAATTCATCGTGTCACGTTCGTTTTAATATCATATCGTAATTGAAATTATATGACGTAATACGTAACGCTACACGATCGACAACCTTTAGTAAACCGATTTGTTTGCAAATGTTATTCTGAATATTCTAAAAGTTTTAGTACAGTTGGGACATGTAAATATTATGTAGTGCGTTCTAACGCACTGCTAATAAGAATGCTGCCTTTGCCTTTTATTAATACCAAAGAAAAGTTATGTTTTGATGTTTTTACACTGGAAAATGCTTCCAAACAAAACAAGAAGAGCTGAAGTGTTTTAATGTATCCAAATCCAATTATAAAACTGTAATTACGTTTCAATTTACACGTGTTTTATACGTTATGGTTATAGTAAACATACATATAGTAGACATCTTCATTTCTTTCTCTATTCTCCAAGGCTGTTCCTTCGATTTTGATGTCATGTCTTTCTTGTTCTGCCGCTATTATCATTGTGTTTATTTTTATCATGTTTGTCTCCATGTTTATCTTTGTTAGTTCTTTTTGGTATATCCTGCAATGTCTTTTCTGAGTCTGCTATCAATACCATATCATCTGCAAAGATTAGTTCCTGTTCGTTAATTGCATTCTTTTTCCAGTTTCCTACTTTCATCTTTTTTCCTTTTTATTTGGATTTTTTCTTTCATCATCTATTAGTATTGAGAATAACAATAGGCTCAATACTCCTCCCTGGTTTAATCTAATTTGTGATTCGAATTCAACTGATTCTGCGTTGGTAGTTCTCACTTTCTCATCTCATCTCTATCATTCCTCTCCTTTTCAGGCTCTGCCATACATCTTCTCATTAATTTCTTTCTTATTCAAAATATTAGCCATTGGCTTCTACACATTTCACCCATCTTTCAGGTCATTTATGGTCACCACACAACAAAAACTGCTTGCCTTTTTGCACCAAACCATTCGCTGAGCCATTTTCTAACATCCTCGAAATTACTCAAGTGCTGCCAGGTGAAAGCCATTATTTTTTCCGCTTCGAGTCTCGAAAATAAATCCATTTTTCGTCACCCGTCACATTTCGATTCAAAATGATTTCCTTTCGTGGCGTTAAAGCAGCATTTTACAGATGACACATGGAATGCTTCTTCTAATTGTCGTTGAGTTTGAGTTGGGTCATCAACCAATAACTTCTACAATTGCTCGTCTTCGCATATTTGTGGTCTATCTCACTGTCTTTCAGATTAAAATTACCACTTTTAAATTGTCGAAAACATCTCCCATATGTTCTAATCAATGGAACGTGTTCACCATATGTTTCTACCAGCAAACGATGACTTTCAACAACCTTTTTCTTTTGATTAAATAAGAAAAGCAATGCCCGCCGCAAGTGTTCTTCTTCAGATACAAAACCCGACATGATCTTTGAACGATAGAGCAAATACGCTACTTTTTGGCGCACTCAACTTATGTGTTTGCAGTTTTAATGTGAGGCGAACAAAATGACGTGCCTCAAATTAATCCGCTGTTGTTAACTGTAAATCGCTGTCAATAGATATGGCGTTGCGTTCGGTGTTCTGCAGGAGTGCAACTTTGGTTTGGACTGTGAAGATTTTATCATTGAACGGTTGGACGCTGATCACTCTACAAACACATATTTTAGGACGTGATTTTTACTAACTGAGATCGCTTAAATGCGCACTATTGTAGTACCCAGAATTTCCTACGAGACGGCACCTTATCTTACTTCCACAAAGAAAGTGACTTTGATCGTTATTATCGTGCACCCTTCATATGTGTATGCAAGCAATGTTCTCAATTTTACCTTCTTCGATATAAACTGCCCGACGTACCGCGACCATTTCCAAACAAAAAGAAGGACCTACCTCACCGGGTAGTTCATGTTAGTCAAAAACCATCCATATGTATAGAGGGCGTGTTGTGCAAAACAATGATTTCAAGTTGAATTAGTTGCGTTCGAAGGAAGAATTTTGAACGAGCTCCGTCCCTTACATTTTCTACCCCGCACCTCCCCACCACGCTTTTCCCGTTGCGTTTCGAACCGAAGAAGCTAAAACGGCCGTAAAACAGAGAGAGAATGAAGACGCGGCGGACGTGAAACGGGATAAAGACGGAATAGACAAACACGGTCGAAACGGCACCCCAAAACGGTACGTGAATACTAATCGTCTAAGGACTGCGCGGGTTGAGTGAGCTACGGCTCGCCAGAAGAAAACTTTTTTAATGAAAGGTTAGCTTTTCATACGTCTCCGGAATTCCAGACTAGAGGTAATAGCCGCGAACGCTTGTCTCTGGTGTACGACAAAGAAGAAATGATATACAAGAATAAGAAAAAAGGAACTGACTGTGTGCGTGTGCGAAATGGCGGAAAAGAAGCATCCATTGCGACTGGATGGGGTGGGGGGATTCAAGGGTAAGCCGGGAAAGGGCTAAACGACGACCGCAGGTCTCTTTGCCGTAATGCATTGTTACCCTAAACCGCTTTATTTAAACAGCGAATGTGTACGACCTGCTTTGACAATGGCGTACTTCAGCGGCATGAAGTTGGCAACGTTTCGTGTAGTGTAGAGTGTATATAATTCATAAGGTACGTGCATAGTATACTATCTACACATTTTAGTAGTGGTCTATGTATATTTTGGGATGATCTAGATGTGGCTCTTTTGTGAAATTTTTATATAATGTCTACATGTTTTGTGAACATTACGAATACATATAGAATAGAATAGAATTTATTGGCAATAGTAAACCAAAACAAAACAGTAGACAAAATAAGTTACAATAATTAAGTAAACTTATGTGCCAAAAAGACTGAAACGCCTATCTCCACATACGGAGGTATACGGCGTTATATCTTTAGTCTTCACTAACCAAATATAAAAAAAAACAAAGAAAATAAATTTAAAACAAAAACTTTAAAACTAAAAAAAAAAAACAATACAATGGTAACTGATATGATTGCTTGCGTAGGCACGGTACGGATAGGTATACAAAATTACTGATGTTGAATTGTTAGTAAGTGGTGTTATAGATGGTTCCTTATTCCCTTGATCGGAGTATCTAATGGAATAAAGGGTACGATGTAGCTATTTAAAATCCTGGATGTACTATAGCTGAAACTGTATTTATACACCCCACATCTGTGCTTGGGGACAGACAAAAAGTTACAATGGCGAACGCCACACGAATGTGTCTGATATCGGAATCTTACCCTATTGAACAAATACAGTGAACATTTATGCTTAATAACGTTAATAAAGAATATTGTACTATGAAGGACACCCGTTTAATATATATTTAGAATGTTTAAATCTTTAATTTTCTGCGTAACGCCACGCCTGCCGCGCATGCCGTGAACGGAGTGAACACAGACATTTTGAAGTCGCTATATTCTCTGACAGTCCCAACCTCTAATCCAGTGAGTGTATACAACATCTACATAATTAAAATTAGACAAAACAATAGTCTTACAAAGCATGGATCTTGTCACCTTATCGAAGAACCTTCTATGTACAAAAATTGATTTTAATGCCATGGCGACCTTCCTTATGATATGTGAGCTATTTTGATGAAAGCGGAGAGTAAAATCGATATATAAACCCAAACTCTTTACACAGTCCAAGGGACCAATCTTGCAGCCCCAAATATAAATGTCAAGATTGGGCAAGACTCCAAGTCTAGGATTTCTTGGACCAAAAGAAGTAAGTTGTGCTTTGTTAGCAGTAAGTGCTAATTGTTAGATTATGCAGATCTTCATTTATCCGTTTCAGAGCTTCATTTATCCATTTCAGAGCTTCAGTGAGCTTGGAGGTGCTGAAGGAAAAATAAAGTTGGTTGTCGTCCGCATATAAATGATATTTACAATACTTTAAGACGTTGGGAAGGTTACTAGTATAGATGGAAAACAAAAGTGCGCATAAGGTGGCCTGCCTGCGGCAAACTGCAGGATATACAGATCTTTTCGGAAATGCCATTATCTAGTACAGCTTGCTGTATTCTATCTCGCAAGTACGAGTGTACAAGTGCCACTAGTGCCAGATAGATTACAACCGACAAAAATTTATAGTCCGCAAGTGTACCGTACCGCTTTAGTAAAGTCTAAGAGAATTAAAACTGCGATGTCTCCGCTGTCGGTGGCCTGGAGTGCATCACCTACAACATGTGACAATGTAGTAGTACAACTATGCCCTGGTCAAAGACAAGATTGATGAGTAGGCAAAATATTGGTGCTGTCGATGAATTCACGCAGTTGGTCATTAACGCAACGTTCAAACATTTATTGTATATATATTGTGTTCAAATCGAAGTTGGCACTGCTGCTCGTTTTATTAGTATTAGAACTATTAACTTGGTTAGACTAACAAAGTGATAGCATTTTTCTGTTTTTGATGATGGTAAAATTAGAATAACAGTTGAACACATTTTCTAACGGAACATCTAGTATAGTTTACATAAGAAAATAAAGTTATAAATAAGAAGTGTTTGCAACTTAACTTTCCCAAACCATTATATCCTAAAAATAGAAGAGATACAAGCATTGAAATGTGTTATTATACATTAAAATAGAACACAACTATGTTTCTGGAAAAATTCATATAGGATCGCGAAGGTAATTTTTTGGATATACTCCACAATATTAAAAAAGACAAATACACTTTAACCATACACCAACTCAATTTTGAAAGCTGTTTTGGGCAATTCGAATTTGTTAAGTTCAAGTCAGTGTAATTATGAAGTTCACTTTAGTAATAGTGGCATGTTTAATAAGAAAAATTTGCATTACTAGACTCAAGAAAATCTAATGTACAAGTGGCCTGAGAGACAGTTCAGCATCAATGTCTGACGTGGACCAGTGGTATGAAGGTCGTATGTCCCGTATTTTACAAAGATACTCTTAACTAGTGAACATTATTCAGGGTGGGACATAAAGATTTCCCACATTTTAAATAGGTACAAAATGGCGAAATTCGAAGCAAACTGAATTAATTTTTAAAGAGAATATAAAATATATTACAGGTTTCTTTTAATGTGTGAATTATATTAGGCAACTGTGATTGTTGATTGGCACGTTGAAATGTTTGTCAAATAGGACGATATGGATACAGAAAATATGTTGTCTTAACACAACACATACAGATCGACGTCCACTCGGAGTGGTGAGAGAAAACTTTGCTGTGTACATCAGTTTAAAAGGAGACGTGAAGTGAGGCTGCAGGGTCACCCGATTTAAGTTCCCGCGCCCTTTCTCTTTGAAGATACCTAACGCAAAACGTTTTTCAACGACGGCCTTCACCTCTTGAGGAATCGAAGAAAGGGATCCGGCAGGAAAGCGACACTATTCCACCTCAACTGAAGCGTAGAGAGTTGGCAAACTACGGGAACGTTAGCAGCAATGTTTTGGACACTTGATATAATTTTTGAAACACATTAAAAAACCATGCATTTGTTTTTGTTTTAGTTAAATTTCTTTATTTTTTTACCATCTTCAAGATGTGGGAGCTCTTTATGCCCCATTGAGAAGAATTGAGAATTTTTTTATAAAACTTTTATATATAATTTTACTGATAGACAATAAGTCTTTTTACATCAAGATGGCGCATCATCACTTAATTTGCAAACTATAGATCATCTACCATTCGAATTTTACCTACCACCCTATGATAGAAGATTATTTTTTACTTATGTTAATTAATCTGCATGCAAAGGCGCCAAATACGAAACGTCTTTTAATGATAATGCAAAGAAAACCAGTAAGTCTCGAAACTGAATTGAACTAGTAATAGACTGCAAGAACTATTATTGCACCGAATGCTTTAAAGGAGAGCCAAATTAAGTGTAAAATTCTGAGGAGAATTAATTAGAAATGGGAAATTTCAAAGGAGCCAAGAGCCGGGCTCGGTGTCGAACTGAAAAGTAAATTTCGGTTTTCAATAATTCCCAGACGCGCGGTGAGAATCGTAATGCGACCCGGATAAGGAAAGAGTAATGCGGGATAGATGGATAAGTCGACTAGAAGCCGAGGTAAGTACGTGTTCGTTAAGACGCAAGAACTTATATTGAACTCCGATTTGAATTCTGATTTCTCGTCGACATAACAAAGGAGAGTGCGAGGACAGAGTGCCAGCAATACCTTATAACATCATTAGATACGTTAATGGGGCATTAGAACTTGTAGGTCGTCTTAATATACAGGCTGTTCTTAAAATACGGTACAGAGACACAATAATTGCAACAACTGAATACAATTTTCAATGTTAATCAACAACTGTTAGACTTGCTATTTTCTAATTTTGACATTTCTAAGGATCTTACCCCCTTACTAAACGTGGACAGTTACCACTCCGATCTTTCTTGCTACTTTGCAGCACTGTCTTCTGCGAACTACCTATTTAGTATGAATCGCCCTTTATATACCTTTAATGTTAAGAAAGCTAATTTTCAATTGTTATATAATAGTTTTTTATATTAAACTGATTGGTCTATTTTGAGAGGTATTAGTGATGTAGATGACACACATTTTAAGACATTTTGTACGTAATGATTAGCAAATCAGTTCCTAAATTTAAACCAACTGCAAGCCATCGCCGATTTTATCTCCTTTAGTTTAACTCCGAAATTATTCAAATATTAAATACTAAATTGTTAATGATAAAAAATATATAGGAGATACAGGACGGCGTATTTTCAATTCCAATCTAAATATTACAGATCCGAACTTAAAAAACTTATATCAGCATCTCATAAAAGTTATATTGCCAATATAGAGCAGTCTGTGCAGCGATCCAAACGGTTTTTGGTTTTAGAGTCAGAGTAGATGCTGAAATACCTGGGCGAATGAAGTACAATAACATTGAGTTTATTACACCTGCTGAGATAGTAAACGGTTTTGCTTTTTTTATTAGCGTATACATTCAATCTCAAAATAGCCACTTACTTGCCTTTCACGATATAACTAATTCGACGATAGCATTTACGTCTACTACACTTGAAGAAATTGGGTTGGTACTTAGGCGGTCGGAAGATTCTTTTAAGTCAGAATTAGATAATATTCTGGGATTTATCGTTCGTGGTTGTGCTTATGTATTTGCGAAGCCCTTGCATTTTCAATCTTGTTTTGAAGCAGTCTAAATTTCTAAGAGTTTGGAAATTGGCACAGATATGCCCAGTACTCAGGAAAAATGATCCCTCTGAAATCCACAATTATTTTTTCGAAAACGTTTGAACATCTTCTCATCTTTTCTTACAGTTACATGAATGGGTCTCTCAACATAGTTTTATATCCCAGCGTTCAACCGTTACTAATCTAGTTTGTGTCACGCAATACATGTCTGAGGCAATAGATAGTAGAACCCAAGTTGGCGCTATTTACTCCGACTTTCAGAAAGCGTTTGAGATGATAGACCACTACAATCTATTACGAAAGAAAGACCATTGCGCTCACTCTTGCAATCGTACCTAATCAATAGAGAATTCCAAGCATGGTATAGGAATTACGTATCGTCCAAGCACATCGCTACATCTGGTATACCGCAAGGATCTTATCTTGGACCTCTAATATTCCTGGTCTTCATGAACGACATTGCTAGTACTGTTGAATGCGAAACGCTAAGTACGCTGATGATATTAAACTAATTCTATGCATTGATTCCACAGATTGTGCATTGCTTCAGAGAAGTATCGATTTTATTTCTAATTGACGTAAAGTTAATAGATTGTCCTTAAAAATATCTAAATGCACTACTATGACAGCGCGAGTAAGCTTTGACCTATAATTAACACATGGGCTGAAAAGTTCCGGGCCTAACACATAGATGACGCTAGTTTTATTGCAGTAACCTTGCTCTTAGTTAGTACTAACCTTCAAAAAGACAGCTGTTAAAATTTCATGATATTCTATTCATTAGTTTGTGAGTTATTGTGTTAAGAGTCACGCTACTTTTGTTATTTTCAAAACAATGGATCAAAAACAATTTCGTGTTTTAATTTTACACTGCTTCTTGATGGGAAAAAATACCGATCAAGCGAAGCAATGGCTTGAAAAGTGTTATGGGGACTCTGCTACATCAGAAACAACAATAAAACGTTGGTTTGCTGACTTCAAACGTGGTCGTAGAGACACCGATGATGCGCAGAACGCAGTGGACGTCCAAATGAGGCGGTAACACCAGAAAACATGAAAAAAATCCACAAAATCGTTTTGAATGATCGAAAAGTGAAGTTGCGTGAGTTAGCTGACATCGTAAAGATATCAAAAGAACGTATTGGCTTTATATTGCATGAGCATTTGACTATGAGAAAGCTCTGTTCAAAGTGGGTGCCGCGTTTGCTCACTGTTGACCAAAAACAAGAACGTGTTGATGATTCTGAGCAGTGTTTGGCCATGTTTAAACGTAACAAACCGGAATTTTTGCGTCGATATGTGACAATGGATGAAACATGGATCCATCACTTCACTCCTGAATCAAAACGATCGTCATCTGAGTGGACAGCAACTGGCGAACCTCGTCCAAAGCGCCCGAAAGCACAACAATCGGCTGGAAAGGTTATGGCCTCGGTATTTTGGGATGTGCGTGGTGTAATATTCATCGACTATCTTGAGAAAGGAAATATCATCAACAGTGAATATTATATAGCGTTATTGGAGCGTTTGAAGGCCGAAATTGCAAAGAAACGACCGCATATGGCAATGAAAAACATGTTGGTTAATCAAGACAACGCACCGTGTCACAAGTCAATCAAAACAATGGCAAAACTACATGAATTGGACTTCGAATTGCTCCCACATCCACCGTATTCGCCAGATTTGGCTCCCAGTGACTACTGACTGTTCGCAGACCTCAAAAAAATGCTCGCCGGTAAGAAATTTCGCACGAATGAAGAGGTTATCGCTGAAACTGAGGCCTATTTTGAGGCAAAAGATAAATCGTTCTACAAAAGTGGTATTGAAATGTTAGAGCGGCGCTGGAATGATTGCGTTGCTCTTGATGGAGATTACGTTGATGAATAAAGCTAATTTTGAACCAAAAAAACCGTATTTTCCTTGTTAGGCCCCGGACTTTTCAGCCCATGTGTTATAATGTTGAAGGAACACCACTATAGGTGTCATCAATCAAAGACTTGGGGGTGTTTTTTGATACCACTTTTTCTGATCATATAACTCACTTAATATCGCGATGCTATAAAATATATTTATTGTAATTGTAGAGAGACTTCCGCAATATACAAGCTGTATCTTCATTATTCTTTTGTCTCTTTCGATCGCGGTTGCAGTACGCCGCGTTAGTCTACATAGTTTCCTATTTATAAAACACACATAAACTCTATTGAGACGGTGTAGAGAAGATTCCTGAGGTTCCTCTATTTTCTGTCATAGGGACCTTATCCACATATAGGCTATGCACATAGTGTATTGCTGCAGAAATTCAATTTTGTATCTCTTTCTACCAGGAGAACGATTTCTTTGTTAAAATTTTTATTTTGTTTAGCACGTTTAGTACATAACAAGATTGATTGTCCTTGGCTCCTAACTAAATGTAATTTTATTATTCCCGGAATCTAACTTATATAACAATATACTATTGATGCAGTCTTTCTTCGTCTGGTCTCTTCCTCCTAACATTTATCAATTTTTTATCGGCCATTTTAGTATTAGTTGAATAACTCTTTTACACTATGTGATAGCAGCATTATATTCTATGTTTAAAACATTAAATATGTATGTATACCTTAGCAATTACTTTATGTATATACATATATTACCTTTTTTGTTTTCGTATATTGCTGTCATGCAATGTTAATTTTACTATTTCCTGTGACTGGGTAAACATTTACGTGCAGGAAATAAATTATTATTATTATTATTATAGTAATTACGCATGAACAGTTCCACCTTATAGTCCTGACCTCACATTGTACGATTTTCATTTGTTCAACTAACTCAAAGGGATTTTACGTAACATGTTCGAAAATAACGGTCAAGAAAGCTGTACAAAGCGGCGAGATAAGCGACTAAATATTCCTTGAGTAGGTTAAGGTATCTACAAAAAACTGGTTTCTCTCGAAAACAAGAATGGTTAGGTACCAGGCAGGCCTTAATATAAGTGACTTAAAGTGAGATGCAGCCCGTTAAAATTGGCACAAAATCTATTCGAAACTTTTTCTCTTAAGATGTAAAATTAACAAATTGTTGAAGAAGATTGTCTTATTTGGAACACCAGGCATGTGTACAACATCACTTTTCATCATCAGCTTTCTACTAAAAAACAAATACTTCAAGAATCTCTTACATTTCACCAGCGTCAACAAAGCATTTATAAAGAAACCACTCCGACTGTTCATTTGTTCGATAAGAGACTGAAAAAGGCAAAAGGGTGGGAAAACTGGGACGATGCCGCCAGCGCTGACTTCGTCTTACCATGAGAGATGTAAGAGGATGGGAGAAGTACACAAGTAAGGTCGATAAGATAAGAGCAGAGATAGGCGATCTTCACTTGCTTGCTCGGTTTCGGTCCCTCGTGAACTATTAACGACGTACTTAGCCGCTCCTGGGAGGTACCGCTGTCAACTAGCGCTTCTAAATTCTTTACATACTTATATCTACCGGAGGGAGGTATAACTCGCACAAAATCCAGATTTGAGCGGCGCATTTTATTTAGTCGTTACTCGTAAAGAGGATACGAAACAACGGTTCCGTGAAATTATTACACGAGAAAATGTGATAAATGTTGCGGTTCTTTAAGGAAGCTTCCCGAGAGTCGAGAATTTAATTTCGATCGTTGCAGGATTTTTGTTTTCCGTTACGTTTGAGCGTGTAGAACGTGATTTCTAGTTCGTTTTAAATAAAATTTTAAAAACTTCGCTCGAAGGGATGCTACTGTAAAGTAGAAAAGTTGCTTCACTGTGTCCTTGTCAAGCTTTTCCCCGACACAAATTACGACCTATAAATTTGTGAAATTAATTTTACGCGGGTTCAATTTGAAGATCTGTTTGAAACATAAAATCTGTACCAATTAAAATTATATATGAATTCTTTAGAGATAATTCTCCAATTAAGACATCAGAATAATAAATGTAGTAGTTACAACACATGAAAGGAAATTAATTTGTCTAGAAAACACATACTTGTTGAAAAAAGTTCAGAGAGTGGGTTATTATATAGATAACAGTGTACATATAGTAATACATAATAAAGAAATAGAGTTGAAAATAGTTTAAATTTTACAACTATAACAATACATAACAATTATTTAAAATTACAACTGACAAAGTTAATAACATTTAATTTTATAAACTATTCGCCATCACTGTCGCCTTCTACAGAAATTATAAATGGTTCTATAACTTCATCGATAATTCCATCAACATCTTTCATACTTGCTTCCTTTCTGATAACGTGATCTATGCACTTTTACCAAGTTGGTGCAGTTACTCCATCAATCGCATTATGTAAATGTTGCTTAACCTTTTGCGTTCAAGGTAGCATAGCAGAATTATATTTAAGTATACAAATATACTAAAAATATTCTTACTTAAATATCAGTTACTGCATTAAGTGATATAATGTTGTACGACATATTTGGCAGTTCCCTACCATTTACACTCAATCCGGTATACTGTTGGTTTTGCAATCCCTCCGATCACAATATTTTGTAAGGTGTTGATATGTTGTACATGCTGCACTCAATAAAGTTAGCTAGTGCTTGGAAAATCTACTTCATCATGTCATCTTGTCTTGTTCTAGGTGTATCCGTTTTAATTCTTCATTCAAAATTGTCTGCTTTTCAGCGTTACTTAAATGATTTGCTTTCTCTTGTTTCTTTGGAGGAGCATATACATCTGTACTTTTAGCAGTACTGGTGCTAGGTTCTACATTTAGAACTAATCTATGCCGCGAAATAGCATAATGATTATGACCAAAACTACCTTAATGCAAACATGATATAAACAATATTGAAGATATCAAGATATTTGACAATTTGCAGCAAAAAGCGAATGTTGTAAGGTGTGATTTCTCCTTTCTTTCAACCAATAAGAAATAACCGTTACTTAGGTTGTTTCTTGTCTCTCTCTTTTTAGAATATATATTAGTAGTTATAGATAAATAAACAAAAATACACCTACATACAGCAAAAGTATTTCTTAAATAAAATATTAATACACTTAGAAAAAGCTGTACTCTTTCGAGCAGATCACAGCTTCAATATTTTCATGCTCCACGGTGCCTGTTTCAAGGATAGAAGAAACGCTGTACAGTTCCTGGGTATATTCACCGTCGATTACCGCAAATGCATACGTATTGTTTACGTTTAATGTAACATTTCGCGACATTATCACTTACTGCGTATTCCGAATTTTGTCTCTACTCTCTGGACATGCCTCTTATTCAAGAATTTTTCTACAATATTCTTTTGACTTATGAAGATTTAAAGTACCATACTCCATTCACGTTAAGAATGCAGACTTGGAATAGATAGGCCTTAAAATACGGGGTTGCCATTGGCTAATGGGAGAGACATATTCACACAGGAGAAATTGATGTAATTTCTTCATATGAAATTTCTGTCAGTTGTCAGATTTGTTTACAATTTTCGTTTCATTGTTTGCTGCAGTTTTTCATTGTACTTTTTACCTATAAACAAGTTGCGGCAAAAATAATTCTTTTCAGAGTTCTTTTATCTCATCATTTCATAATTCAAGGTACTATACTATTACGATTACAGCTTTGGTTTTGTATGGCTGAAGAAGCAGTAGTAGATGCAGTTGCACGACCATCGAAGAACAAATACATGATCTTCGTCAGACCACCATTATCAGAATCTGATTCAAATATCTGTTAAAATCATTTGCATAATAAATTGAAATTATTTATTCACCCTTTTCACTCTACCCTTTGATTGACAAATCAAATTCATATGTTTATTTCATTTGTTATTGTATAAATAAAATGCTAGCAGTAAAGAAACCTTTTTTATTAAATTTATTCCAGATATGAAGTGAAGAAAATTATATAAATTTGTAATATGTGCAGTTAAGAGATTGTTATAATTCATTAGTATATTTGCTTTTTTATTGTACTCATTGATATGCATGCAATTATTTATTGACTGTACTATCACTGGAAATGTACATTAGTTTTACTGCAGCCGGGGTACAGCAGATAAGTATACTTGGAGTGCTGTTTTCTTTTTCACCGAGCAGCTCATCTAATTTCATCATTAACAATAACCAAATTCTATACAAGATTTAGGGATATTGTGTGTTACCATGTACTCTGAAGCCATTCAATGGACTTGGATACAGTCCCGGTGAGCCCATTATGTATTATTCATAATCAGCAACATTCTTCCTTGTTTGGCTTTTTCTGGTATATATTGAATTGCTTATTTTCAACTATACCATTGAAATTGATGGAGGTTACCAACGGAGAGATTTACTTCATGACAAATGACTTGGTATAACACTGTGTATATAACCATTCGTGTCAAAGCTATATTTTCGATTCAAGTTTATCCATGGCAATATTGTTATTTTAAAACTTGTCATGTGGCATTTATGTTCTCTTCAATTAATCCCAAATCCAATCACATTGACTTTCTAACATAATTAAATAAGCTCCAACTATTGGTAAACGAAACAACGAAAGGATATATTTATATAGCAATTGAGGCTACTTTTGCTTTATTATTGCGGTATTATTTTCCCAGGTTATATAACCATAATGTATTGCACATTAAATATGAAAAACTTTGCTATTTATTATACAAGATTTCGATAACCAAACTTTCATATTTACGATGTTGTCATTTAACAGTTCCACTAAATTTCGCCAGTGTAATACAGCCGCCGATCGTAGCGCTACCTACTGCATTCTTAACGTGACTGAAGTATAGTCAATATTGGAAGTTAATTAGTTTGTATTGGGCAAGTACTATTTAGCCACTAAACAAATCTTATCACTACGACCCCCTATCACTCCTTAAAAACTTAATTAAAGGTTGTAGAACTTCATCTGTTAATTCTGTTTCGAACAAATCAAAATTAATTGAATTAATTGAACAAAAAGCAACTAGTTACGCTTACAATTCATATTTCAATTCCGAAAATAGCTCAGGAGCGAGCGAAAGTAGCAAAATGCTTAACTTACCACCGGGTACCGTTTAGGTGTAATTAACAATCGACAGTCGGTAATCCACTCCTTGGTGAATATCTTAAAAAGCGAACGTTACTTACGCTAATGAGATCGGGGAATTTGACGCGACGAAGTAGAACGAAGAAAATGGGAAATCGCGCACAGCCAGCGTTACGCAGAAAACCGCCACCGCGATATTCTCGAAGGGACGACGTTCTTGAAATAAAAATAGCTAGACGGTTGCTATATTAACAGTACGTGATTTTCTTGGCTTATCCGAGTATTACCTGGTAATAAAATGGATAACAGATATAATTTTAGCGAGGTGGATGCATTGCGATGATATGCTGGAAAAAATTAAATAAATTATAATTAAAATTTTCGAACTAGAAAATATGCATTTTGTGTAATGAAAAGTTTAGTTGGCTTAGATTGAGAATAATACTTTTATTTGTTATACTTTTGGTAATAGTACCGTTGAATAAATCACATTAAATATAATTATTGAAGTGTGAATAATACACAAAAATATATACACGGCGTCAAAATAGTGTTAAAAACTTTGAGTTGGGATAGTCTGGTCTAAAATATGCCACAAAGTCGTAACGAATACGAAATTCGCAAACGGATGGTTGGTTTCAACGAAATTTACGAACACACAAGAAAAGCAAAAAGTCAGATGAGATATACAAAGTGCCCTCCCAGGACCTTCCCATTCTTTCGAATCCATAAGATGGATGGATCCATATGGAATAAGGTTTTCCGCAATTTTGTCTCCAGATTCTGCTCCAACTGTGCTAAAACTGTTTCTCAAATGAACCGGCATTAGACAGTCTTCGATATAAGTCTTATCACAAACTGGCAATATGTATTCCGCTATAGCCGTGGTATTGAGCAGGCACATGTCGACATACACTACCGCCCATAATAGTACGGACACTTCCTACTTCATTTAAAATTTTCTGGTGTGATCTAGACACAGATGGGAAATTTTCACCGGAAAGGATATACAATAGAAGAAATAAATACCACTGAATAATTGTTAGTCTGCACTTCACCTAACCTGCAATCCGCGTTATAAAAAGCAACACATTCAGCGGCGATACACAAATGATCAATATATATGATCAAATGATATAAGATCCGAAAATAATAATAATAATAATAATAATAAAAGTAATCCATTCTATTGGACCCCCAACAGCATTCGTGAATTCTAGAGGGCATCGACCGGCAATGAGTTATTAGTCTCGGCAAAGAGGGGCAAGTTTCAGTGCCGTGCGGAAAACAACGCGGAGAAGTGAAGCGTGCGGCACGGAGAATTGAGTACCCGTATCAAAGCACGTTTCTTTGGTATTATTCGACTGGTCGCTATGAGTACTTGTCAGTTTAGGTAAAATATCATTTGTAAAGTATTCGCAAGAACTACTATGGACTAGCGTAAAACTTACAAAATGAGTTGATGTGGTTTGTGGATTCAGTTCGAATTGTGCATAATGTTCACTCACATCTATGTACGACGGAAGGCGAAAATATGAAATTGTGATACGAAAGTTTCGAAGTGGTTTTGACAGGGATTCAGATTTTCTCACACTAATACAAATTTGTGAAGGTGCGTCGTAAGATCCATTAAGTTGTCACAAGAATTACTTTAAATTTGCAAATACGAGGGGAGGTCCAGAAGTTCGTGGAATGGAGGGGATGGAGTGGGAATAGGGGCGCTCGCTAGGTGTCATTTTGATTGGCGACTCATCATTCGTATATAAGTTAAGTTGCAGCCCTGTAGCGTCAGTCGTTTACGAATAGTTGCCTGCTAAACAAGTCAATCGGGAAGAAAACTGAAACTATGGAGGAAATTGAACACCGTGCTGTGATAAAGTTCCTAACAAAGCAAGGAAAGAAACCGTTTGTGGGGAACAGTGCCCTAGTAAATCAATGATTTATAAGTGACATGGTCGTCAGTCGATTGAAGACGACCCCCACTCAGGACGGCCAGTTGAGGTTACCACATCAGACATCGTCGAAAAAGTACAAAAATTTGTACTACAAGATGCCTGTTTGAAAAAAAAAAACAATTATCTGCATTAGTTGGAGTATTGATTCTAATTTTAATTATAATATTTAATAGATGCCATCCAGTTTGTCATTTCATGGACACTTCTTAATACAGTCAATGTTTTATACCACACTTTTTCTCATAATTGAATGTGTGTAAACATTCCTGCGTTCGTATCGCCTATGCTCACTGATGAAGGTCACTATCATGAATGATGCGAGTATGTAAACGTAACTCAACACTCGTCTTGATATTGCCGCTCGGGCCCTTCATGTTGGCCTCCACACTGCGTTGTAACTTACCCCACTTTGCCGGGACTTATTATTACTACTGCCGTCAGTATGAACTTTAATATTTTAAATGGAATGTATATTTCATCTTTACATGTTATTTTAAGTCATTCTGATCTTAGATTTATGTGCGGAGTGTTCCCAAATATTTACCATAAGTAAAGAGTGAAGCAAACTTCAATTGTTTTAATCACTGTGCGGACAGAGTGTAGAAAATGACTAGGTAAAACTAATAATAGGCAACCACCATTACGCGATCACGTGAATTACAGCCGCGGTAGATTGCATGGTAAACGTACACCGTTTAATTAACTAAAAACGTTTTACAGAAGCTAATTTGTCATGTTACAATACGACACCGTCCGCTCTACTCGTTCTTTTAATCACGAAACGGTATTTTTCCTTCCCGCGCTGGCATTATAAGAACCGCTAATTTTATTCAGATGGCGTTGTTGTCCTACTACCAACACCGGCGAGGAAGGAAGAAGCGAAAAAAGAGGGAATGTAAAAGGGAATATTTCATTTAGAACAGTGCCAATCTCATTAATAATTAGAACGAACTCGAGCGGAAATAGACCGCCCTCCCGAGTCCATAATAAGTCTAATTTACAATTCATAAAAGCAGCACCAGCACCGGCAGCTACAGCGAACCTTTAAAACGGATTACACTAATTTACTTTTTCTGTTTTTACCGTCATCCTCTCTCGCTTCTTTTTCCTTTCTGCACGCGTCGAATGGGATTTTCGCAACTTGTATGGATATGCTGTTGGTGGACATGGCGTCGCTGCACCGTGCATTAAGAGCTTTGAACGATATTTGTTGGTCTTTTGTGATAAGCTTTTGCTATTACGAAGAACGTAGATATTAGAGAACGAAATAGATTAATTAATTGTATATGCAGGTGTGTCACGAGACGAAGTTGCCAGCAACTCAAGAGTTTGGTGATTAGTTCAAACCGGGTAAAATAAGTCCATAGTTACAAACAGCGCAATGGGTATTGGCGTTCTTAGACTGTTATTACGAATATGCAAACAAAACGATCCAAGTTATCAAAAATATATCTTTATTGCACATATAATGCAGTTTAACAACAAAAATTATTTTTTGAAAATAAAATCTGTGAAATGGCCACCACGCTCGGGGTATTTGCCGGTTTATCGCTCTAATTTCATGCGTAATATTGGTTACTAAACACTACTACTACTAAACTACGTCGCTTTTGAGGAACGTTGAAGATTTAATATGGTTTGTTTATTTTCCTGTAATAATTTTACTTTTGTGACAAAATTTATTACATTTTATTTTTCACTAATTTATATACAGCAAACGCTCGCTCATGAAAATACTCCCTAGTGGAAAGTTGCGCCTCCTGTTAAAGCTTGCGAATAGATTTCTTAGGCGATTGAATTATTCCTTTCTCAAAATCTGATACACTTTCAGCTGTCATATGATCTACCACTACCCGGTTTTCGGAACACAGGGCCTGTTTCACGAAATTTTGCCACTGATTCTCCAATAACTTGTCGCAAATTGTCATATGTTACTCGAAGATTTCGAAATTTTACCCGAAATTCATACATTGTTACAACTATTCCCGTTTTCTAATTTTATACCAACACGAATTCAAATTCAAAATGGGAATAACTCTAAGCAAAGCAAAAGCTGATTACACATAAAGGAATGATGGGAATGCTGCCTGAAGATTCTTTAGTAAGTAATCCATTGTTAGCTGCAGAAATAATATGAGTTGCCGTTAAATTAATTCTAAACTTTTCTATAATTGTAAGGGTTTTGAATAGTGCTTCTCAGATTGAAACAACAGAATGTAGCAGCTTACTAAAAATACTAGTGATCCGCAACTAACACACACATCATTAATGAAACATGCGTAGCAGTTAAACTAATACTAATATTAAGCCACCATTGGTACTAGTAACTATAAAATTACATTGTCCTTGCAATTAACCAGCGTAAATAAATTTCTGAAAAAATATCGGGGCCTCGGTAGGATTTGAACCCACGACCTTTGCCTTTCCGGCGCATTTTGTTACCATTACACCACGATATTGGATGCGAGTTCAAATCGCTATTAATATCAGTTTAATTGATAAGAACTTGCCTTTAATAATAATCTACATATTAAAACCGATTTGAACTCACATTCGGTCTCGTGGTGTAATGGTAGCATGATGCGCCGGTAACGCAGAGGTCCTTGGTTCAAAGCCTACCAAGACCGATATTTCTTCAGGAATTTAATTACGTTGGTTAATTACAAGGAAATTGTAATTTTATCAAGCGTAGTAGTGTTCATAAAGCCTTAGCACATGGTAAGTCTTACGTATTGCCACGTATTTCGGATAATAGAGCAATTTCTGCATTAATAATTCACGATTCATTGCGTTAAATGCTTTGTTTAAATCACAGCAAGTCAGTTGTACATGTACCCAATTATCTGATGGTGAAGAATTAATTCGGTAAATCCTGAATTTATTCCATACTTTAAGAACATACAATATACGTAAGCAGTAAAGTAACTATAAAAAAATTAGATTAAAGAGAAACAATCTGAAATAAGTCGTACACTAAATGAAAATGACAAGCTAAATGATTCCACTTTATCATCTGTTTGAATATTAATTCGTCTCCGTGCACTACAAAATACTCCGTTTAACTAGTCCTTAATTGCTCACGAAGCTCGTAATAGGACGTAATAAAAACGATCCATATCGCAGCGTAAGCTTTCCTCTGAAAGAGAATTATTTCACATACAAATTTACTCTCTGATTTCTTCGTAACGATTAACGCTGACTGTACTAAATTACAACAAAGCAAGGACGTAAATTATCCCCCTTTAGTAATTAATGAACACAGGGTGAATTTATTATATCATTTCCCGTACAGGCAAAAAGCGGCGCTCCCCGACTGATATACTATCTTCGGCGGCGCGGCGGTCCCCGTTCCGTTCCTCTATAAATTGGATTTCGATTCTCGGATCTGATTTGATTAAAGGAAAAAATCGCTTAATTAAGATTAATTGCTAGACATTATGAGGGTAGATGATTGGTTTTGATGACGGTACAACATGTAATTAGGTATTCAAATTATCACTGAGGCCTATGTACCAGGGCACATTTAATTGTAATGGAAAAATATTTCATATTATTTTAGATAACTGTTCTTTTTTCTTTGATGCCTCAGCTGTTGAAAATGTCCTAAATAATTCTTCTGTGGTTATAGTTTTAAAGTACGCTATACGCTGTTATATTCTTTAATTATGTGTATTTAATTAATTAAACACCAATAAGTATACTGTGATATCATACGATGGGAGCTCCAGAAGTTCGTGGAATGGAGGAGATGGAGTGGGGATAGAGGCGCTCGCTAGGTGTCACTCTGATTGGCGACTTATCATTAGTATATAAGTTAAGTTGCAGCCCTATAGCGTCAGTCGTTTACGAATAGTTGCCTGCTAAACAAGTCAATCCGGAAGAAAACTGAAACTATGGAGGAAATTGAGCACCGTGCTGTGATAAAGTTCCTTACAAAGCAAGGAAAGAACGCTCAAACCATATTGAATGAGATAGAAACCTTTTATGGGGAACAGTGCCCTAGTAAAATGATTTATAAGTGGCATGGTCTTTTTAAACATGGTCGGGAGTTGATCGAAGACAACCCCCGCTCAGGACAACCAGTTGAGGCCACCACATCAGACAAGTGCAAAAATTTCTATTGCCAGATGCCCGTTTGAAGAAAAAACAATTATCTGCATTAGTTAGAGTATCAGATACCACCATTTTGCGTATCCTACATGACCACCTGGGTATGACAAAAGTCAGTGCAAGATGGGTACCGAGAATGCTCACGCCGCTGCAGAAACTGCAGCGCGTCTGTGCGTCCAAACAATTTTTGGAGCTATGTGGAGACAAACTTGCACAGATTTTGGAGCGGATTGTTACCGGAGATGAAACATGGGTTCATCACTTTGAGCCTGAGTCCAAACAGGAGCCCATGCAATGGCATAAAAAGGGGACACCACCGCCAAAGAAATTCAAAGTGTCAGAATCAGCTGGAAAGTTGATGGCTACTGTTTTTTGGGATTGTGAGGGGATATTATTCATTGATTACAAAGAAAAAGGTAGGAACATAACCGGAGAGTATTACGCAGCGATATTAGAAAATTAAAGGAGGCCATCAAGGAAAAACGTCCAGGAAAATTGACGGAGGGTATGTTGCTCTTGCAAGACAATGCGCCGGTTCACAAGAACAAAGTCGCAATGGCTGCTCCGCACAAGCATGGCTTTCAATCAATAGTCCATCTACCCTACAGTTCAGACTTGGCACCTAGTGATTTTTATTTATTCCCCAATTTAAAAAAAGACTGACGAGGAAGAAAGTTTTCCGACGACAATGAGGTAAATGAGGCAATTTTGGCCCATTTTGAGGCGAAAGATAAAAAATAGTTTTATGATGGTTCACAAAAATTAATTCATAGATCTAATAAATGTATTGTGTTTAAGGGTGATTATATTGAAAAGGAAAAATAGATTTATCGTTTTATTTTATTTAAAACCCTTTCATTCCACGAACTTCTGGACCTCCCCTCGTAGCTTCTTGGACAGAGATGTCATTGAAACAGATAATAGATAGATTAACAGACAAATACGCATATACAACTTTCAATCATCAGTTAAAATTTTCCCTCTATAAGATCTCCTGGCGTGAGGTTTACCGGAACAGTCTCGCTAAAAATTCCAGCAGTAATTGGCCAGTTTCTGGTAATTCAGTGCTAGGTCTTAGCTCTGTTATCCGAAAGGCATAGAAAACAAGGATATATTGTGTAACCACTTTGTTGCCTTTTAGATCGGCACATTTGGCCCACTGATGCGCTTTATACTTGATATTTGTCAGAACCATGTTTATCACCATTGTGTAAAAGCACACATTTTAAACTTCGAGATGAACTGTCTATAAAAAGACGCCATTCACTTGGCTTGTATTCATTTAACTCCATTTTCTAAGAGACCTCAGATAACATTACAAGACACTAAGTTGTTTTCTTTAGTGATGTACGGCAGCAGATCTTTCTCTTAGGTACGATAAAATGTAATCTTACTACCTGGTCACAGTAAGTTCTTTTCCTTTAATCTAGAAGCAAGCAATTAAAGCAATTAGGGCGATTCCTTTGAGAGGTTCAGATCTATAACAATGTCATTAAGTTCTTGTTGACTAAAGCGTTGGAGACTAGCTGATGGTTCTTCAAAATTACTAACACCTTCACTTTTCTGGAACTGCACCTCGTCACACGATGTATCTGAACCATCCTCCGGAAGCATGGGTAAGTTGCTGAACGTTGGAATAGGTATTTCTTCAGAATGAGGAAGAGGACTCCTTGATAACTCCATGATAGGGTATAGACATTTATGCCAGTTATTGCCATTAAAGCCTTTGATGTTGGCAGAATAAAAATAGCAGTCATCCTGATGGTTTTTAGGTTCCCTCCATATTTTTAAGCTCTTTCTCTTTCCGTTTGTCCACCGCCGCATGTTTTACATCCAAAATGTAGTGCACAAGATTTATCCTGGCCTCTTAACTGGGCGCTAAAATATGCCAAATATCTCCTTTTTAGAAATTTTCTATTTCCCTTAACAATGTATTTACTACAAATGGAACTAAAAAGATCTGGTTGGTTCGCACTTTTCCGTCTGCGTGTAGAAGCCATTGTTGTTATTCGAATCCTTAATATTCATGTAACAATTTAAAGCAAATATTTACTGACACAGTTATCGCGCGAGAGCACAATACTAAGTTGAAGAAAATGTATTAAAGATGATAATATCCACATACAATTTGACAATAGTTTTTTTCGTACAATCCATTGTAAACTTGGTTGGTACACCTGAATCTGTTTCAGGCGCTGCACACGTCATAATCAACTCTGACGTAATTGCAAAGTTTCGTTTTTTTCAGTCTCATGTTATATAGAAATTATAGGAAATAAGTTATATGATGTAATATAACATCCGAGTGTTATTGTAACGCAGATCAATGATGGGTGGGTAAAGATCCGTTGGACCGATATTATGTAATACATCAAAAATGAGTTAAATGAACGCCAACGCGCAGTAAATACTAATTCGCTATACAGGAAAAGGTTTCTAAAACTAGTGTAATTTGTATGTTTATAAACACAAACCAAGCCCTCGTTTCAAATAGCAAGCGTGTAAATATAGTCCGCAACAGATGCTTCGCCTCAACTTCAATTTCCCCAACATCGTACCATTTAATGTCATTAATGCTTGACAAGAAGTTTTCGGTGTTCACATGCTATTCCGCGTTTTGATACGTGCGCAGTGCGCAGACTACGACCGATGACGCTCCCGGATTAATTCAGCTAACATCAGACTCTACCGTCCTTGCTCTTCGCGTGTACGAATCGGATTAAAATCATTTACTGTAATTAATTTTACACAATTTAGCACACACGTATACACAAGTTAAATGTGTACGTTGGAAGGTATTATCCGGAGCCGCCGCCGTCGTTCGAAAGAACAATGGATTTCGCATTACATTGTGCCCGATGCGGTGCGGTTACCGCGCTCAGTTCGCCACATTGCAGACTATGCCGGAAATTGATTTTCTCCGCACACAAGAGGTGCAGTCATACTCTACCGACGGGGATGGGTAACAGGACGAAAGAGTCTGCGAGGGAGGATAGCGGAGTCGCCTTCTCAATCCATGATACACACACGTATGTACGTATGTATGTAAGCGACTCGAACTCAATAAACAAGGGAGCTACCGGTACGGTCCGAGTGTGTCGTCAGCTTTCGTCGACTTGGCCAGCTTGTTGCCATACAACCGGAGACTAGTGGAGAGCTCCTTTCGAACTGTCAGTTCTTTTTTATTGCGTTCGGAAAACAATAACGTACAGTCGTCGGCGCAAGTGTTCGCTACACTATGAAATTTAGTACTAATATCCCCAAACAGTTTCGCACTTCATTAAAGCGCATTACATCATAATTCTATAGTAACGGACCCAGTGTAGGGTTTATCGAGACGAGTTTTAGTTAGGATAATATTGAATTCTAAGGATTTTTCTACATTTAGTCCATTTATTTTGTAGGCTAAATTCATATTTATATATATATATATATATATATAGGCAGGGACATAATTATTGAGCACTCCCATTTTTTTCAATTATCTATAAAATAAACAATGAACAAATATAAATATACAATACCATAAAAGCAAATATTTATTACTAAAAACTAGAAATTCAATATTTGGTTGCCCCCCCCCCTCCCGCGGGTTTTTATGACAGCTTCTATCTTTTTAGGTAAACTAGCCACTAACATATGGCAGGTTTAAGTTAGAAAGTCCTCCCATACTCTTTCAAGTATTGCGTTTAAGTCTTGTGTGGATTTGCATTTGTGTTCGCATAGTTTTCGCTTAATAATAGCCCACAAATGCTCGATCGGATTTAGATCCGGGCTTTGGTGTGGCCATTCCGAGATGTCAATGTTCGCTTCCCGCACACGCTAAACTTACAGCCGCAGTGTGGCATAGTATTATCTTGTTGAAACAAAACTTCGTCAGTATTCATTCCGAATAACTTTTCAATTGAGAGCAGTAAAACTTCATCCAACATGCTGGTGTAGGTCCTCGAGTTCATTCTACCAGTGCACACGAACACCTGTCCAACCCCTGTCGACGTTCTACACTTCCGTATCATGACACTACCGCCACCATGTTTGATGGTAGGCACTACACAATCGGTATGGTATTCTTCGCTAGGCCTCCGATGCACTAGCACGGCACCAAGTGTACCAAAAATCTCTAATAAACCTATCCAATTAATTCTTTCAACTTTCGATTTTTTTTTAACTCAATTCGTTTAAATTTCTGTAAAATTAATATATATTAATATATATTATATACTGAAATTATACTGAATATAAAACGGTTAATTATATTTACCTCTATATTACACTCATCTGTCCAAATCACATTCGCCCAGTCCTTCTCTGTCCACGATTTGTGTTTATGAGCACATGCTAATCGTTTATTTTTATTTACGTCTGACAGCCACGGTTTCTTTCTAGCTTTCCTCGATGATAGACCGACTTCTCTAAGACGTCTACCTACTGTTTTAGGCGATAAATTAACGTTGAGTTGTCGATTTAACGCGCCAGCCAAATCTGTTGCCGTTTGACGTCGATTTTGTAGAGAGTGTCGTTGTAACCACCAGTTCCCCCTTTCTGTCGTTTTACGTTTTGGACCTCTTCCCGGTCTTGATTTAGTATCCCCTGTTTCTTAGTAACGCTTTAAAGTTGTTTGTCGGGCGCACGGTGAACATTTTTCTCTTTTACTAATCATCACTTGGCATAATCCCTAGGCATGTAGTGTAATAATTTGCGAATGTTGAAACTCAGAAAGTTCTTTAGATTTCGACATTTTCAGTTACATACACATAAGCTAATCGCGAATAAATATTTTCATTTGCCAGTAACAAACGCACATATAATTTAAAATAAAAATACTGATGTTCACCGGTCGCTTTACCGAACTATACCAAGTGTAAAACACATTGAGTTCCGCAAATACAGCAATAAATGGATTAACAACGGTGTTTCTCCCACCAACCCTTCTATTTATACTACGGGTATTTCTAAGAAGCGGCAGTTAAAGACTATTTGTCTCTTAATACCGCTATATTAAAACATTTAAAGGGTACCTCATATTCATGTCCCTGGGTGTATATTTATATTTTGTGGTGAAAAATCTCAGGCACTTAATTTTCCAAATGGGAATAGCCAAATGTAAGATTCAATTTATATATTGACAAACCAAAATGTATATATATATATATATATATCGCTTTTAAAAAAAAATTCTACAAATACCTAAATCAATTCCTGTCTAGCTAAATTTGTAGATTATAAACGAAATACAAAATGAAAGCAAAAGAGCAGTGAAATTTTGAAAATTTATTATAATTTGAAGTCTTTAATGTTGTAATCGTACTCACACTCACACTCACACATAGTGTATCGTATTCTAGATACCCTGGTCACTCCACCAATATGTCCGGAACTCCAAATTATTGTCAAAATATGAGCTGATACAGTTTTTAACTTTGAATAAATTTGAAGAATTTCAAATATTATAATTAATTCGAAAAATAACGAATTTTCCTCTGGAGAGACCACTCCGACATCTGTGAGCTGTTAAGCTTGTTTACATATATGATAGGTCACACGGTAAACACACTCTTGATGGAATGAAATTATTTACAAGTAAAGCTGCTAGGCGTGCCATCTATCAGACGTAAGAGAAATTTTGAAGGGAGTGTGTTTTAATTTCATGACGATACATTTTTTAATAATATGATAAAAATATGTCAGTATTATATATGTCTTTTAGAAATAAATTTGGAAAAAATGATAATTAAACGTAAAGAATGTTTACAAAAAACGATATATATAGTAAACGCTAGTGGAGTTTACGTCTCCACTGCACATGCTGTTTAAGGAATTCCTTTTTTAACTTTAAAATTGTAAATTATATGTCAGTAATGAACAACTAAAGTACTGTACGTAATAAATATTATAAATAAATTAAAGAAGAGGGAGTCGTATCCGTACTTTGCCTCCAGCAACAACATCAACTATTTGTCTAATCTCCCAGTTCTGCGGTATCTTCTCTTCTACCCATATTTTCTTAACCGGTAGGTATAGGCTCTCTTGTAGTACTTTCCTTTGATGTTGTCTTTACCGGGAGCGTTACCGTTTCGACTCTTACTAACGATTTCCTTTACGTTCTCTCTTGTTGGGGTGTCTTCTATATTATTTACTTCCATCGCATTTGTTTCATTCGCTATTTTCTCAATTCCCATATTATGATGTAGATCATATAACTGTTCTCAGTGTAGTCTCTAGGCTTCCCTGAACTGTACATCATTTTCTACTAACTTTCCATCTTTATCTTCGATTCCCATTGTTTTACATCTATAAGTTTTATTTCGTTCATTGATCTTCCTGTAAAATAATTTTGTCTTTCGATTGTAGCCCTTCCTTTCTTAGAAAACTATTATTCTCGTTAAACTACCTGGTTTATGAAGTTTACGCAGGCTATACATTTTTGGGATAGTGGGATTTAAATCTAATAGTTGAAGTTATTGTTAATTAGGCTATGACAGTTTGCAATGGTACTCTCAGTGCCTCTTGTCATGGAAGGATAATCTGCGCCCTCGTCCTCGTTCTCGTTCTTGTCCTCGTCCTCGTCCTCATCCTCGTCCTCATTCTTATACTCATCCTTATACTCATCCTCATTCTCATCCTTATCCTCATCCTCATCCTCACCATCTCCATCCTCACTATCCTCATCTGCACCATCCCCATCGTCATCTTTTTTGTTCTCATCCTCATCATTCTCAACTTTATTATCCTCATTCATATCCTCTTCTTCATCACTTTAATTCGCATCCTTATCGTTATTATTACAGTGATTTTTGTAGGTAATTGTTAAAATTGCCATTATTTGTACTAGTCAAATGACGATTGCAAGGACTGTGTGGATGTACAATTCACAGGTATAGCAGTAAACTCCACTCACACAAATTAATTAATTATGCGGAACGCAGCGTTTCGGGAGCACGTGGGCTCCCATTGTCAACCGTGTTACCGACTGAGTCGTTCCGCATAATTAATTAATTTGTGTGAGTGGAGTTTACTGCTATACCTGTGATTTGTACTAGTAGTTACAAAATTAAACAACGTATATCACAATAAAAGGAATTTGTCCTAGAACCCTGAAAATTTTTATTGTAATATATAAAAATACTTCTGGTCATCAAATTAAATTGATTTCCAGTCCAATAAGCTCACTTAGAATATTGTTTCTTTAATAATAAAGACATCCGGTTACGTGTGTACGTACGTGACTAAAACGAAAAGAAATTTTTGAAAAACTCATTTGGGATAAGAAGGAATTCATGTGAAAAATGTTTTAAAAATTAGTCTAGTTGCCTCTTTAGGATAGGCGTTTATAGAAGTTTCTCTTAGGTCGTAAAGATTTATGAGCCATTAAATTATGCAATATAAACATAATTATGGTTTGCTCCTCGGTTCTGGAATTCTCTACCATGTAGAAATATTGTAGTAGTTGACGCTTCGATCACCTTGTCTTGATCTTTTTCGGAAGTGAAGTGGAGTGAAGCACGTCAAGTACTATAACATTTATAGACGGCAGAGAACCCGTGAACTGAAGACGAGCCAGCAACAATGGCCATGAAACCTTGAAGACTAATACGTGCAGCTATTATTTCACTACAGAGGAAGGCAAAGAATTGTTTGATAGATAAAGATGAATTCTTATGCATTTCTACATTTCGTTACAAACTATCCTATATATGTATATAGAGTGTCTAATAAATACAGGTAGTCGTTCGTATAAGATTAATGTAACATACTCGAGAAATTCCTAAGTGTCCCACAAATAGAGATTTCGATTAAAGGAGGTTCGCTGCGCATTCGATATTCACCCTTGACAGTCAAAAGTATAGATTCTTTGTCGAACTACTTCCCCCTAATAGATTCACGCGATTTCTCGTGGACGGATATCGCATTAAAATTTCAAACCGTCCTCTCTCAAATTCATCCGACGCTATCGTCGGACGATTTCCATAGAAAGACACCGTTCCGTCTCACGGATCGCCGTCGTAGAGAGTTGCCCGCATGGATTTGCAATCGCTTATCGGAGATCCGAGGCGGACGGGAGCGCGCAAGCTGGCGGAAGTGACGGGAAGTCGACGGACGTTATTTCGCCGCCGCAATTCCGAAATTCCACTAATTTCCATGACAGAAGATCTCAACAGATGTCGGGATGGAAGGATGGCGAAGGACGAAGAGGGTGAATCGCGTATACCTCGTACCATCGCGGCCGTGACGATGTTTCCATCGGAATAAATGCATGAAAACGACCATGGCCGAATAGTGGGCGCCACAGTCGGCACCACCATCGCCGTCTGGCCGACGCAGGTTCGGTGTTTATGCATATTGTATGAGATACACTTGTTCACGCCGCGACGCTCTTGTGTTCTTGACATCTGCAGAAATTCTGGATTATTAAGAGGGGGAGGAAAGATGGAAGAGGATGGATGAGGTTGTTATCTAGATTGTGATGTTAAAACGTAAGTACTTGAGATTGGGATCTATTTTCGAAACTTGGCAAAAGTTTGTGTGACAGTTGTATTCTTTACGCTTCTATTTTTAGAAAGTTAAAGTAAGACAAGAATGAACCAGAGTATCATTTTTAGATATAAATCGAAAATAAGGAAATTGTAGATTAAATACTTGGAACCCTGTAGCAAAAGAAGAACATTTCCAAAAACTAATAGTCTGGTTAATAATTGGTAAAAATATTTGCATATTTAGATTTATACTCAAAGAAAAGGCATTAAAAGCAACTCAAAGTTTGCAATGAATTGACTATCAAGCTATCAATGGTTGGTTGGAAAAATTTGTTAAGGGTGTAAAATTTCCTTTAAATTCGTAAATGGTAGGTAACAAAATATTGAATACTAAGTTGTAGGGCTACGCCCCAAACATGTTTACTCCTGATGAAGCAGGTTCCTTTTTCACGTCCACTTCCTACAAAAACACATTAAGAAATAATAGGTACGCAGGGAAAGTATTTGCAAAGGTAAGACTCGGTACTCTCAAACATGGGAGAAAGATAATGAAAAACCATTAATTAATGGGAAAAGTAGTGTATGTGGATAATTTTTTTTATTTGGCCTTAGCAAATACTCATTCAACCACGTAAATAAGTATGTGGATACATTATCAAAGATTAGGTCTTCTATAAAAAAGCATGGACGACTTTGGATAATTATCTCAAGATGATTAACCAATTTGACACCAGGCTGGAGGGTTAAAAAGAATGCAGTCCTATTTCTCATCCAATAAAATCCATAAAATGTGAAACTGATTTTCCTTCCATCAAATACCATTTCGGATTGCCTACCTCTGGACCAGAGGTAGTTAAAACTTGTACCATTAGGATTTCTATTTCCAAATTTTCATAATTTTGGTACGCCCCACACCGTACGTGAATTAATTATTTATTCGGAACGCGACGTTTGTCAACCGAATTAGTAACTGAATTGTAAAAATATATAGGCATACAATATTTCCTATGCAGTTTTTAAAGGTTTTCAAATTGCTAACTTTTTATAACTCATTAGGTGGTTCCAAATATATTGTATCTCTTTGAAACCGCATCTTTTAGCAGGACATACGTAATAGAATGAGAAATTCTAGTATCGGCATCTATTAAGTGCTTGGTTAATCGTTAGAAATTCAATAATGTGGGCGATGTAAAGATCACAAAAATAAAAGATTAACAAACTTCGGGATGTCTAAAAAATAGGCGGAAAATGGTTCGAACAAGAATTCCTTTCATTACGCACTCATTCATGAGGAAATTTGGAGCTAGATTGAAAAAAGAAACCAAATATTTCTCGGGAATCTGACTGAGGTACGTGGATGACATTATCCCTGTATTTGATACGAATAGAAGCGAACACCCACTATTTTCTAGCAGAATTTAATTCGAAATGAATCAAGTTTAGAAGAGGAGCTCAACAATCGGATCCATTTCTAGATACTTTAGCCACGCATAGAAGCAATGAATTAGAAATAGACATTTATAGAGAAGCGAGGTATTCCAATAGATTTATTATGGCTGATTCATACCATTGCAGACAACAAAAAATGTCCGCGATCATTTTCCTAATTAATGAACTTAAGCAGGAGTAGATACAGAAAAAAAGTTAAATACATCATACAATAGTTTCTCTTCCATGGATGCTAACCGTCTACATTTTCTGGCAACAAAATGTGAACGTATCTTTCATACTAGAACATTAAGAACATTCTGTGGTGAATGTGATGGTACGTATAATGGACGAGTTTGAACCCTCATTTCCTATCTTACTTGCTTCCAAAAGCGTGACAAAATGTAGTAGCGATGAAATTTTGAGTAGTGTTGAACAAATTTCAAGTTTCAACAATCCCACTTTTAATGTTTGTGAGTAACGGTGTCGCTACCATGCTTTCCTTAGACCGATATCTTAAAAAAACGGAATGGCAATCTGTTACAGGTAACATGTAAAATCCATGCTTTAAATATTGTGGCGCAATTGATACCTAAATGTTATCCACGAGTAAATGCTTTAATAACTCATACGTAGGTAGCATTTCTAAAGTTCCCAAAACGTACAAAAAGATTTCACGAACTTTGTTCCAAAGTGCTTGAATCACCATAGCCGATTACTACGTGTTGGACTGCATGGTTAAAGGCTGAATTTTACTACTGCGAACATCTTGATGATGTAAAGAAGGTAGTTTTATAGTTCGATCCGAGATATGCCAAAGCTATGGAGAAAAGCCAGAAAATGTTTCAAGATAGTCAAGCTAAAATGTGATTTAGAAAGTATTTGCAAGAACTACTATGGACTGGCGGAGGGAATTAAAAAAATTGCAAAAGGATTGGATGTCGTTTATGGATTTTGTTCAAATTGTAGAAAATGTTCACTCGCACCTATGTACGGCGGAAGGCGAAAAAGATTAAAACGTAATATGAAAATTTGAAAATGTCACTGACAAGGATTCAATTCTCATACTAAGAAAAATTTGTGAAGGAGCGTAGAAAGATCCATTAAGTTAAAAAAAAAGGAGTATCGAAATTAGGTTTAAAGAACATACTAAGCATTACCGCTTGGATAAATCCCAACTATCTAGCGTCAGAATTATCTAGTGCAGCAGAGAGAGCACATGGTAGAATCCGAACAAGTTACTTACAGATGTAAATGCAAATGTTCATGAAAGAAAAAAAAAACTTGCTTAACTGAGAACTACCATCAATTGCACACTTGAATTTGTTAGATTTATTATCATAATACATGTGCCGTGCTAAAGGACGCTCTCTATGTTCGTTTTCTTTTTTCCGAAGAGATACAACGTATTTGGGACCACCCAGTAGGTTGTATCAAGTTTATAATCCATTAAATTTTTTGTGCCTGCATTGGAAATATTGTATGCCATCATATTTTTTCAAATCAGTCGGTAACACGTTTGATATTGTGTATGGTACGGCATTACTGCGGTACTTGTGCATTTGATCTTCAAGATTTGATATTGCAGGTATATAATGCAACTTAATATGTAAAACTAAATGAATACGCAATATTACAGGAATTTCAAACAGGGTAACTGCCATATTACTAAACTACCACACGGACCCATTTGGGCAGTACATACACCTGATCTAAATATTACGATTTTCATTTTCTTCCGCAATGATTGGGTGAAAGCAGAAACGTAAAATATTTCTCGCTGCAAAAGGTCTGCTTCAAAATATCTAGTTCATGGAACACGTACAGTACATATACATACAAATATATGTACATATACATGTAAACATACGAGAAACTCCTAGCTAGAAACGCTCTGCCAGGCAAAATGCAACGACGCTCGACGTAAGTAGGTATATTTGGCCGCGCGGCGAAGCAACATCGAACCAAAATTGCAACTTTTGCGATAGAAGGTTTAAATTTATCGAGCATGAATGCATAAACCCGCTAAACCTCGTAAATCAAACGTATTCGTCGGATATACACACATATGGGCGTGTATACGTGCGAGGACTATTAAGTTTCGAGCATTCGGCGTGAGTTGCGGGAAAGGCTGCGTCTAATATGATGTTCTTGCTGCTGTACCGCTATTTGCTTTAACGCCGCGTCTAACGGTTTTGTTGAATCGGAAACGCAGATTTGATATGATTGGAATACAGTGAATGAAAGTTTGTTCGCAGCTAGTTGTTCCTAAACTTGCTTAATTTAAAAGTTAAACCACATTAGTAGAGTTGGGATATCTTTCCGCCGGCCAGGTTCGTATTGAGTACGAAGCGCCCCCCGTAATGTAATAAAAAGGGCGAAGCGTAGAATTATAAATTAGTACAAAGCGGTGTATAGTTAGCAAATATGGCGCACGTGTGGAAGTGACGTAATTGGAATGTTTATTGGTGAATTTCCCGATTTGTATTATAATGGTTCTAAGATATACTCAAAAGTTTGCGGTAAACTGAACTGAACTGCTGGGATAAACGCGATTTTAAAAATCATATAAAGAATGCACAACACCAAAATTAGAAAAATAACGTGCCAGCTAAAATGCAATTTCTGTTTGACTTACTGTTCTTGGTAATCACTTGTGATTTGAGACTCTATCTACTCGATAAGCAAGCGAGATGATTAGCGTAATAAATGCATTCAAAAGTAAATTGCTATGATAGGTTAGTTGGAAAGAAAGGATCTAAAACATCTTCTGTCTTTGAGGGTAAGTATTCCTCAGTCGAATTTTCATATTTATGAGAGAGATTTAACAAATATTTTGAGTAAAAAGAGAATTGAAGGACGTTTTTATGATTTTAGTGAATTGATCACTATATCAATTTACATGAGTTATCCCTTTTCCTGTAAAATAATGATAAATTTGCTACTGTGTGTTGCTCTTGCAAGACAATGCGCCGGTTCACAAGAGCAAAGTTGCAATGGCTGCTGTGTACAAGCATGGCTTTCAATCAATAGTCCATCCACCCTACACTAGGTCCTACACAGGTCTGGACCTGGCACCTAGTGATTTTTATTTGTTTCCCAATTTAAAAAAAGACTTATGTGGAAGAAAGTTTTCCGACGATAATGCGAAAGATAAAAAATATTTTATGATGGTTTAGAAAAATTAATTCATAGATCTAATAAATGCATTGTGTTTAAGGGTGATTATATTGAAAAGGAAAAATAGATTTATTGTTTTATTGTATTTAAAACCCTTTCATACCACGAACTTCTGGACCTCCCCTTGTACAACCCTGTATCACACACAGTTGCGGCATCTACAGAGTCGATCGCTTGTAGTCAAATAATTTTGAACTAGATCGCCAGCAGTTCAAGTCTGAGTACCTCTGCCCAACTGCAAGCTACCACCCTGGAGACCATCACAGAACCATATGCTAACTGTAGGTAACAACATCGAAAAACATGACCAAAATGTAAGTAAAAGTTAAACAGCTGTTATTTGTGGACGAAACGGCAGATCGAATAAAACACTCTACTTTGAATATTATTATTGCGTGTTTTAGATCCTGTCAAAGACACATTTCCCATTGTATTAGCTAGCAAAGAATTAGGAAAGTGTACTGGCAAAGCAATTCTGAATGTTGTTTATAAAGAACAAGACACTGTTTGATTTGTTGATTACTTGTTACATCAAACTCATGCACAAGTTCTGCGTGTCGCCACCCACTGGTTGTAAAAGGTATAGTTGTTAACTTGTTGTTTGAATAAGTTTCTAGATCCAACGACTTACGTTATCTTATCGTGGCACAGACTAATGCATTAGATATTTTTAATACATTATATTATAAGTTTCAGACTCGAAAAATACAATTGACTACTGACTTGTGACAGATGTCAACTCTCTCAGGCTTCTAATATACATATACTGAATTTACTAAATATTCGGTTAATGTCTGAATAGAGTATTGGATACCCAAAAGAAATTCAATTTTGAACTGACCAGCTGTCTATCTTTGTGAGTGACAGTGCAGTGACAAGATGTAGTGTTGTTACTTAAAACTTGTAAGTGTTCAAAATAAAACTCACACTCTGACTTGACTTAATATAATGTAGTGACTGGTACATCGTTACTTAAATTAACACGAGGTTGTTTATTGCACTTATTCTACACACGTGTTCTGATACAATATGGTATATTCGAATCCGATAAAGTGATAATGGGGCGGGGGTCGCCTGCAAATGCATCAACCAACACAGCAGTCGATTGCGCCAACGAACCAACCGCGCCAAATAGACAAATGTTCAAATGCAAACTATATGCACAAATGCTCCAATATAAGTTAATACACAGATGCTCCAACATAAATTAATACACAAATGCTCCAACATGTAGTATAGGTCGTCCTTTTAAAGAAGACTGTGAGAAACTTTTACATGTAACGCATAAAGTTCGTGCGTTATTATTATTATTATTATTATTATTATTATTAAAATATTGCACTTGCACCTTCACACTTCCAAGTTTCGTCACAGTTACTCTCGTGAATTTGTAAAAGAAAATCCTATACATGTTCTCTCCTCATCACTCTTAAACATCGTGAGTTTTCCCCCATTCCTCCCACTATTCCAGGATAAGGACACCTCATCAACCGCACAGTACTACTACAACCGTCAGCGATATAACCCTTCGAATATACCGCTTAATTTGAGTGCGTCTCACGCCGTAACCATAACACGCTCGAAACATTTTTATATCGTCTATATAAACGCCGTATCCTCGCGGTAAATATTACCGCCGCTGCCGCGCCGACCGCTCCATCATCTCGGGCTTAACGGGCGAGGCAAAGTTTACGCGATACCGTGCTTAGGTATTCGACGAGTTCGATGCACGTGCCCCCTTTCGCGACGTTCGCGTGTGTGTGTATGTGAGCGCGTATTCCGTCTCGCTTATGAAATACATAGTTTAGATCGACGGGAATGCAGATGGAACTTCGAACACGAGACGCGAATATCGCGTCCTTCTCCCGGAAATGGCCCCCTTTCCTCCCCTCGATATAGACGCGGGAAACTTTTCATTCTAGAGGTACATAAACGGCTACAAGTATAGACGTCGATGTGTACTTGATTATTCTATAATTCCCGATACACCTAAAGCACCTCTTGAGCGGTTAATTCCGCTGGAATGAAGTTTCCTATTGGAGCGTAAACTAAGTTATTGACCTACTCTAGGTACGGTGAGAAGTAGTTTGGTCCTCGTTTTCCTTAAAAGATTACTTTTTTGTTAGTCAAATGCTCCATTTAGGAAATGTATTATATCTTAAAAGCAATAAAAGCATTGATTTCAAGTCATAGGAATTCTACTAGGTATAGAACTTGGATGCAGAAAGTATTACTGTTTTGCTTGAGAAGCAGAGTGAAAAATTCCCATTACATTGTCAAAACCAATTACAATAAAGTATGATCTATAGGGGCGAAGAAACGTAATTGATAATCGATCGGTGGAGGCCTAAAATCTATGGTGCAGATGCGACTTGCACAAGTAATAAAAGCATTGATTTGAAGTCATACCAATCCTAAAATGCCTAGAAAACAATACCTAACATAACAATGCTAAATACAACTACTCATGGTATTGGTGAAATCATTTACGAGAAAGACAATGTGAGGAGACAAAAACCCTAGCAGACGGTCGTGTTTCTGCCTACCCGGTGTCATCAGCTTGGCATCATCAGATATTTAGAAATATTTGTAAAATTGTGTTTTACTTTATCGCTTATGTTCAAAATGGATTTCCAACACGTATCGGCCGATTCAATCGAAAAAGAAAACTTTGCCGTTTGGTTTGAGGATCGTACTTGAAGCACTAAGTCTTATCACCAATTAGAATAGATTATCAAAATATGCGATTTCGTCTGACTACTTTGATAACACCCTTGCAATATTCAACGTGAGCAATTTGTTGGTGCCCAGTTAAAGCATGAGCGACAAATCGTATCAAATGTATGAGTAGTATTTAATTGGCACTTTCTTGGTTTTCTAACTACATGTTCAAAATTATCTTTACTAGTCTCATGTTCATTTTATTACTATTCAATTTGGATGTTAAGTTTCGTTTTACCACTTTTAAGTACGTTTTATATTGATAGTCTTCTTATTGTTATTGCAGGTCAGTGACTGTCTGTTTTGGTGTTTAACCCTTTAGATTTATTTGTGAGCTCTTTTTTGTGTTGGTTTGCTTCCAATGCTTGTATTATTTGAAGTTTACAGGATTAATAGACTGGTGCTCCAGAATACATAATGTTATTTCTGGAACTTCTTGGAATATAGCCTCGTTTTCCCCATTAATGTTCTTGGTTTCCGGTTTAGAAGTTTATGTGAGACTAGCACTTATAAAAGATTGTAACTAACTTGCAGAAATGTGATCGCTTCATCAAAGAGGTTGCGTTCTTACAATCTGCATAAATTAAATGTGATTGGTTCCTAATGAAGATATCATTCCACACAGCGTTATGGTAGGACCAATATACAGATCTGGAAAAAAGTGTCCGAATGGTGAAATAAGGAGAAAGATTACGGCGCACTTCTTGCACTTACATTAAGAAAAGATTTATGGCATCTTCTTGTACAGCAGTGGAAGAAAGTACCCTGACGGTAAACTAGGAAGGAAGATTACATCTAGGTGCTCGCCAGGTCCTCCAAACGGTTGACTGATGCGTTCAAACAGGCATTCAGACTCTTTTTTGGTTATTTCCTTATCTGTTAGCCGTTCATTCCGTTCAGAACGTATGAAATCAATGCGTTTCTACGATTGGGAAAATTGTATAAGCATGAACGGCTAGCAGATAGGGAAATAAACAAGGAAGAGTCTGAATAGCTGTATGAACGTGTCACTCAGCCGTTCGGTGGAACTGGAGAGCAGCTGGCCGTAATCTTCCTGCCTACCTTACCATCAGTGTTCTCTGCCATAAATCTTTTTGTTTGTCGTCTAGCACTCTGTCATCCATCAACTAAGCCTAAAGAAAATCTTCTTGGCATTAAAGATAATAGAATTCCATTCCTGTTCTTAGATACGTTTGATCCGTTATTGCAAATGTTGACGATGATGAATTGTTAGAAGCAAGCTAAAAATATTGATCCAAGTGCAATGCCACTGTATATTATTGGTAGAAGAATTATTCAGAAGCTAGTGGTGCAAGAAAAACGACAAGCTTCTGTTGTTTAGCGATCATCTTACGCTAAGAAGCCGAAAGCCATTTCCAACAAGAAAATAAATCCTAGTCGACAGCCAGAATCGAATGAACCAAAGTTCAAGATTTAATAATGATTTCCTTCGAAATACTACGCTACTCAAATAATATCCGTAATCCGTTGCTCTTTGCACACACGCTGGATGGTACTCGAAACGAGCGAACGCATTTGATACGCAAACACGTAGTGAAAGCACTTGTGAGCCGCCTATGCGCTTGTCGGCTGAGTATTTGCCCTTCTACCTAGGGTCCCGTACGACGCATGTAAACGTAAATCTAGCCGCTTCCCACGCAGAACTAACGTGCTTGCTGTGGTTATATACGTAGGTCCCTCATTCTGAGGATTCGGTTACAATTGACAGAGGTGAAATTAATCCAAATTGTAGAATTATTACAGTGTAAGCAAATATTGGGGTTCGCGAATAGAAACGTTAGAATTTGTCAATCTCCATATAAATTGTTGTAGCTTGAAGTAATGAGACAATCCATTTTACAGTGTTAGTATTGTTAAGATAGTATCTACAATGTATTTAAAAACTATCACACATAGGCATCAGGGTTTCATATAACGTTGGACTACTGTTTAACGTACCGTATACCCCATAAAAATATAAGATATCTTGTTAACGTAAGAAAGTATGTCACGGTCTGCTATTTTATGGGAACCACGTATAATTTGTGTACACTATTTGACAGCAAATACATACAATACTTATATTCGAACAAATGAGCATAAAACCTCTTGTACTGTCTTTATTGAAACATCCTGTATATGAGCATTCATACCACCAGAAGACGATCCTTAAGTGGTGCAAGTTCATCGTAGAGGCCGTTCTTCTATTTATAGCCGATAGGCTCTACATTTGGACAAAGTTTTATCACTTTAGATACCTTCTTTGTTAGATAATTAGTTGCGGTATAAAAGATATCATTGTTGATAGTATTTGAATATGAAAGTTAATGTCTTTAAATCGAAAGGTTATGGCTTTGGAAAAGGTAAGAACCTCACAGTGAGCCCATTATTTTCCCTCTCTCCGCTGGTATTTTCTTTATCTCATCAACCAGTTCACAATTTTAATACAAGTCAGAATGTTGCCTATGAAGGCTGTTTTGATGGCGGTTAGGTGTAACAACTTTCCGTGCAGTATAAGTTACAGCATGACAGCTGATGCATGATGGATCATTGGCCAGTTCCATCTTGAAGAGATGCTCCCTTAACTAATAATGTATGGCCAGAATATTTATGTAAATATCCATCTGTTATTTGGGTGAGTTATATGATGGATTTTCCTGACCTCTTTTTGGTAGAAATTTGAACCTGGTATTGTGTTAAATTCGTCATTGAAAAAACTTGAGATACAACTTCAAAGAACGAGAAAGACGATTGAATATTCTAACGTCTTTAAAGATACGTGTCACACAAACATATTGAGTTCTTCCCAGAAACCGTAGGAGAGGCTTCAGATGATATTGAAGAAATATTTCCTTCACAGTTATTCTGAATGTAAAAGGTCCGTAAAATATAGGAAAGAATTCGAAATCTTTGAATTTTCATAGTCGTTATGGTTGTCGGATTCCGCCGTGTCGCTAGGTTTTTTGTTCCTGGCGTTTTGCGAATAACTGCGGTTCACATTTTCAAGGATACTTCAGTACCTTCGAAAATGGCGGAACCTGACATCCATTATGACTATAATAAACGGCCGTGAATATCTGAGATACTCTTTGAATTTTGTTTTCTGTGCTATTATTGAATAATGAATAATTGTCCTCTAACTCGTTTCTTATCTATAACAGAGCTCTGCGACAATCCAGAAACAACTTCGACGTTACTGTGGGTCGATACAATGCTGATACGACTCGTTGACTGTCACAGAATAGCGTGGTGTTTCGATGAATCAGCTGAACTCAGCTATAAAGTAAGAGGTAGAGAATAGAGCTGAAATTTTCACTTGAGAAGATGTTTAATTTAAAAAGGTGCAACTTTAAAGTGACATTTGCTTACGAAATACCATGTACATTCTAAAATAATGCTAGAAGGAGGATCTCGTAATCCCAGACAACAGAACAAAGCTTTCCTTTGGGCACAGCCGATATTTCGCCAGATAATAATTAATGTAGTCGAGATTGCGACATTGAAAACATCATCTAAACCAAATCCATTGGTTCCTAGTTGTGCAGAACCTAATGTCGAAGTTCAGACGTTGTAGACTTCCACGGTTGTTGTTTTCTTTTAAAGAATTTAGGTTTTCGTATTGAAACTGTGTTGAAATCGTATGAGACTGCCGATGTTTCTCTCTTAGCTGGATGTAGCAGCCCGGAATAAGCTTCATACAACGCGGTTTCAACCCGGAAACTTAAATTCTTTGCAAGTCGAGATTTAGACTTCATTAAAAAGCGAACTACTTCCGGAATTGGACCGTGTCATGATGAGATATAAAAATGAAATAAGAGTAAGAGGAAAAAGAATGATAAAGGAAAAAATGAAAAAAGGGAAAAGGTTAACTAAAGAGTAAGAGGAGGAAGGAAAGAAGGGAGACAGAAAAAAGAAAATGAAAGAAAGGAAAAAGAAAAAGAGAAAGGTCAGATCTCGACGTTTCGCCTCCAACGTAGGGGCTTCTTCAGGAGGAAACAGGGAAACCAAAGAGGCACGGTAACTAGACGTGTAAACCACGCCTGTAGGCTTTCCTTTTTTCTTTCTAACTTTTTTCTTTTTTTTGCCTCCCTTCTCTCTTTCTTATTGTTACTCTTTCTTTAACCTTCTTTTTTTTCACTCATTTTCTTAATCTTTTCATTTTTCTTTCTTTTTCTCTTTATCTCTTTATCCTCTTACTCTTCTTTCATTTTTATATCTCATCATGACAAGGTCCAATTCCGAAAGTAGTTCGCTTATTACTGAGTCTAGCCGTGAAAGCCTACGTATTCATTTAGACTTCATGTCTAAATATTCTACTTGAAAGCCTACCTCTCGAATATCCTATCTTTACTCTTGATTTTGTTTCTGTTTCGCGGTAACCATTCACCTTTCAAAGGATTTGAAATAAAACAATTGTATAAATTCACTGGAAGCAATATTTATAGTAACATCAACTCTCTGCATATTTATGTGTCGGCTGCAGCCTTTCCGGCATGATCGGTTAAAGTACAAATAGGTTGCCCCACGTAAAGCAAAAGCGCTCAGTGCAACTTTGTTTTCGCCTCTCGTTATTAAAGCGCTAATATAATAATGACTGAGGGGCTCCTCTTTGAGCGCCGCCGAGTTAGTTTATTAGAGGCGACAAAAAGGTACATTTCACGCTGGAGGAGTGTACGTTGTGAAAGCGTATGAAAACCGGAATATAAAGTGCATATGCATGCGCATTTTGTATAGCAATAAACGTAGGCGAGTCGGTAGGTGTATCAGCGAGATAATCCAGCGGATTGTTGCTGAAATAAAAGGAAAGCGCAGAGGAGATGGAAAATTCTGCAATTTAGCTCATTAGTCGCAACGATACTGGTGGTTAGCTTGTTCGCAGCGGTAATCCTTCAATGGATATAGCACTTTAAGAGCACTCGTTGTAGGAGTGTTAATTGTGGGAGCTAATGAGCGAGATGTAACTGTAACATCTCTCTTTATAAAACGTGTGACGGATCCCGTGAATTTTGTAAGTTAATATTAGATTGGATCAAAAAGATGTTGATATGAACTTTGAGATATTGACACAATAAAAATGGATACCACTGAGTAGATGCTGTTATAAAAAACGTTTTATTTTTATGACTAATTAGACTACGTGTCGCAGTTTACTTGATAAACATTTCTTATAGGTTCAAATCGAATATTTGCTCCCATTCTCTTCTGCAAGAAATTTCACAGCAGTTCAGGGAAATGCTTGCAATTCTTTAAAGAAAATTTACATCAAATAAATTGTCAATATTATTAATCTAGTGATTTTACTAGTAGACCTATACAGGGTGTATCACAGTTAATCTGCATTAATGCAATATATAATAATAGGCATCGTATTAAAAAGGAAACACCAACAAATCCCGACCAATCTTCTACATCTCCTTCATTAAAGGTAAGAAAAATTACCAATTATGTATTTGGATCTTAAAAATACTTAATTAACGATTGCAAGGACTGTGTGGTTGTACAATTCACAGGTATAGCAGTAAACTCTACTCACACAAATTTATTAATTATGCGGAACGCAGCGTTTCGAGAGCACATGGACTCTCATTGTCAGTCAGTAACACGGTTGACAATGAGAGTCCACGTGCTCTCGAAACGCTGCGTTCCGCATAATTAATAAATTTGGGTGAGTGGAGTTTACTGCTATACCTGTGAATTAAAATAACCTATACGATAGGAATGTGGATTGAGTTGAAAAATAACCCAAAATAAGATGTGAAGAAAACGAGCGCTGTGAATTGAATAAGGACCTATAACAATGTTCATTCTTGAAGTGTTGAGAATATTGTGGTGAAACAATTGTGTGCTGGATGAATGGAAGGAAAGTACGTACAATAGGTTTATCAATATGTAAGTGAACTTTGTTGGTGGAACACCAACCACTAATAAGTGAAGTATTTTTCTGCAAACATAGGAAATCGGATACAGGTATTGTAAAATTTCAAGTCGTTGGCATAAGCAAGCATTTTACAATCTAAGGCAATAAATCATTTATACATGTTATAAACAGTAGTGGATTTAAATTAAAACCCTGAGGTACGTTACAGAATGCAAAGTGTAAGATACCAATCTATTTGATGTGTACAATATGGGAGCTTATGGAGGTATGGCTGGATTAGAGGGACAGTACTAGGGCAGTGAGCGACGTCAGGAAATTAAGATGTTAGGATGTAATAATCTGCCATATCAAATGCTTTTCTAAAATCTATGTAAATAACATACACTTGCCAACGGTTATCAACGTTTTCGCTAATGTATTCAGTAAGTTCAATCAAGTTAGTAAGAGTGATACTAGTACTAATTTTTTTACTTAGACATATGTATACAAAATAACAAGCAAGAAAATTATAGTATAACTTTATCATTAAATTGCTTCAGTCTAGTATTCTAGTTAATATTTCTAGTGAAATGCATGCGATAGAAGCATTAGCAGAGAAATCCGGTATGTCTTTAAAGGCAAATTTCGTAGAATCTCTAGGTTACATATAAAGTTAACATTCCGTATTAACTAAAAGTGTCCTTGCATGACTCCAACTCTTGACGTGATATTATTGTCAATGGACGAAAATTAGAGTTGTTGTTTGGGTTCATCCTATCGCTTGTGAAGCTTTTATAGTCCGACGTTTCAGCAGCAGGATAGCCCTGATAGCCCTGCCAGATTCATCATTAACTCAATGATTTGTCTAACTATTAATCTTTCCCATATTTTTAGTGAAATTCGTCTGGTGTGAGCATTGAACTCGAATATAGAAATCCAACGCTCTTGACCACTAAGCTAATCTGTCGAAAAGAAGTTGCTATGTTAAATATATACTTAAGCTACAATTTTCTGCTCAAAGGACGTCGCGCAGTAGGCTGGACAGGAGAGGATCTACACTCATTTTAAATTCTGCAGGGTTGGTCTGGGTTGGATTACAAGATTGGAGGATATCAAATCCTTAAATGGTGTTACGAATTATATTTCCTTTAGATCCTTACAATCTTCCTCCACTGCTTTCTATCCTTTGCCAACTTTGCTGCTTCAGTCCATGTTTTATCCCTTCTTTCCAGAATTTTCGCTGTAACATTGTCCCAAGTCTGCCCTGGCTTCCCTCTTCCTTCCATATTCTTCCAGGATGTAAATAAACTTATATACTTTCAGTTTCGTTTTCCGAGAGATTTCTTCCTTGTTTATAAATTTAGTATTCCTAGCGTAGTATAATTTCGTTGCCTTCTCAATCCTTTTACTGATATCCGCTTGTTGCGTCCCACTCTCGTCGAACATCGCTCCTAAGTATTGGAACGTTTTTACTTGTTCGATTTCTGTCCGTTCAGTTTGAATTCTCACTTGCACTGGTTCATCTCCTATTGTCATTACTTTAGTTTAATTTTATTCATCTTCATTCCATTCTCTCTTAATCTTGGGTTCCATATTTCTAAATTATCTTGTAAATCTTTTTCACTTTCTGCCACAACCACTACATCATTTGCAAACACTCTTTCAGATACTCGTTCATTAAAAAATAAGAAAGACAAATAGCCAAGAATATCATTGAAACTAATGATGAATCTTTCAAGCAACAGCCGTTATAAAGGCTTTCCTGAAAGTGATAGTAGAAACTGCCGAGTATCAGAGCAAGAACCCCAATGAATTATGCTATACGATATAAATCAGAAAGTACAAAGTTTTAAAAAGTTTTCAGTTTCCATTCTATTTAAAGTTTTTGTCAACGAAAATTTCCAAACGCTGACATGAAGATGTAAATTCAGTATTGCTGCTATTTAAGGTGAAGTGATTCACACTGTATGTATTTGAGTTCATTATGAAATAAAGTATATTTCGCTTTACTATTCTTAATTAACAAATAGTTGAATGATAACTAATGATAAAGTTTCGAGTAAGCTGTACTGTGTACGTACATGTATGAAAGAAGTCATTTTACGAGAATTTACGAAAAAAATCATCCTGTAAACGATCTAGGAGGATTATATTAAAATGAACACCATTTCAGTGACGTATATCATGAAAGTTTAAAGCTTCATCACTTATAAACATTCATAATTGCAGCAAAATTTGTGTTCGGCGAAACTAAACGATGCTTTCATTCTTGTAGAGATACGCCTAACATGCGATCATCGTAGATGACCCCGTATTAATTCCGCAACATTCTTAGGGAACATTAACGAATTAACCCGATATTATCAATCTTCTCCACTGTCTAACATCGCCCAACTCGAGGATGAAGCATAGAGGGCTTTATCGAGCGCGTTCTTGTATGATCCTTTAACGCGAGTACCGTGTCGTTACGTATAGATATTATTAATCACCCAGAGACCATTCACGCGGCACCTTCCTTATAATCTGATCCACCTACGGCAATACGGTTCTATTGTCGGCGGTCCGGCTTATACATCTATGTAGTTCGATGTTCGAAACACGCCACAATATGAATACACCGCACGACTAGGTCGACGACGACAATTATGCGGTGTAGGCTGCCATTGTGAGCGTCGTTTATTGAAAGACGTGCATTCGCACCTGATTGACGCCACGAAGGTCCCACAAAACCATTGTCTTCACCGTCTACTATTAGAGGAAGAAGTGATTTAAGGATGTCGCGAATGCTTTGTCTGCCTAAGATGTCGGTCGTCAATAAGTAGCGTGTAATCGTTCCGCATGACATCGACGCTTAATTGGAAGTCATCGTGTCAAAGGTTTCGCCTGTATTTGCATACGATGACAATATAGATGGAATGGAATATAAGGCAAGGGGAGCGAGTAGAGGGGTTTCCCTTTAGCTAAAAATGAAGGCTTAGTATTCTATAAGATGCACTAATAACAGAAAATTTTAGTAAATTTTGAACAGCTGTAGGGATTTGAATAACCCATCTATACATGTCTTCCGAAACACTTGGTCCAATATCCAATATTAAAATTATCTTATCTACTTTGTAATTTCACATAAAGAACTTCGTTTTCTTGGTGTAAAATATATTTAGGAAATTTACTCTAAAGTTATATAGAGCTTACTTTCTGTAGTGCTATACAATAACAGTTTGTTTAAATAGAATTTTGTTTTAAAATCCTGGATGATAAAGAAATTCTGTCGGCGCTCTACAGCTTCTGAGCAAATACTACTATGAACGTATACTCAGGGAAAATTCTACAGTTCCATATGAACTTTTGAACGGAACATTTGGTTTTCATAATACAATTTATGCATCGAAGCTAATGCCGAACTAACATCCCTACATCTATTGGTGAAGAGGGTGGCCCATGTGGCAATGTATCGGGGACTTGGTCACCTCGAGCGAAACTCTCCCCACTTCTAAATTTGTCTAACGATGATATGGTTAGGAAATACATTTTCGAGAAGAACTTTCTTACAAAGCTAAGTAACAAGAAAGAATGGAAGGGAGAATCCACCACCTACTTTCTAAAGGCGAACACCATTAAATGGTATGCTGATGGTTCCAAAACTGAGAAAGAAACAGGTGTAGGGGTATTCGGGCCAGGAATTAAATACTCAGAGTCAATGGGAACATACCCTAGCGTCTATTAAGCGGAGATCAATGAGGTTGGAAGATGTACTCAATTGAATTTCGACAGGAACTATCGAAGAAGAGCCATTATAGTTTTCTTCGATAGTTAAGTAGCCATAATGGTGTTGAGCTTTAACACCATCAGTTTCAAATTAGTTTGGGAATGTTTAGAGAAAGTAAATAATCTAAGCAGAGAAACCAGAGTTGCACTATGCTGGGTACCAGAATACATTGGAATCAGCGGCAACGAGAAAATTAATCTATTAGCAAAATGGGCCGCCACGACTTCATTTTGGGGTCCGGAGTCGTTCTGTGGTATAGGGGTAAGCACATATAAAGAGGAACTCAAACACAGGATGGAGAAACTCAGAGCAGTTCTCTGGGAGAACCTTCCTGGTATAAGACATTCCTAGGTATGCCATGGAAACTTCAATAGACAAAGAGCAAAGACCATGCTGAAACTAAGTAGTTGTCACCTTGGGGAACACATGACAAGGGTAGGTCTGGAACAGAATAGCGACTGCAGGTTTTATGGGACAGAGTCTGAAAGTTCGCAACACCTAACATCTAAAACTACACGACTATCATAGAGATCCGTAAAAAACCATCTCGCCAAAAGCATCATAGACGAGGTGAAATATCTTTTCTGAAATCATCACAGCTATTCCAGCTTCTAAAGTTCTTAGACTGGATAGGGAGTTATAAGTGCGGGAAAACCCTAGCAGCTTACAGCTAATATAATACACAATACACCAATAGTCACAGTGCAACACTACTTCCAATTAATCTAATTTAGTCTAACTTAATCTAATGCTGAACCACAAGGAAACACAAAGAAAATAACATTAAAATGGTGAGAAACAGGTATGAAACTTGTATTAACAGGTATGGAACTGGTATTAACAGTCCCTGTAGTATTGCCTCGTGATTGTCCTTCCCTTCTGCAGGTAGTCGACGAGGATCACAGTTTGGGGATCCTAAAAAATGGTTGCTATGACTTTTCCGGGCGGTGGAACGGTCTTTGCTTTCTCGGAGCCGATTCGACCGGACAAGTCCGCTGCTTCGACTCTTCCTTGGTCTCCGGTATGTAGTGACGGATCGAAATTTTATCAATGGTTACGAAACAAATGAACAAATCCCTTGGATTGCGTTGGATCCTGGTCAGACACTCCTCCGAAACGCGATTTCGTTTTTGCTCCGGTGTGAACAAACGCAGTGCCAACGCGCCGAATGCCTTTGCATGCCCAAAATTTCGTGTAGGATATGGCAAACGCGTTCTTCTGAGATACCTGTTGTCTCTGCTATCTCTTTCGGCTTCAATCGGCGATCGGCTAACACGACATCATGATTCTTGTCCGACTATTTCATCGTTGGTAGCGGTTTTGGGGCGTCCACTGCGTGGTTCGTCACTTGTGCTGGGGCGGCCATGTTTGAATTCGCTCACCCAGAAGCTGATGATCGAAAGTGATGGAGTTCATCCGCCATGAACTTCTAGCAAAATATTTCCAATTTTCGTGGCCGCATTCCCAGCCAACCGAAAGTGTTTTATCACTGCACGAAATTCTATTTTATCCATTTTTACAAAACCGCCTGACTTGCTACACAAAACACACTCTGAAACAACAACTATTGACAGTAGACGTCTGAAATTTTGACAGTTTCCATAAAAAAGGTTGCCCTTGCCGACCAATCAATCCACTGCAGCTTTTGTCCGCCATCCATTGCCGATTCCGGAAACATTTCAGATCGCCCTCGTATGACGTTCAATGCTGCAATACTTCTACATCATTACGCAGAAACATGTCCGCGTCTTTTCATCTTCTTACATTATGAATGATTGTCCCAATACGATAAGTGGCTGTATATTGCAGCATTACATTTACTATTGTCTTTTCACTGGTTTTGGGTGTGTCATTTTTTCTGTACGATATTCTTTTAGTTAGGATGAAGTGGTATGGTGGTAAACATAACACTATATTCAAATTCATATAACATTCTTTAACATAATTGTTTATACTCATTACATCCAATAATAAACCTATAGTAATTGTAAACTTTACTATTGCAAAAATAATTCCGGTTAAAAAAATGAGCCTAGTCATGAAAATTCAAACTTTTATCGTTGTTGCTAAGCTAAAATGAATAAAATAACGGAACAGATACAGTTTCATGTAAACTGCAAAATGTTCTTTGTGTAAATGATTGAAAAAAACAAGTTAGCAGTTTCCATGCGTCAATAAATCACTGCTTTATATCACATACAGTAACAAAACAACAACAAAAAGAAACGAACTATTTTAACCTATTTTTATTCATATTTATTCGAGATATAACGGGATATTTCATTCACCGTTTTACGCGGAACTTCATTACCATTTATTAATATTCACGTACGGAACAAACCCCGCTGCATGGGCGGAAGGCGGATTCCGCTATCGCCTTCCGAGTAGCGAGCGGCATCACGCGACTCGTAAAGAAATTAATTAAACGCGGATTTTTCCATTTAAATGTTGGAGGTGATTTTATTCACGTTACTCGCAACCCATTTTCTAATAGAAAGGAATTCGCGAAGAAATTATAGAAGCCTGAATATTAAAAATTAAAAAGGGGACGATATCGACATGCAAGATTTACTTCATAGCTGCTGTAATAATGACTAGTGATTCGACGTATAGTGATAAAAAATTTCTTTGATTGGAAAAAAATACGTTTAATCCAGCCAGCTGAATATTATTTGCAAGCAAAGAAATATGGCTTCCTTACTGCATTATGATATTGCTGCATAGTTGGGTATTTTCCATTTCTAGGTGTTGCATTTCCTCAAGGATGTAGCTTATCACCAACACTTTCTAGCATATACGTTGATCACGCGTTACAGGAATAGATGAACCACTAAACACTCAATCTGAATAGACAAAAATATTTGATGACAGTACCCTTTGCTGACGACCAAGTGTTAATAGCCAGTGACGAAGACGCACTTCAAAGAGCTGCTTACAAACTAAGCAAACTAACTTAGGGATATAAATTTTACTTTTTTGAGTAAATTTATTTTATTTTATGCATTTTCCACTAATTTATATATTTTATATGTCTTTATGTTTTTGCAGATAGGGTTGGGTTCCTCTATAAATATACAAATAACGAAAGTTTTATAACAGATACAGACCAATGAAAAGGGGTCAAATTCCTTAAACACAATCAAGGCAAAGAAATAAGATTTAGCTCCCACAAAGGGACACATACATAAGCATAGCATTGAGGTGCGCTTATCAAATAACAATTACATAGAGTTGGCTCCTCAATACGAAGCTGGTGGTGTATGCATAAATATATAGTCAGCATTACATCTAACGAAGCTTCTGCAGAAGCCTAGACTTCAAACACAACATTATCATATAGCAAGAAATAGAGGTGAAGCATACATATACAGATACTAATGTACGCGTTGTGACATATTTTAGATGATCTCGATTTTTCGCAAAAAAACCTAAGGGGCACCCCTACGTAATTTCGCCCATCTTGGATTTGGTTCAAGGCTCGCCCAATGCTGTCTCCAATCATAGAGAATACGATTCTAAAACCAAAATTGGCACAAGGGGATTAATCTAGACGGTATTTGTTGCTAAATATATGAAAACATGCGAAAAGTGTAATGACTAGTGCTAAATCCTTCTCCAATTTTAGAATATTAAGTATTTCACCGTGATGGATAATCTTCCTACAATCTAATCATCAAAATGTTCAGCTGTATACGCGTTTTGACATATTTTAGATGACTTCAGTTTTTCGCAAAAAAACGTAAGGGGTACCTCTTTAAAATTTAGTCGAAATCTCACCCATTTTGGATTTGATTCAAGGCACACCGAATGGTATCTCCAGGCATACAGAATACGATTCTAGAACCATAATTGGCGCAAGATGACTAATCTAGACGGTGTTCCTTTCTAAAGATTTGAAAACATGTGAAAAGTGTAATGACTATTGCTAAGTCCTTTTCTAATTTTTGGATACTAAATATTTCGCCATGGTGGATAATTTTCCTATAATCTAATCATCGAAATTTTCGGTTGCATACCCATCTTGACATATTGTAGATGACTTCGATATTTCGCAAAAAATGCAAGTGCTACCTGTTTGAAAATTCGTCATAATTTCGCTCGTGTTGAAGTTGTTTCAAGGTTCACCGAATGCTACCTGCAACCATACAGAATACGATTCTAAAACCAAAATTGGCACAAGAAGACTAATCTAGACAATATTCGTTTCTAAAGATTTGAAGCTATATCGACAGAAAAAAGTAGAGTAATGGCATTTAATAAAAATGAAACAATCAGAACAAAAACAGCCATTAAAAATAAGCCAATAGAACAAGTAAGTTAACTTCCTTGGATCTACGATATCGTAGTATCAAGACAAACAGTAGGAAAAAAAAGAGAAGACATTTGCTCAAAAGTAGTACATCACATGTTTTGCTGTATAATTCAAATCCGTGACGTCACGAGAATGGACAGGCGAGCCGTTGAAACAGAATTAGTTCGGGGGTGAAAGTCGCATCGAAATTTTCAAATAAGAAGGGTTAAATGCTACGTATTTGAAAAGGTCTTGTAATTAGCAATCTTCTTGGTGCTTTACTTTTTAAAATCGGATCATTCATAAAAATTCCAGTTTTTGTAAATCAGAGCAAGGAGTCAAGCTGACGCCATGTTGAGGTTTCCTAAGTATATATTAGTGCAGACCTCTAAAGAGACTTCCGTAAGAACATCAATCACACATACTAAGAATTTGAAATTGATTATACTGAGTAAAGAATATATTAAAAGATGCAATATCAGTTAGAGTGTATACAAATTGTTTATTATGGTAATAATGAAGATTAAGCATAAATTGTCAGTATGAGAAGAAACTCATGTGATCGAAAATAATCCTTCGTTCATGAAATACGATCTGTTATACCTGCGTGTCTTTAAAAATCTAAGAAGTACCTTTAGTATTCAACAATGAAGCATTGTGGAGTTATTATGTTGTCGATCTGTTATGTCTGGCGATTTCCTATATGGTATATGTAATCTGTTACCCTTTAATCGAATGCATACCAAACCCAGACCCAAGATTGCGGGTACCTGCGGATACTTGATCTAACACGGAACCCTTTTACATAACATATTCGTCTATTACTAGTAATACGACCAAAAGCTCCATTTTGATAGGAAAATTGTCTTAATATAAGTTGAGATAGCGTAACACTAAATATTACGCCGTGCAATTTTCTTCAGAAACATGCCTTAAGCTTTGCTTGAATCTGCAATATCTACCCCACACCAAGGAACATCTCAAACAGCAGTTAATTACGAAAAATAGAATACATACCAATTCAACGTAAGTTATTATATACACTGTAGATTCATTATACGCGAAGAGGAGCGCTCTGATTGACTTACGGTAATACTCTCTATTGCCATGCTTCCATGTGTGCACCCATTAAAAGCTCAGTTAACCTTCCCCATCAGCTATCTGTTCCTAGGAAGAAGGAGGCTTCTTAAATATTGAATGTTGGCAGTAGTGCACGTCGGATATGGTTACTTTATGTGCGTCTAAGCGGTCTACAGGCCGCCACCTCCTCTCCCGCCTAACCTCGCACATGCCTTTAATTTAGCAGAAAGCCCAACGGTAGTCCGGCGGCCGACAACTTATCCGAAAAGTATAAATTAGCCCTACTTCTGCTGCTCACGCCGCTCACCCCTCCACGGCTTGTAACTGTTAACCTAAATTCATGATTTATGTCGTCTTCTCGGAGATATATTTTATGTAGAATGGAGAAGGCGCGATGTGGATTTGGCGTGTCTTACACCGCTACGACTGACGGTTTCGCCTTCTGCTCTCGATTCTCTTTTTTCGTCTTTTTTATTTCCAACGATTTCGTTGTGTCATTGTACGAAAGGTTTACGAGCAACTCGACGTTCGTTCTTTATCTATTAGCGATGCCGGGAGGTCTCAAAATTTTATGGCGCTTCTTTTGTACCTACCCCATCTTGTTCCTATACAGGATAGATGGGGTGTAATAACATCGCGAAGCAGTTGAATTTTTTATCGCAAGCGTTTGTAAGTAATACTTTTTCTTTTTATCAAATTACGGGATTTTTGCAAGTGAAATAACTGTCGAACTTCGAACAACCATTGTTTGGTAACGTATTGATTCAAATTGAAGTTTAATTTGTATCAGATATTTATTTTATTTAATACTTAAGCTTTACGATTTTATCCGAAAACACCAACATTTGAGAAGTCGATAATTTTTATTTGGGATTTCTCCAGTTTGAGTTCAATTTTTGGTTGGATTTTCACAGGGCCTGGTGGCTGAGTGCCTTGCGTGTTTCACTATTACCGCCGGGGTCCCAAGTTCGAACCATGAGCCTGTTTCTCAGAATTTTCCTCATTCCTTTGCGATTGCCAAGAAGGAATATCTTATGTCGTACCACAGGCGTAAGCGCAATAATAATACATAACCGGCCGATGCCGCCTATAATTGGCGAAAGCTGTTGGGGGATGCAAAGGCATGGATTATTGCTATTATATATCTGTCACCAGTCACAAATGATGAAGATCAAAGATTCATTTTCGGTATTTTAACCATATGATAGCTTAAAGTAAAATTAAAAAAATCGCAAAAATGTGCACTGTTGGGCATAGTCAACAAAGTTTTCATTCTATTGATAATTTAGTTGAGAAAAAGACAATAAAGAATTCACAGTTAAATTGAATATTTAGTTGTAAGTAAATTAGACAATTATTAATTCTAATCATCAACTTCAGTTAATTAAATAAAAAAAACAGGAATAACTGCTGAAAATGAAGAAGACAAGGAGACAATAAGAAATAGAAAACAAGAGGCACAAGAAAAAGGGGCAGAAAATGTAGAAGGAATAGGAGTAGAAAGAGTAGAAGCAATATATGAGGAAACAGAAGGGGAAGAAGCAGAACGACAAAAAGCAGTGGAAGAAGAGACAGAAAAAGCAGAAGGAAGGGAAGGAGAAACAAAGGAAGCAGAAGGAAACGATGTATGTGAAGAAGCAGAAAGAGAAAGGAAAGAAAGACCAAAAAAAAGGAGAAGAGAGAGCTGAAAAGGAAAAGGAATAAGAACGGAAAACAGGAAGAAAATAAGAAGAAGAACGACAGAAGTAGACGACGGAAAATGAGAATTAGAAGAAAAACTGGCAGAGAGGAAAGAAATAAAAGAAGAGGAATCAAAAGGAGAAGAGGAAGAGATGGAAAAGAGGAGGAAAAGAAGAAATAGGAGGTAACAGAAAAGAAAAAAAAGAACAGGAAGGTAAAAGGAAAGAAGTAGGGCATTGGGAAGAAGAATAAAAAATGGAAAGGAAGGTCAGAAAGAGAATGGAAAGAGAGAAAGAAAGTAGAGCAGGATAATAATGTAGGTGGAGGAGAAGCAAAAGAAGAGGGAGAAAGAAAAGAAAACAAAATAGAACAAGGAAGAAAGGAGGGTGCGGAAAAAATGTAGAAGGGCTGGATTTATAAAAGAGAAACGGGAAAAGCGAAGTAAGGAGATGGAGAAAGAGAACAAGAAGAAGCAAAATTATAAAGAAAAGCAGAAGAAGAAGGCGAATAAGGAAAAGTAGGAGAAAAACAAAATGAAGTAGAAGAAGAAGAAGGTTAGAAGGAGATGGGAACGGACGAAGGGCAGAGGAAGGAAAGTGAACAAGAAGAAGAAGAATCAAAAAGAAAAGCGAAAGAATACGGATAAGGAAGAGAACGAAAAAGACAAGAATAAAAAGAGGTGGAAACGGACCAGGAGCAGAGGAAAAAAATGAGAAAACTACGGAGAAAATATACAAAAAGAGGCTTCTTTGCCTCTTTTTATTATATTTTCTCCGTAGTTTTTTAATTTTTTTTCCTCTGCTCCTGGTCCGTTTCCATCTCTTATATAATAAAAAGAGACAAAGAAGCCTCTTTTTATTAAATTTTCTCCGTAGTTTTTTAATTTTTTTTCCTCTGCTCCTGGTCCGTTTCCATCTCTTTTTATTCTTGTCTTTTTCGTTCTCTTCCTTATCCGTATTCTTTCGCTTTTCTTTTTGATTCTTCTTCTTCTTGTTCAATTTCCTTCCTCTGCTTTCGTCCGTTCCCATTTCCTTCTAATCTTCTTCTTCTTCCTTCTCCTTTTGTAAGACAAAAAGCGAAACTGAACGTGGAGATAAACAATAATAAAAAAAAACAACACAATAAGAATAGGGAGTTATTAACAATAGATTGAACACAAGCTTTCACTACAATAATTGTAATCATAATCAGTTCCGGTCCAAATAAATGAGTAAACAAATACCAGGCGCTGGTTTATGAATCGTCCTACGTATTTGAACAACGTAAATATCGTAATCTTGTATAAAATCCATCTACATTTTTCATATCTTTGGCACTGCAAGAAATAATGAACCTTGCCAAAAAAAAAAACGTTCCTCATATATATCCATTCATCCGTGACAGTGATAATTGTTTCCACAGATATTCGAAGATCAGGGAATAAATTTATATAAATAAAACGAAATATAACGATAAAAATTCGAAAACAATGTATGTACGTTCCCGTAAATCGTTGGTAATTGTAGACTATAACGAATGCCGTATACATATATCGAGAGCCTCGTCTTCGTATCGACGGCAAGAAGCTATCTTTTCCGCCGAAATTGCCGTTTCGTGAATATCGCATGACCAATCCGTCGGCGCACTTTTACCGAGCTATTGAATTCAATCCGCCTCCCGACTGTTTAACGGGCCGCGCGCCGTTTAAGCGTGCGAAATTTCTCCGGAGCATTCGGGAGGTCGGGGCCGATCTTCTATGCAAGCGCCATGCGGAGAGCTTGTTTTACATATTTCCGCTTTAAAAATGTACGGCGTCGATATGCGCGCCGTATTTTCGCCCGTTGCTACGTTCGCAATCTAAGTGAGAAGCAATCATATTACAGGATTTTAAATATTTTATACGTTCGGTATACGTACGTTGCCGGTATCCGGACGACGCGAGTTGCCCTCTGGCGGCGATAGCGGAAAATACGCGAAATAGGTGAAATATTAACTTCTGGAAATTGTTAAAGCGATTCTATAGGTGTAATTTGCGAGCGTACCAATTGAATGTTGATGCATATACGTATGTAGATATTCATGCATATACAATGTTTGTTAACGTTAACTAGCATCCCGGGAAAGGTATTGATAAGAATACTAGACTCCGAGAGAAACTGAAAACATTAGAAGATACTCAACATTGATTTAGAAAAAGAAGAAGCTCCTGGGTGCTTCTTCTTTGTGTCACGAAATGAATCAAGGTAAAAATATAAAAGTAGTTGAAACAAATGTTGTCTTTGGAAGCCAAAGAATATTAAAACTAATTAAGAAACTACTATTAACAAATTGAATAAGAAACACCAGGACCCAAATCCGTATTAGACGCGCTGGCCAACGTTTGCAACAGTATTTAAATTTGCTTATATCATCCGCGTTTCTTTACCGCATCTTTAACGCGCTTCAATTCCTTTTCGAAAGACTTAGGATCCTTGTGTTCGAAATCTCGGATCTTATATCCTAACACATGGGCTGAAAAGACCCGGGCCTAACAAAGAAAACACGTTTTTTTGGTTCAAAATTAGCTTTATTCATCAACGTAATCTCCATCAAGAGCAACGCAATCATTCCAGCGCCGCTCTAACATTTCAATACCACTTTTGTAGAACGATTTATCTTTTGCCTCAAAATAGGCCTCAGTTTCAGCGATAACCTCTTCATTCGTGCGAAATTTCTTACCGGCGAGCATTTTTTTGAGGTCTGCGAACAGCCAGTAGTCGCTGGGTGCCAAATCTGGCGAATACGGTGGATGTGGGAGCAATTTGAAGTTCAATTCATGTAGTTTTGCCATTGTTTTGATTGACTTGTGATACGGTGCGTTGTATTGATGAAAATTGGTTAATTGCGGTCGTTTCTTTACAATTTCGGCCTTCAAACGCTCCAATAACGCTATATAATACTCACTGTTGATGGTATTTCCTTTCTCAAGATAGTCGATGAATATTATACCACGCACATCCCAAAATACCGAGGCCATAACCTTTCCAGCCGATTGTGGTGCTTTCGGGCGCTTTGGACGAGGTTCACCAGTTGCTGTCTACTCAGATGACGATCGTTTTGATTCGGGAGTGAAGTGATGGATCCATGTTTCACATATCGACGCAAAAATTCCGGTTTGTTACGTTTAAACATGGCCAAACACTGCTCAGAATCATCAACACGTTCTTGTTTTTGGTCAACAGTGAGCAAACGCGGCACCCACTTTGAACAGAGCTTTCTCATACTCAAATGCTCATGCAATATAAAGCCAATACGTTCTTTTGATATCTTTACGATGTCAGCTAACTCACGCAACTTCACTTTTCGATCACTCAAAACGATTTTGTGGATTTTTTTGATGTTTTCTGGTGTTACCGCCTCATTTGGACGTCCACTGCGTTCTGCATCATCGGTGTCTCTACGACCACGTTTGAAGTCAGCAAACCAACGTTTTATTGTTATTTCTGATGGAGCGGAGTCCCCATAACACTTTTCAAGCCATTGCTTCGCTTGAACGGTATTTTTTCCCATCAAGAAGCAGTGTAAAATTAAAACACGAAATTGTTTTTGATCCATTGTTTTGAAAATAACAAAAGTAGCGTGACTCTTAGCACATAACTCACAAACTAATGAATAGAATATCATGAAATTTTATCGGCTGTCTTTTGAAGGTTAGTACTAACTGAGAGAAAGGTGACTGCAATAAAACTAGCGTCATCTATGTGTTAGGCCCGGGACTTTTCAGCCCATGTGTTATATTTGATTTTTTAAAATCTTCCTCCCAGAATTTCTGGAACATCCGATTTGCTGTCATGTTTACTTCCAGGAGGAAGAAGATCTAAAGTTACAGCATCTCCTCTATTTGTTGTCGTTATATTTTATTGTCAAGTCGGTCCAATTCTTATTTTTGATAGAAACAAACTCATGGAAAGTGTTTATATGCATAAAATATTGTCCACTTCATATCGAAAAATAGAAAGATATTGTGGATTTTTGAGAAAACAAACGCAAACTTTTAAAGGACACGAATTTGCTTTTCCAATCAATTGGAAGCAGAGTTTGAAAAATATTTGATACATTTGCTATGTGATGAAATAACGAAAATTGCAACTTATTTTTTCTTTAGATTTATCATAAAAAATTCAAGCTGACTAAATTTGCTGACCACCATTAATTTTACATGACAAATCGTTGCCATCGATTTAACATGTAATTTCACTAGATCCTTTTTAGACGGCAGTTCAAATTTTGTATGCTACAGAATACAGCCGCCTTTTCATCCCGCATCTTCGTGTCCAAATTGAATAAGTTGCGTTACGAATTAGTCTCTCATCCTCCATTTCACCGAACTTAGCCCCCAGCGACTTTTCCGTATTCCCAAACTTGAAAAAAATTACTGGGAGAAAAAAGATTTGCCTCAAATTAGGAGGTCATCGCCACTATAGATGGCTATTTTCCAGACCTCGAAACATCCTACTTTTCCGGCAGCTTGAAGAGACTAGGGCACCGTTTCAAAATATGTATTAATCTTCAAGGAGAATACATCGAATAATAAAAAACCACACCAATACGATTTTTCTTGTCGATTCCAGAAACATTTCAGGTCGCATATTGCATATTGGAACTTCAATTTCTTGAATAGAATGGCAAGAAGTTCCAGTTTTATATATTTTAGTAGATACTACAGATGGGGTAGTTTTGGGATTTTCGGGGAGTTCTTTTGGTAACAGTTTGACGTATTAGGATCGGACAGGATTTTAACACATTTTTAATCGCACTGTTGTAACTGGTTAGAGGAGTTTTGTTTAAAAATATGTTAAAATCCTGTCTGATCCTAATACGTCAAACTGTCACTTAAGAGTCACCCCAAAGCTGCCAAAAAATTTCCTGCTGGTTTTCAACGCTTTTTAATAAAATAATCCAGGTGAACCGAAAAAATATTTAAGCATTTCATTCTTAGTTTTTCAAATTATTTATGCTTTCGATTGCAACTCACCACAATAAAATGCTTTATTTCAATATCCAGATTACAAGTTTATACATAACAATTTAAACGGCCTAACAACTTAATCGAATTAGCCCTAAACTTAATAATTTCGCCGCATTACATTGTACGTGTCAACTAAAACCCGTCCACAAACGCAAGGCAAACCGATCCGGACGTCCAAGCGTAATCCATCGAACAGCGCGCAATAAATCATAATTATTTTTACACGGCGTTAGCGACCCGGTGAGTTCTTTCAGCGCGCTCAGCCCGGTCCGATTTAATTAAGGTCCTATTATTCGCCATTAATCGTCCTATCTTTTATGCACAAATTAATTTCTGTCCGCCCGAAAATTTCGTTTACTTTGAATGTTTAAAAAGGCGTCCATTACTGTGCCGCTGCGCGTAGGCAAGGTTTCGGCTTCGGCCGCCGGGTTACGGCACCATTAAGTAGAAATTAATCATTGATAACAATGATTAGGGTAGTCATTATGTAGTGCTGCCGGTTAACGCTTTATATTCGGCCATATACTACCTTCGGGGGTGTGCGAGTCTCGACGTTAAATTCGGTAGTTTAATCCCTACGTATGTACATACACGCGTATATACAGTACAAGCGGAGGACCTATGGTCGGTGGTAGATATTCGAAGTTGTTTATGAGGAAAAGAGATGCAGGGATATTTTTGAGACGCCACCTGTACATTATATATAGATGCTGTATTATGATTTAATTTCAATATACACTCAGTGAAATTTCTATAGTTTCATATGAACTTTTGAACAGAATATTGGGTTTTCTTAATATCTTCGGCAAATTATGCATAGAAGTTAACGCTGAAGTACAAAGAAAAACTTTATTACATTTTATACAGAGAATATTTACAGTAATGGTAACGCAAAACAGGGAAATTTATATAAGCTCGCCGATTTAAATTACGTTAAGGATAGTAATCAAAAACTAATCCAAAGGCAGCGCTCATCGATATTTCGGTTAGCCTCTCCTGGTCGTGAAACCGCGTAAAAAATAAAATATAATTTAAATTTATCAATAACAAACAGACGTGTACAACAAATTTTATGCGGCAGTTAAGGTCTTCGATGGATAAAATAGCGACACATAAACAGGCAAGGCTGAAGTTTGCGTAAGATCATATGAGACGAAATCATGAGTGGAATAACGTCATACTTTCTGAAGAAAAGAGATTTAGAAGTTGCGATGAGTCGAAATTTTGATGGTGGTAGTGTAATAGCTTGGACGGCTTTTACCCATAACAACAAAGCCCCCATATGTTTTACTTTTACGCGAATGAATTCTAATTATAATATACAACATCTAGAACTGGTCATGATAGACTTTGGTGAACAACTGCCGGCGCAAGACTGGCTATTTTAGCACCACAATGCAACTGTCTATAATTCCAGTGATTTCATTAAGAGGGAATTAATTTATTGCAATGGCCTACTCACTCGCCTGATCTGAATCCCATTGAAAATCTTTGGGGGAATATTGGCTAGAGAGGTGTATGCCAATAATAGACAATACGATTATTATGAAAACCCGGATGTTTGAAGTTATTTTGAATAGAGGATCTAGCGCCCACTACTGCGTTTAGAAAGAGTTATAAATTTTATATGTATTTATTTTATTTATTAATTTTCGAGTTATCTTTATTGTAAATATTTTCTGCATAAAATGTAATATATTTTGATATCATCAGCATATGGTAATCCAGAGTAGGAAGATCTACAAAGAGAAGCAAATCGTTAATGAATAACAGGAATAGTGGAGGATCTAAGCTAGTGGAACACCGGCAGTCAACAAGAATACTTCAAAGGAATATCCATTTGCAGCAGTTTTGTCCAAGAAAAAGGGAACTAAACCAGATGCGGTCAATTTATGTATAAGAGTTTTATGGTCAATAGCATCAAAGGTTTCAGACTGGCCAAAATGAATTACGTCAACTTGGCCGCGCTTATCTAGAACTTCGCCAACATCTTATTGTGGCTAAATTAGTAGTTGGAACGTCATGAAATGAAACCATGTTGATTGCTAAAGAGTAAAGAACGAGCACTGTTATAAAAACTGATGTATTGCACTTTCTCAAAAACTTTTACAGAATTTGATGTAATAGATATTGGACTACAATTAGATAAAAGTGTAGTCACCCTTTATAAACTGGATTGATTCTGACCTTTTTCTAACGACGTGGGAAGCCTCTAGTTAAAATACACAAGTTAGTAGTTACTCGAGGAGAAAAGGCAAATATATACTTATTTACAGTCACGGATCAGAACACCACCAATGTGTTTTATGGATAAAGTAGCGATCACTTTATCATATTCTGTTACAAGTAAAATGGATAAAACAAATAAATGTTTGATAAGCGGCTGAAAATCATTTGGAGTATTGTAAGTTTGTTGCGCGAAGGCAATTGCAACATCTAACTCAATTCTAACTTATTCGAATTGTTTCTAAGAAAATCTATTTAATAAATTGCCTCTAAAAGAACGATGGAATTTAGGTGTAAGGTAATCTTACTATGGCGGATCTTCAGACCTCACCCCTCAACTACTTCTAATTAGTTGTTTGATTAATATCTTTGGCATTTAGTTAACTGACATTTGTAGATCATATTTACACAATATCAAGTTTGTATTTCAAAGTGTTGTTGTGCTGTGGCTAATTCTTGTATTGCGTGTCGTGATTGTTCATAAAAATGGATCCTGTAGAACAAGAAGCCGTAATAAAATACCTCCAGAAAAAGAGTATGATGCCAACTCAAATCCATAAAGACGTTATGGCAACTATTGCTGAATCTGCAGTTTCTTATGATATAGTCAAAAGCTGGCGTCGAGATTTTAAATGCGAAAGAACATCCCGTGAAAACCAACATGCCGATGGTCCTCCCATAATGGTAACAACAGACAAAACCATTAAAAAGGTACACGGTATCGTACTGCAAGACCGACGAGTATACATCAGGGACATTATGGAAGATATTGGCTTATCATATAATGTGGCGCACAACATACTGACTGAATTAGATATGAAAAAGATGAGTGCAAGATGGGTGCTCCAAATGTTAACCATTGATCAAAAAGAAATCGGGTCTTGATTTGTAAGCGTCTTTTAGAAAGGTACCAAGCAAACAAAGGGAACTTTCTCGGTCGGTATGTGACCATGGATTAGTCATGGGTGCACCACTATGATTCCTAGACCAAAGTGCAAAGCAGAGAGTGGAAACATCACGGTTCTCCTCCTCCACGTAAATTTAAGGTCGTGCCATCTGATGGAGAGGTTTTGCTATCTACATTCTGGGATACTCAAAGAATCATCCTGACTGACTATTTGCAAAAGGACTTACTACGCACAATTGATTTTTAAATTGCGAGACTATTAAAGAGAAACGCTGAGAAAAGTTAAGACACGGTGTGCTGTTCCATGAAGAAAATGCTTCCAGCCATGCATCTGGTATTGCTACGGCTGCTATACACCAAGCGGACTTTCAATTAGTGGAGCATCCGCCATATTCGCTGTATCTGGCTCCTAGTGATTACAGGCTGTTCACCAAATTAAAAGATACCTTTCGTGGGGCAATACTTTCCAATAATTATGAAGTGATCCAAGCTGTAGAAAGGTGGTCAGGGATACAGCATAGAGATTCACCCTCATATATCAAATGTATTTACTACGATCTTGTGCAGATTCCAAAAATTTAATATTTTTATTCAAGAAATCAATCTATGATATACCTGCAACGTATATCAACCTATGTAAGATGTCTTCATCTAAGAAAACGACAACAAGAACTTCACTGTATGTATTTCTAGTTTATAAGAGTATGGATCGTCTCATAGTAGTAAACGAGCGTTATCTAAAAATCGTCTTCAAATCCGCCTCTGCCAATACAGAGAACGTTATATTTTAGTTACGTACATGCAATCTTGAATAAGTTACGCTATTATCTCTCTCGGGAATATTCTTCCCATATCGCGAGCTTTTGTAGTCCGGAAGCGGGTAGTGCGTTGTTACATCACCGGGTGCTGACTCGAGCGATTCTAGCCGTTCTTTTTTCTTCGTTGCGCATAGTAAGTCTTTGTAATGGAGAAATGATGAGTGCGTTATATTACTGCCTTTATTACCAGGAAAGACCTTTGTTATCCAATTTTCTGACATCTAAAGCTGTAAGCTTGTAATAAATTTATATGCATTAATCATGCTCGGATGTAGTTATTATTCAATGGCAAGTTATCTTGCTTTACTTCAAAAGGAAATGGTGGAAAGGTCTTTATGAATAGGTCAAATGTCTAGATTACAAGCAGTAGTAGAAGATTATAATTATATTGCAGATATTTTAGCTATAAAATATCTAACAGTTGTAGCGATCTTGGTTCGGATTAGGCAATATTGTTTCAATAACAAATCTTGTTTATCACAACCCATGACGTATAGACTAAAGTATTATTTATATAGGAACTGCATTAGATGTTTGTTGTCAGTTCGGTGGCTTTATTTAACTAAGACGTCAGTAGTCGTAACGGTTGTCGGATTCCGCCGTGTCACTAGGTTTTTGTCCCTAACGTAGTGAAATCAGCAAGTTACAACTGTGTGTATGTCTTCGGAAAATGACGCTCTATTCAGTTGCAGATTTTTTTCAAAATAAATCTTAATTCACAGGTATAGCAGTAAACTCCACTCACACAAATTAATTAATTATGCGGAACGCAGTGTTTCGAGAGCACGTGGGCTCCCATTGTCAACCGTGTTACCGACTGAAAGTAAAAACTGTATCACACATGCAAATTATTTTCTACGCAGGCTCTAAAATTTCTAAACCATATGACTATTTACAATCTACTAGGTGGCCTTATACCTTTTACGGGAAAGGATGGACCGAAAGCGAACCGTATCTTTAACAGGGCCTATGGTAATAAATCCATCAAACTCGAGTGTGCAATTGGGCGTGGTTCTCTGTGCAATAAGTTTCTGTTCTTTTTCATATATACCGTTTCGTACGCGTCTAATTCTCTATACGAGTTCACGTTTTTAAGTAGTGTCAGATTTTTTAAATCAATCTTATGTCCGGATTTTACCATATGCCCTGCTACACTTGATAGTTCAGGTTTGTCAAAACGATAGTGTCTAATATGTTCTTTGAACCTCGTTTCGATACTCCTTTTTGTTTGTCCAATATAAACTTTCTCACAACCATTGCATGCGATTTGGTATATTCCAGACCTTTTTATCATCTCCGGTTTATCTTTGGGATTCCCTAAGAGATTCTTTAAGTTGTTTTTTGACACAAAAGACACGTTCATATTTAGTTGTCGGAAAGTTTTACTTAACCCTTTTATTGTTGGGTGAAAAGGAAGAGTTATACATTTCTTATTACCGGTGTTTGTTGATGTCAAAGTCGTGGAATTTCTGATGTGTTGTTTGCATTGGACCTTCCTTAAAATACGGTCGACATCCATAGAAGAGAAACCATTGTACCTCGCTACATCTTTGATATACTTTAATTCTTTGTCATACCTGCTCATCGGAAATCTGACGAGTCTATTGACCAGAAAACTAATCGCGGACATTTTTTGTTGTTCGCAATGGTGCGAATCAAACGTGATGAATCTGTTGGAATTAGTTTCTTTTCTGTAGATGTCTATTTCTAATTTATTGTTGTTGCGTATGACTAGAGTATCTAGAAACGGAAGGCGATTGTTCACTTCTTCTTCAATAGTAAACTTGATCGTGGTAAATTTTGAGTTCAGTTCTGCTAGAAAATCTTGTATGTTTCCTTTGTTGGTATCAAACACAGCGAAAATATCATCTACGTACCTAAGCCAAATTCTCGGGAAATATTTGGTTTCTTTTTTCAGGTTTGTTTCAAATTTGCTCATGAAAAGGTTCGCAATAAAAGGAGATAAAGGATTACCCATCGCCGTGCCTTCCACCTGTTCGAACCATTTTCCGCCTATTTGAAAACAATTTTGTGACACGCATAATTTAGTTAACCTTTTATATTCCGCGGTTTTCACGTCATCTACGTTATTTAATTTCAAAAATTCAACCAAATACTCCAGCGTTTCTGGAATTGGTACGCTTGGGAAAAGTGAACAAACGTCGAATGATACAAGGACTTCCCCATCTTTTAATTCAGTCTTTTCAATTTTATTTACAAAATCTACGGAGTTTTCTACACATAGGTTATCTACTTTATGGGGCAAGTTCTTATATTCATTCACTAGCCATTTGGACAATTTGTATGTTGGAGAATCAATGCCGGATACTATAGGTCTCATGGAAATACCTGGTTTGTGAATTTTTGGAAGACAATACATTTTTGGAATGGTAGGGTTTGAACTTGTTATTTTGAATTTCAGGTTATTATTGATTAAGTTGGGACAGTCCTTAATAGTATCTTTAGTGATTCTAATCATTGACGGTAGGGGGGTTTTCTTTAATTTTCTGTACGGTCCTGACGCTAATATAGTGTTGACGTGATTATAATAATCCGGTTTGTCCAGAATGACTATTTTATTTCCTTTATCTGCTTTACCTACTTTTGGAAGTTCATTCCGAACAATATCACAAATTCTGTGCAGGGTTCCGGCCCTACAAGTTACATGTAACATGTTTAAATACATTTATTTTAATAATTTTCCTGCCGTTGCAGAGCTAACAAATAAGAGGACATTGTGCCTTTAATTTTGGTCAAATTAAAAACAAAAACATCTCTACGCTTTCATTCATAACATTGCTCATACAATTTCAGCATTAATCTGATGTGTAATCTTGAAAGATATTGTATGGCGAAGGCGTATTTGCATTCGAAATATCAACCATTACATCTGTTACGCAACGATCTATCGACTGTTTCCTCAGCCCTCACACGTACTGGTTAGAAATACTGAATTTAATTTGTTGTATAACTTTGTGCTAGATTATGTGAAATATTGTTTTTATACTGTTGAAGGCTCAGATATTCGTCTATTTATATAACTTTCAGAAAATGGTTTTAATTTAGGTTTTAGCAGTTTTTGTAAAGGAATATTGACTGTAACAAATGACACGAGCTTATATAAAAGTTGTAGGGCGAGAGTTGCATAAAACTATTTTCATAGTATAGTACTGAATTGAGGCATTTTCGAAACTTTTCATCTACTCTGAATTATGCACACGTATTAATAAGTAATTGGACAAACAACCAAACAGAATAGCAGCTGTTCATATACTAGAAATAATGAATCGAGATGTTTGTCAGTATCGGTTTGTCGAACATCCATCCTCGAACGTCAGTGTTGGGTAAACAAGGATGGGCAACTCTAGTGGAGATAGGAAGTTGTAGGAACGCTGCTATCTCTATATGTTTGCTGCCTCACTTAACACCTAAGTAAACTGTCTCAAATTTGTCTAGTTTAACTATAATATTCGTAGGAAATTTTTTTCCATGAGTTCTACTTTTTCCATTAATATAGATGTCATATAAAACGTGATTCCGATCTTTTTATCTATTAGTTACTATTTTAGATATACAACAAATGTCAATTCGAATAGTATATGTCTTATGTTATCCCCGACTTCAATAAACTGCATTCAATGTATTACTATTAATATTCATTTTGTTTACGATAGAGTCCCGTTTGTTTATTTTTAGTGTTATTGGATATCTATCCAGTGACACTCAATTCGTAAGGCAGCATAATCGATGTAATTATTATATTATTATATATATTATTATATTATATTATAAGTGCCAATATATTTGACAAAAGTCACTAAATAAAAAATTTCACGCTGTCAATAAAGTATTATTTGTATTATCCATAAAATTTTCAATCTACCGATGTTAAACACAGGCAAACTCTATTGCCGTCTGGTTTAATATTCTACTAAATCAAATACAGAAGCCCCATAGTTCGCTAAACACCAATAACAGTAATATATAGCGGAAGCCGCATTGCAGAATTGTTTCCGCTTTTTTGGTCGATAATAAAAACAATACCAACTAAAAAAGGTACATTTTTAGAGTGTTTTATGCGTTTTCTCTTTCAGTTACTGCTTTAATAGTGAGTCGTATAAATATGGATTCGCTAATGTAGTTAGTATGCGAGATGCATACAGCATGTCCATGAAATAAAATGGAAAAGTATGAGAAATGGAAAGATCTAATTTGATTAGACCAAAATCCAAAATATTTTGCGAAATTTCCTTTGCAGAGGCGCAAAAAAATTAAATGTCTTTATTTATTACCTGAGCATGTTATTGAACCCTTAGCATGCTGTTTGAAAGATAAACAGTGTTATCTTGTAACCTTTATAACATCGACAGCTGTGTTATCGCAGTGGCACAGTTTGGGTATATGTTTGTGAGTTTGGTTGGATGGATATATGAGGTTCGTTTCATCCTATATATATATTTGAGGTAAGCGCCATAAATTCTCGGCCTGACAGGCCTATACAGGTTCAAGCGTGTTCAAACTCCGTCACAACATGCATGCTGATACACAAGGTCTACGTTGTAAATATGACGGTTCGAAGACTAGTAGTTTTTAGTAGCCAGCCAACCAACGTGGTTAGAGCATGAAAATGTCTGAAGTAATGAAGATTGTGTACCGCGCGGTTATCAAATTTTTAACAAAAGAAGGACAGGCCTAATCACATAAAACAACGTTTAGACGGCGTTTACGGTGATTCATCTCCTTCGTATTCCACTATATAAATGTGAGCAAAATGTTTCCAGCTGGGGCAAGAATCTCTGGAAGATGCTAAATGGCCGGGTGGACCAATTGAAGTGAACACCTCAACAAATTTCAACTATTGAAGATTTACTGCTAGAAGATCCCCGTTCAAAGTGAAGGAATTAACAGTGATAACAAATATATACGAAGCAAGTATTCGCCGAATTCTCCGTGACTATTTGGGTATGTATAAAATTAGTGCAAGATTGGTACCGCGACTTCTTTCTGCTCTCCAACGTGAACGTCGAGACGAATGTGCGCGGTCGTATGTACTGAGACGACCCAAAATCTATTTTGGAACCTATTGTTACAGGGAATGAAACAATTGCTCTGTTTTACAATCCTCTATCGAAAAGGCAGTCTATGGAATGGCAGCGACCTGATGAACCTTGTCCCGGAAAGGCGACAGTCGTTTAATTAACGAATAAGGTGATGGCCACAATATTCTGGGATAGTCAGGGCATTTTGCTAATTCACTTTAGAGAGCGCAATACAGATATGAACGGCACATATTATTCGTGGAAAAATTTACAAAAGGTGTTACACAAAGGTTGTTACACGCCAATGCTCCCGCCCATACTGTCGCTGTTTCACAAGCTGCCATCCGCGAATGTGGCTTTCAAGAATTGGAACATCAACTTTATGATTTTTATTTATTTTCTAATTTAAAAACGATATTAGGGGAGTTCATTCTATGGACGGCACATAGGCATGGCATAGGCGGCACATATTACAATATTCTAGAGTTTTCTTAGTTCTGACGTTCGTTCCTATATAATTACGCCTTTTCATTTCCCGTACTATTTTATTGTACTTCAAAGACAGCCTGTATATATATATATATATCTGTATATATATATATATATATGTATATATATATATATATATATATATATACATATATATATATATATATATATATATATATATTGTGGTGGAAAATCTCAGGTTCGTTAAAATTTTCAACTGAGTTCTTTGAATTAAAATTTTGACTTATTTGTTTTTAATTAAGTGAAAATGTTTTCTAAATTAAAATACCAAATGTAAAGTTCAAAAAAAAACAAATATATTGACAATTAAAAAAAGTATCTGTATATACCGCTTTTTTACAGAAGAAAATATTTTTACAGAAAACCCAAGGCAATCCCTGACTAGCTAAACTTGAAATATTCTAATTAATTTACGAAACTAAATATGAGATCGAAGGATAGAATTAATTTTTAACTTAAGAGATTCCACGTCTATACCCTTTGAAATCGTACTCACTGGCTCGGCTATAGGATGGACTGGCCTTCGGCTTCCAACGTAAGTATCCAGAACTTCCAAATTTTATATGTACTATCAGCTGATACACTTTATTATTTGATATAATACGAAAATATTTATAATTTTTCGGAGTTATATGAGAAAAATAACGACTTATTCTTTCTTAGGAGAAAAAAAATGCCAACATCTCTCACCTTTGTTCTCGATCTTCATCTGTCTGTTCTTCTTTTGTTTTATATCCAGGGCAACAGATTGGTTCGCCTGTACGTCTGTATGGTAGGCCACTCAGTATACACCCACATACTCGACATGTGTGATATTATAAAGGAAATTGCTGCCAGTCGTGCCATCCTTTCGTCGTAGGAGATATTTTGAAGATTATGAGTACAATTTCGGAATAATACATATTCATACAATGTAATTGAAATGTGTAAGTGCTGTATATTAAACGACTTTCAAAAATGAAATTTTGAAAAATTTATTTATTTATAAGAAATATGTTTACGAAAAGCGATATATAAGGTAAACGATAGTAAAGTTTATGTCTCCTCTGCAAGTGTTGTGAAGAAACATTGTGAATAATTAGTTATTAAAGGATACCCAAAGTATATATCTGTAAAACTTTTAAAAGAAACCTGTACAGATTGAATATCTGTGTTTAAAATTTCATAAAGAGGGAGTGCTGACGGTACTTCGCCTTCAACTTCTTACATCAACCAAAATAGAAATTAACGGCGCGCACCAAACAGTGACGAATAATATGTCTGCAATAGGTGAACTAGTAAAATTATAGAAGAAATTCATTGGTAAATAAAGGACAACAATTTATATCATTACAATATGTATATATATGACTCAAAGTACGTACTGTTTTGAAACAGAAAGGTACGTTACGTGACGTACAGTATGAGAGATTCTTTTATCATTAGCACTTAATAATTTTACATTCATCTCGGCGCCGCAATAGCTTTAGATTCAATACCGACTCTTTCATTCGAAAGTTTTACAGCCGAGAAAACCGTTTCGCGACGATATCGCTCGCGATAGCGGGGAGATGTAAGAACGCTCGTTAAACTTCACTCGACGTGCGGTGCATCATTATTAACGCACCGTCGCCCCCTCTAACGTTTGTGACTCGAGGATAAGACGATTTTAGATCGCCAAGATATGGCGCATCTATAAATTTAATACTCTGCCGCGTACATAAAAAGAATTTTAACAACTTCGTTCGTTTCATTGTTCTCGCATCTGTCTGGTTACTAACGTTCAAGTAGGTCTAGATATACAGGGAAACTGGTTTAACGCGACCGTTAAGTTATATATTTTATAAGAAGCGGAACGCTTAACTTGCGAAGTATACATTCATTTTGTATCCGCTAGATTTAGTAGGTGAAATGGGTCTATATATGCATATATACTTTTTCCCATTAAAGATATGTTCTTTTCTTTTTAACCAAATCTTAGCGCAGATTTATTGGGGTGACCTTAAACCAACCTTATTAGTCCTAAGAAACTAATTCAATTTACGTAATGGTATTTCATTTAAAAGAAGAAAAATACAACGCAATAGTTTTTGACTCGCCCTCGTAGCTTGTGTTAAAATATCTCTAATGCAAGTATCAGACAAATTCTCAGAGTGTTCTCGAAATGTGATACTTACGAGTCCATATAAAACCTGCATAAAGCAAAATACTTCGCAAAAAGTAAAATATTTTAAATACTGGTGTTGCGCCTTATTTGTCAAAAAGAATGAGGTATCGTACTATGCCTCAACGTCCGCAGGAGGGATCTTATCTATATGCCTAGGCATCATACGCGGCAATTTGAGAAACATCTGCACAACTATATAACTCGCTTCCCCTAGATGTCAAGGAATTACCATTTAATGTCTTTAGACGTGCTATTTATTATAATTTAATGAAAGAGCAACTTTCCGGCAAATAGATATTTGCAGTCTATCAGTATGTTTGATGTGGTTGTGAACAAATTATTTTCTTCATTTCTTCTTAGATCGTGGGTCATCGTTTATAACAGGAAACCTATTGATCGACTGAAGATAATTCAATTGGTAAAAATAGTGTATGCTTGTTGTATTTACTATTTTATTTGCCAATAAGATATTATATATTATCGATAAAAAGAACAATAATACATTATGAGTGATAGTGTAAGTTCATATTTTAGCTAATATTGGGAGAAATATATATTAGACGAATATACATACATCACTTTGAGAGGAAGAAGCACCTTTATTGCATTCCGGCAGTACCTCCATCGTTCGGTTGTTTATCAAATTGCAGTTCGCGTTCGATGCTGTATGTGCGCGTTGCTTACATACCGCCCTGTGCATAGCGTGAATAACTCTCGTCTGTATATTGCGATAGATGCGCTCGCCGTGCAACGTCACGTTCTCGCAACGTACTAAATCAGAATTACTAGCGTCCTGTTTAGCTAGGACTCGATGAGAATGTTTAGAAGTTCACCTAACTTTTTTCGAATAAACGATTCCTAGATCCGAAATTATTTTGAATTACGTCATAATTAGAATGCACATATAACCAGATTATTTTAAATATAATATGTAAAGAATATAGAAAAAAGCTCATAAAGTCGGTAAACGATTTTGTTGTTTTTCAAAGTATTATCTCAGGTGTCAGTATACTTTTAAGTATGTCCGCATCAATTTTTGGTTTTCAGTTATGAATGTCGGCGAGTCACTTTATGCAAAATAGATAAAGTTTAACCTATAAGTTCTAGAGTTTAACCACTGGATTCCAAAAGTATCTCCAGCAATCTTCGTACGTACACCTAGCATAGTACGGGCCAACCTGTCACACGTTTATGAGCTGTTACTAAACACACAATGGGACTCAGTGATCGGTTGTGATTCTGCTGATGATGTTTGCAATGAACTTTGCCCAATATTGCTTGATTATTTTAATAAAACTATTCCAAAGACGGTACCTAAGAACAATGTATTTCCACCATGGTTTTCTAATGAAACACGTAGAAACATTAAAATTAAGCGCCATTACTCAAAATGTATAGAAACAGGAAGTTACAATTGTATAAAACTAAATTCATGGTATATAGAAAATATGTTCAATTATCTGTTAAACGGGATTTCAATAATCATATTAGGTATACTGACATATCTATTTAAACCAACCCCAACAAACTTTAGCTTTACATTAATTCTAAACTGAATTCTACATGTATACCAAGTATTATGACGGACAACAACAACAACCTTTCGTCCCCTGAGATCACTAACGCTTTTGCTTCGCATTTTTCAGTGACCATGTCTAACGGCAACGTTACTATTAACAACCCCAATAACGATTTATTTTTTCTTGAAGAATTTAGTGAGAAAAATGTTTTACATGCACTGTGTCAATTGAAGGGAAAAGTGACAACTGGTCCTAATAATGTTCCTTATTTTGTTGTTACGGACTGTAGATTTGTGTTTTGTGGGCCGCTCCTTTACATTTAGAATCAAATACTGAAACAGGTAGTTTCTTCAAATTGTTCGAAAGTGTCTCGTGTTATTCATGTGTTTAAGTTTCGTGGAGGAATAATATTTGGGATTATTGCCCGATATTAGGTAACTTTTCTAAAGTTTTTGAAATTATGTTATATAAATATATTTATTCACACGTTGTTGCTAAACTGTCTCTAGAGCAACATGATTTTATTAAAGCCAGGTCAACGGTATCCGATTTATGTATATTTTCTCATGATATGTCTAAGGCTTTAAATCTACGTCTTTAGACAGATGTCCTTTATATAGACTTCACTAAGGCTTTCAATGGGGTTCAACATAAAACTTTATTACGTAAATTGCGTGTCTGGGGTATCTCTGACGATCTGATGTTATTATTGCAATCCTATCTGATCGGGCATAATAATTACGTTAAGTACTATGGTTTTCGGTCGGGCTTACATCTACCTCTTTCGGGAATACCAGAGGGCTCTGTTCTTGGACCACTTCTACTTATCACTTTCATTAATGACCTTCCTGATCGGCTTATCTTTAAATGCCTAATAAGCGGATGACCTTAAAATTTTTCATATAATATACTCCACTGCAGATTGTGATATTTTGCAGGGTGACCTGCTATATACTCATCTTAATAAGGATATTGTAAGAATATGTCAACAGTCTCTTAAAACACTAAGCTTTCTGCTTGTGGCTGCATATAATGCATTTGTTTGACCGAGATTAGAATATGATTTTCTATTGTGTGGAATCCGGGATATCATGAATATATGAATTTAGTTGAGATGATGCAGCGTAAATTTTTGAAAACCTTATATTTAATCTCGTTTTCTTGCAGCATAGCTATTTATACACTAATCTTTCAAAAGATTTTGCATTTATTTCTTTGGCAGATGGTCGTATTGCATCACAACTAATTTTTGCTACCCTTTTGAAACTTTTACATACAGAGACTTAACAGTAGAAATAGATAACTTATTATATTCGGGTGGCACCATTTTCAGTCACCTGTTATGTCAGTATGTAACAGTGTTATTGCATCTGGATTTTATTTGTTTAACTGAACTATCTACGCTTTGAGGCAACTTTTGTTTGAGCAATTTTCTCTTGCATAAGGAATGTTTACATTTTCGTTTGTTATCGGTTTTTTTTGGCACTACTCTTGTTTTATAATGGTTATCAATTGTTGGATAATTAACAATAATTATAATTATTAAATTAATTAAAAGCAAAGCCACAGGAGCAAAGTAACACGAAGATACAAAATCAGAAATACGACAGTCACTAATAGTTTAAATATCAAGCCAATGGAAATAATCATAGAAGAGAGACAACTGGGATGGCTTGGACATATACACAGAATGAAAGAAGATCGAATAACAAAGAGGATTTTTGAAGCCAAAATAAAGTGCAAAAACACAATACGTAGACCCCGAAACACCTGGAAAGCACAAATGTATAGAACATTAGAAAGAGGAAGTATGGGATGGATTTAAACCAAACTGGTTTAGAACAGAAAGCTACGTAAGACAAAAATAATAAAATAAAAACAATAAAACAAAAAAAAATAATAAAAAAATTAAAATAAAATAAAAAAAATAAAAATTATTATTATTATTATAGTTGAACCAAAAGCTTCATGAAGGTACGTGAAGATAAGCGAATGTTTCGTTTCACGACTCACATGCGCTTTACAGGAAAAAGAAGTGATTTATTTATGGCATACGTACTTAATTACACAGTAATATTAAGTGCGATATCCAATTATATCCCTAACAATGTCTCGTAATTAATACCATTTACGCCCCAGTTCGCGTAATTTCTTTTGAAAAGAATGGAGAGTCCTAGTAAGACCTGTTGGCTGATAGAAAGCCTTACTTCGCGAAAAATACCTCATTCGAAATCATCGTTACGAGTTCGGCAAGCGACTGGAACTTCAGTATATCGCGGAAAATCCAGTTGCGGCGTTGGTAATACGCGTCGGCTTTAAAATGAGCCACTCATAATGTTTTCGAACCGCGCGCTGACGGCGTGTCGCGGTTTAAATGGATGTCAAGCCGTAGAGGTTGGAAAGCGACGAGAAAACGAGCGACAGCGCGGTTTCGTCGTACTCTGCCGTCCGCCAGCCAACCAGCCAGTCAGCCAGCTAACCAACCAACCATCCAACCCTACAAAAGCGTGTGCATTAGTGCCGTCGCGCCGATTGTTGTCAAGTTGAGTCGATTGTTAACCGCATCCATTAGGGTTGTGTTTTGTGTGCCATCTGCAGTCATAGACGCTCTCTCGCAGTATACCAACGAAACGGTATAGCCCGCGCTAGATGCTGTGTACGTTGGAGCTTTCAGATGAACGCGAAAATAAATATTTTAAGGGAAATACGAGCTTCGCTGTCAGTATGATTTAATAAGATTGTCGGATGCTGTAACTGAAGGATAGCACAACGCTGCTTGGTAATTGAATGATCGGGGAATTGAAAAGAATACGAGGCTCGTCGTAAAAGTAATCAGAACGAATTTTTGCTGCTCATAACGGTGGCCTGCGTCATTGCAATGAGGATTAATAGCTTGCATGAGGGTCGATCCTAGAGTTGAACCTTGGGGTACACCTGAAAAAACATTCAAAGTTCTCGATTTATTATTTTCATACGTTCTGTTTGTCTACGTTCTTCCTAATAGGAATAAGCGCAGAAGCAATTGTTGTTCCTCAGAAAATCCATAATAATTGCACTTAGCAATGAGCAATTTATGGTAGACCGTGTCAAAAGTTTCGGAATAGTCAAGTAGTATTAGCACACTGCATAAATCCTTGTCCAAAGATAGCATAATATTATTCAAAACACGAGCAAGCGCAGATGCAATGCTGAAACCTTTTTGAAGACCTGCTTGATATCTTAACATCACTCCGTAAACTTTTCTGCACTTGTGCGAGAGCGACCTGAAATGTTTCCGGAATAAAGAGGTGGCGCAGGAAGATTGAAGTGGATACATTAGTCGGAAAGGGTAGCGTTCTTTATGGCAACTGTCAAAATTTCAGACGTCTACTGTCAATAGTTGTTGCTGAAGAGTTTTTTTTTTGTGTAGCAAGTTAGGCGATTTCTCAAAAATGGATAAAATAGAATTTCGTGCAGTGATAACAAACTTTTGGATGACCGAGAAAATGGCAACGGAAAGTCGAAATATTTTGCTAGAGGTTCCTGGCGGATGTACTCCATCATTTTCGACCATCAGTTTCTGGGTGAGGGAGTTTAAACGTGGTCGCACAAACACAAATGACGAATGGCGCAGCGGACGTCCAAAAACCGCGAACAACGATAAAGTGGTCGACAATATTCACGATGTCGTATTAGTCGATAGCTGATTGAAGCTGCAACAGATAGTAGAGACCACAGGTATATCAGAATGGGTTGGAAAAAGTTTTCGCCGCGATGGATACCGAGTTTGCTCACAGCGGAGCAAAAAAGAAATCGGGTGACCGTTTCGGAGGTGTGCCTGGCCAGGATCCAACGCAATCCAAGCGATTTCTTCATGCGTTTCGTAACCGTCGAAGAGTCTTGGATCCATTACTACATACCGGGGACTAAGGAACAGTCGAAGCAGTGAACTTTTCCTGACGAATCGGCTCCAAAGAAAGCAAAGACCGTTCCATTAACCAAAGGGGAGATGGCGACCATGTTTTGAGATTGCCAATGAGTGATCCCAATTGACTATCTGCAGAAGAGAAAGACGACCACGACTGCAACGATGTATTAACTCGATTCGATGCAGTATTGAAGGAGAAAGGGCTTCGTTTGCAGCGGAAAAAATGCTGAACTTGGATAGTCGTCGGTTAATGTTGTAATAGGCATTAGAAATACTAATTATTAACGCTATGGATATCTTAATATCATTTCATAAACTTTTTTGTACTTTTAGTATAAGACGTATGCGAGGTTGCCGCATCGTAGAACCCTTCTTGGAAAACCATTACCAACTTCATTCCCGTAATGGCTGTTAGGGTACATTAAGTACAATATCAAACTACTATTAATAACCGACATCAACTTGAAAATATTTTTAAAGAGGCACATCCCCCTTCAGCGCGTATAATAAACGTCAGGATGTGTAATTCCTGGATTTCCTTCCGGCGCCAGCATCGAGCCGAAGAAGGGGGAATGCTTTTCATGGCGTGGCGATTACTTACACGCCCGTCCATAAAGCGTCGAACATTAATTCATGAAATCGAACATCGGTAATAAGCAGACCGGATACATAAGTTACGTTTCCGTCTGGCGCTAGAGAAGGGAGCGAAAGAGGAATTTTTATATCGCGATATTTTACGAGATGAGCAATCGGAGGGAAAAACCGAACCGATACTTCGCGTTAAGCTACTCTAAATGTAGCAATTTATTTCCGCACCCTAGTATCCTCTTTTTCGAGGGAGGGGAAGGCGGAGGAATGGAGTAGGTTATTTTCTTCTCGCAAGGTGTTCGTACCTTCGCCTATATGTATGTATGCATGTATGCGTACTGCGGATGCCATTTCGAGGGGCTCGTCTCGGCGAAGCACCGTCATAATTCTACTGATAGGAGACAAATTATCGCATTAGGTAGATCGGTTTTTATGTGAATTCACGCATAGGTTCGTGCTACAACCTCTTCCTTTAAGGATAATTTAGTAAACTCGTAAGGACTGTTCAAAGATGATCAATAACGTCGTATAAATTGTTCCTTCTTTACGAAATCTACTGTTAAGGAGGTGAAACAAGCTTAATATAAGTATCTTAAACTATCTCCAAACTTTTTTCAAGTCTCCTAGCTTCATCTCGCTTTGAATTGTAGGGCTTAAATAATTTATAGTTTCTTTAGGTCTTTTATGACAGAATCGTATGTGATAAGAATAATAATTTGGTAATAAGTGAACTATTTCTGAAATTGGACCGTGTCAGGTATAGGAGAAAAATTGAAATAAAGGTAAGAGGAAAAACAAAGAAAATAAAAAGTGAAAAAAGGCGAAAAAACAGTAAGAGAAGGAACGAAAGAAGGGAGACGAAAAAAGAAAAGAAAAGAGAAAGAAGTTTCGCCTCCGTCATAGAAGGCTTCTTAAGGAGACAAAATAAAGGACAACATCAAAGTGGCACGGTATCTGGTCGTGTAAACCACGCTAGAGGCGAAATCACTTCGGAAGGAGGTAGAAGACGGTAGATTTGATTAGTTTAATTAAAGGTGATGTTGCACTGCGTCTTACTGATCTATTGTGCTCCCTCATACGAGTTGCAAGCTGCTAGGGTTTGCCTACACTTATAGCTTCCCATCCAGTCCAAGAGCTTTAATACATTGCAATAGCTGTAATGGTTTCAGAGAAGGTATTTCCACCTTATCTATGACGTCTTTGCCAAGATGGTTGGTACGGGTCTCTATAATGGCAGTGCAGTTAGATGTGAGGTGTTCCGGACTTTTAGCCTCTGCCCCACAAAACCTACAGTCGTTATTCTGTTTCAGACATATCCTTGTCATGTGTTCTCCAAGGTGACAACGCCCTGTAAGAAAACTTTTGAGAACACGTAGTCTGTTTCTACTTAGTTCTAGCAGTCTAGCTAGTCTTTGGTCTTTGCTTATTGAAGTTTCCAAGGGATACCTTGGAATGTCTTAGACCAGGAAGATTCTCCCAAAGAAATGCTCTGAGCCTCTCCTCTCTATCTTTAAGTTCTCTTTTATAGGTGCTCATCCCTATACCACAGAGCGGCTCCGGTCCCACAAACGAGGTGGTGTGGAGGCCTTTCTGCTAATAGGTTAGCTTACTCGTTGCTGTTGATTCCAGTCTATCATGGTACTCAGCATAGTGCAACTGTTTTCTCTGCCTAGGTTGTAATAGCTCAACGCCATTATGGCTGTTTGACAATCGGAGAAAATTGCAATGCTTTGCCTTCGATGGTTCTTGTCAAGGCTCAACTGAGTACATCTTCCAATTGCGTTGATCTTCGCTTGAAAGACGCTAAATCCATTGACTCTTAACATTTGGAATATTTGGTTCCTGGTCCAAATACCCCTGCACCTGTTCCGGTCACACTAACTCGACGTGTTAACCACACTAGAGGCATGGTTTTCCCCCTTATTTTTTCTCCTGAAGAAGCCTTCTACGACGGAGGCAAAACGTCGATATCCCTCCCTTCTCTTTTCTTCTCTTTTTTCCTTTTTTCTTCTTTTTCTTTCTTTTTTTCTCCCTTGTCTTACTCTTTTTTTACCTTCTTCTTTTTTCACATTTTTCACTTTTTTCTTTCTTCTTATTTTCTTTGTTTGTCCTCCTACACTTATTCAATTTTTTCTCTTATACTTTGTTATGACACGGTCCAATTTTGGAAACAGTTCGATTATTACTGACTCTGGCCGTGGAAGCCTACGTATTCATTTCAATAATAACTTGTGTTACAAAATCCCCATTGTAGGTACCAGACAAATTCTCAGGATGTCCCCGAAATGCCAACATATCTTACGTTAAACCTAGTGTGATACTTACGACGTCATTTAAAACTTGCATAAAGCAAAACGCCCCACAAAAAATGAAATTCCAAAAAGGAAGAGCAAGCAGATCAAAATAGAACGAATTATATGGAGGAACATCAACTTATACACAAAATCAAAAAAGTCAGTCAATTTAGAAATTTATTTTATATTGAAACTGGAAGGAAATGACTAAAATTGATGTGGGATATATACGGAATGCTAAATAATGCTAGCTTCTTTACTTCTTACAACTCAGTGCAGTTACATCTAAAATGAAAAGTTACCAGGCTGATTGCCATAACAAAGCAAGCCTTTAAAACTCATGGCAAGTATGGAAGTGGATATTCTTTCTTTGATCTTAGGAGAAGCACTATTACAATCAACCATAATGATAAAGAAACAAGAACGTAGTTTTGAAGTCGACCTTACACCACGAAAAAAATCTAGTACCAGAAATTGCAAAAAAATCGCAAATGATGTTAGATTGCAGCAGACGGAATTGTAGATATTCTACACCAAATTATAACCACATAGACTTATGAGAATAAAATAAGTCGATTGTATGTTTGATACCTTAGCTTATAATATCTTTGTTTCGTGGAAAAGTACAGATTGAAGTTGGAACACAAACAAGAACAATAAAAAAAAGAGTAATTTTAGAAGAATTTTCCATACAACAACACATACAAAGTACAAGGCATATGCCCAGAAGAGCAGAATCGCGAACAATTACTGTAAAATACACCTATTGTAAGTTTTATCCTTTAACTAGAGACAATAAAGCAGATATAGTGTGTCATAAGCATGTTTGCAAAACTGATAGCACATAGTTTTATTCAAAGTGTAAACCGTACTACTAAAAGAAATAGTTGACCATCGTATAGCAGACACAATCATCCACAAGCATCTCTGTACACTCCACACTACACAAATTAAGTATTTAATAACATCTCACTATTGATTGCTTAATTATAGAACTCCTTAAAGAAGCTAAGTATAACAAACTCCCTTATTTCTCCTTCTTTCCCATTATAAGAAACTTAAATTTAAAGTAGACCGATTCTAATTGCTCTAGAATCAATAAAGGTGTTTAATTAAGAAGTATGTGTATTTAGCTACCTCATACAGCTAACCGCTGCAGCCTCGATAAAACAAGTAGCGAAGTTAACTGCGGGGCATCAGCGCCTGTAATTGTTGCAGAATGTTAGGATAATCTACTTCATTATTCAAGGAGAAACTTTCAGTTCGTCGCGTACTCTTTTGCTTGTATTCTGTGGTCGACATATTCCCCACGGTTAAATATTTAACGCCGAGGTAGAATTACATAGTACACTTCCGAATGTGCTGTAGAGATAGAGCTTGTCGTAGAGAATAGTTTCATTTGTGAGTGAAATTTCTTAACTGAAATATCTGCAACTAATTTTACACGTTGTAGAATAGATTTTCAACTTTCATTGTTCAATTTAGTAGTAAGACAGGAAAAGTAGGGAAAATAAATAACTTCGATGAGTACAGATGTGGCAAATAGATGACTACAATGTCCCTTGTAAGGCTAGAGAAGGACCAACTAATAGGCTATTGTATAGGGAAATTCTATTACTTAGAACACATATGAAAGGTATAATAGTTCTACATTTTTCAAAACCTTTCCTCCCTGATTCTACTTTCATCTCCAATTCCATAGAACATAAGATTCGATTCAAGGACAAATAAATGCATTTATTAAGTGAAAATATGTAAAAGTTAACGGAAAACGTTTGTAATAATTAAAGAAACGGAAGAAAGTTAATGTAAATATCTTAAATATCTAATTACAATTAATCAAGATTACAACAGCACGTAGAAAGAATTTTTTTCACACTTACCAGATATCCCGTCGTAAGTCCACCATTCTTGCCAGTTGTCACAACCAGCTGCAACAGAAAAAATAACACAATTAGAATTAATAATTTCAGACTATTACAAAGGTATTAGAATAGACAGTGTTTGAAAATGAAATTAAATCATATAAAAATTCACTAAAATCAAATATTGATAAGGCCCAATACTAAATTTCAAATTTTCAACGTCTAAATTAATTCTTCAAAGGTAAATTCAGGTAAATTGTCGTCCTCCATGGTATGTTGATTTTGTAATTTCCTGATAGCTTCGAATACTTCACACTCATCAAACAAGGTGATGTCGATCAACAAATCGCTCTTACTAATAATTGGCATAGTCGATGTCGTCGATGGAATGTAGTATACAGATTGGAAATATTTCGGGAAACAGTTCACTATAGATGCGGGAGTGCACAGCATATCACCGTCATCATTCTTCATATTATTGGGAACTCCAAGGTTGCGTCTCTTTGAGGATACAAAATGACCAAAATGACCGTAGGTTGTTTTTGATTTGATTTCGTATTCATTAATTGCTTTTCACAAGCTTTCTCAGATCATTGTAACTATAAAGGTCCTCCATAAATTTGAATCTTCTATATTCCAGACGACATCTATGCTTTAGTTCGATATTGATTTAACACCTATTGATTTATCACGGTCCATTTCGAACAGTGTTGTTCACTTCCTGTACTGCTGATCAAAATAATATTCAAACTGAACTGTTGTGAGTTTAATAATCGCAGTAAACGCTCGAGCCGGACAGGAACTACCCCTAAGAGAGGGAGGGGATACAACAAAACCATTACCTGCTTGGTCCCATCGATACATACGATGATTGCTCCTAAAATGCTTAATTACTTCTTGCCTTCGTAATATTTTAATTATTTGAGGTACAGATGTATTTAAGACAGATCTTTATTACGATTATCATCGTTGAATGCAATAAAGCCTATTAAATTAAAGTACAGTAAAACTTTTTCCCTTGGCCAAACTTCTATGGACGGCAGTGTAAATGTATACCCAAAACTAAAAGAATTTACGATATTTCCTTCAATAAATCTTTACAAACACCGTCATAATCTGTTGATAAATGTACACTACACTACAGTATGACAAAACTCTTGTATCCATATGTTTTATTAAGCTATTCACAAATTAGAATTCCAAGAACAAATCTGAAGACGTTACGTTTCCATTTGCAAATGGTGCACTTATAATACATGTGATATAAAGCTCGCATAAGTCAAGACATCTCTCTACGGCAGTAGCAGTAATTTATATCACACGTAAGAATCACTTTCACGCGGTGACGTTCGCAATAAGAATGCTCGACGACGAGAGAGAACAGCTCGTCTCCTCGCTACGGCACCACTCATTCATCTCGTTCAGGCGCTAGGCCGGGTAATTACGAGGCACGGATTGGATGGAGGCGCTTTAACGCACAGTTTTCGCTTGTTTTGCTTCCGCTCGTCGGCTCACATTGTCACCTACTTTAGCAAGGGGCGAAGATTAGTGGGGAATAATGAAGCGATTGCGGTATTACGGGGGCGCGTAATGAAGTGGTTGTTTTGGAAATTGCCGGGCGCTTTTAAACGGACTTGTAAAAGACTGCGTTACGTGTAGATAGAATTATTTCATATGGGAATGGATGTATGAAATATGAAGTGATTTTCTTTAATGTCGTTAAATTTTAAGCGATTAAAGGGTTGGTGTTGAAAAGATAAAATCGGCACTAGTAATTTCGCAGTAGGATTTGGTATTTCTTAGTTTCTTCTTTCAGCTACTTTAAATACCGAGGTAACATGGAAAGTACAAACTTAAAGGAAAACGATAGACTGAGGACGACACCCAGAAACCTGTTTAACCTCCAAACATTTTATTTATTGAATTAAAGCAATACGGCTAACAAGAAAACACAGGGAACTTCGCAAAAGCGGATAAAATCGAATGTCGTGCAGTGATAAAACACTTTTGGATGTCTGGGAAAACGGCCACCGAAATTCGAAATAATTTACTTGAGGTTCATGTCGGATGTACTCCATCATTTTCAACCATTAGCTTCTGGGTGAGCTAGTTCAAACGTGGCCGCACAAGCACAAGTGAAGAACCACGCAGTGGACGCCCAAAAACAGCTACCAACGATGAAATGGTCGACAAGATTCATGATGTCGTATTAGTCGATTGCCGATTGAAGCTGAAAGAGATAACAGAGACAACATCTCTTAAGAATGCGTTGGCCATATCATACACGAAATTTTGGGTATGAAAAGGATTTCGGGTATCACGTTTGCTCACACCGGAGCAAAAACCGGAGCAAACGAGTGGACTTTTCCGGGCGAATCGGCTCTGAGGGAAGAAAAGACCGTTCCAACGGTCGGAAAGATCATGGCGACCATTTTTGGGATTTCCAAGATATGGTCCTCTCGACTACCTGCAGGAGGGAAGGACGATCACGAGGCAATACTACAACGATTTATTGACCCGATTCGATGCAGTGTTAAAGGAGAAACCTCCTCGTTTGCAGCGAAAAAGTTCTTTTCCACCACGACAATATATCGGCTCTTTCATCCCGCATCGTTGTGTCCAAATTGATTGAGTCGCGGTACGAATTAGTCTCTCATCCTCCATATCTACCGAACCTAGCCCTCAGCTACTTTTTCCTATTCCCAAACTTGAATAAATCACACGGAGGAAGGAGATTTACCTCAACTGAGGAGGTCATCGCCGCTACAGATGGCTATCTTGCGAACTTCGAAACATCCCACTTTTCCGACAGCTTAAAGAGACTCGAGCATCGTTTGAAAAAGTGTATTAGTCTTTGAGGAGACTACATCGAAAAATAAAAATAAGAAACCGCACCAATACCGTGTTTCTTCTTGTCGATTCCGGAAATATTTTCGGTTGCCCTGGTAGTATTTCATCTGAGAATGTTCTCACAAAATTTTTACATATTCTAAATCTGTAAACCCCTAGAAGTTCTACCATTGAAGCTGTCTTTTTCGGAATTGTGAAAATATCGACTTTTCCACCTTCTTACGGAACAAGTCTGCATGTTCATATTCTTCGTCATATTCACTTACTGATTTAATGAATTTCGATTCATGTGGACCAGCCGAATCTTCAAATTGTACTACAACATCTGTTTCAAATATGAAGGAAGCCTGCTCTTGAGCACTTACAATGATATTCTTTAAAAGATTGTGTAGCTTGTTTTTCGCGTGTTATAGATGTAATAACGATATCTGCAGCAAGGAATGTTGTATGTAGCGAATTCAGAAAATTAGCAATGTTCACTTTAACAGTTACTGTTCTACAATCAAATCATAAAACGTAGTCATCGTCAATAGACTCTGAACTGTAACTCTTGTCTTCTCTTGCCCTATATGTGCTCATCTGGAAAGAAGGCAAGGATCTATAACATATGAGATACCCAAATACTTAATCTGGATAAATAGCTGTGGATGAGCACTACAGATACCTGTTTATCTCCACTAAATTCTTTAAGTTTGTAGGTAATATCTCAGAGCAATCATGAATTCCGTACATTTGCGATACCAAATTGCATACGTTCAAAAATAAATAACGCAATATAATGCATAATTGATTTAAAAAATATTAAAGATATTTAAATAAACACATTACCTATGATTTTTCTTTCGTATCATAATACATCAAATCAATATGTACAATGTTGTTTTTTTTCCTGTAAACTGACTTATTTTGTAGTACGTTTAATATGTATGAATAAATTTTGCATAACCTCTTTTAACCCTTAACCCTAATTATTTTATTTAATTTACATTTTATTAATTAAAACATTATTTATTTTATTTTATAACCCTCTGTTGCGCAAATAGAAATTTTCAGATTTGAAATAAATATGGGGAGTGGGCGATGTTGCCAGTAAACAATAACTCTGAGAGAGATACTATTGGTAAAACTACAATTTACTTGCAATTTTCAATGTAATTAAATTTCTGAAAAAATATCGGTCTAGGAGGGGACTTGAACCCAATATCTCTATATCTCCGGTATAGCGTGCTAAACCCTTGCACCACGAGGCCATTGAACCCAAGTCACCTTAAATCCCCCTAGATGTCACGATGCCAGTAGATATCTTGTAATATCTCACGGACACTATATTATTAAACAGCAAGTGCGTAACATTTAAACTAACATCCATACTAATACTAATATTAATATGAATATCAATACTAAACCACCGTTGATGTTGGGTTCAAGTCCTCTCCGAGACCGATATTTTTTCGGAAATTTAATTACGTTGGAAATTACAAGAAAATTGTACTTTTATCATTACTAATGTCAACGGTGGTTTAGTATTGATATTCTTATTAATATTAGTATTGGTATGGATGTTAGTTTATTGATAGTATTATCGCTATCCTTTAGTACTAGTAAAATAGATGAATATTTATCTTAACGTTCTGTTGATATGTCTGGATACTTCCGCCACTAGGGCACTCCACCCTCCAAAAACTGTTTGGTGCAAGGGTTTAGCAGCTAAGAATGTTACCGTTGTTCTTATATTACACTAGTCTATAAACCCACCAAATTTCATTTAAATCGGTGAGATACACTTGCCCGTGTTGCCATGTAAATTTCTTCTTGTTATTGCAATAATTCCGTGATTTGACTCAATTTGTTTAAAATGAAGTTGGATAGAAACTGCACTGGCCAACAAATACACATTTTTTTCTGCTGACGAAGGTCTGATATTTATTTGTAACTATTTTAGGTGTGCTAATGCCAAACGCTACGGAAGTTGTTACGTGCGCAATTTTAATTTGTTACTTCTCTTAGATAAAGAAAAGATAACTAAATAAAAAAGCTAAGATATAACTAAATGATGATAAACTTAAAGAAGCCGTTAATCAGTGGTTCAAGAACTTGGTGGTAACTAAGTATGTAGAAGGCGTAGAAATGCTAATAAAACGGTACGACAAACACCTAAATTTGAACGGGTTGATAAAAATCAATTCTTGCTAATAGGAAGAATCACACTGTGTCCAATTTCTCTAGCAGAAAACTTCCATCAGCAATAGCGATTTAATAACTGCAGTTTTCCACTTTTTACGAATTGTGTCTAATGTATTAAATCATAAACCTGTTCTTTCATTCTAATAGTACTTATATTTTTACACTAGAAAACTTTTCTAGTTGAATAAACCATCGCTACGCCCCCTCGTAATATAAAACGAAATATCGTTACTACTACCCTAGTTACTAAATTTAGCCGGATGGGAGAGAATATGGAAACGGTTAAATAACTGAAACATCAAAAGTCAGTAATAAATGCGAGCTTTTCAAACTAAAAACGACAATTTTAGGTGGTAACAGAAATGTTGCACCTGCGGAACAAAAAATGAGATTTTTTCCGTGCAAAAAAAAAAACATCGCGCAGCCAATTACTACGGAATTGACGGCGACGTGTCGTATATGTGGGAGTTTGTGCAGCGGTCTGTTTAAATTTTCATTTCCAACGTCGACGACGAAATTCACAATATTTAAATTGAATAAATCACTGTTACGTCAAACGGACTGAAATCGCAGCGAATGCAAACGAAAATTTCGTACGAGTGGCAAAAGTCGATTCAAAATACTGAAATGAAATATAGGGTGAGTCACTGTTTGAAAGTAGTAGAGGCGATAGTTTCTTTTACCATTTAAATCCCTAAATTTAATAATAATGAATGTTTATTCATTTGTAAGTTGTTAAAAGGAAGAAAATTTCTATCGTATTCACCAATACAATGTCTAGTCTAAAGTTGAGTTCTTGAATGGAAATTTTAGTCTTTAGAAAGCGAACTTCGAGTCGTTTTATGACGGAAAATTTCTACACATCTATATTTGTAAATATTAGGTGACTAAATAGGTTCGTGTCATAATGTTATAGTAAAATACATATTTAAGGAACAATGCCGCTGTTATAAAACTCTATGGATTTTGACTAAAAAAAATTGACGGACTGCATTTATTACATCAAATGTCAGAAGAATATGGAGGGTATGGTAACGTTTTCTAGCCAAATCCAGAAATTTTCGTCCGGGTCAACATTGTGGTATGCAGTGTGGCGTTATCCTGTAAGAATACCACTTTTTTTGATTGACTAAAGAAGGGGTTTTTTGAATGAGTATCGCTTGTATTTACTGTAGCTGTTCACAGCGAAACTCATAATGGAACATTGTAGCTGCTGTCGACCAAGCACACAATAAAATCTTGTTTAGGTGCAAAACAGCCTTGGGAGTGGGTGGTATTGTATCACTAGGCAACAACCAGTGATGTGAATGCTTAGAATTTAAGTGCAATATCTACTTTTTATCGCGGGTTAACAATTGATCAAGAAATAGTGAAATGTTTGCCGAAGAAATGGTAAAACGACTTAATTTGTTATCATCAGACAATTCATATGGGAACAATTTGCTTCATTTTCACGTTTTCTTTTTCTAGGTGATAGGGCTCTAGGTGCAAACGAAAGACTTCGTCGCTTACATTGAACCTTTCTGCAAGCTCTAGGCACGTTGTACTGAAATTAGCCTTTACAACTTGTGTAAGATCCTTGTTTTTAATGATCTACGATCTCCCAGAGCGTAAATCATCGATCAAGCTGATACTATGATTCTAACAGGGTTTATTTTATTCATTCACGTAATTTAATGATTCTATAGGTCCACAGCAATTCCCGAGGATCTGAAATACGCCGATTGCGAGTCCCAGACTATAGCGTAAGTTGATCTTTAGAAGCACGAATTGGATTCTACTCAATTCAAGGATGCCGCATGCCTTATTAAATTAGAATTTCAATAGATAATCATATTTTCAAGCTGTTTACATCCAAAATAACGAACATCTAAAGCTATCTCTTTTTTTACTAACACAACTACCTACCTATCTGTACGTGAAGAAAGGTGGTTCAAAGTTGAAGTGGAAAATAAACAGATGTGTATATGTGTTGACAAAACGACAGATCGAAAAAGATTCTATTTTATGTGTTATAGTACGTATACTGGAACCTCTTGAGGCGAGGTTTCCGCTCCTATGGGCTAGTGAAAGATTAGAAGAGTGTACTGGTGAAGCCATACGATGCTGTGCTGCAATAATTTCAACTTTTAGTTGATTAACAGTTGATGTTTAAATGATTGATGTTTTTAAAGAAGACTTCTTCACTTCGGGTTTTAGGCACTTTGCCTGTTACGATACCCATCTATTATTTGCTCTGCTTACACTTCTACTTCCTAAACATCTATAAAATCTCGCTCCCTCGGGTAACCTCGCTTGCAATCATTCCACGTATTCTCCCCCCTTATTTTTGTAATCCTACATTCTCTCATTTATGTTGAAGATGTTTAGTTCTTTTCTTATATCTACATTTCTTATTCTATTAGATCTTGTGCAATCTTTCGTTCCTCTCGAAGCTGCTTTCTTGTTTTTTCGTCGTGGTCCATGGTTCACTACCATATGAGAAGGTTGACACTGCTAAAATTTTATTTGCGTATCCTTTCTTGTTTTGATTTTTAACATTCTGCTGATTATCCCGAAAATACGTGTAAATTCATTCAGTTTTTGTTCTATGTCCTTGTTTCGATCATAAACTACATCACAGCCTAAATACATAAAGTATCTCACCTGTTCCAGTACAGTATTATTTATCACTATTTTTGTCCTAATTGGATATTTGCTCAAGAAAGCCATGGTTTTGATTGATTTGCTGATATTTTCATTTCATAGTTTTGACAGATTTCTATAATGGTTATATTCCTTTCTGTAGATCATTCTCTGCTTCTATTAGGAGCACAAATTATCACTATATAAGATAGAGTGAGGGTAGTGTTCTCGTCTAAACGTATTCCTTTAGGGCATTTCGTTTTCCATTCCTTTATAAGGGCATCAATATAGTGTATGTTAAATAATTTTGGCGACAGACAAGGGTCTTGTCTAGCTCCTTTATTTGTTGATATTTCTCTAGTTAATCTTCCGTCTATATCTACCATAATTCTGGTGTCAGTGTATATACCCTGTATAAGTCTTATTAAGTGATGTAGATATCCCTGTTCTTTCAGGACCTTAAGTTACATCTGTTTACATTTTCGAAAATTTCCCCCAAGTCTATAAACCCTATGTGTATTTCTCTGTTGTATTCTCTGAGCTTTTCTATAACTTCTTGTATAGTGAATATTTCATCAGTGATGGATCTACGTTCCCTGAAGCCCATTTGTACTTCTTCTATTAGGTCTTCTGCTATAATTTTCCGCCAGTTATCTAATATTTTGGTGTAAATTAGCTGATTTGTGAATAATATCGAACAACGAAACTACTTTCGTTTTGTTTCCAATCATCAGCGATAATACTATTTTTCCACCATTTATTAAATACATGTAGAAGTCTTAGTATTGTATAAGTCCTTTGTTCTTCCAAGGCTCTGCGTTGATGTCATCCATATCGGTTGATTTTCTGTTTTTAGTAGCCGTCAAGTCTTCTGTCAGTACTGTTAGGTCTATAGGATCCAAATCTTTTCTGTCTACTTCTTGTATTGTTGTGTCGTAAATATTTTCCTTGTACCAGAGCTGCCCATAATCTTTTACCCAGTTCTTCTCGTCTATGCTGTTTATACGATTATTTAATGATTTCATTACTTTATAACCCAGGTTTTATCTTCTATGAATGTCATTTTCGATAGTACTTGTAAAAGAAGACTGTGAAGGATCTTTACCTGTGCACAAAATATTGTAGAATGTTTCTCCTAAGGTAAATGGATTAATTTCAAAAATTAAAGCAGTGTTTCTCAAATCATCCCCGGTATCCCCAAACTATCAGAGCCAATTCTTATACGTTGGAGAATATGGTTGAAAACGGCTTACACCAATTATAAAGGATTATTTACGCAATAGAATAATTGGAAAATAATGGGTTGCCGTTAGTACAGTCAGAAAAATAGTGGATAAGCTGAATTAATTGCTGCACAATGTAACCAACGCAGAAAAAATAGCGTAAGAGAAAAGGTCGGTAGTGTTATAAAAAAGAATTCCAACTTTACAAAGTTATGACAAATTTGTAATGCTGCATTTGCACATTCATTTCAAAGGTAATTTGAAATAACGCGCGAGAGCATGTAGGCACACAGAAAGAGCTCTAACTGGAATCTATAAATTTAACGATATTGTAGCAATAAACTGGTTCCAAATACTTCTGCATTCCTCTTTTAAATATAAAACGTTCTTTAATAAAATACATTCTTGTCTGCTCTTTAACCTTGTCTACAGCCCGTTGCCTATAAATTCTTCCCCGCGTAATAATTAACCATTCATACGATATTGGTAGTTTCGGATGGAACTGGTAATTACGTATAAGCCGACACGTACAAAAGGCTTTCTATTTAAAAGCAGTCTACCGGAGTTTTCCAACCGGCCAACATTAACGCAAGCGATTGATAAATGATAACTTCTCTCGTCGCGTTGTCAATACGCTTCTATTATTTCCAGCTACGACGCGAAACGTATGAATAACGCACGATGAAAAAAAAGGTGCTACCACGACGAACCATCCTCTACCACCCGATTATTGTGTTGCTGTTGGAAAAAAAACGCCGGCCCCCGCCGCCAGAGGGCTTTTCGCGATGACGGAACAATGACAGGCCGCCAATTACAATCACCAGCATTGACTGACACCTACGAGAATGGAATTCCTATTATTTATCAAAGCGTGCCGTGGCGGGTGACGTCGTAGTCGTTAGTTTTCGACGCCCAACCTCTCCCTAATATATTGCGCGACTCTCATCAACAATAATAAACAAATCATATATGGAGGATTTAGGAAACGCGGCGGCTTTTCAATGAGACCGCTCCCTCGGCGCATTCATCTCACTCTATTGTCTCACCTGTCGGTGGCAAACCGCCGCCAATTAATCACACCTAACCCATCCGCCGTCGTTTGTCGGCACCCCCCGCTTGACAACGAGCTTGATTTCGCGCCTGCCCGCCACCTCCCGAACGCAATCCGGTAGAATAGGCGGTTGATAGGTGGAAATTATTTATCCCACTTCATCAGATTAGCTCGTGCGTATGATTCTCGAAACGCTAGATGCGATAGAACGTGATGGTTTACAAGTTGAAAATTATTTATCGTAATTCGGTGGAGATTACGCTGCAAATGACTCTAGATGTTACAGGTTATGCATTGTTATTTGGATAATTTCTGAACATTGTAAACAATCACGAAAACTATGACTATACGAGGGTGACCACACGGTATTGATGTGGTTTTTTATTTTTATTTTTCGATGCAGTTTCCTCGAAATCAATATACCTTTTTAAGCGGCCCTCTGATCTCATGCCGCCGGAAAAGTAGGATGCTTCAATGTCTGCAAAATAGCCATCGGTAGCGGCGATGACCGCCTTATTTGAGGCAAATCTCTTTCCTCCCAGTAATTTTTTCAAGAGGTATTTGCAGTCAGTTTCGGTAGAGGAAGTGATACAATGCATCAAGACTTTAAAGAACAAATTTACAGCTGATGATAAAATTCGTTGCTTTTTTTGTGAAGGATTGCGCTACTATCCTTGTCACTCCTTTATGTATAATCTTTAGTTTAGTCCTACACATGTGTACGTATATGGAAAGTAGCCAGAATTTCGCCAATCTTGAAAAAGGGTGATAGTTCCAATATTGGCAATTACAGACCTTCTTTTGCGAAGGCTTTTGAAGTCTTAATTTATAAACGTCTTTCTTATGGTATCAAATCATATCTCTCTGAATCTCAGCATAGTTTCTTGCCAAATAGATCTAGCGTAATTAACTTGACACAGATTTCTCAAACAGTTGCTGAAACCATCGATGGGCGTGGTCAACTGGATGTTATTTATACTGATTTTTCCCGTGTTTTTGACCTGATTGATCATCATAAGTTGTTGGGAAGCTGAGTTTTTTCGGTGTCAGCGGGAATTTCGTAAGATTAATTCGATCATATCTTTTAAACAGACTCAATTACGTCTATTTTAATGGATTTAAATCTCAAACTTTTTACTTCACCTCTGGCGTACCTCAAAGATCGAACCTTGGCCCGCTCCTCTTGAATATATATATCGACGATCTTTTAAAGTCTATTAACTGCCCTTTATTACCCTACGCTGATGATATCAAAATCTACACGCCGTTAACTCCTTCAATGATGTTGACTTTCTGCAGCGTAATTTAGATATGATCCATACCTGGTATCTGCATAATAAATTAAAATTAAATGTGTCTTCATGTCTTTTACAAAAAAGATGAGTAGAATCGATTCGCTGTTTTGTATGAAGAATATTAATATTGCTCGTTAATTAAAGATTTAGATGTGATATATGATGAAAAGTTTACTTTCTCTAACCATGTCTCATATGTCGCGACAGCTGCTTCTAAATTATTGAGATTTATTTTTCGCACTTGCAAGGATTTCACTAGCCTTGAAGCAATAAAGACTCTTTTCTTTGGTTACGTGGTTTCCAAGCTCGAATACGCATCCGTGTCTTGGTATCCTTTGTACAACATCCAATCAATCTTCTTGAGTGGATTCAGCGCAATTTTTTAAAATATCGGTCATATAAGAACGATGGGCGATATCCTATGCGAGGTATACCCTACGACGAGCTAATTCAGAGGCGTGACCTTGTAACGCTTGTTGAAAGAAGAAACCGTATTAGTGATTCTTTTATCCAGAATATTCTCCCCGGGTTTGTTGTCTGGAGTCGGTCTTATTGGGCCACGCCTGTAATCAAGGTCGTATCATCTGTCGGATCCCTACAGCTAAGACGAACGTGCCGTGACGCGTGTCGTTGGTACACTCGGTAAGAAACTTTAATACTTTCAACTTAGGTTTGCCTTGATTTGTCATGTTTTCATTTTCTTGATTTTGATGTTTCATATTATCGGTATTTATAATTTAATTATTTCTTATTGGTATTTCATTTTTCTTTGTGGTATATATATATATATGTTTGTTTGTTTTAGTGCACATATTATATGTATGTACCTTTTATTTAATATTATGTCCATTTTTGGATCTCCATCAATTGGGCGTTTAGTAAATTATTATTATTAATATGGAGGATGAGAGATTAATTCGTAGCGCAACTCATTTAATGTGGACACGACGATGCGGAATGAATGAGCCGGTGCATTGTTGTGGTGTAAAAGCAGTTTCTTCCACCGCAAACGAGACCGTTTCTCCTTGAATACTGCATCGAATCGGGTCAATAAATCGCTGTAGTATTGCCCCGTGATCGTCCTTCCCTTCTACAGATAGTCGATGAGGATCACACCTTGGGAATCTCAAAAAATAGTCGCCATGACTTTTCCGCCCAATGGAACAGGTTTTGCTTTCTTCGGAGCCGAATCGTGCGGAAAAGTCCACTGCTTCGACTGTTCCTTGGTCTCCGCTATGTAGTGGTGGATCCAAACCTTATCCACGGTTACGAACCGCATGAAAAAAATCCCTTGCATTGCCTTGGATCATGGCCAGACATCCCCCCGGAACGGTCTCCCGAGTTCGTTTTTGCTCCCGTGTGTGAAACGCGGTACCCATCGCGCCATACCCAAAATTTCGTGTAGGATATGGCCAACGCGTTCTTCTGAAATGCCTGTTGTCTCTGCTATCTCTTTCAGCTTCACTCGGTGATCGGCTAACACGACATCATGCATTTTGTGGACCATTTCATCGTTAGTAGCAATTTTTGGACATCCACTGCATAGTTGCTGATTGCCGAGAATGATGGAGTACATCCGCCACGAACCTCTCAAAATATTCCGAATTACCGTGGCCGTTTTCCCCGCCATCCAGAAGTGTTTTATCACTGCAGAAAATTCGATTTTATCCATTTGTGCGAAACCGCTTTACTTGCTACACAAAACACACTCTTAAACAACAACTATTGAGAGTAGACGTCTGAAATTTTGACAGTTGCCGTAAAGAGGCTTGCCCTTACCGACCAATAAATCCACAACATTCGTGCGCCATCTCTCGCCGATTCCGGAAACATTTCAGGTCGCCCTTGTAAATATTTTGCTTGCGAATGTTTTGCTGAAAGTTTTGAAGCAAACTCCAAATTTTGCATGAAATAGGAAGTGTCCATACTGTTATAAGTGGTGGTGTATCTACAATACACGCGATGAAGCGTGAAACATTTTTGCGATCAAGCTAAGAAAGAATTTCCTTGAAAAGCAGAAGAAAGCAAGCAGATGCCATAACGGATCACGCGTTTCGGCCTACATCATATAATCCGACGTCGCCGTCGATACGTATCCATCTCCCTACGAAAATCAAATATTCAGAAGCCGTTCGGAGAAGGCCTAGCGGTCGTCATCCGCGTTCGCATTCACGTACGACCGTATGTATATTTGCGTTTTGCGGCCGTCGAAATCGTCGAACCGAAGGATCATCAACCTTTCCTCCGATATCCGTACCTATCGTATAGGCTTTATTCGATCGTCATGCGTCAATTGACCCAAATACAATAATAAAAATCCCTCGCATCATCTCTCTTCGCTTCTGCCGCCAACTGCGGCTATTTGCGTCTTCGCCGCCGATAGACAATTCGGCGGCGGATACTGAACGCCCCGGAGTCAGACCGTCTGGCTCCGGAGCGCGCCGCATCCCGATATACATAAAGAGATATAGGGAGGAATGGGGAGCAGCGTTTTTGTCGGTCTACAACGGCGCCAAATCTTCCGGATGAGAAATGGGGAGGACTGGAAGCCCTTCCGTTCCATCATGTTGAATCTGTGCGTTTATGTGTGTTAGTGCCGCTATCAAAATAGTTTTGGCGCCGGCTTGACGGTCCGCTTGCTTTCTCTAGACTACGAAATTTCGTTTGATAGTGTTCATTCGCTCCACGGATAGACTACGTGGCGCTGATATCGTAAATGGATTACGTCTCCACTCGCTGGATATACTATGCGCTACTGCTTGTCTAGCGACGGTAGTTTTTCTAGATATGAAATAGGGAAACGGTTTATGTAATGGGGGAAGTTTCAGTTATTGGAAAATGTTATGTATCGTGATGCTTTTTACGAATCTGCTTTAGATGAAAGCTTATATTTGTGCAAGTTACGTATAAAGCGTGCACAAAGTTATCGGCACATTGTTACAAACTTTTTTATTATCAGAAAATGTCGGTTTAATACGTGACAAGATAATAAAGAAATACACAATCGATTAGCGGTAGTGAACGCATTTGGGAGTATGTAGACATCTCTGCTCAAGAAATTCTTTCTTCGTCCCAAATCCGTCTGAAAATTCAGATTTCAGTGAAACTCACGGGCTCAATGAGTACTTAGGTATAAGAACCACACCTTTTTTTAGCGGTCGAAACAACAGATAAAGCAATTATCCAATTACAAGGCAAATATAATAAAATAAATGCAAAACTAACATTTCTGCTAAGTATAATGTATATGCAGTTTACATAATGTCAAAGGAGATGGCAAGTAGTAGGTATGCATATCCAACTCACCAGTATCCAAAGAGTTGAAGCCATTACACATTCTATATGTATATCGGGGACCTGATGGCAATGTTAGTTCTAGGTGCCTGTGACATTTGTTTGCCTGGATCTCAGATGAGGAACCATAAAATGAATTTGATTCAAGAATTCAGAGACATTAAGCCCATTGTTAAGTAAACTAAATAGGAATGGATTCACAAGGGAAGGTAGGCAAATGTGTCTCACCGATTTAAATGAAACTTGGCGGGTTTATAGACCAATGTAGTGTAAGATCAATGGCAACTATCTTAGCGGCCCAGTGGCCCGTTAGGGGGGTGTCGGCCACCCTAACCTCAAAACTACGCTCGCTATTTCGCCTAATAACTCAGAAACTATGAGAAATATCAGAAAAAATTAAGATCTTATCTGTTTTATATACCCGAAACGATGGTGTAAGTGTTTTCCCTATATCAAGTATCAACCACCCTCTCATTTTTCTATACATTTTTAATGATATGAAATAATTGTATATTAATTATCAATGAATTTTTCTAAATTTTACTAGTTTAGCTATTCCAGATATTTTCTCGTCACTGTTTGGGGCACGCCGTTATCTTTATTATGGTTCATGTTATAAGTTGGTTACTCCTTAGTACTCCCTCTTTGTGGAATTTTAGCACAGATTTTTTTCTAAAGTTTTACAGATATCTAGTTTGGGTATTCTTTATTAACTTATAATTCACAATTTTCTTGTTTAAAAGAAAAAGAGTCCATTCAACAACACTTGCAGAGGAGACGTAAACTTTACTATCGTTTATTACATATATATATATCGCTTTTCGAAAACATATTTTTATATAAATAAATATTTCTAAATTCACTCCTAAAAGACGTTTAATATACTGTACTCACACATTTCAATCACATTGTATAAATATATATTATTACGAAATTATATCTCATAATCTTCAAAATTTCTCGTACGATGGAAGGACGACTGGCACTATTTACCTATGTAATTTCACTCATATCAAGTATGTGTCTACTGTGTAGCCTACTATATAGGCAAACAAATGTGTTACCATGGATAAAGAAAAACATCGTGTCAAAGTCACACATATTGACATCGTCTCTCCTGAGAATAATTAGTTATTTTTTTATATAACTCTTTAATTTACAAAGATCTTCGAAAATATCCAGTCACAAAGTGTATCAGCTGATACTCCAAGTAAAATCTGGAAGTTCCGGGTACATTTATTGGTAGCCGAAGACCAGCACATCTTAAAGGCGAGAAATCACGTGCGAGTAAGTACGATTCAAAAGATTAAAGGCATCGAAGCTTCATAAATTCCTCAAAATTATTTGTACCTGTTGCTCTCATTTTCTTTCGCATATTATATTTAAAGATTAGCTAGGCAGGGATTACCTTAGGTTTTCTGTAAAAAAAACATGTTTTTGTCAAAAAGCGGTATATATTTATTAATTTGTTAATATATTTATTTTTTCAACCTTACATTTGGTTATTTAAATTAGAAAACATTATTATTTAATTTAAAAACAAAATTTAAATCAAACAACCCATTTAAAAAAATTAAAGACCTTGAGATTCCCCACCACAATATATATTATTTATATACATATATATATATATATATATATACACTATCAGTGTCAGGACTGTGAAGTCAAGAAAATGCATATATATGTACATAATACAATACTTATGTATGTTACATGAATAACGAAATTTTCTTATATCTACTATCATCTAGAGTATATGTGGGCAACAACCGACCCGCTGTAAGATTTGATCCGGCCCGCGAGGCATTTTGAAAAACCCAATTAAAAAGAATTACGATTTAATTATAATGTTGTACCTATTTTTTTCATTTCATTTTCTTATTTTAATAAATTGCGTTATAATAACATTGTCGTATCATTTCATGGTTGCATATGCTGGATTTAGAATATTGAATAGGGATTAACAGATGCTTGCAGCTCTAGTCTATACGTTCATTGTTCTGTACATAATCGGTATCCGTGATAATAATAGTAATAGTAATAATGGTAGGTGATAGAATGTGGTATACATTTTATGAATTGATAGCTTATAAAAGACTACGCCACATAGGTACTACAATAATGGTAATCTGTATAGAAATGTTGAAAGTACAGGAACTGCTTATACAATGCACAACGGATAAGTGCAGGCTTTCCACAATTGCTGCATTTTGGTGTACTCTGTGTACCCATGGGGAAATAGAAACCTACAAGATTTTCAAACGCTGGTGGGCGTTCGGTGATGTAGCCACGTTTACACCATGCGTATTTAAATAGATCGAAGAACCTTGGTGATGACAACGGATAACGAGTTGAAGATTGTAATTGAATAATATTGATTCTTTGGTGTAAAATTATATCGTGATCTATAAGTAGTACTTCATCGGAAAATGTTCTCACAAAATTTTTCCATATCCTAAAGACGTAAACGTCTAAAGGTTGTACCATTCATCTTGTTTTCATACATATTGTGGTGGAAAATCTCAGGCTCGTTAAAATTTTTAACTGGGTTCTTTGAATTAAAATTTTGATTTATTTCGTTTGAATTAAGTGAAAATGTTTTCTAAATTAAAATACCAAATGTAAAATTTAAAAAAAACAAATATATTGACAAATAAAAAAAATATCTATGCATCTTTTTTACAAAAGAAAATGTTTTTACAGACAACCTAAGGCAATCCCTGACTAGCTAAACTTGAAATATTCTAATTAATTTACGAAACTAGATATGAGATCGAAAGGTAGAATTAATTTTGAAGAACTTAAGAAGATTCGACGTCTATAACCTTTGAAATCGTACTCACTGATTCGGCTTTAGGATAGACTGGCCTTCGGCTTCCAACGTAAGTGTCCGGAACTTCCAAATTTTGTATGTAGTACCAGCTAATACACTTTATTATTGGATATAATACGAAGGTATTTATAATTTTTCGGAGTTATATGAGAAAAATAACGACTTATTCTTTCGTAGGAGAAAAGATGCCAACATCTCTCACCTTTGTTCCCGGTCTTCATCTGTCTGTTCTTGTTTTGTTTTATATCCAGGGCAACGCATTGGTTCGCCTGTACGCCTGTATTATAGAGGAAATTGCTGCCAGTCGTGCCATTCTTTCGTCGTATGAGATATTTCGAAGATTATGAGTACAATTTCGGAATAATGTGCATATTCATACAACGTAATTGAAATGTGTGAATACCGTATATTAAACATCTTTTAAGGATGAAATTTTTTAATATTTATTTATTTAAGCTATATGTTTACGAAAAGCGATATATAACATAAACGATGGTAAAGTTTACGTCTCCTCTGAAAGTGTTGTTGAATGGACTCTTTTTTTTAACAAGAAAAATTGTGAATAATTAGTTATTAAAGGATACCGAAAGTAGATATATGTAAAACTTTTAAAAGAAACCTGTACAAATTGAATATCTGTGTTTAAAATTTCATAAAGAGGGAGTACTTCGCCTCCAACTTCTAACATCAACCAAAATAAAAATTAACGGCGTGCACCAAACGGTGACGAAAAATATATCTTCAATAGGTGAACTAGTAAAATTATAGAAGAAATTCATTGGTAAATAAAGGACAACAATTTATATCATTATATATATATATATGAATATATATATATATATGAATATATATATATATATATACATATATATGTATAGAAAAATAAGGTGGTGGGGATTGTTTTCGTACATAGATACTCGATATCGGGAAAACAGTTACACCATCCTTTAGAGCATATAAGGCAGTTAAAATTTTGTCTTAACTCTTTTTCGATATCTCTCATAGTTTCTGAGCTATTAAGTGAAACAGCAAAGGGTAGTCTTGAGGTCCCTTAAATATCCAGAATATAACCACAAAATTGGAATCATCGCTTTGTAAATTTCAGAAGTGCTGAAACAATTTATTTACTAATCCCCAAAATTGAATGACACTAAAATTACTAGCAATAATTTCTCATAACGACTTTCAAGGGTATCGAAATTGAGCGACGTTCCTAGAAAAAGGTTAGGGTACGTATGTATTCAATGTTGTTCGTCACGAAAGGGACATTTTCCATATTTATGACGATAATGGAAGCGCGACATAGTTCAGTAATTATTTCCGCTCGGAGCTTTTAAAACAACGGACGTCCAACTCATTTTATATTTAGCGCTAATCGGGCGCGAAATCCGATCGTAATGGGCCACGCGTCGTGTCGGCGGTTATCACCAGGAGCGATCGGAAAACTATGTGACACCCCAAACAATTAACGCGCAATCGGAATGATGTCGGACAACATATAGAATATAAACCGTTATGCGATAGCGCAGTGTCGAGTTTGACATGGACATGTGCGATATGCAGAAATTATTACGATACAACTTTTATGAATTGTAATAAAATATGTTCCAGTATCATGGGAACTAGTCGAAATTGTCACAATGAAAGGATGTTGTAATGAATTCCCTTGGCGTTGTGTTCGTTCAGTAATAGTATTACGAGCCCTGTACATTGGGACGGTGCCGCATAGTAGGGTAACGGCGGAAATAATTGCAGTCGGTAAAATAATATTTTCTTAAGACATATACCGATGTCTAGCTTTAAAATAGTGAATATCAATTAGGTATGAACATCTAGACACAGGGCCAAAACATATGACAAGTGAATAAACCAATTTGCGCTATGAATACTGCATATAATTTGATTAAAAAAAAGCTTTACCAAGCAACGATTAAGTTAGGATCAGAACTCATTAATAGAAACAATCCTAATGTATCAGCTGCTTGTATTTGCCTATTTATAAATTCTCGTCATTTAACTAGGATGTAAGCGAAAAGTCGGAATCTGTGGAAATAGTTTCAATGTTTTAACGTCATCGAAATTACTTCAAAAGAAAAATATCTTAGAATGATGTTACGATGTTTACAACTACCGTCAACCGTGGTGATCAAGTGCCTACACTTGGTGTCAGGGAATATCGCGGTGAATGTTATCCAGATTTGATATTGATTAGCTTTGATGTTAGTAGAGAAGCCAGTGTATCCTGTATGAGAAAGATAGGAAAATTGTGGGAGTGGCTTGAACCTCTGGATGTTCTTTGCTACAAACAGCAACAAATTAAAAAGAAAATTGTGCCGCCGACTGAAATCAGCAGCTACAAGTTTCAGGTGGATTACTAATCCCCTTACTTTCCATTTTTTAATCCAATTTTTTAAAAAGTTCCTAAACTCTGTAGTGTAGTTTAAGACAGTTGTACGTACGTAATTCCTTTAAAGGTAGTATCCCCTTAACTTGAGTTTGGCTCAATGTTTAGGACAGCTTTTTTTAAAAACCAACCACCAATTCACGATTTGATTGTTTCTTCTTTTTGGGATTGTATTGGTAACCTTTTGCCTTCTTGTTATTAAGAATTTTAATTATGTTGACGTTTTACAAGTTTATAATGACTGGTTTCAAATATAAAACATACATAGAACCCCTTTCTATATTTTTTGTTTTTGCCCATTTTTTAAACAGGTTCCAACATAATAAATCTCTACAGATGAATTGTGTAGGGTGATTAGTAACCATAAAACGTTTCTAATATGTTTCCAAACAAAAACCAGGTGTGGCACTTAGTCGCCCCAATAAACGAAGTGAGTTGTTGCCACAGAAAATAATTCCTCCTCCCCTTCTGTTGTAATGAATTTTTTTTTAGATTTATTAATTGATAGTAAAGATATAAATCCAAATTGTATTGAAAATTCAGCCAAAAACCAACTGATATCAAAGCAGATATGGCATAAAAGGTTCAAAATATGGCACTTTGTCACCCCGGTTGACGGTACGTACATGACTAACTACAGGGTGTCCCACCAAACCATCTTATTAGAATTTTTCGAACTCCTTCTGGGAATTTGATTTTGAAAAGTGCAATATTTCATTGACAAGTATATATTAGGGTGACATCTATCTTGTACTCCGAAAACGAATGCTTATTGTCATTTCCATAGTTTTATTATTCACATGAGTTAAATCAAGTTAAATTGAATTTTGATTGTAAAGGATGACTAAAGGCGAACCAATTTCGAAAAAGTTGCGCGAAAAATAATTTCACAGCACAGCAGTGGAAAATTTCTTAAAGAGCCCATGTTCATATGCTTGCAACTCAGATGAGAATGGCGTAATAATGACGGGGGGTGAAGTAAACTATAAGTGGAGTGATACAAGTTCTAGTTTACTCTCTAATGGTAGGCAACGCTGTTGTTTGTTTACTACTGGTAAAATCTCTGTGGTTTTATGTAGACATGTTTGAGAAATAAAGCTGAAAGTAATTTTATTTCTTCTACTTATTAGGTTTGGTTGTGAAATTTTTCTTCTGATATTTATGTTCAGCTTTTAGTTACATTTAGTTAGTGTATTAGTGATTAATATAGTACAGACTCTTATTAACAATTATTTTGTATTAGAATTTAAATTGTACAAAATTAATATACGGGGTACGTCGTTTTAAGGATATATACACTACCGCTCAAAAGTGTTTAGACACTCTAACTGACAGCAAAAATGTATAAAAACTCAGCAAAAATGTTAATAATATTTATTTTTTATGTACAGATACACGTACATGAATAAAAATATATTAAATGAATGTGAAAATTAAAACGTTAATTTAAATTTTGCTTTCATCTATGTGACCTCCTCTTGATTTAATAATTGCAGCACACAATCGAGGCATTCTCGCAATAAGTTTTGCCAGAGTCTCTTGTGTTATTGAGGTCCAACTCGATTGCAATTTGTTCCACACGTCAGAAGCTGATGTCGGAGTCGATTTCCGTACTCCCCGATCTAGTTCTTCCAAATAGTAACTCGATTGGATTCAAGTCGGGGCTCTAGGGAGGCCATTCCATAATTTTGTGAGTTGCTTCCTCTTCTAAATGGCATAAATAGTCTTTACATAATTTAGAGGAATGTTTTGGGTCATTGTCTTGCTGGAAGATAAAATTTTGACCCAATAGTCGAATTCCGGAAGGTATTGCGTGGTTCTCCAAAATTTCGCGGTAACCTTCTCTTTTTAATATACCGTCAATTTTCACAATGTCCCCTACACTAGTGCCAGCAAAACAGCCCCAAATGATGATAGAACCTCCACCATGCTTCACGGTAGCAGCAATACACTCTTCTCTGGCACGTTCACTCACAGATCTTCTTACGAATATGCGTCTTCGGGTTCCGAACAGCTCAAATTTGGACTCATCCGTCCATAGGACGTTGTTCCACTCTTCTATGGTCCAGTGTTGGTGTTCACGAGCCCATTTAAGTCGCTTTTGCTTGTTTTGTTTGCGTAGTAATGGCTTTTTCGTCGCAATACGTCCATGGAACCCGGCTTTCTATAGTCGACGTTTGACTGTAGAAACATTGACTAGTTTTTGGCGACCAACATTTAATTCTGCGGTGATTTCCGGGGCTGTTTTGCGTCTATTTAACTTGCTGGTAACTACTATTCTGCGATTAACTGCAGATGTTGTCGCTTTTGGCCTTGCACTCCGTCTTTTATTAAGAAAACTGCCAGTTTCCCGATATTTTTTTACGTTATAGTCAACCGTAGCGTGGTGTATTTTCATTTTTTTGGCAATTTGTCGATTACTTTTGCCACTTTTTTGGTAAGCTATTATAAGCGCACGTGTTTCCGTACTAATTTCTCTTGGCGGAAGCATTTTAAAAAATTGTCACACGATTTTTCGTTCACGACGTGAATAGAGTAAATACCGCACTGCAACTGACCATAGGTTACAGATTTCACTATAATCTTCTAGGAAGGTAATTTACACATTACCTACAATCTAACAGATGACTAAATTTACCCAGTAAATTCAGAGGGATTGTTATTGTAATTGCACCGCAATAAACAGTTTATGGTAATCCGACCAAGTACAGGTAAATGATAGTAAACCTTATGCGATATAATGGGTGTTTATCTTACTGAACTACATTTTAAATACGTATTTCATTTTATTATAATGTTTTTTTGGTAAACATAATACTATACGAATAATCCATGAAAACAGGGGTGCCTAAACACTTTTCAGCGGTAGTGTACATACACTGTCAATTAATAAAGTGCAGTGTCACTAATTATGAAGATGCAGTAGCTCCGTTTCACAGATTCCCCAATCCAAAAATCAATTTTGAATGATTTAAAAAATGCATCAACACTATTCATAACCCAATATTGATAACCCTACCCCCAGATATGTCGTAAAGTGCATACCGTGTACGGATTTTAATTTACTTTCTTAAGGTAGAGGGCATAAAACGCAATTGTGATTTAATGTTATTAAGTTGTCCTTCTCTACTAATATCTCTTATCTGGAGTAATAATGTTGGAAGTGGCAGATATTATAGTGGGGAAGATGAGCAGTCAGCTTCTGGGCATCCCCGACTTCCATTGCTCGTGTTTCAAACTGTTAGTTGTAATAAAGATGGAGAAAGGTCAAAGTTATCAAGTTTTTGAATTAGAGAGGCGTGGTTTGTAGTATCAAATACGCGAGAAATATCTGCATAAATCACATCTACCTGGCCATGGTCATTAACACACTCACAAAGTGGATCGGCCAGAAACAATAAATATGAAGGTCGTACAAGTGAAACGTCCGAAAATCACTCTGATGAATCTCGTAATGAATATAATTTGCACCTAAATACAAATATGCAAAATTTTCCCTTAAAAGATATTGAAAAGTAAAAAGGGAACAATCTAAAAAGAAAGCAAAAAATTCACATCTCCACTCGAATGGAAAACACGATGCAGGTCGTTGATTCAAGGGCGGGCGATTTCCGTGGTTCGCCTCCATATTTCATCGGCGGTTTCATCTGAAATTAGTTAACCTCGTGAAAGTGAATGTTGAAGAGCAGACAGAGAGGTAAGTCCGTTTCCTACGTTAATGGTGGCTCCCGTTCGCGCGAGATTGATAGTAAAATCGCACGCAATGTGATGGTACGTCCCTAAAATCCATACGCCTCGGTATTCGGCCGTGTGTTGTAGGATATATTCCTATAAACACGGCAATGACTGCATAGTTGGAAAGCGGCGCATTCTTTCTCGTTAACGAGCTGTGTGCGGTGGTGCCTTCCGTTTATGTGTAATATGAACGTACGGAACTAGAAGGTGTAATCGGGAGCCGTAAGATATAATTTACTTGCAATTAGGGGTTTAAATAGAAAACGTAGAATTTATCGGTATTATTCTGTAATAGGTACTTCGTCAGACAACGATTAATCCTATAATTAGGTAGAAACGTAAATGTAACAAGTGTATAGTTGAACAGGACGGCTTCTTTAAGCAAAATTAGATTGAAAAATTTTAATATATGAGAGTTGTCTTTTAAGTTTTGCAACTAAAGCTGAAATAAAACAGTAGATAGCTTTTAAAGACTATTGTGTTTCGAAGCGTTTTTCACGAAGATTAATGCGCTCTTGTATGCACTCAAGCCATCTCTGCAAGCAAGTATTCCACTTTTTTTTTGTAGTTTTACTTCTTCGACCATTGTTCAATACGGATTTCCAACAAGTATCGGCCGACTCAATCGATATTCCACTTGTTTGTTGATACAGTCAAAATTGCGTATTTGGAGGCATCCACTGCTCTTTCTGACAACTGGAACCTCTGACCAGGCACATCCTTCTTGATTTTCAGAAAGGTAAAGAAACCGTTTGGGACTTAGGTAAGGACTGTATGGACGATGGTCTAACAACCGACATTTTGTTGCATTAAAAATTGAAGTATCCTACGTGCTCTGTGTGATCTTGCATTGGCTTCGTCGTTCGGGATTGGTCTTTCGAACCTCAGCAGTGACAAGTGGCAAACAAATGGTTATATACCAATCGACAATAACAGTTCTTTGATCTTATAGAGGAATTATTGCTACATGACCTACTTTCGAGACAAATATCGTCACTATCTTATTGAAGACATTGCCTGAACGGGTGACTTTGTTAGCGTTTCTTCAGCTTGAAACATCCTAACGTTGATTTTTTGGGTCATATGAGTAAATCCGAGATTCGTCGCTACTACTCATGTTCTACACGTTCGAGGGTATTCACCATTGCTGTTTTTTATTCGTCTTCGTACGCATTTCTTCGTGCAAAATTTTTTAAATTGAGGTCACTGAAATCCCCAATGATGCCTCAATATAGCGTTACTGAACGTTGGAATAGGTTCACAGGCATAGCAGTAAACTCCACTCACACAAATTAATTAATTATGCGGAACGCAGCGTTTCGAGAGCAGGTGGGCTCCCATCTTACTGCTATACCTGTGAATTGTACATCCACACAGTCCTTGCAATCGTCGTTAGAATAGGTATTTCTTCAGAATGAGGAAGAAGTCTCCTTGCTGTCTCCAAGTTAGAATATACCCATTTATACCGGTTATTGCGATTAAAGCCCTCGATGTTGACAGAACAAAAATAGCAGTCATCATGATGGTTTCTAGGCCCCTCCACACCATAGGCACTCCAAATTTTAAGCTCCTTCAGTTTCCGTTTGTCCACTGTCGCAAATGTTCTACGCATGTTTTACATACAAAATGTAGTGCCCAAGATTTATCCTGGTCTTTTGTCGATCCCAGAATGAGAGACATGGATTTCCTGTTTTCCTTAAAAGTGTGTTCACCAGAAATGTTACAACAAACACTTGAGTGGTTCACAAAATTCCGTCTGCGTGTAGAAGCCATTGCTGTCATTCGAATTTTTACTATTCATGCAACAATTTAAAGCAAATATTTTGTACATACTGACACAGTTATCATCCGAAAGCGAAATGCTAAACTGGATTCTCGAATGTAGAGTGATACGGTGAATTAGAGGTAAATAAAGTGGTGGAGATTAGGGCTGGGTTGGGTTAGACTGGAATATTTTTTCAGTAACGGGGAATATTAAGAATTGTGATTATATTATAATTCTGATTTCAGGTAAAAACAGGACAATTTAGGTGTTCTAAATATTTAGTTAATTATTGTGATTTTACTATTTATTAGTATGAGTAATAAATTTGACGTACTGTATGTCAAAAACTAGAAGTGCTAGGAAGAAATGTCAATTAGTTTTGGAACCTGTACATCAGAAATATCCTAAATCAGTTCGTATTTTACAGGCATCACGACACAAAATTACTTTGTTAAATGGATCCTTTAACTTTAGAATTTAGAAATTAAACTTGATTTGCGTTACAGAGAGATGGAGTTGTCAAGCACACACAGAAATAATTTCATAATTCTATTTAAGTAAACTTTCTAATAGCAGCATGCATCTGATTTGCCTAACGAAATTCTGCCAGCGTGAAGTATAGTTCCTATAAACATGCGCCCAAACCGCCTCTTTAAGAACGATTTTCAAAATTTGTACCGGCAACTATTTAATAAGGTTGTTGTTTCAACGGTTTAGTCGAATTGTTTCCAGTATAATTCAAGTCGAGTTAGGTATTACTGTTTTATATTTTAGCAAATAAGTAACAGACATAAGCTAATTTCAGGCAAAAACGTACAATTTAGGTCTCTTACATATTTAGTTAATTATTTTGATTTTGCTGTTTATTCATATAAGTAATAAATTTCACCCGGGTGTGTCTCAAAAACTAGAAGTGCTAGCAAGAAATGTCAGTTATTTTTGGAACTAGCGTATCAGAAATACCCTAAATCAGTTCGTATTTTGCAGGCACCACGACAAAAAAAATATTTTGTTGGGCGGTGTAATTGTCTTCGAAAATTATAAAAAATAATTGCATGAGAATGTTCTCGGTTTAATTCCATTTGTGAACTAACTTATCAACCTTGACAGTTCGTTGTAACAACAGTAGCATGTGTATTGCACTGAAACTTTGGATTTAGGTTAACTAAAGATGGAAATTTTTAGTACTGACGTTTGATTAGTGGCGCCCTCTATGTTCCGGTATGCGAAACTTATAGGACATCCCTCGTATACGAATGTGTGACAATCTATAACCGCCGCAGAACCACTGTAAGCGCAATATTAAACTCCTACTGGCGCTGGTAAACAATAATTCCAAAATCAGGATAGTGGAAATTTAATTTACGATCCCGTCCGCTATTCAATATGGAGCGACGAGGGATGACAAAGAAGAAACGCGATCGCAAGCAATCGGGCAAAGTAGGCGTGTCGCGGCGTGTTTGGCGGTGGTTACGTGTGCGTCGGGAAATAATCGAGTTGGCGAACGGGCGGACGTCGGTCCGACGGCTCTTCTTCGGACCGATGCGGTCACTACGACCAAATTAGATTCTAATCCAATTAAAAGTTTTCCCGGTGTGGGTTTATCTGTGCGGGCACTTGCCTCTCTTGAGATGAGACTGATTGTGTGTACGTGTGCCACCACCATGTTGGTCGGTCATAGCGCCGCGCTATGCGAGCTCGTCGATGTAGGTTAACGGTGGACAGAGAAGAGGACGGATAAAAGAGGCAACGCTGCCTCCTTGGGACAACATCGGCGGCCGCAGCTATCGGCGGAATGGGGCGACACAACTTTACCGGTCTCTCCTGCAACATTGATGTGTGTGTGTCCACATTCGGACCTTCGCGCTGTCCATTAACAAAAGAAAAATAAAACCGAACCGAGACGCTGTCGTCGTGGATGTATGGCGGTAACACAGGAAAACTTTGAATTCGGCCTTGTCGTTCCGGCAGTGTGCTTGTGGGTTTCACTTTGTGTGCGTACGTTACGGGCTCCTTTTCCGTGTACTATCGTTGGTTTTCCGTTTTCGTTTTGCCTTGCGGCTGCGAGAGTTTTCGACTTCTTTTTCGCTTCTTCGGTTTCATTTTTATTTCGTCGGAAGGGATATGTAACGAGATTGACGGATCCAGGAAATTAGTTCTTTCAATTTGCCGCGGCACGATGAAAATCAGTTGATACAAAATTTAGTTTAGGAACTTGATTTCGCCTTACTTCTTTTCGGAAGAAACCAGAAGAAATAAACCGGAAGTATTTAGTTTATTTACGCTTAGAAATTTTTGCAACTAAATATTTATTCCATAAAAACAACCTAATGATATAAAATTCACTATTACTGCGAATTCACTATAGTAACATCGACTAATTTAAGGTTATATTTTGTATAATAATAATAACAATTATAATAATAATCACGGCAGCGGTACCACAAAGCTGAATGGAGATCCAATGGGCGTCCTCTTCCGTCCCCCAGGCTCTTGAGGCAGAGAGAAAAGCAAAACATCTCCCAGTGTCCGGCACTCGGGTGACACTTGGAGAGTCAGAGGTTCCAGCGTCACTGGAATAGTGGTCATGGGGATAAACCCACCATTACCGAAGTCAATTCCTCCCGGTTTACAGTTACCTTAAAGCCATGGTCCCAAAACCGATCCAAAAATCGGAGGCTGGGACCAAGATGAAGTTAGCGGAACCATAATGGGCTAACTGCCCTATGTGACGAATTAACTTGTTCAGGAAATGGATATTAGTAAGACTAACCATAGCCGGCATTTATTGGAGAATGCCAGTGGGGCAGCTGGCAACAGTCAAAACTTTGAAACCTACCACGAACGCAGAACCGCGAGATCAATATGGAATCCGGATAACTGCCGCGATTTGTATGAGTGATACACTTTGAGTGAGCCTGACAAGAGAGCCTTTATGAAGCGCATGCATTCTCTGTGGGAAACCTACGCCCGGAATAGAGGCATCTCACAGTAGAAAATCTTAGACACCAGGCTGCTGTTTTAAAACGAGAGGGATTCGAAAGCCGAGCAACAAACAATACGGAAGTCCCTACCAATTTGGCACCTGGGCTAATACATCCGGACATAAACGTACAAATGGAACAGTTGTTTCTCAAATCTACACCAAGGCAAAGAGCAATTCATCATAAACGAAGCATTACTACAAATACGTCAAGAAACATCAATTCACTTTTAACAGAACACGTACCTGGGAATGTGAACCTGAGGGATTAAGCGATATAGTGTATGCAGCCGTAGTAACAGTAACATAAAAAGTAAATACCAAACCAGATCCATTAAAGAAAACCGAAAAAGAATAGAACAACTAAAAGGAAAAATCGAACAATGGAGATCCTACAAATGATAATAAAAAAAATATATAATTAAAATAATAATACTTCATAACAATAATACTTTCCAGAAAAGTAAAGGATGACCTAAAGTACAATATTACTTATATCTAAGAACACATTAGACATTCTTTAAAAGAGTATAGAGATTGGAAAAAGCAATATCGATATAAGAATTGGAAATGTTTTTAAGATTAGAGCACATTCTATAAATCGGCGATTTCAATAAAATGTTTGTTTTAGGGAATGGGCAGTAAAAAGTTGCACTCATAGAAGAGGTGGAAATCGCAAACTGTACCATTCCTAATAGCTGTGGAGCATCAATATTGTTGTGGAGAATATAGAAATCTCATGTTAGCGTGACTGTGGCGCCGCTGCAAGAGCTGCTAGCCGAACTGTTCAATAGAATATTATGGTCAAATCCTTGACCTGGATACACGTCATTTTGTTTGAAATAGATGTACTTCAGGAATATTCTTTGTACATTCTCAAGTGAAGATATGTGAGTCGTGTAAATTGGTAACCAAACTTTATATTACATTGTCACATCAAAAGAAACTAGGTACCATTTTCTAACTTACCTTATTTTCTAACATAAATAACTTACAATAGCCTGTAATATATAACCGATATTTTCAGGAAAAAGTTATACTTGCAGACGAATTGATACAAAGAACAGTAAAGGAAAAGTAAATTCCTCAAAAAGATATTCTTACTATCCCCGCTTAGCCTGCAACGCCACTGTTCGAATCTAAATAAAGAGTGTGTGTGGGGAGGGCGGCGTGATTCCATCCTCCCCGGCCAGTTTTCCTAGTTTTAGTTTGCTAACTATTTCTATGATTTCTTCATCGCTTATTGGTATGATACGTTCTTCGTTGTTTATTTGCTATTTGGTCTTTTTCTCTTATATATCTATCTTGCTTTATATCTGTAAGTTCTTCGAAGTACTGTTTCCATCTTTCCATTGTCTCCTTTTCTTCAGTAAGTGCATCTACTGTATGATCTATTGTTAACACCTGTTGTTTAAGAGTGTCTTGTGTAGCAAGTCAGGCGGTCTCGCAAGAATGGATAAAATCGAACTTCGTACAGTATGACCACTTCTGGATGGCGGAAATTGCAAATATTTTGCTAGAAGTTCATAGCGGATATACTCCACCATTTTCGACCATCAGCGAGTTCAAACATCGCACAAGCACAAGTGACGAACCACCCAGTTGACGCCCAAAAACCACTACCAACGATGAAATGGATCGCCGATTGAAGCTAAAAGAGATAGCAGAGACGACAGGCATCTCGGAAGAATGCGTTGGCCATAGCCTACACGAAGTTTTGGGTATGAAAAAGCTTACAAAAACGAAATCGGGTGATCGTTTCGGAAGAGTGTCTGGCCAGGATCCAACGTAATCAGCGGGATTTCTTCATGCGTTTCGTAACCGTGGATGAGATTTGGATCCGCCACTACATACCGAAGACCAAGGAACAGTCGAAGCAGTGGACTTTTCCGCACGAATCGGCTCCGAAGAAAGCATAGACCATTCCATCTGCCGTAAAGGTCATGGCGACCATTTTTTAGGATTCCCAAGGTGTGATCCTCATCGACTGCAGAAGGGAATATTTATTTACCAGATTCGAGTTCAAGTTCACCGGACCTAGCCCTCAGCGACTCTTACCTATTCCCAAATTTGATAAAAAAATATTGGGAGGAAAGATTTGTCTCGAATGAGGAGGTCATCGCCGCTAGAGACGGCTATATTGCGGACCTCCAAACATCCTACTTTTCTGACGGCTTGAGGAGACTGGAGCACCGTTTGAAAAAGTGTATTGATCTTTGAGGAGACTATATCGAAAGGTAAAAATAAAAAACCACACCCATACCGTGTTTTTCTTGTCGATTCCGAAAACATTTCAGATCACCCTCGTATTATTGGTCGCTTAATGTTTCCCAAACAAATTAAAGGGATAGTAACATGTTAATCTTTAACCTTTCTTTCCTTTTGAAATTAATAAAATGAAATATTCGACGTGTAATGGAACTGTGTCTAGAAATTCTAATTTCTAAAAACAAATTACGTTTTATTTGGATACGAGACTTTATTTTCCGTTAGAGTTATTCTTCTATAACCACTGTGAAATGATACAATTCCACTCCATTCACAATTCATCGTCTTCTCCATGCGCTCACTTGGACCGCACATTCCTACATTGTCTACTCGTATAAATACACACACAGTGGCACGTACAACCATATAAAGTTCAACATTAGGTCAGTCCACTTCTCTGTTGATTGTACGCGACACGTTTACATACATACGTATACGTCCTATTTCTGTCCCTTTTCATCGTTTATGGCGCGACGTCCTCATCTGCCTGCCTTCCCGGGCAGTATATGTCAACTGTAGATGGGAAAACTTTTACCGGTCGTTTTCAAAGCAAATTGCGACGGCTATTGTATTCCGCGGTCTCGTTTGCGTTGCATTAATGGCTTTAATTTGTTCTTCCTGCCGCCTTATACCCGCAGCGTTACGACCAATTCACTATCCTTTCGCTACCCCTCCTTTCGCCACTATTATTATTACTTCAGCCGGTTTTATTTTATTTTTTCCGGTATATGAGTCGCGGAAAATGATGCGGTGTTCGTTGCCGCTGTCGCCATCGTCGTTGGCGACTAAAAATGGATGTTTTTCTCCCGGACTAGTTCGGTCTGAAGTTGGTTCTGCAAGCTGTAAAGCTCGCATTTGAAAATTTAATTAGTAACGGAATTGCCAGATATAACTGAGTTACTGTACTACCTAATATTAAATTTACACTTTAGCTTGCGCAATGTTTGTTGACCACATCAAATTTTGTTGAAGAAAACATTGACATATCAATACACTTGGGTCGATCGGGATGGCCTTATTTTGCACTTTGCATATAACGTGTTTAAAGATCGTATATTATGCTGACGAACCAATTTTACCAGTTATCAGTCTTATCGAAAACCCTACACTAACCTCATATCTTCGTATTGCCAGCGATTATAATTCATGTTGCTCTAGTAGACTACCGTAATTGGTTCCGCGTTAACGATAGATACCATCCTGCTTGTAATACAACTATTTCAAAAATCTCTTTGTATACATTCTAACGGCAGTTGCAGGTTGAGGCAAGAAGGATGCCAGACAACAAGTATATATTCAAGTTTAGATCAAATAAGTGTGAAAAATATGCAAGTGAAATGTTTGCAAGAACGTATAAGGAATTAGGAACAAGTTAATGGCACTTTACAAATAACGATATGGTCGCCGCAAAATCCCGATCTAAATCCCATCGAGCTCGGGATGAATTGGACAGAGGGGTACGAAAATTATGCCCTGCCTCCATAGGCCACTTGTGGAACATAGAATATGTCAAAATGCGTATGCAACTGAAGACTTTGATGATTAGATTATAGGAAAATTATACTTCATGGCGAAATATTTAATATTCTAAAATTAGAGGAGGATTTAACAATAGTTATTACTAGAGACAGGATTGTATACAAAGTGCATATATTTTATTTTAGTTATTGATTTTATTTAATTAATAATATGGACGGTAGCGTACATATACTTACAACAAACATCTGCTCTCCAATTTCATTTAAAATAAATTTGCTAATCCGTCCATCTTTGAGAGTGAACAAATCAGTGAATTATTCGAACGTTCTAATTGATTAGAAGTAAAAGACTAATCAGCTGATAACTTTCCTACATCATTTCTTAGTCCTAACATACTTGTTATCTTCAACAGCAAATCTACCGACAGTGTTTGGAAATTTATGTTGAACTTAATTTTAACAAAATCATACCAGGTCTGTTTAAATCAACATGGTACTTAAGGGATACATAACACATGGGCTAAAAAGTCCCGGACCTAACACATAGATGACGCTAGTTTTATTGCAGTCACCTTTCTCTCAGTTAGTACTAACCTTCAAAAGACAGCTGTTAAAATTTCATGATATTCTATTCATTAGTTTGTGAGTTATTGTGCTAAGACTCACGCTATTTTTGTTATTTTCAAAACAATGGATCAAAAGCAATTTCGTGTTTTAATTTTACACTGCCTCTTGATGGGAAAAAATACCGTTCAAGCGAAGCAATGGCTTGAAAAGTGTTATGGGGACTCCGCTCCATCAGAAACAACAATAAAACGTTGGTTTGCTGACTTCAACTCGTAGAGACACTGATGATGCAGAACGCAGTGTACGTGCAAATGAGGCGGTAACACCAGAAAACATCAAAAAAATCCACAAAATCGTTTTGAATGATCGAAAAGTGAAGTTGCGTGAGTTAGCTGACATCGTAAAGATATCAAAAGAACGTATTGGCTTTATATTGCATGAGCATTTGACTATGAGAAAGCTCTGTTCAAAATGGGTGCCGCGTTTGCTCACTGTTGACCAAAAACAAGAACGTGTTGATGATTCTGAGCATGGCTATGTTTAAACGTAACAAACCGGAATCTTTACGTCGATATGTGACAATGGATGAAACATGGATCCATTACTTCACTCCGGAATCAAAACGATCGTCATCTGAGTGGACAGCAACTGGTGAACCTCGTCCAAAGCGCCCTAAAGCACAATAATCGGCTGGAAAGGTTATGGCCTCGGTATTTTGGGATGTGCGTGGTGTAATATTCATCGACTATCTTGAGAAAGGAAATACCATCAACAGTGAATATTATATAGCGTTATTGGAGCGTTTGAAGGCCGAAGTTGCAAAGAAACGACCGCATATGTCAAAGAAGAAAATTTTGTTTCATCAAGACAACGCACCGTGTCACAAGTCAATCAAAATAATGGCAAAACTACATGAATTGAACTTCGAATTGCTCCCACATCCACCGTATTCGTAGACCTCAAAAAAATGCTCGCCGGTAAGAAATTTCGCACGAATAAAGAGGTTATCGCTGAAACTGAGGCCTATTTTGAGGCAAAAGATAAATCGTTCTACAAAAGTGGTATTGACATGTTAGAGCGGCGCTGCAATGATTGCGTTGCTCTTGATGGAGATTACGTTGATGAATAAAGCTAATTTTGAACCAAAAAAACCGTGTTTTCTTTGTTAGGCCCGGAACTTTTCAGCCCATGTGTTACTTCTAAAATATGTAATATAACATGTACATCTTAACATAACAGCTTTATAACAGCACACGTTAAGGATACATACTTGGCTTGATTGGATCCATGTTCTATCGGTTTATTTCATCACTTCAAGCGTAATTGTTTAAAGTGTTGTCGCCAACTACGAATATCATGCACATTATACATAGCACGGCGTTTATTTGACATTTTGATAGTACCAAAACTGCAGTAACTACTGCTAAAACAGAAATGCGCGTTAATATACGTTTCCATAACTTTTACGAAGTAAAACTTTGCTTCCCTGCATCGCATGCATGCAGTTACACACACATATGCGCATACATCCAACTATACGTGTGTGTCTACATGGCGGAAGGAGTAGATATAATTAGGCAAGAACGTGTTCGAACACGCTACGCCGTTCTCCTATCCTTAAAACGGCCCAAGTTTAGTTGACTAGAACTTTTATTGGCCTTTAGTTAATAGTTCTTTATTTCGTTTCGGGCTTTGCAACGCGTAAGGTAACCCGACTCCGGCAGATTGATCTTATATAGAAAGTTTTAACAGTGTTCCGTGTTCGTGTTCGCCATTTCGACCGTATCGCCATTTTCTACGGTGTAAATGCTGGACGTAATTGCGACGCAAAATGGTGCTATGGTCAGTTATAGCCTTCGTGATAAATAGAAAACGGTGAGATTTTAACCTTACGACATCTAAATATCTACCACACACGCCTTTCCTTAAATTTTCTACATGTTTTGTTGCCATTGTAGCAAAGAGTGGAGTAGTAAAATGCAGTGACGGTATGTAACTGATACATGTACGTAAGAAGACTGAAGGAAATATTTTCGAGAATGATGTTAAAAGCACATAAAATTTAGTAAACGACTTAATCGTTTTTCAAAACATTTACCTTTGGCTTCACTACTTCATTGCACAGGCTTGAAGCGATTTGCCAAGCATCTTTTCATTCGATAGCTAATACGTCGAAGTGAAGAAGGATCCCTCACCATCCATTCCATTAGTTTAAAGTTTCGGTATAAGAAGAACGTGGACTCTATTATGTATTTTACTGATTAGAAAGTTGACAGATTGACCTGCAGCTGCGCATAGGGTCGAATCGATTGTACACTAGGGTGACAGAATAAAATAGACACCAGGTAAAGCGGTATAAATATGTAAACAGCTAAATTCTAAGAACGAATAAAGAATTTTCTCTTGTCATTAGGGTAGCGGTAGATGTATCGGTAGGAGTTCGTCATAGTTTTGTATCGTTACAACTATGCCTCGCTTACAAGGTTCGAGTGATATTAGCGACTTCACCCGGGGTCGCATCGTTGACCAGAGTGAACGCGGCGTTTCGCAACGTCAAATAAGTAAATTTTTAAATATTCCGTTGTCCACAGTTAACCGTGTGATTACACAATTTAAACGCAAGGAAAAAACAACAGTGGAGACGAGACCAGGTCGTGCCGGACCTTCTGAAAGAAGTAAAAGGGTGCTTGCGCGCGAAGTGTTAAGAGAAGCGCGAAAAAGTACAGCTGAGCTTGCGGCAACTTCACAGAAAAGTCAGCGCACCGTTCTGCGATACCTCGACAGTGCGGGGATGTATAAAAGGGTGGCAAAGAAAAAACCTCTCCTTACGGCGTTTCAAAAACGGCGCCGAATGGCTTGGGCAATCGAAATGCGAAGGAAGCCCGAAGAGTTTTGGCGTTCTGTCATTTTTTCAGACGAAAGCAGATACTGCCAATTCAGTGATTGTGGTCGTACGTGGGTATGGAGACGTTCGTCACTGTAATTGGACGACAAATTTTTGCATCAGACGGTGAAATAAGATCGCAATTAGTAATCTGCGACGGAAATATAAATGCGGCGAAATATATCCAAATATTAACAGAAGGACTACTACCGATATTCGACAACGCCATTTTATCTAAAGAAGACGCCACTTTTATGGAGGATGGAGCACCCTGCCACAAAGCAAGAACAACAACCACATGGAAAGAGGGACAGGGGATTCGGATTTTACCATGGCCAGGCCAATCACCAGACATGAATCCGATGGAGAATGTTTGGCACATAATCCAGACAAATATGGCGAAACGACCCCGAAAACCAAGCAATAAGGAAGAACTCGTGGCAGCTGTTACAGAAGAGTGGTTAAATATTCCAGAAGACACCATTAATCATTTAATAGATGCCACGACGACTCGCAGCACTTCACGCAAGTAAAGGTGGATCGACAAAATATTTAAAATTATTTTCTAATTTAAAAATGTTAAAATATTTTGTATATATAACGAGAATGGAATTTTTTTTTTAATTAGTAGGTGTCTATTTTATTTTGTCACCCTAGTGTATATCAGCAGATAAATTGGTCGGATATATTTCGGGTACACAGGTTAGGATGTTATATCAGTTATGTAAGACATAATAGACTAAGAATTTAACAACTTCACGATTTCTTGTTGGATATCAAATGTACCGTTTCTGGAATTTTTCCAGACATGCAAAAAAGTATGGTCTGGATTATGAAAAGGTGTTTATAGACTGATACTTTTTATATTTTCGCAATATGTTTACCATATGTGTGCCGACTACAAGTATACAAAGAAAATCATGCAACTAATTTTTGAGTACCTTTTTGTTAATTACAAGAACATTTTAGAAAATTACGTATGCACATGGTCTAATTAGATGTTTATTGAAAGTGTTCCTATACGTAAAGTGCACTGTTACAGTGCCTTACCAATTTAAGTCCAGAACAAATAGCTAGAATAGTTGCTTTAATGGGTAATCTCAAACGCTAATTTGATGAATATTAGTCAGTCAAGTGTTTCTAGTTGCCAGATATTGAGAAACAGGAGGTTACCAATTCTTAAGACTACAAGCATTACGTCGGAGACATGTAACTACAAGATAATTACATATTGACTTAGCTAGAGTCAGAAATACTCGAATAAGTACTCAAACCGCACGTCATAGATTGAGTCAGAGTGGCATAATCATCGAGTAGCCCGCGTAAGACTTGCTAGGGAACATGTCAATTGGTAATAGAATGAATGGGCCAACACACTCTTCAGATTTAGTCTCTTTGCTTCGGATAGACGTATATTAGCGTACACACGAGACGGTGAACGCTATTTTATTAATTTTGGGGGTGGCTGTAACATGGTTTAGGGAGGCATCTCTTTAGTAAGCCGTACAGAGTTAGTATCAGTAAGCAGAGGTACAATGACTGCACACAAATATATAACAGACATTTTACAAGATCATGTAGTACCATACGCACCAGTAAGGCAAGGGATTCTTGTTAATGCGCGATCCCATGTAGCAATAACCGTCCGCGAATACCTTGATAAGGTTGGCATTCCAGTTTTAGATTGGCTTATGGTGACTCCAGGCATGAATCCTATCGAAAATATGTGGGACTATCCGCGCAGAATGGAACGAACCCCCAGTCCCGCGGCACCTTCTCTTTTATCCGTATTTGCTTAATCAGTAGATGTAACCTCTCTTGCAGTACTTCTGTCCCGTATTTAATAAGTTCTATATTGATGTTGTCTTCACCTGGGGTTTTACCGTTTCGACTTTTACTCTCTAAAGTGTTGCTTCCAAACTTTCTTGAACTGTATACTATTTTCTACTAGCTTTCCATCTTTATCTTTGATTCCTGTTGTTTTACCTTCATGAATTTTATTTGACACTGATCTTGTAAAATAATTTTGTGTTTCGATTATAGTTCTCTCGTTCTGTTACTTCTATCACTTAGCAGTCACCGTTGAACCAATGCTTTTTATTATTTTTTGCCGTCCCTATTAGTACATATATTAGAAGAGTAAAATATATATATATATAATAAAAAGCTTGTTATAGATAGTAAATTACTATCTGTAGTAAGTTACGCATAGTAACTTCTTTTTGAAAATAGAACTTAAAAGAAGTCTTTGCGCCGGTAATTCTAGGAACCAAGAAGGCATATTTCTTTAGTATTAGTACTGCTGTAAGTAAATCCGCCATCAACTTCATCATCATCAATATAACTTAGAAGGGTATTCATCTATCTATCCACCAATCAATCATTACGTTTATTATGGGGACGAAGAAGAGGCATCATCACCGATGATGCGATTCCTCATCCTTACCGGCTCTGACACTTCTTATTATATGGCCGGATGGGCCGAGGTATCGGTCTTGCCACAGCATAGATGTGTACGAGGAAGAGATGTGCTAATCAAGTTCTCGTTAACTCCACGGTCTAATTTGAATTGCATACGGCGAGGGGATATTAGCATTCCGTCGGGCTTGAGCCATCATCGATCTGTAAGTAATCTCCTCCACGGTTGATGCCTGTCAATTATCAACGCCCATCGCGATGCTGGAATTGTATATTATATTCACGGTGATCTAATTTTGTTTCGTTTCGAGATAAAATACTTTATAACGTGGCATTTTACGTAATGCAAGAGATACGATTCTTGTCCCTTTAAGATTATTTTTGATCTATATACATATACGGTACCGGTCGTAAATTTGATAGCACCTAATATATTCTGTTACACTTAGAACTATTTCAAAAATATTTAGGGAAATTCACGCTAATCTTCTTGGATTGAGATCAATTTACAACTCCGTCAGTTAGTAGAAGAACAAGTAGAACAGTAGAACGAAGATTAACAAAAGCAATTTGAGGAGTCATATAGCAGTAAGAAAATCACGGTTAAGTTCTATACACAAACGGAAGAGACTAAACTGGGCAAAAGCTGGAGTGTAAATTATTAAAAAGATGTGTTACGGATTAAATTATTCGGAAATGAGCGTGCATTTATTCAAAAATAGTGAAACATTGAGCGGGAAACATCATGGTACGGCGTTGCTTTGGAAATGGAAAGATTGGAAAGTTAGTCAAAATAGGTGAAAGGATGCCAAAAAAAGATGTGTATTTGAGAATCATAGGAAACGATGCGTTACCAACTTGATGTGTATTAATTGGGAAAGGGTTCATTTATCAGTATGATAACGACCCCAAACATGCCACAAAGTTGGTTAAAGCTTATTTTCAAGACAAATGTTCTGAAGGAGCCCTCAACTTTGAAGTTACCATTACAGAACCTAGCAACCTTATTGAGCTCTTGTGATATCATTTGTGTCATGAGAACTGGCAAAGCAACATTCAGAGGTGCTCTGCAGGAAGTATGGAATACTGTAGAGGAATCGTATTTCATTAGAGTGTACTATTGCGGCAATAAAACATTTTAAGTTAATGAGTGCCGTTTGTCTCTTCAATAAATGTTAAATATAGTCTGTCTAGCTTCTTTTGTTATTTTATACTGTTACATCCCTTTTTTTGTATTAAACATTATTTTTAGATTAGTTGGCCGTAATTCTTTTTATCGTTTATGAAACGCTTAATGCGTAGGGTATAATTTAGATTAGCATTTTTAGTGTTGTTAACTAAAACTATTTCCTGCATCCCTTCATATTCTCTTCTTAGAATTTGTTAATATCTAGTTTGAATTATCTTACCGTTACTGTCGTTAGATTTGTGTGTTTTCACAAGGGCTCGCGATAGGTCAACAGATTGTGCACTGGTCTAAATTGTTACAGCTGTTACTATTCTCGTCTAGATAGTAATGTTTTGAAATGTTCTTTGTCCTGGAATCTCCTAATTTGTCTATTTATTCGTTTCAGATATTCGTGCACTTTTACTTTTTCCTTTTACATGTTCTTTTCAATTAAGTTTCCTTTACCTATTAATATGTTATAAACGAACTACTTCCGGAATTGGGTCGTGCCATGATAAAATATATAGAAATGAAGTAAGAGTAAGAGAACAAAAGAGAGGAGAGAGATAGAAAAAAAGGGTCAAAGGAAGAGAGAAAAGGAAAGAGAAGAAAAAGGAAAAAAGAGAAAGGTGGGATCTCGACGTTTCGTCTCCGTCATAGAAAGCTTCTTCAGGAGAAACAGGAAGACAAAAATGGCACAGAGACTCGAAGTGTAAACTACGCTAGAGGCGAAACCACTTTGGAAAAAGTTCATGGTAACTCGTCGTGTTAACCACCAGAAGGTTTTTGCCTCTAGCGTAGTTTACATGTCGAGTTACCGTGACCCTTCTGCAAAGTGGTTCGTCTCTAGCGTTTCTCGTGAAGAACCCTCCTACGACTTTTTCTTCTCTGTCTTTCGTATCACCTTTCTCCTGTTTCCCTTATCTTTTTCCTTCTCTTATTCTTTTCACCTTTTGTAGCAACTTTTCGTGTGTAAGAGCCCTATTACAGATTCTGTGTTTACTTTGTCTCGTTGCCTAGTTTTCATTAAGTTGATGACAGAGAATATTCCCTCTGCATTCCACATTATGGTCCCCTATATAACCAGAACTTGAATTAACCAGATTTAATCGTTTAAATGTATTAATATTGGATAAACACGAGATAAATTATACGTTATATGTTTGTATGCACGAGCTGGGATAATACATTTCAGTGTTAATCAAAACTTTACCCGAAGTATACGCCCCTCATCGGCAATAATAATTAGTCAAAACGATGTAATTCAACGTCGTTTAGTCGGTGGTTTGCGGACTTTGCTAGAAGCGTTAATAACAGGTCCTCGCTGTCCTTATAGAGTCCGTCAAGGTGTCTACGACGTGAATCCCAGCGTACATATGTACATATATATAGTAAATATGATTATACTGACACAAACTAGGTCATATCGTGTTAATATTCATGCACCAGGTGGACAGGAAAGCGTAATAAAACACGCCACAGGGTTCACGTCGGAATGTACAACATACATACAGAAACCGGATCGTCTGTCGTACTTTGCTATGTATTTATTAATATATTCTATAAATGGAATGATAATAGAAACGGTTTGGGTGCTTTAAATAATCCCGATTTACGTAATCCTTGAAAATTTGCGAAGTCAGAATAAGAGTTGTTGCCAGATCAGTTATGAAGACTCCACAAGGATAGTCGATGTTGGTATTTGAATTAGTCGTTTTGTCGTTGTATACGAACACTGGAATTAAAATTGTTTTTAGAACAGGATAAAAGAAATGCTGAAATTTGATCCTTAATGTAGCGTGTGGAATAATGAGTATGTAGATTAGAGGCAACTAAGCTTGCGTCAATGAGTTTTATGGGAATTACTGCGAATACAAAAACCAAAAGTAAGGAACTGTCTGATGTATGTTTATTTGGAAAGTTTAGATTGCATGTCAGAGAGTGAAAAAAATAATTCAGAATGCGTGAAGAAAAATAAATAGCAAAAGTTAGTATTAAGTGGTGTAAAATTGAATAATTATTTCGTAACGTCTTTGTAATGATGCCTAAATTTTTATAGCAAAGTAGTATATAAGAAGTACAGTTATCACAACGATTGCAATGCATTACGCGGTTGTATAATTTACAGGTATCGCAGTAAACTCTACTCTACACAAATTAATAATAGACAACACATCAAAAATTCCTCGACCTTGACATTAACAAGCACCCGAGATAAGAAATTTATAACATTACCTTTCCACCCAACAGTAAAAGGGTTAAGTAAAATTTTCCGCCACCAAAATATGGACGTGTCAATCTATCAAAAAACAATTTAAAGAATCTCTTAGGCAATCCCAAAGATAAACGGAATATGATGAAAGGGTCTGGAATTTACAAAATCGCATGCAATGATTAGGATAAAGTTTACATTGGACAAACAAAAAGGAGCAACGAAACAGGGTTTAAACAACATATTAGCCACTGTTCTAGCGTTGTAGAGCATATGGTAACATCCGGACATAATATTGAATTAAAAAATCTTAAGCTTCTTAAAAATGCAAATTCGTGTAGAGAATTAGACAAGTGCAAAACGATATTTATAAAAAGAACAGAAACTTGTTGAACAGAGAACTATCCTCAAATGACACACTCGAGTCTTCGTTCCTTTCCCGAAAAGATACAGATATCCCAGACCACCCAATAGGTTGTAAATAGTTGAAGAGCCTTTAGAGCCTGCGTAGGAAATACATTTTTACATTCAGTCACTTACATAGTTGAGAATGGGAGTCCACGTGCTCTCGAAACGTTGCGTTATTCAACTAAACGAAATGTTATACTAGAAGCTATTAAACCAAAATATACTGCATCACATCGAAATCGCAACACCAAGAAGGGAAGGGAATTTCTTGACTAAATTTAGCAAATACATACGTATAACTATTAGACACTAACTATTAGGCCATTGAAATATAAAACAAAATTAAAATAATAATATAGTAACGAAAGGGAGCAAACAATTCTATACATATAACTTTTGTATATTTAAAAATAAAACACGATACTTCTATACACCACAATCCGCTCCAGAGGTAATTTTCTTAACTTGACTTCGTCAGATTAAGCATGCCCAAGGTGAACTTGTCTTTCTGTCGGACAGTCGGCATGGAGGTGCACAGGAGTTTCCTTTGCTCTGCATGAAGCAGAGTTTACTAGACTCATTCGATGCATGTGTTTATACAGTGCGCAGTGTCAAGTTAAGATCGCTGTAAGTGCTGTCAATTTGTTCTTGCTTATAAGGACTTCCTCACACAGTCTTCTCTCAACTGGATAGATGCCGAGAGATTTGCAGTGTCTCAGATCGGCTACACCGTACCAGTAGGACCGATGATTGGCGGCGATCGACTCTTAATATTTCCATAGGTACTCCCACGCGTCGGTTCAGAACCTGAGAATAGTCGTCCACTGGCGTCTTTTGCTAGCAAGACGGCTATTTCGTTTTCTTTGATCCTCGAATGGCTTGACGCCCATCTCAGAATAAAAATGCGATGTTCCGTCAGTTGTTCTAGCTTTCTATAGCACCCAAGCGGAGTCAAACTTGACAACTTGTAGCGCATTAAGGGTGGCTTGGCTGTCCGATACGATTTCCAACGCTTAGTCCATAGAGTTCTCTGCATATATCTGGATGGCAATTACTTCTGATTGAAATGTGGAGGGAGAGACCCCTAGGCTGATGACATCGTCATCCGGTTCTCCGTCTTTCCAAATTCTAATACAAGTACCTTTGGAAGTTTTCGAGGCGTCCGCAAATCAGCAGAAGACATGCCGCCTCGATTTGCGTGTTGACGCTTTTATTGTCCCACTGCTGAAAATAATTGCATTGCATCCCCCAGCAACACAGCGGTGCTGTATGTTTGATGTAGTTAGAGATACTGGTATGGTCTCCGACCCTGCTAGTCCCTTGCATACACTACTCTATAGGCTCCTAGGGTTGCTTCTGACCTTAGTACCAGCTGCAGTAGCGGAAGCCCATGGATGGTCTCCATAGCAGCCGCGTCGACTAGCGACGCATAAGTTATAGTAGGTACTATAACTCTTGTGCACGGCCACTGAAGCATTGCTGGTTTTAGACCCCACATTCTACCAAACATTTCTCCGCTGGCCGAAAAGGTCCTTGTGGCTTTGTTTGTCGCATGTTCCATGTGTGATTTGTACGTCAGTTTGGAGTACAAAATTACACCTAGATATTTAACCGACTGATGTTGGACAGAATGATAATCAACTGTAGCCACAGGCTTAAACAATGGGTTATAAATGGAGGTCGTCATTTAAATAATGTTTTTAAGAATTTTTTTATCTCAATGAAAATTTCTTTATATCTGCAGTTTCCTTAAATACTATTTTTGAAGTTAATTTTGTCATCTCCATTACTTCTAACGAATTTTAGCTATGTAGAATATATAGACTTTAACTTATGAGTTCCAGGGTTAAATGCTGTAGGGCCTACTTCAACTTTCTAATAGCGAAAATATTGTCGACAGATCCATAAATTGCAAGTAAACTTTCTTTTCCTGTTCCCGTCTACTCCTTCACTTCTTCATACGTTTAGACAAAATATTTAGTACATTCCCGTTAATAGAAAGAAAGGCGCGAACCTCCGCTTGACAGCTTTACCGTACGACACGCTAAGTCGACCTGTTCCATTCCTCCGTCACCTCCATCTCTCTCCCTTCTTCCTCTTCTCTTTTCTCTCTGTCGCTTTGTGAAGCGGGTATCATCTCGAACGGGCCAGGACCGACGAGCCGGATGTCGGATAAAAAGACGACACGATAAATCCCTCATAATATAAATCGTAGCTAGCGAGCCAATCATCCTGTCTTTGCTAGATCCCCGGCTCTTCTTCCGCCTGCCGCTCGCCAGAGTCGTGATTTTACTTACTCGGAGAAGGAGAATAAACATTTATTGTCAAAGGAGGGGCAATACTTCCGGCATCGACGCGCCGCTAGCTACCGGAAAGTGGGGGAATAACATCGCGATACTACAGAATTGAATCTAGATTCAGCTATTCTTTTCACTAACCGAGGACAGTTGGAACTATTGGCATTGCTCGGAAATTATATCTGTTTAACAGGATACCTTTAATTATCTTTTATTTACTTCAAAACGAGAATATTTGTAAAACGTTACTAACTATCTAAGCGCAGTAAGTACGTCAGCAGCCTGTGTGTCGACGTGCAAGTAATTCATAAATTGAAAAATGTGTTCTTGTGCTTTCGTTATCCCTCTCATTGCAGTTTACGTCCATTTAAACTAGCTTCCAGTTAGTCGTGAATTGTGCCTGTTGTGGTACCTCGCTGAGGAAAGATGGTAGTTACGTAAATTGCGGGGTATATAGAAAGCCATTCGGAATCTCTTGCGTGAAATTAACAAGAAATTAAGTTAAAAGAATTAATTCAAGCTGTGGCTTATCCTTGTTCTGTAGGGAATATTTGAAGTTTGGTAACAGTTTTTAATGAACAAATTTACAGCTGGTGATGACAACATTTCTCATTTTTTGACTCTGATCCTCCAGATGTAGATTCCAGCTTACCATCGTTGGATTTGCAGTCTGTTTCAGTAGAGGAAGTAATACAGTGGATCAACAGTTTAAAGAACAAATTTACAGCTGGTGATGACAACATTTCTTATTTTTTGACTCTGATCCTCCAGATGTAGATTCCAGCCTACCATCGTTGGATTTGCAGTCTGTTTCAGTAGAGGAAGTAATACAGTGGATCAACAGTTTAAAGAACAAATTTACAGCTGGTGATGACATTTTTGTTTTTGACTCTGATCCTCCAGATGTAGATTACAGCCTACCATCGTTGGATTTGCAGTCTGTTTCAGTAGAGGAAGTAATACAGTGGATCAACAGTTTAAAGAACAAATTTACAGCTGGTGATGACAACATTTCTTATTTTTTGACTCTGATCCTCCAGATGTAGATTCCAGCCTACCATCGTTGGATTTGCAGTCTGTTTCAGTAGAGGAAGTAATACAGTGGATCAACAGTTTAAAGAACAAATTTACAGCTGGTGATGATAACATTTTTTGTTTTTTGACTCTGATCCTCCAGATGTAGATTACAGCCTACCATCGTTGGATTTGCAGTCTGTTTCAGTAGAGGAAGTAATACAGTGGATCAACAGTTTAAAGAACAAATTTATAGCTGGTGATGACAACATTTCTTATTTTTTGACTCTGATCCTCCAGATGTAGATTCCAGCCTACCATCGTTGGATTTGCAGTCTATTTCAGTAGAGGAAGTAATACAGTGGATCAACAGTTTAAAGAACAAATTTACAGCTGGTGATGACCACATTTTTTGTTTTTTGACTCTGATCCTCCAGATGTAGATTCCAGCCTACCATCGTTGGATTTGCAGTCTGTTTCAGTAGAGGAGGTAATACAGTGGATCAACAATTTAAATAACAAATTTACAGCTGGTGATGACAACATTTTTTGTTTTTTGACTCTCATCCTCCAGATGTAGATTCCAGCCTAGCATCGTTGGATTTGCAGTCTGTTTCAGTAGAGGAAGTAATACAGTGGATCAACAGTTTAAAGAACAAATTTACAGCTGGTGATGACCACATTTTTTGTTTTTTGACTCTGATCCTCCAGATGTAGATTCCAGCCTACCATCGTTGGATATGCAGTCTGTTTCAGTAGAGGAAGTAATATAGTGGACCAACAGTTTAAAGAACAAATTTACAGCTGGTGATGACAACATTTCTTATTTTTTGACTCTGATCCTCCAGATGTAGATTCCAGCTTACCATCGTTATATTTGCAGTCTGTTTCAGTAGAGGAAGTAATACAGTGGACCAACAATTTAAAGAACAAATTTACAGCTGGTGATGACAATATTTCTTATTCTTTTACTCTGATCCTCTAGATGTAGATTCCAGCTTACCATCGTTGTATTTGCAGTCTGTTTCAGTAGAGGAAGTAATACAGTGGATCAACAGTTTAAAGAACAAATTTACAGCTGATGATGACAAAATTTCTTGTTTTTTGACTCCGATCCTCCAGATGTAGAGTCCAGCTTACCATCGTTGTATTTGCAGTCTGTTTCAGTAGAGGAAGTAATACAGTGGATCAACAGTTTAAAGAACAAATTTACAGCTGATGATGACAACAGTCCTTACCTTTTTGTGAAGGGTTGTGCTACTATCTTTGCCACTCATTTACGTATAATCTTTAATCTAGCCCTACATCCGTGTAAGTTTCCTATTGTTTGACAACGTACACTATCGACCACCGTCCAATATACATAATATTCAACCGCCCACTTAAACTATGCCACTCCAAGCGCACTCTAAAGCTCACTAATAAAGCTTACCACACAATGCCCGCCGCAGCAGGCGAATACACGAATGCCTGCCGATTGACATTTATATATAGAGATATATTATATGCACGTATACGTACATATACGTGTATCTATAACTTTCGGGTAATGGAATACGATTCTCTACAGCAAACAAGCCAATTTAATTGAATCACCGCGAATAAATTATTACCGGTTTCTGGCTGTCGAAGGGTTTTCATTATACACATATATACATATACCGCCGGTGTCTTCCGGTGGAGAACCAATATCGCGTTATCCTCTATCCGCCAGTCGCTAGAACCGGGGAAGCTTGCGTACAGGCGTTAGCCTAAAAGTAGTTAGCAGCGTATAGTATTTCCTATTTCGATCCTCTATAAACTATCTCTATCCGGGATTCTATTATATAATGGATATATATGTAGGCACATTGTTACCTTAGAAGGTTCTAAACGTAAGAGCTTGTTTCACATTCGGCCAATTGGGTTTGGATTTTCGAGAAAACGTGTGAGTTAATCTGTTATTGGCAATTGAACTCTGAATCTTGAGGTATTTTGGTGAGATAAAAGTGCGTATTATAGTAGTAAGAAAATTTAAACGGGAATACATATTTTCGCGGCTGTAATCTGTTGTTTTAGATTCTTGGGTGTTGTCCTGCGTCTGATGATGATCCGTATTGTAATGTGGCGTTACTTTTCGATGTTTCGTTGAAAACTTTATCATCTTCGAAAGATGAAGAAGTTATATGTTGGTTCTGTCTATATATATATTACAATTCTCTAAGGGCCGATAATTATAGTTCTTCTTGTAACTACGAACGTTTTAAAATTTCTGTCTTGGGAGGATTTGAATGTACGCCCTCTTCCTTACCGAGGAGCGTCATGCCATATAAGTTCAAATCACTTTAATAGCTTTGCCGAAAGTTCACAAGCAAGATATACCACTTAGACCGATAGTGAGCGTTATAAGCGTACCGACGTACCTGTTAGCAAAACATCTAACTACACTACTGCAACCCTACATAGGTGAAAAACCTAGTTATATTTGCTATTTAGTGCATTTCGTGGAAAAACTCTGGAAGATACATTTCAAGCCAAGAGATATTCTAATGAGTTTTGATGTAGTATCGCTGTTCACAAAAGTATCGCTAATAGACACATTGCGGTACATTGCCGATTTATTCCCACCGGATATAGCGCACCGGGTCGGCAGATTCAGGGAAATGGTCAAACTAGTCCATTCCTATCTCCGCAAGAGGACCTTCAAAATCAAGCTGGAAGAACAGCGGTCCACAGCAGGAGTGACGCAAAGGTCAGCGATCTCACTCCTCCTGTTCAGCGACATCCCGCCAACCGCGCACGTCAACCTGGCGATGTACGCGGATCATGTCTGCATCTTTACAAGATCCCTGAACGCGAGAGTGATCGACTACCATCTCCAAACAGCTCTGGACACTTTGCAGGACTGGTACGTAAAGTGAAGAATCGCCGTCCATCCAGAGAAAAGTACAGCCGTGCTTTTCTCGATAGGCGGTCGCCGAAAAAGGAAACACGGCAACCCAGCCGAACTCACCTTCCAAGGAGCATCATCCCCTGGCGACCGCAAATCAAATGCTTGGGAGTCACATTGGATTCCCGTGTGAATTGGGGAGCCAACATATACCGTATTCTCGATCGTAGACGTCAAATGTCGAGAATCCTCTATGCGTTAATGATGGGGCGAGGGAAGCTAGATCCCTCACTTAAGATACAGATATATAAAACCGGGGGCTAAGAACATAACGTACGCATTTGCCGTATGGGCAACCGCTGCACCCACCAACATAAAGAAACTCCAGGCGTTCCAGAACCAGACACTGCGAAGGGCCCTTAACGCTCCTTGGTTCGTAAGGAACACCATCATTCAAGAAGACGTCGGAGTGGAACCACTCATGGACTTCATCCGGAGAGTCTCAGGAATACAATCCCAGGATCACATGGAGGTACGCCCGCAGAGCACCCAGCCTGCTGATCTCCATCTAGAAATGGAACCCTCACACTTCGTCGCAGATGCAGTTTCCCTGAGCCGATTGAGTAACCCGACGCTCGGGTAACTGGCATCCCGATGAGGTTGAGACTACATTTCCATCCCGTCGAAGACACAACTCACTCGAGTCGAAGATGGATCGAGTAACTGGAAGCTTGGGTGAGTTACCTCAAGACGGGAAACAACGCCCCACCAACTGCGTTAAGGAATATTCGCTCGAGCCGAAGATGGATTGAGTAGCCGGACGTACGAGCGAATTCCAATCCGATAGAGAAGTTGAGGAAATAAGATTTTCGGTACTTCGAAGAAGTGATTCGATCTACGATCTACGGCGCATCCAGCCACGCTATTGGTAATCGCCGCAATGGAGCATACTTAACGCAGTAACAATGTGCACGAAGCCAGTACATTTGAAAATGCGAACCGCAGCTCGTGAAACGTCACGGACAAAAACCTAGTAACACAGCAGAATCCGATAACCATTACGGCTATGAAGAACGGCCATGAAAATCTGTGATACTATTTATCTTCTATGTAATTACTAAAGTTCTAAAATTTATGATAAGATATCGGGAAATTATAAGGAAAATTATAATTATCACTATAAAAACCACCGAAAGCGTACAAAGCGTGTACATGTATATACTGTGTGCGACAAAATTATAAAATATTCTCATTAAATTTCAAACATCTTGCTTTTTGAAAAAATACTTAAATCGGTCAATTTTTTTTTTAAATATATATGTTTGCGTCAATTCTAAGTATCCACTTCCGATTCCTTTTTACCTCGTATTTCGCCTAGATTCTATTCTACGTTTGCACTACTTGTTTCGAAAACAAATATTTCGCATAATACCCCCATATGAGTAGCTTAGCAAAATAAACATTACAATGATATTCTTTCAAATTTAGATAAACTGTTCATAATTTCATTTTGTCTAGCATAATTTGTAAGCGGCTTATTCATAGTAACTCTTTACGTTAACTATTCGTAGGTCTTTCTTTTCACAATGTACATATGTATAACTTTCTATTATTTTTTGTCCTGTAATTAATATTCTGTAGGACAATAAATTTATTATTATTATTTAATATATATAATAAACGGATGCGCAAATAAAGCTAAAGAATATTCTAGGGTATAACTTATCATCTCTGGCAAATTGTTTAACTCGAATCTTACAGTTTAGGACTTTCAATCTATATGCAACACAGTCCTAAGACTTCTGGAGATCGTAAAATATTGCTACTGGCACATATTTATGGAAGGAGCGCAAATGAAAAAAAATATATAAATTTTCTTTAATTCAAATAACATGAACATAGTGGTATTTCATAGAAGATGTGAGATACCCAGTATACATATATTTATTCAGGCGTGAAAAACACACCAGGTGCGTGAACCCTTTCCGTACTTGGAAGGTCGTTCCATAAACAGTCCTTTGTGCGTACAAACGTTTTTCATTAATTAGTTTTTATTTACAGATGCATAACGCCGTGGTAAACGTAAAAAGCGTTACGCCAACATTCAAAGGTTACAGAAATAAAAACAAAGTAAACCCAACGAGCTTCTGGCTACAAAATTCAAAGCATCCCTTGCAACAGTTCTTCGCAGGCAAAAAAAACGTTGAGTAACAGCTCTTTAGAGATAAATTAAAGCCTGGTATTCATTTCTTGCATTTAGCGGAATATTATTAAATTCAAGCCAAGGCGGAAACACCGTAATGGAATTGTTTGCATCCTCGACGCGTATTTCTCGCGAATTTTACTACCGCGCCCCCTTATCCGTAAAACGCGCAAAGCGCCGGTATTCGAATTTCTCATTGTCAGTATCATAAATATACATTTGATTCGCGTTTCCGGCAAAGTGAAAAGAAGCGGAAAACTAAATTGGAACAATAAAAACGTTGAAAGGCAGAAATAAACGAGAATAAATCGAGGCAAGTGAGGGTAGATTGAAACAAAAGCGAAACTGATTGTTTGTCGTTGTTTATTTGCCGAAAATTTCGGCGGCGTGAGCGGTTGCACAATAAGAGGAAGGGAGGTTTTACGGTGAACGCAAAATAAATTTTGATATTCGAAGCCTTTGCAAATAAAATTCGATCGAACGAGCGTAGGGAAATAAAATTACCTTTGTCTCAGATCAAATTTCTGACAAAAGAAGATATTCATTTCTTACAAGTATTTAAGGAACTGCAAGAGAATAAATCAATGATCTTTTATTCTCCATCAATATGGATTTTTCAGTCTAATCGGTTGGCGATACAGAGACGCAAAAACGTTGCTAATAAGCAAAATACACGAAATGTTAATTGCTGATTTGTGCAAAACTTGGGGTGAGACTTGGGCTTGAAATTCGCCCCAAATTTCTTTCTCTTCTTTTTTCCCTTTTTTTTCCTAAAACTTAATGTTGTTTCTTCGATTGTAGTTAATATTGTTCAACCTCTTGGGAAGCAGATGTCCAGCTTCCGCACCATATCTTGGGAGGTTGGCCGGGATGTCTCCTGCAATTCGGTTTTTCATCGTTTGCGCATTTTGTCCATCGATCTTCTGTCAATCTATCGACGTCATCTCGCCGTCGTAAACCATCTTGAATTTCGAGATCTTCTCTTATCACTTTGCTTCTTATCTGGTCCTCAACGACTTCATCTCCTCTGCCCTCATCATCCTGTCCGAGTTTCCGCTGCATTTGTGAGTACAGGTCTATATACTTATTGGATATGCTCGGCTGGATTGCATATAACCGCTTTTGTATAAAGAATATAAAAATAGGCATTGATATCTTACAGAGGATGGTAGGTTATGGAGCAAAGACTGTAAATTTATTGCCATATCCATGATACAATTAATATCAATATTAGCAAGCAAAACCTGTTCACAAAAACGTTTACGAAACCTTTTCACAGACGGAAGCCGTACATGATGAGTAATTGTGCTAGTCCAGTCGTTTTCTTGGTGATTGTAAATAGAAATGTTCATTTGTCGACAGGCACAGAAATTTGTAGAGACAGGAGCGCGACTATCCTAACAATTAAGCAGTAAAATTGTTCTGACTTCAGTAAGAACTTGGAAAGTGATACACAGAAGATACTGTCGAGCAACATTCCATGGGATCTACAAGCTGGGAATGTTACATTAAAATCAGCGATTAACACTTCGAGTACTTGTAAATAGAAAAGTAGTGTACATCAAATTTCGTTGTCCCAGTCAGAGAATTGTGAAAAGTTGAGGAAAAACTGAAGAACTGAGGAAAGAATGTTCCGACATACTGCACGATCGTGTACAGCAGATGAGGAGTAAAACTCTACTGATTTAAAACACATAGTTGCTTATGTCTATTTAACATGAGTGTAACTGTTTAAGTAAATCGGAGCTAAGTCCAAAGTTAGAAAGTTTTGTAGATATCGCTGCATGCAGGAGATACCACAGTAAGATCCGAATTTCAAACTTAGTTTGACTTTTAACAAGATATCCCAGTTACTAACAAATGTCTATGTCATCGTTTCTTGGAACTTAAAGCACAACCAGGCTTTCCATTTTAAAATAATCTTACAATGTTTAGATACACCAATGACAGACGTTTTTCATCTATATATTTTTGCATACAACTGATGGTAAAAAAGTGTCTTTTTTGTCCACTTCTACCATATTATTCCTAAAACGTTTTGTGATGTATAAACATATTTGGTCTCGCCCTAGTTAACTAGATTATCGAAACATTTCATTCGCTTTACCCCCGATCACGTAGGGTACGATAGTAGAGCCAGATAACACAGTCCATGCAATCGAATTTTCCAATTGCGTAGGATCGCAAGTTTTGCGCTTCCCGTGCACTGATGAATGTATACGGTTCTGATTGCTCAGATAATAGTCACGTGCGAGCGCGGCTACCGCACACTCGAATAAAACGTAACCCGCTTTCCCGCGCCATAGAACCGAGCGTTAACACATCATCGGACTCGTTTTATGCGGAGTAATTAACATGTACTTGCGCTTCGGTGAACGCATTATAAAGAGCTGCGGTAATCCCCTCGATAAATCAACAACTTTTCGGTCTCGGGGATTTCCAAAACCGAACAAAACCGGAGGTAGTTACGCTTGTATTAGTTGTAAGTAATCGGCTTAATTTTTGCGACTTAGCTTCACGCAATTTACCATTTTACATATTTTGTTTTACGAAGGCTTATCGAAGAGAAGCCGCACGAAATCACTGCATTCTGACTAACAGTTTTCACGTACTTTGTTCGATTTTAGTTAATGAGGGCGGTCTGGATAATTGTTCTCATGTTAGCGTTTTCGGAATATTTCTGATAATCACCAACACGTAGCTGGCCGGCCGTTTTGGTAGGATTTTATGCAATAATTGTTAGATAAATGAGCAAGTCTATATCTGATATTGAGTGCGGCTCTGAATGGAAATAATCTCGAAATTGTGTCTGGCCCATTTACAATATGAATACCTAAAACAATTGAATACCCGAGATATGTTAGAAATCGATTTGGAAGTGCTCACTTACTAATAAGAGAGTTTTGGAATCAAGAGCTCTGAATTACCAGCTCATTTGTTGGACGTGAATGAAATTAATAATCATTTCTTTAGTTTTATGTGTGACGTTCATGCGGACACCGATTGACCAAATTATTACAATAGTAATGTATGTACATTCAATTTCATGTTATTGTCAATTAATGATACTAGTTCCTTACTGAATGCTATTACATCTCAATCAACTGGTATTGATGGCATCCCTATTAAAATTATAGTAATAATAACGTTTATTGCCCAACAGTCATATAAACCATATTAAGGACAAATATAAACAATATAAAAATATGAAAAAGTGAAAGCATTTAATAGTGTAGTATAAGGGAAACCACAGTATGGGTAGGTGTTATTTATATTATACCATAGGTAACACATGGGCTGAAAAGTCCCGCGCCTAACAAAGAAAACACGGCCTTTTTGGTTCAAAATTAGCTTTATTCATCAACGTAATCTCCATCAAGACCAACGTATTCCAGCGCCGCCCTAACATTTCAATACCACTTCTGTAGAACGATTTATCTTTTGCCTCAAAATAGACCTCAGTTTCAGCGATAACCTCTTCATTCGTGCGAAATTTCTTACCGGCGAGCATTTTTTTGAGGTCTGCGAACAGCCAGTAGTCGTTGAGAGCCAAATCTGGCGAATACGGTGGATATGGGAGCAATTCGAAGCTCAATTCATGTAGTTTTGCCATTGTTTTGATTCACTTGTGACACGGTGCGTTGTCTTGATGAAACAAAATTTTTTTTCTTTGCCATATGCGGTCGTTTCTTTGCAATTTCGGCCTTGGACCGCTCCAATAACGCTATATACAATTCACTGTTGATAGTATTTCTTTCTCAAGATAGTCGATGAATATTACACCACGCACATCCCAAAATACCGAGGCCATAACCTTTCCACCCGATTGTTGTGCTTTCGGGCGCTTTGGACGAGGTTCATCAGTTGCTGTCCACTCAGATGACGATTGCTTTGATTCCGGAGTGAAGTGATGGATCCATGTTTCATCCATTGTCACATATCGACGTAAAAATTCCGGTTTGTTACGTTTAAACATGGTCAAACACTGCTCAGAATCATCAACACGTTCTTGTTTTTGGTCAACAGTGAGCAAACGCGGCACCCACTTTGAACAGAGCTTTTTCATAGTCAAATGCTCATGCAATATAAAGCCAATACGTTCTTTTGATATCTTTACGATGTCAGCTAACTCACGCATCTTCACTTTTCGATCATTCAAAACGATTTTGTGGATTTCTTTGATGTTTTCCGGTGTTACCGCCTCATTTGGACGTCCACTGCGTTCTGCATCATCGGTGTCTCTACGACCACGTTTGAAGTCAGCAAACCAACGTTTTATTGTTGTTTCTGATAGAGCGGTGTCCCCATAACACTTTTCAAGCCATTGCTTCGCTTGAACGGTATTTTTTTTCCATCAAGAAGCAGTGTAAAATTAAAACACGAAGTTGTTTTTGATCCATTGTTTTGAAAATAACAAAAGTAGCGTGACTCTTAGCACAATAACTCACAAACTAATGAATAGAATATCATGAAATTTTAACAGCTGTCTTTTGAAGGTTAGTACTAACTGAGAGAAAGGTGACTGCAATAAAACTAGCATCATCTATGTCTTAGCCCCAGGACTTTTCAGCCCATGTGTTATTTAAGAAAACGCCTTTGTATATTTTATATTGATAATTTGTGTACGGCGGACACCATATTACTGCTGCATATTCGTGTAGTACGCAGAAAGGTACAGAATAATAATTTAAGTGAAGAAATGTTAGTAAACATATTTATGTTTCATAAAATAAAGCACATACTCCTTGATACGGAAGAAATAATTTGTATTACATGATCGGTAAAGGCAAGATGTTCATGAAATACGACCCCAAGGTCTCTAATTTTAGTGCGTAACAATACCTCAGTATCGACACAGTAATCAAATAGAATTGGACATTTTTTTCTAGAGAAGGAAACTACTTTACATATAGCCAGATTTCATTGTAATTTATTTGATATGCACCACCCAGACAGTGAATCTAAATTATACTGAAATTTCAGACAATCATCAATCGAAGTAATATTTGCGTAAATTTTAATGTCGCCAGCAAACATCAAGATCTCGCAATCAATCAGGTCCGAAATATCGTTGACAATAGGAACAATAGGGGACCCAGATTCGAAACTTGTGGTATTCCCGATGTAATAACTCTGGTAACAGAACGGAAGCCGTTGTAACACACACAAAATCTGCGGTGGATAAGATAAGAGTCAAATAAATTAATCAGCGACTTCTAAATGTTAACTTTATGCTGCCCATACATGCTGCCGATATATATAATTAACACATGCTTATTGCAGTGTTTTTCCTGATTGCTTGGAAAGGAAGATTATTACATCTATTTCAAAATGATCAAGACATCAAAACTGCATAATCAAAAGGAAGAAGTGATCTGACTAGTTGTAAGAGTGGTAATTAATTGTATTAGAGTTTTCCAAGTCTTCTGATGTCATTTATTTTCTATTCCGTATTGCATTGAACGTTTTTGCTAATGATGTTTTGTCAAGTGTAACGGTCTTAAAATAGGAATTCCCCAAAGATTGAGCTTAGATACTTTCTTGTTTGTATAAATATGTACCTTGATTTTAGTTTCCTTCGATGTTTTCTTGTTCTTTTCTTGATACCATTTAGTAAAATTATTTCTCTGCTAGAGACAGGAGAAACGGATATCGCATTTCTCTTTTTCTGTTCGCCTTCTCTCTTTTCATCTCTTACTCTTTCTTCGCCTTTTTCTTTCTTTTTTATCTTTTCGTTCTTTTCTTTCTTTTCTTTCTTTTCTTTCTTTTCTTTCTTTTCTTTCTTTTCTTTCTTTTCTTTCTTTTCTTTCTTTTCTTTCTTTTCTTTCTTTTCTTTCTTTTCTTTCTTTTCTTTCTTTTCTTTCTTTTCTTTCTTTTCTTTCTTTTCTTTCTTTTCTTTCTTTTCTTTCTTTTCTTTCTTTTCTTTCTTTTCTTTCTTTTCTTTCTTTTCTTTCTTGTCTTTCTTTTCTTTCTTTTCTTTCTTTTCTTTCTTTTCTTTCTTTTCTTTCTTTTCTTTCTTTTCTTTCTTTTCTTTCTTTTCTTTCTTTTCTTTCTTTTCTTTCTTTTCTTTCTTTTCTTTCTTTTCATTGTTTTTCACCTTTTTACTTTTTCATCCCTTTATTTCTTTCTTCCTCTTACTATTACTTCATTTTCTCTTATACCTTATCACCACGCAGTCCAATTCCAGAAACAGTTCGTTTATTATTAAGTTTGGCCGTGGAAGCTTACATGTTCATTTGAACAAAGTGCCTTTTGTTTACATATTTGTTATTTTCATTAAAAAAGAACAATATAAATATTATTATTCTTAGTCATTTCTGCCACCCATGATAGATGGCGCCACTACGATCTTACTTTAATGCATGGCATATTTTCCTCTAAAGAGGGTCTTCTTTGTGGTCATCCGAAACCAGTATCGTTATAAACTGATGATCAGCTATTTTTGAAATGTTTTAAGCAGTTGTAAGTTTGTGTTTGGCCTAAAATATTATCCAAGGGAGCATACTTTGAAGGGGACAATGTTAAATTGTAGATACATTCCACTAAAGGTTTTAAAACTAATCATTCTTAATAATTCCGAGACATATCTCGTATATATTTCCAATTTAATAAAAAATTCATATACAATAATAAGAAATTAAACTATTTCGTTTCCAAACCCTTGGTAAAATGTGAGTTAACAATTCCCACATTCTCTTAATTACCCAAACAACATTTTCGCACCTCGCTAATTACTTAATTCATCGAACATTTAATTTTATAGCTTCATATCTTCGATCATCATCCAATAGAATCCTTGTATAAAGTTAAAAATAAAACGTTCCAGCTCGAAATCCGATAATCCGCGAAAAACAAAAGAGATCTACCGGATTTTCTTGCTTACAAGCAAAATTCGACGTCCTCGCATGATAATACTCGGTGTTGGCGATAGGATTCGGGGTAATGGCTGGCGGAACACGAATCCCCATTCTCGAAAATTATGTGTGAGCACGTACGTACAATGAAGCGGGCAAATAAAAAGGGGTTGGCCGCGAGAAAAAATTATAACCTCGCACGCGATGATGATACGCGTGTGTTGTTATTCGATAAATCCGGGCGGACGCATACGCGCGTCCTTCAGAGATTTTTCGACAAACTTTCATGATGGATTAACGTTCGTTTGTTGCGCGTAATGTTTTTTTTTGTTCTACGTACGTTTAACGTTATAAAAAGATACGCCTGTAAAATGCAGGATCATTCGTATAATTTATGAATTATTTTACTTAAAGGATTTTGTTGTAAGGGTTGTGATCACTTTACATTTGCGGATCAATTAAGAAATGTTAAGGAAAAACAGAAAGACAACTTGACGAATGATTTCAAACATATGTCATCCCACAAATGGGTGTAGGATGTCGTTATCAATAACAGTATCACACATAAATAAAAGGTAGAAGTGTTCTAACTGAAAGTAGTAATTAATTGTATTAGAGTTCTCCAAGTCTTCTCTATTCCGTATTGCATTGAAGGTTTTTGCTGATGATGCATTGTCCAATATGAATGGTTCACTTCAGATACATTCTTATTTGTATAGACATATACCTTGCTTTTGCTTTCCTTCAATAGGTTTTCTTGTTGTTTTCATGGTACCAGATTACAAATACCTTTTTCAAATATACGGTATATGGTATGATAAACACCCGCATATCTTATGGAAGACAGCGCAATTATTTTTCGTTTAGCAAATTTATTTCTCGATAGAATTTCCTTGTAGTTCTATAGCACTTAGTCCAGCAATATTCCAATTTATTTAAGCAATTTAAATAATAAGATTCTGCAAACTAGGTCTCTGTTTCGACAATAATGGAAAAAGAAAAAGATCACAGAAGGCCAAGTCTGGCGAATATGGTGGATGACGCATCAATTCATACAGTAACTGGACTAGTTTTGTTGTGGCAATTGCCGATGAGTGAACCGGGACGTTATCGTAATGATAGAGAATCATTACCTTCGCTAGGTTTCTTTATTTCAGCGTCAGATCGATCCAATAAATCAGCATAGCACTGTTCTATGGTTCTACTTCCCTTATGTAAGGGATCCATTAAGGTTATGCCTCACGAATCCCAAAAATCGTCGCTATAATTTTCTCTGGTGGTGAAAATCGTCTCAGTCTTCTTCGGTGCACGTTTGCCGAGGGCAACCTATTTTGCTGACTAACCTTTGGTATTTGAAGTATAGTGATATACGAGGGGAGGTCCAGAAGTTCGTGGAATGGAGGGGATGGAGTGGTGATAGAGGCGCTCGCTAGGTGTCATTCTGATTGGCGACTCATTATTAGTATATAAGTTAAGTCGCAGCCTTATAGCGTCAGTCGTTTACGAATAGTTGCCTGCTAAACAAGTAAATCCGGAGAAAACTGAAACTATGGAGGAAATTGAACACCGTGCTGTGATAAAGTTCCTTACAAAGCAAGGAAAGAACGCTCAAACCATATTGAATGAAATGGAAACCGTTTGTGGGGAACAGTGCCCTAGTAAATCAATGATTTATAAGTGACATGGTCCTTTTAAACATGGTCGTCAGCCGATTGAAGACCACCCCCGCTCAGGACGACCAGTTGAGGCCACCACATCAGAAATCATAGAAAAAGTGCAAACATTTCTACTGCAAGATGCCCGTTTGAAGAAAAAACAAGTATCTGCATTAGTTGGAGTATCAGATACCACCATTTTGCGTATCCTACATGACCACCTGGGTATGACAAAAGTCAGTGCAAGATGGGTACCGAGAATGCTCACGCCCTGCAGAAACAGCAGCGCGTCTGTGCATCAGAACAACAATTTTTGGAGCTGTGTGGAGACAAACCTGCACAGATTTTGGAGCGGATTGTTATCGCAGATGAAACATGGGTTCATCACTTTGAGCCTGAGTCCAAACAGGAGTGCATGCAATGGCATAAAAAGGGACACCACCGCCAAAGAAATTCAAAGTGTCAGAATCGGCTGGAAAGTCGATGGCTACTGTTTTTTCGGATTATGAGGAGATATTATTGACTAATTACAAAGAAAAAAGTAGGAACATAATCGGGGAATATTACGCAGTGATATTAGAAAAATTAAAGGAGGCCATGAAGGAAAAACGTCGAGGAAAATTGACCAAGGCTGTGTTGCTCTTGCAAGACAATCCGCCGGTTTACAAGAGTAAAGTTGCAATGGCTTCTCTGCACAAACATGGCTTTCAATCAATAGTCCATCTACCCTACAGTCCAGACCTGATAGCTAGTGATTTTTATTTGTTCCCCAATTTAAGAAAAGACTTACATGGAACAAAGTTTTCCGACGACAATGAGGTAAAGGAGGCAATTTTGGCCCATTTTGATGCGAAAGATAAAAAATATTTTTATGATGGTTTAGAAAATATATATATCTAATAAATGTATTGTGCTTAAGGGTGATTATATTGAAAAGGAAAAATAGATTTACTGTTTTATTTTATTTAAAATCCTTAATGTTATTAATGAGGTCAAATGTGAGAAGAAGAATCATCGTCTATATTTGTGTAATTGTAAATAAATGACGAATTGTCAGATAACGATAATTCGTACAAATTAATAAAGTTTACATGTTTTCTTGTCTTTATTCCATAGATAAGGTTAGATCGCGATGATGGGGTTAATAAATACAGCGCCAAAGCGGAGTGATCGCTGTCTTCGGACACCAGTGAGAATATTTCCCTGTCAATAGCAATGATGCAAATATTGGTAACAACTAAATCTAACAGTCTTCCCCTGGCATTAGCTATTGAACTAATTTGTGTTAAATTAAAAAAAATGTATGAAATCATTCATTATTAGATTCTTATTATCATTAATTGCAGGATTGTTGCAATGGGTAATATTAAAATCGCCGAGAATGATTTCGGTATAACGTGTATTTATAATATCCAAACTAGCTAGCAAATTCTGAAAGTCAGGAACTGATATATCCGGTGGTATATGAACTACACAAATAGCGAACTTATAATGGGACAAAGTAATTACAGCTTCGACAATATCAATAATAGGTATAACATCTTTAATATGTGTAAAATTCAGTTGCCTATAATTTAGAAAAGACTTAAAAGCTAAAATAGTACCACCTCCACGACTTCTTCCAGTTAAATTAAATCCACGGTCACCCCTAAGTACACAATATGCTTTAGGAGAACATGTATACAACCTAACTTGCTATGAAGAATAAATACTAGAATCAAGCTACTGCAAAACCTTCCGTTTTAGAAGATTATAACTGTGTACCATTCTCGTCTATATTTAACCATACAAAGCAACACACTTAGTGCCAAAATCGATAGGATTTTGATGGATGAGGTTTAAATTATAGAGAAGATTCAATTGGACATTTACATTTGCATGTTCACAAATAACACGGCGCATTAGAGTATGTACTACGAACTGTCTATCCGGATAGTGTTTCTAGTGGGCGATTCGACATTAATTTGATATCTCTTTTTCGACACGGCTCTAAATTGGATTTTAATGGACTGCAAGCGGAAATAATGACGTCACTACGTTGCTACGCATACGACAGCGTTATATAATTATATTTGCATTTTTTACATTGGCTCGTGACATACGAGACTCTAAATCAAATAGTAAACGTATAATCTGTGTAACTGTAGATACCCTATCCATACACATGGATATCAGTTGGAATGTTGATACTATTTTTGACTTTATTACTATTTACTATCGAAAATGTATCCTGTTCTATATTTATATCTTCAATGGACTTGTAATGGCGGATCGACGGCTGTCTCTATTACGTCACGGAGACGCGTGAACAAAGTTGTACAGAACTGCAGTCGCGATTAATGTTGAGCGATACCGTGATTTTTAAGTCGCGTCGTGAATAGTGATCGTGATTTATAAATAACGGTGATTGTAAACCGTCAATGTGATTACGGTTATAACTCATATATGTATATCCAGTATACCGTATCTTTTGTAACGAACGCGAAGAAATGTTCGGCTGTTTGAATTAGTTTGATAAGGATCAGTCTAATTAAATACTAATAAAAACCACATTTATAATATACAATAATATTTTTCAGAAAAAATAGTTACAATTTTGTGTAGGTTTTTTTCTTGCATATGAGAATAGATATAAGTCATAAGGTTAGTCCGAGTATCACATATATTACATGGCAATAGGCTCTGTTATATTTTATGACTTGAACTTAAGTCTGAAGAAGTCTAAGTCAAACATATTTTAACGACTTCAATAAACAGGCACAATCGTACGTATTTCTGATGAACTTTGTAGTACTATATAAAATGAAATTTAGATTCCTTGTGAAAAAGGTGGTAAATAAAAATTGTCAATTATGTATAAATATATTTTAAAATCACGTTTTTAAATTAATGTTTGTCCTGTCTTAAATTTGAAAGAAGTATTTTGCATTTCATTATTTAAATATTTATTCTATTTACATTTAATACAATATAAAGAAAGAGAAAGATCGAGTTCATGTATTTGTACGCTAAAACTTTTAAATTTAATGTAAACATAAAGTATTGCAAATCTGCTTTATCTTATAATATATGATATTTTGTTAAATATTCACTCAGAAAGATAGATGCCTATGTCTTTCTATACTAAATAAAATATTAGCAAATATAAGAGTGTTACACTAACTTATACATTATAATAAAGGTAATTTTATTTTGTAACACCAATTTACATTCATAAAATGCAGATATAACTCTTAAGAGAATGCAAATTCCCACAGCGAGCATTTTTTTGAGGTCTGCGAACAGCCGGTAGTAGCTGGGAGCCAAATCTGGCGAATACGGTGGATGTGGGAGCAATTCGAAGTTCAATTCATGTAGTTTTGTCATTGTTTTGATTGACTTGTGACACGTTGTCTTGATGAAACAACATTTTTTTTCTTTGCCATATGCGGTCGTTTCTTTGCAATTTCGGCCTTCAACGCTCCAATAACGCTATATAATTATTCACTGTTGATGGTATTTCCTTTCTCAAGATAGTCGATCAATATTACACAACGCACATCCTAAAATACCGAGGCCATAACCTTTCCAGCCGATTGTTGTGCTTTCGGGCGCTTTGGACGAGGTTCACCAGTTGCTGTCCACTCAGATGACGAACGTTTTGATTCCGGAGTGAAGTGATGGATCCATGTTTCATCCATTGTCACATATCGACGCAAAAATTCCGGTTTTCTATTTAAACTGATTTACCACACCGTTGTCGCTCCATTCCTTCTCTCCAGGATTAATTTTGTGGTACCTCAGTACGGTACGAGGTCCTTTCCTACTTTTAAGATTTCGTCATATGAAACAAATGTTCTGCTTAAAGCACGCATTAAGTTCCAATCTAACACGCATCTGCGGCAATGAGAAATTACACTTTGCTAGCACGAGTAAAACGTTGAAGGTTGTACAAGCAACCGTACAGGTAATACTGACGGATGCATACCTACATATATATCTTGACTGCTAACGCATATGTATGCCAAAACTGAATGACTGTAGCTTTCCGATGCCTGATGATTCATACTTGACAAGGACAGCCTTCCATCCGAACCTTAGTAATACTAATAACATTCCCATCAATTATTTTACCAATTAGACGGACATGTTCCAGAAAAGTTTGAATTTCCAATGTCAGCATGTAAGACACACTTTTATCAAAAACAAGATCTGTGCTGGTAATACAAGTAATAAAAGTAATAATAATAAAATTAATTATAATTAATAAAACAGGACAAATTCAGAATTTGTTACGACTTTCTTTTTCTATTCAATTTACAAGTCCGTATATGACAGGTTTCCAAATCTAATTCGTTCCACACGAACTTAGCTTAGAACTCGCTTTTGAAAACACGTCAACCGCGTTTACCCTAAAACAACCACAGAAGCTATACAGGTTATTCGCGTTTCATATTTTCATTCAATTTTCTCCCGACTCTCGCCATCATAGCAACTATACGGTTGCGTTTCTATAAATTGCATGCGAGGGAAGCGGTCTAAAAACCTCGAAACTAGATTTCTACGTAATTACGCCTCCGAAATTCACAACATCAACGGGAATTTCTCAGTCGGTTCGGTGCGGGCGTTCGTCCCGGCTAGAACATAAATCATCAGAAGTAAGAGAGTCCGTTCCCCACCGAATAGGCATCCTACCGTGTGTTATTTTGTTCTCGTTAATTAAACATCACACATAAATTTCCTTAAGAAGCTTAGCTTAAGCAATTTATACGTATATAAACAAGGGACCGGAGAGATGGGATCTCGCTTCCTATCGGGGTATGGGGTCCCCGAACGCTGGCAGCCCCGAAACCGCGGCGCATAATTTAAATCCCGGCTAACTGAAATTTGATGCCGCCGCTCGGAATGGCAACTCAACAAACTCCTTTCGTAACGAATAGATACGAGGGAAGCCACGGATGTAATCTATGGGATGAAGGATGGAATTGATGGGTTTTCGTTAAATTTGACCACTTGCCAGCTTGTTATTCTTGTTTCAAAGAATTTGCTTTGTCTTTTCTATTATTTATTTTGTTCTCTTTGAACTTATCGATAATGTATAACTCACGCCTCATTCCAATTTGTAGTGCAGAATGATGAGCAGACCCGTTATGGATTTGTCTTCATAAACCGCTATGGTTTTTACCATTCCATTTGTGGGTTTCTTCCCTTTCCGGGGGGCATGTATGTATTGTTGCCGCACTATGCTCTTTAAGGAATCACTAATGCGGCTAAGTTGTTACTTAAGAACTGATAAGATATAAACAAAGTGTAAAATTTGAATAATTCATTTAAGTCACGATTGCAGTACAAGTATTTAGTTTAAGAATTATTAAAGAATTACAAGAGTATTTGTACGAGGGCGAATCAAATATGAACCGAAATTTTATTTTTAACGCTCTAGGTGAAGTGAGTGGCGTGATGGTGTTGCGGGGGAGGATGTAACGGTTCTTTCTCAGCTTCGTTTATAGGGTTGATGAAACTTGGATCTATCATTAAACATTCTAATTTGAGGTCCATCAAATACCCCAGCTTTAATTTTTTTGTAACTTAGTCGTTGAAACTTTAGATATTAGCAAACAGTAAAAAAAAAGTTATTTATTGACCAACATTAATTCTTTGTACCGATATTGCAACCTAAGCAGTAAAGTTCCATTGCAATTAAATTCCCAAGGACGGGACTAGCGAGTGGTACACCCCCACTCCTCATTTACCGATTATGTGAACAAATCAAATTGAAAAGGACTTTTGAGACATTCACTATATACTCCTTATAGTCTTGTCTTGTTCCAGTAGATTATCATGTGTAACCAGCCATTAAAACAAACGTTTTATAAAATTCAAAAGGTTTTGAATCTTACAAGCTATGGTGGTAGTTTTATTGATAACGTTATGATAATATAAGACTACAAATTTCTTGAAATTGTGGATCTAAGAGGATATACCTAGAATAATACCAATAAGGAGTTACAGTATCTGTTTAGCGTACCTTAAAACTTTCTTCGTTGGCAGTAATCCAGTCAGGATAAGTTCTTCACCCAACTGATTACATATTTTCCTTTGATATACCTTAATACCAAATATAATGTGTGTATGTGATTTCCACCCGGTACATGAATTTGGAAAGTAACACAGTTCTGATTAAACGTTTAAAAATTGCAAAATGTTTGACCATTCAAATATGCTAGAAAGTCTAGAGGTGTGGTTCTTCTATATTTTAAATCTCGTCTCTATGTAGCTACGATTGCCCCCAACCCGCTTATGGTCTTGCTTTGCGATATCTTTAAATATTCGTTTTGATTTATTCCAGTACAATTTGCATGCGTTTGAACTATTAAAATGATCGCTAAAATGCTCTAGACAATTTGTAGGGGTATGAAATTTAATGTCCTACAAATCATTGCGGTCTTTCTGATATTTTGTTTATGAGATTGTAATTTCCTTGAAAGAATCTCGCTAGCTCATCAATCTAATAAAATATGTATACCCTGAATAAAATATTTAGATAAGTACTTAGAGGCATCATTTAAACATTCAACGTGCCTCAATGCTTTCTCTGTTAACAATAATTCTACAAGGTATCTTTGAAATAAAATAAAAAAGTACAGAAATAAAAATAAAATTATATAGAATATAAGTCCAAAAAATTTTGAGTCAATTATAACGCGATATTCAGAATAAAAAAAAAACTCTAGGAAATAGTAATATGTCGCGTATGGTGCAGAATGTGTATATCAAACTCGCATATACATGCTTACTGCATACACTGTAATAACACAGTTGTGAATGTTTTAAAAACTACAATTTAACATTGTCTACCTTTCGAACGGCATGCTATAAGAGTTCAATAACATGCTAACGTACGGATATTTCGGCTGTAAATAATAAAGACATTTTTATTTTAAATATTATTATCATTTTTCTTCTCGCGTCCGCGAAGGAATTTTTCCAAAATGTTGGATTTAAGTCTAATAAAATTAGATCTTCCCATTTTTCATATTTCCTTATTTTATTTAACGGACACTCTGTATAAAGGATCCAGTCATTAAAAGACAGCGGAAATTTTAAGTGTGAAGTAAAAATTGACAACACGCTTGGACATTATTTTAAAATCAGTTCAGATGTTTCCGAAAGGTTGGGGACATAAAGTACATCAGGAATATCCCAGCTGTCAATTTTAATATATGTACACCACTTGAGGGTTAGCAACATCAAAGTGTAGTTATTAAATATTAAGATGGAGCAAACGTTCTTTCGTGTTTCCAATTAATAGACTTTGGATTTGTAAAGCTATAAAAAATAGGTCATTATTAATGCTACATTACTCTTCATTGCGTAAATGCGAAATATCCAATTCAAGAGATCTTGGGAATTTTGCGTCAGTACTAGAAATTAGGTACAAGCGCTGTTGTTCCGTGAAGTTGAGGATCAAGATTTTATCTTACAACAGACTGGTATAAAAGAGTTAAAAACATTCAAACATATCGAGAAAAATGACGCTCCGGAAGGTCTTCTATTGTCGTCGAAGAGGTTCTTCGCCAAAAAATTGAGACCTCGTCGACAGTACGCGACAATTATCACAGAAGCTTAAGACTTTACAGAGCATTTTTGCTTCCTCCCATTATGCCTCGTCTTGGCAAAATTTTGAATATACCTTTTGAGGTTTATTGTTGGAATTAACCAAATTAAAGTTCTTTAATATGCAATTAGTCCGAATGAGTGGTCATAAGATTCGTTTGTTTGTACCGCGCTTTAGTGATATGCATTTTAAAAGAACTTTCTACCGTATTACAGACCTTTGTATATATCCTTTTCGGTACCGTAATTTAACGAATAAGCTACCAAAAATAAAGGGCTTACAGTATCTACGTATAGACCCTAAGCGTTTGTAACAATTCTCCCGCAAGTACATATATAAAATAAAACAACTGAATCGGAAAACTAAACCGGAAAAGCAATGGGGCAGATATCGCCGTACCAAAATTTACACTTTCCCCCCATTTAGAATTGCCGGATGAGGGTCTTAATTTAAGCAGTGATTTGCGCCGTCGAGGTTTTCATCTTCGCCGCATTTACTTACCTTCTTCACCGTATTCCTCGACTTTACGCTCGCCGCGAACCCTCGCTACGAGGCGGGGAAATGGATGGGGAAAGCGTAGAGGTTCAAAAAGGTCGGTACGAACACAAGATAAAGAGGGACCCTTTTCGGAACGAGTCGGCCCGCCGCAAATAGCGGGGAAAACAAGGGCGCGGATTACCGACACCCTCTTCGCGCTTATTGCACGACGGGGCTCTTACTGCAAAAGTAATTATTTAGAAATTTGATTTGTTTCGTAATTACTTTCGTTTTTCCCCCACAATAAGCGAGTAAGTACGCTAGGGGTGGAATTAATTAAAATCTCGTCTGGAAGGCGTAGATCTTTGAACGTGGAAGGTGTAATTTAGTTGGTTGAGTTCAAGGTGAAGAAGTTAGTAAATGAATAAACAAGTTATTCGATGGATTATGCTTCGAGTTCAAAAGAAATAGAAGAACTCGTGGTAGGGGTGAAAGGTGAAATTGTGTTCATAGTTTTTAATATATTCTACTATTTCTTTCACGTTACTTTAGAACAACTTTCTCTCCTCGCTAAACTGTGAACGTATTCGTACAATTAATGATAATAATAACAATACGAGAGCCGATCCTCATGCCCCACCCCTCGCCTACTTCTTTGATTAATGCTTTCGACATTCAGTTAACTGCCATTTGTAGATCATATTTATATAACATCAAGTTTGTATCTATTGTTGTGCTGTGGTAAATTCTTGAATTCTGTGTTACGATTGTTCCTAAAAATGAATCCTGTGAAACAAAGAGCCGTAATAAAATACCTCCCGAGAAAAGGGCATGCTGTAGTTTCTTATGCTACAGTCAAACGCTGGTGTTGAGATTTTAAATGCAAAAGAAGGTCCTATGAAAACCAGTATGCCGGTGGTTCTCCCATAATGGAAACAATAGACAAAAGCACTAAAGAGGCACACAATATTGTACTGCAAAGCCGACAAGTACGCATTACGGACATTGCGGAAGAAACTGGCTTATCATATCATGTGGTGCACAATATACTGACTAAAGAATTAGATATAAAAAGGATGAGTGCCCCAAATGTTAACCATTGATCAAAAAAGAAATCGGGCGTTGATTTGTAAGCGTCTTTTCGAAAGATAGCAAGCAAATAACGAGAACTTTCTTACTCAGTATATGACCATGGGTGAGTCATGGGTGTACCACTATGATCCCAAGACTAAAGTGCAAAGTAGAGGGTAGAAGCATCACGGTTATCCTTCTCCACACAAATTTAAGATCGTGCCGTCTGCTGGAAAGGTTTTGTTGCTATCTACGCTAGGGTATGCTCAAGGAATCATCCTGACTGGCTATTTGCAAAAGGGACAGAGCATTGCAGGGATCTACTGCGCACAACCGATTTCTGAATTGCGAGGCGCTATTAAAGAGAAACGCCGAGAAAAGTTAAGGCACGGTGTGCTCTTCCATCAGGATAATGCTCCCTGCCGAACATCTGGTATTGCTGTGGCTGCTATACACCAAGCAGGCCTTGAATTAGTGAAGCACCCGCTATATTCGTCGGATCTGGTCCCTAGTGATTAGAGGCTGTTCCCCAAATTAAAAGGAATCTTATGTGGGACAAAATTTTCCTGTAATTATGAAGTCATGCAAGCTGCAGACAGGTGGTTCGCAGAGGTCGGACAAAATTTTTTCCAGGAAGCTGCTGTTATGTTGGAGCCTAGATGGGCCGAGTGCATTAGTGTAAAAATGCAATTGTAGTTTTACTGTAAGGGGGTCAGATTCACCCTCGTAATAATAATAATAATAATAATAATAATAATAATAATAATAATAATAATAATAATAATAATAATAATATTCGTTTTATCAGCAAAAAATACAAATAAAAATGTTAATGAGAAATAAAATATATAAGATATGTTTAAAGAAGGTAAAAGAAAAACGTTGGGCTTCTGCCACTGCAGCTGGTGCTGAGGTCAGCAGCAACCCTAGGAGCCTACAGAGTCAAATGTAGTGGGTGCAAGGTATTCTCTGGCAAGTTCGGAGACCACACCAACATCTTCAACTACATCGAACAGACAGCACCACTGTCAATGAGGACCGACAAAATTCGGCCCGTGTATAGCTTTGCTGGGGGATACAATGTAATAATTTCCAGCAAGGAGGCAATAAAGGCATCTGCAAACAAATCGAGACAGGAGATTTCCGGCTGGTTTGCTGACGTCTCGAATGGCACAGGTATTGGAATTTGGAAAGAGGGAGAACCGGATGGCGAGACCATCAATCTAGGGGTCTCCTGATCCATCTTTCAAACAGAAGTAATGTAAGACATGTGCCGAGAACTCTCTGAACTACGCACATGATCTGGAAGTGGTGGAAATCGTATCGGACAGCCAAGCCGCTCTTGAGGCGCTACAAGCTGTCTCAGAAGTGGTATTGGGATGCCACAGAAGGCTGCAACAACTGGTGGAACATTGCAACGTTACGCCAAGCCACTCAGGGATCAAAGGGAACGAAATAGCTGACTTGATAGCAAACGATGCCAGTGGACGACCATTTTCAGGTCCTGAACCGACATGTTGGAGTACCTATGGCAGTATTAAGACCTACGTTAAATCCTAGCTCGCTGCCAATCACCGGTCCTACTGGAACGGTGTAGACGGTTTAAGACACTGTAAATCTCTCGCGATTTATCTAGGTGAGGGAAGACTGTTTAAGGCAGTCCTAATGAGGAAGACCATACTGCGAGCACTCACAGCGATCTTAACTGGACACTGCGCACTGAATAAACACATGCGTCGCATGGGTCTAGCAAACTCTCTTTCGTGTAGAAAGTGCGGGAGAGCAGATGAAACTCATATGCACCTTCTTGTCGATTGCCCTGCAGTCTACAGGGAAAGACAGATTCACCTTGGGGATGCTCAGCTTGACGGACCCAAGTTAGGAAAATTACCGCTCGAGTGGATTATGGACTTTTTTGTTGAAGTACAACCGGGTTGGGTGAGCTAAGATCACATGGGTGCACAATAGGCGAGGTACTGCCCTAATTGATCTTCGGGGTTAAAGCCCCGCCCATGTTTATACAAAAAAAATGTGCCAATGAGTTCAGGATCAGCAGCTGCTTTTTCTCCTAAACTCAAAGAAGGACCTACATTCATAAAAGGAATGGAATATAACTATAACGACTGATCTGGAAACTGAAGTAGGAATGCGAATGGAAATAGAATGTCTAAAGATCTTACATTAGGGCATCTAACAAGATTATAACAGAATGACTTTTCAAATATCAGTAGGCTGTGAACCAGAGGAGTAAGTAGGTCTTTAAATCTCAAATTAACATTATGGACACCCGTTCTAAAGATAATCTTAGTATAGAGATAGCTAGGTGTTTTATAATAAATTAATTTGTGATAAAAAAACAGTAGAAGAGAACTTAGCTTTAAGTGACATGCACAGTCATCTTGCCCATCACAGAGTATGAGATATTCTTTGAAACCTACTAATGCCGTAAATAAATCTTAGCGATTTGCAGTAGTTGAATTCTACATCTGTCAATATTATCCCTGCAATTACAGTTAACACTCACGCAAAAATTAAATCTTGACAAAACAAGTACGCGTTTCTCATGATGAATAGCAGAAGCTGGAGAATTGCGAGTAATTGTTTATAATAGTTTAATGACACCCTAGTTTTATCTCCCTTTGCCCTTGCCAGAGTGTTATTTCTGAGTTTCAAGGAAGGGAAGGAAAGGTATTGGTGGAAGATGAATTTCCTGGTTAAAATATCTCAGAACCTGGTCCGGTATGAATACGACTGGATTATTCCGAGCAGCAGCAGGCAAAGTAAAAATAGCCAACATCCGAAACGGATAGAAACTATTAGAAGAAAGTGAATCATTAATTTGATGTTATTGGTTAACCATGGTGTATGGTGTTTTAAAAACAACTGTTTAGATCGGAGCATATAATAGATTAATAATAAATTCATCAAAAATATATTCGTAATTCTTTGCGAGCAAAAATAGATATATGTAAGGTACTCGAAAGGAAATTTTACAATTATTTTCGGAAAATATCAGATCTCAAAACATCGCCTATGTTCGCTGACATAACGTATATATGTATGTACATATACGCTAAAGCGGAAACGAGAAATTCGACAAATATACATATGTATGTATATACATGCGCACATGTTGATACACCAGCTACAGAAAGGAACAAATTTACTTAACGTTTCGCATGTACGTATTTGCTCTCGTCGTTTCCCTCATTCCGCTCAAATCGCCTCGCTTGCTTCGTTCGTTCGTTATGCACAGAGATTTAAATCGTTTCTTTTTTCCTTTTTTTCTAAAAATGGCGTTTGCTACATTTAAACAAATCTGCGACGACGCTAGCTCACCTTTAATACGCAGTGAGAGAGGAAAATATAATGTCAAAGACTTATTCTTGAAAAGGTTGATTGATAAGTCATGGAAAAATTAAATACATAGACGGCGCTACTAATACTATGTATGACCTTTCTTCTAAACAATCTTATAAATAGTGTTTCGATGAGAGCTCCAAATTTTAAGGTTCAGTAAAACACCGTTTTCTGTAGCAAAGTATTAAAATATTTATTGATTTATAGCGTATACATTTGGGCGTTATGTATGAAACAAAATATCTTGTAAGTGATCGCCATGGTTTTGCTGGCATATGCGAACACTTTTGTCAAATTTTGCAATAACACTACTGTATAAATCTGGCGGTATTTCATTGATAGAGCATCTAATTTGGGCCTTCAATGCTTCGGTGCTGGCGAGCTTGTTGGCATAAACCTGTCACTTCAGATAACCCCACGACCAGAAGTTCAAAGGTATTAAATCGCAAAGACGTAGTGGCATATTCTGGTCATTAAACCGGGAAACGACACAACCAGGAGCAAATTCGTGCAATGTTTTACTGGCGGCATGACATATGGCACCGTCTTGCTGATATCACGTGTCGTTAAGAGCAATATATTCTAATTGAGGCACAAGAAACTGTGTTATGCATTTTACCTTGCTTGTCTTCAAAGAAGTACGGTCTAATTATTCCTCTAGACCACAATGCACACCAGACAGTGACACGTTTTGGATGCATTGGTTTCTGGTGATTCATTCCTGGATTTTCGCAGCCCCAAATGCGGCAGTTTTGCCGATTAACGAAGCCGCCGAGGTGAAAGTGGGTTTCATCATGATTGAAAACGATTTTGTCCGCAAAGTCGGCGTTGACTTCTGTTTGCTCAAAGATCCAACTGGTGAACTCTCTTCGCTGTGCATGCTGTGTTGGCAGAAGTTGTTGAGTCAATTGGACTTTGTAGGTGTAGAGATGCAAATCTTTAGTTAGAATACGCTGAAGAGTGACTGTTATAATGTCCAATTCTTGTGGACGATGACGAATCAACATCTCTGGATTTTCGGCCACATTCTCTCGAGCTGCCTTGATGTTTTATTTTGGACGACCTCTACCAGCTCGTGTCGTATGTTTCATATCACTGACCAAACCTGTACTACAAAATTTTTCGATTATTCTTTTCGCAATAGATGAATTAGGAACGTTCTATCGACCAAATATTGGACGCACGAATGGTAACAAACATTCACCATTTTAATAATAATGTTGAGCAATCTGGACGCGCTGTTCTATCGTCTAATACTCCATATTTATTATTCCCATTTATCAACTTTCGATCTGTCGCGTTATAATCACGTGTCATTATGACTGTCGAACGTGGCGAGCAATTCAAATCTTTCGCTCTTATTGAAGCCCATTTTAGAAGGGAATGTGTGCGCTGTAAATGGTCTGAGATTATCGCAGCAATTTTCTTTGCTTCATTATTTACTTTAATCTCTCCAAAGTGGACAAGGAATAATATATTTCACGTTACTACATACTACGACTTATTATTATTGGTATGTGCCTAGATACCAGCGCAGTTAAATAATTGAACATGTACATAATATGAGCTCTGCCTTATCTAAATGTTTTTGACATAGACTCAAGGTTTTGAACATTTTCAAATTTTAGCCGAACTCTAGCTAAACGAAAGACATGTTTGCTGGATGATTGGCCAGCTTGCAAGCCTCCTTATTTGCCTCCTTGGTACCTGATACAGCGTGACGTGATTTTGATATTCCAATTGTTTTAGGTTTTGTGGGCATACGCATTGCAGGTCAGATTCAAATATATAGGTTTTTAGATCGGTGAAAATTGACTGTTGCACATTTGTGCAGTATTTTCTTGAATATCTTCTTTCCACGTAAGTATAGGGGTAAACATGTTAGTTTAGAGTTCTATAAGCATTTTAGATGGAAATTAAAGCCACTGATTACTATAACACTCCTCGTTTATGTTGACATCCACTAGCTGTCCACACAGCATGGTCTTTTATAATCACCTTGCATCATTGACTGAATATCGACTCAGTTTATATAGAGATATCTGTTCCACATTTCTTCTTCTTGCTAAGTTGTCTACCTCCGCTATCATTCATTTTACATCTATTTCTCGTAGGTCTTGAAGAATCTTTCTAACTTTTGATCGGTCAAGAAATCAGCACTAGTGTGCATACATTTGAATATTTGTTATACCGATGGACAAGTTTTTCAATACCATCTTCATAGAAGGTTTCCGCCAACGTGTCGAGATGAGTCACCACGGCATCTTGAAGCTTTGCTGCTGCGGAAACTTTGTCCTCACAGACCCGTCTGAGCCTGTCCAAGAAAATGAAGGTCACTCGGTGGCAAGTCTGAACTGTACATCAGGTGGATGAACCCTTTTCATTGAAAATTGAAACAATTCCAGAGGGCGGTATGTCTATCCTTTTGTTCTAAATGGCTTTTGACAGGCAGGGTAATATCTGGAAATATATGTTTGCGATGATCGTTGTCTCCGGCTCCATAAATTCAATAAGCAGTATACCTCCCTGATTCCAGAAGAGATTACCTATTGTCTTTCTATTGCTGAGCGTTTATTTAAAGTTCCTGAGATATGTTCTGGAAATTTGTTTGCATTGCTTTAATTGTTCCTTCGATTCTGGATTGTTATCTAGGCCCCACTTCCTGTCACGAGTGATTTCAAGAAGGTTTCCCCCTTATCAGCATAATTTGTGAGGAACGTTAAGGCTGCTGCCATATCCCGTATTTTCTGGCTCTTAGACTCTGAACTGAAACTAATGGAAAATTTTCGTCTCTACTGGGCCGTTTGGTCAATTCCGTGAACGATTATTGCTAGCGATAGATTTGCATTCTTATTTGCCTTAATCATCGAAGGTCGGTTCGGCTATCTTCAAGTCTCCAACAGCAAAAGAAATATCGTTGTGCAACTCGCAGTGGTCTGCAGTGTAGTTCGACTCGGGAGTGGCAGATATTACGGCCTCTTACTACTTCACTGGTCACTTTCTCTTCGGAAAGGCATCAAAATATCCCTTAAATAATTACGTAAAAGTCCTGGTAAGGAGTTATTACTGCTACCATCAACCATTAGGATAAGTGGTTGATAGTAGAAATGTTTTTTATGAAGAAAAGATATACTATTGGTGCTAAAATGCTACATTGAGATATTTTAGTTGGGATAGAAAATAGAAATGTTTGTGCCTTATTGCACGTTCAGAAAATAGTATCTACTATTTAGATATCATAGAGAAGTGCAATAATTTTAGATCTTTGTAGTTTCATGTTAGTAAACAAGGTCTTAAGTAATACATGGTATTAATGTCCCAGTAATATTCTGCCGATGCTCGTTTGAAGAAAGATTTTATTCAGTCCTTAACCTTAACTAGAGCTGCCACTTTAATATCCGCTTAAAAGTTTAAACATAATATTTTTTTAATAAAACTAGTAGGACAGTCTAAGCTTTGTATACGGTAACGTCTATAAATGACATGTTAGGTGCAAGAGTTCCTGTTTTTCCCCGTACTCGACGAGTAAAGGCAATTATTTCAAAATACACAACCAGAAAGCGATATATTTCCAAGATCGACAAAAGTATTAATAACCATGGGATTGCTTTCGACTCAAATGCGATACTTCGCACAAGAGATTCGATCAATACCGTAATGTACAACTTAAAGTCTAAGTCTATTGCGACGAATTGAAAAGAAAAGTTTCCCGCATCGACTGTAGTTCGTCTGCAGAGTTAGCCCTCTTTGTATTATTTCGAGAGAAATTGTAAAATATAAGGAACTCATAGTGTTGCCGGGTATTAAAGGCACTTAAGAGGAATTATATAAAAGAACGAAAGACGAAAAGTTCTAATATCGATAGTTTAAAGTTCGGAAACTTTATGTAGACATGTAAGAAGTATTTTATATTACGTCGAATATAAGAGTATATACAGTGTGTCTATAAACTATTAAGTAAATCGTTTAATTTTTCTAGTTATAAGGCGTAATGATTCAGGAGTGGTGAAATGTTAATCTTGAGTGAGTGTATTTATTCGCGCACTTTATTTACTTTATCTTATCTTATTTTTCAATGCATATCAACAATTTTTATCCATACGAAAGAGTTACATACTTCTAGGTTAAATTAAATACCGTATCCATTTCTTGTTTATTATAGAAAATGTTGGCAAACATAGGCAACAAACTAATAGGACGATAGTTACAAACATTATTGCTATCTTCTTGAAAAAGGAACGTTATAGCAGACACCTAAGTTTAGCGGGAAATGTTAACTGAAAAGTTAATGAAATAAGTTAATGTTTTGACGATATGTGCTCATGCAGAGTACAAAAGATAGAGTTCATATTGCTAATAACGATCAAGTACAGTGTTTAAATATTTGCTAACTGAAAACCAATGAATTTCATTGTGGTTAAATGATTTGTTTTCTGATATCATATCTCCTGGCAATGTAGTAAAAAATTGTTGAATTCATTACAGAGTTCACTCTTACCTGCACCTTCAGGTGCAGTTGAATATTTCGTGGTGCTAGTAGTTTTCCTAATTATAGACCATATAGCTTTGGATTTGCTGGAACATAATTTAACAAGTAACTCATTACTTTTAAATTCATGTTTTTGCAAAGTTTTGTAAATTTGTTCATAGTTTCTAAAATCTGATATAAACGCTGGATACTGCTATTGCTATGTCATGTAATCGGATCAAAGTTAATGATGAAATTATTTCGGAATCAGAGTATGCGCGTAATTTGGGATTCTGTTTAGATACGAAACTCCGTTTGCAGCATGTATTTTATGTACTGACACTTGGCTACTGTAATCTGAAAATCTTATACGGTAGCAAAGAATGTTTAGATGCAAACTTAAGAAAATCATTATGTAAATCTCTTGCTTTGTCAAGATTTAATTTTTGCCTGAGTATTTACTATAATTGCTTTAATACTATTGACAGAGGTAGAATTCAGCGATTGCAAAACTCTTAATTAAGATTTATTTGCGGCATTCGTAAGTTTCAAAGAATATCTTATACTCTGAGATGGGCAAGATGGTTGTGCATGGCACTTGGAGCTAATAAATGAACTACTTCCGGAATTGGACAGTATAATGATGAGATAATATAGAAATAAAATACGAGTAAGAGGAGAAACAAATAAAATAAAAAGAAAGAAGAATGAAAAGGGGAGGGGAGCGTGAAAAAGAAAGAAAAGTGAAAAGAGTAAGAGAAGGAAAGAGAGACAGAAAATTGCGGGGTCGGGGAATCCCCGGGATGAGTTTAATGTCTGTCTGTCTTACTCTTTTCAGCTTTCTTTCTATTTTACGGCTCCCCTTTTTCATTCTTCTTTTTCTTTTTATTTCTTTCTCTTATTTCGTTTCTATATTATCTCATCATGATACGGTCCAACTCCGGAAGTACTTCGTTTATTAAAGTACTCTCTGATTCCTAGGGTGTACATTTTTTTTCAAAATGTAACTTGTCCCAGTTGCAGTTTCATAACGAAACAAGCCTGAATTAAAACCGCTTGCAAAATTCTAAAACATTGTTTTTGATTTACAGAGAAGTGCATCTCACGTAGATATATCTTTAAATAGTATACACAAAGATGTTTATATCAGTCAGTATCCTAAAAATTTAGAAATCATCTAAAATTGGACATGTTACGTTTTGAAAATGATCTCGTCATATTTGCGGTCGTGCTGCACTTCAAATGCATGGCGCTAACACAGAAAACTTAATCAAAAGGGATTAAATTAAATTCGCTAAATTATTGACACATTTTCCATTTATATTTTCAGTTCCCAAACGATTTTCACCATTTTTCTACGGTCCTATAAATAATCGAATATACCATTGTCATTGTTGGCAAACCATGGCAAATTTAAAAGCAAACAATTTGTTTGTTATTTAAGCGGCCATAACTCATTTTAATCGAATTAGAACAAAAACGCAACAGACCGCTCACGCACACGCGTTTTAAAGTACAATAATTCTCGAGAGGCAGATTTTATTAAATTTCGCGCATCGGTGATATACGCGTAAAATCTATTTCCATATTTCATTAAAAAATAAACTTCCAATTCTCCGGTTTGGCGATAAATTGTCCAGAGATGTATGGCCGTAATGAGCGTTTATGTTACGCCGGACATTGTGCATAAAATATTCAATTATATCGTAATTGGTGATATGTAGACTTCTCGTGTATAATTTACAAACGTTTCGTCCCATGCGAAAGGCAAAGTTGTTGCCTAAAAATAAATAAATAAATTTAATTGTGTAAGGGATGCTCGGGCAACTTGTAATTTATGTATGCTTTCGATTCAACGTTAATTTTATTATTTTAATGTTGGCACCGCTCCAAACGAAGGTATATTTTATGAAGATATATGTAGGTATGGTATATTATTTGTTGTAAAGGATCGTGATATGCGACGAAACTTATAGTAAAAGCGTTTCTTTAAGACAAGGAAAAGGAGCAACTGGATCCTTTTTTGTAGATACACCATCCTGGAAAACTTCGCAATTTGACGTACTATAGCAGTTCGCATACATTTAACAATTTAGTTAGCATATCCTCGTGCTGCGGGGTGTGGCAATTAAGCTCAGGTAATTTGTCAATAAGACACAAATAAATTAAGTTACGAGCAAAATTCTATTATAGACCTCTAACTCGACACAACGATTGCAACGTTACTCCCACGATTGGAAGCATCTTTGGTAATTCCCCGAAGATAACCCTATCAGCACCGCCTTTAAAGCTTCATTGACTTGCTGTATACAGCCGTGATGAGTTCCCTTGAGGTGTGACTTGATTTTGAGGAATAAGAAAAGGAGGCGATATCGGAGCTGTAGGATGGGTTAAAGTGCTTTTTTCGACAAGAATTCTTTCACAATGAAGAACGAATGGGTCTTGTTATGGTGCAAGATCTAGCCGTTCGTGGCGAGTTCAGACCGCACACGGAAAATTCGTGCAAAACCGCTCCAGGACGCCAACATAGAACTGTCCAGTTACTGTCCAGCCGGCAGGAAAATATTCACGATGAATGAATGCTTGAGGTAACGTTTTCCATTCTGTTAAATGAGTTTCACGTAGGATGCGCATCTTTCCCATGCCGCATTTTAGAATAGTAAGATTTGGAAGTTGATGTAACTTTGATGTGCGTTGATAATTCGATACGACCAGATTTAGATTTAGCAATCCTACCACCGCCATTTTTAAGTAAAGTACGTGGTATCTTTTGTAGTTTAACTTCAACCATCGCATCCTGGATTAATTAGACGTTGGAATAACTCGGAATATCTATTTTGGGGCAATTACCCCTGTTATTTAATTAAACTCACGACTATACCTGCGACAGACGGCAAAAATTTGTAGTTAGTATTTTTTATAAGCAACCTCAAGAACATAATGACTAAAGCCCTTTTTAATTTTCACTATGAACGCTAACGATTGGCCATCGTGGCTGGTAAGTTTGATTTGTTCTAAATGAATTCGTAAATCTAACGTTAACACTGTTCATAAAATGATTTGAACGTTTTGTGATAATTTCTTTTTACGTCTTATAGTAAATTTCTGTTGTACCGGGTTAATTAGATATTTTTATATAATTAAATGGTATATATAATGGAAGAATTTAAACCGTTATCTCCTACATTATTTGCTTCCAAAAGATTTGCAAAATGTATTGACGATGAAATTTTAAAAGTGTTGTTGAGAGCATTGATCAAATTTCAAGTTTCAACAACCCAACTTTTAATGTGTGTGAATGACGGGGCCCCTAACATGCTTTCCTTAGGCTGATCTCTTAAAGAAGAGGGTGGCAATCTATTACACGTAACATCCATGTTTTAAACCTTGTGACGCAATTTATTCCTTCCCTAGGGGCGCTCGCTAGGTGTCATTCTGATTGGCGACTCATCATTAGTATATAAGTTAAGTTGCAGCCCTACAGCGTCAGTCGTTTACGAATAGTTGCCTGCTAAACAAGTCAATCCGGAAGAAAACTAAAACTATGGAGGAAATTGAACACCGTGCTGTGATAAAGTTCCATACAAAGCATGGAAAGAACGCTCAAACCATATTGAATGAAATGGAAACCGTTTATGGGGAACAGTGCCCTAGTAAATCAATGATTTATAAGTGGCATCGTCTCTTTAAACATGGTAGGGAGTCGACTGAAGACGACCCCCGCTCAGGACGGCCAGTTGAGGCCACCACATGAGACATCCCCGAAAAAGTGCAAGATGTCCGTTTGAAGGAAAAACAATTAGCTGCATTAGTTGAAGTATTAGATACCACCATTTTGCGTATTCTGCATGACCACCTAGGTATGACAAAAGTCAGTGCAAGATAGGTACCAAGAATGCCCATGCCACTGCAGAAACAGCAGCGCGTCTGTGCGTCCAAACAATTTTTGGAGCTGTGTGGAGACAAACCTGCACAGATTTTGGAGCGGATTGTTACCCGAGATGAAACATGGGTTCATCACTTTGAGCCTGAGTACAAACAGGAGTCCATGCAATGGCATAAAAAGAGGACACCACCGCCAAATAAATTCAAAGTGTCAGAATCGGCTGGAAAGTTGATGGCTATTATTTTTCGGGATTGTGAGGGGATATTATTGATTGATTACAGAGAAAAAGATAGTAGCATAACCGGAGAATATTACGCAGCGATATTAGAAACATTAAAGGAGGCCATCAAGGAAAAACGTCGACGAAAATTAACCAAGGGTGTGTTGCTCTTGCAAGACAATGCGCCTGATCACAAAAGCAAAGTTGCAATGGTTGCTCTGCACAAGCATGGCTTTCAATTAATAGTCCATCCACCCTACAGTCCAGACCTGGCACCTAATGATTTTTATTTGTTCCCAATTTAAGAAAACACATTGGAAGAAAGTTTTCCGACAACAATGAGGTAAAGGAGGCAATTTTGGCCCATTTTGAGGCGAAAGATAAAAAATATTTTTATGATGGTTTAGAAAAATTAATTCATAGATCTAATAAATGTATTGTGCTTAAGGGTGATTATATTGAAAAGGAAAAATAGATTTATTGTTTTATTTTATTTAAAACCCTTTCATTCCACGAACTTTTGGACCTCCCCTCGTAAATGCTTTAATAGCTCATACAAAGGGACACTCCACGTGATTCTCCACACTGCACTGTAACTTGCCTCATTTTGCCGAGGCTATTTATCATTACAAGGAACCTACAAAAGTTTCATATCAACATAAAAAGAAAGTTGTTCTTTTTCATTAAAATGATTCCATTTAATTTAATATTTTGTTAGTTAATTCTTTCTGGTATCTACATTATATCTATTGTGTTATGTATGTTTTCATAACAGATTATTGCCTGCTTCCGTTTTTTATTTCATATAACTAATAAAACAACTTTTTGAAAACCGAATTTTCATGAGCGACATCCCCAGTGTATAGAAGGTACATAAATAGATCTCTAGCAAATTAAATTAATGTAAACAATAGATCGTTGTATAGACTGTATATACGTGTCGAAATTCAAGTGGAGCAACTCAATAAACTCGTGCGATTTGAAAGCCTTCCCTTTTCAAGATACGCAACCTACCGAACACCAAATTAAAACCGATTCTACCGCAAAATAAGGCCACACTTGCTCCCATCAAAGCGCTCGATTCGTGTATCTCGTTTTTTGCTCTCTCTCCCTTTTCCTCTCTCTATCAACTCCAGCGTTAACCAACGGGGGATATATTTTAGCTGACGCAGCTCGACTCTCGGCGGAAACTAGCTCACCGAAAAGTGCCAAAAGTCACACGGCATCTCGTCGCGCTTAATTTAGTCCGATTCTTTCGACGACCGCTTAATTTTCGAATAAATTATTCCACGGTTGGCGTCGCTTTGCGCTCGGGCGTTGAAAAAAATGCATACAGCGCAAAACGAAAGGGTAAAGGATGTGATATCGGTCGACGTCCGCGTTATATACGCGTTATAAGTGTATATACGTATATGGTACTTGTCGAGATTTACCTAGCTTGGCGGAAAGGTAAGTGGCGGCAAGTGTGAATCGATTCAGTGATAATTCATGTGTAACACTTGATAAGGACGAAGCGCTGCGGCGGTACGCCACGCTACACCGCTCCTGTCCCTTTCGCGCTAGACTACAGGCTTCGGTGGATGCGCGAACGTAATAAACACGCTTGGTAGGGTATTATTTATTGGTATTTACGCAGTGTGGTCTCCGAAACTTGCTATTGTTGTTTAGAGAGGAATTATTTTCTTCGGTTGATAGTAGACTTAGTTAATAATGGTTTCGCTAGCTTTGGTAGTGAATAGGAGCATACCGCTTTCAGTTACAATGATTTAAATTATGAAAGGAGCAATTTTATTATATCGTTTGTTTATTTCAACAACCTTCAATCATGCTTTAGTTTCCCATTCCTGGTAACAATTGTAGAAGTCTTTTTTCCTTAGGCTGTTTAAAACTTGCGTCGTGACTCTCTAGATGTTGTTCGTTGTTCCGTAACGGGAACCTTTCAGGTTTTGCTTACACAAATCCCGAATCAAATCCATGCTTTTCTTGGAATTGCAATAAAAATCATGTAATTGTCAATAAGATTTTTGACTTGCTATATGGGTTAAAAGAAATGAATGTGCACCTGAAGTTCATATGGTGCAAAGCCTATTCTAACATAATTAACGACACAGCTGATATGCATGCTAAAAATCCGGTTATGAATATACGTTCTTCACCGGTTCCTGTTTCGGATACTATTAGCTATTTTAGGGTTCAGAGTAAGGAACTTTGAGGTACCGACTGGCATGAGTTTACCCAGAAATCTAAAACGCATCATACGTTACTCCATCCTGAATTACATTCTCACATTGATTACATCCATAAATTTAGTATTACTAGATACTTTAATTCTACGATATCCCGTTTAAAATTCAATCACGCATGCTCCCCTGCAAATCTCAATAGGATTGGTGTCCTTGATAGTCCTTGCTGCTCATGTGATAATGAGACATTAGGTGATACTAGCGATAATTTATTTGGATGTCCTAATTTCGCTAGATACCGAGATTAAATCTTTCAAGATTTATGTAAATTCTTCATTTATCTCCTTGTTAATACCATTCTGGCGCAAAATAATAAAGACGTCTATTATTATAGAATTTTTAATTCGTAATAAAATACGCGTATGAAACTGGCTTTCGTTTTTCTTTCGCTTTGATTTCTGTAATTCAGTTTCGTTTCCTTTGTGTACTATTCCTTTTGTGGGTTTCCCCCCTTTCCGTGGCCCTGTATATATTGTGTTGTTTCAAGACGGCACGATTTTCCCTGTGTCGTGAAGTGTGTGTATCCTTTGTGCTGTTTCTTTAGTATCGATTCTTATTTTTAACGTTTGTATTTTAGAATTTTAACGTGGCTAAATGAGTATTTGTCAAGGCCAAAACAGAATCCGTTCTTATCACCATTTTTTGATTCTCATGGAATTGTCCACAAAGAATTCATACCACAAAGCCAGACAGTGAATCTAACCCTTTATCGCGAGGTCCTTGAATGATTTGCGCATGAGACCTGATGTTGTCAGTTCTTGAACCTTGCATCACGACAATGTTCTCAGTCACAAAAATATTCTAGTCCAGACATGGTTTCATGTCTGGACGGAAATTAAAAGGTTCCCATTACGATACAATAAACAACATACAAAGGGTAACGACACAGATTCTAAACAGCCTAACGGAATTATTACCGGGTATAGAAAACTCGCCAAAGACGCTATGTGCATTCCAAAGGAGCATATTTCGAAGGAGACAATATTAATTTATAGATACATTCGATTAAACATCTCAAAACAAATGATTCTCATTAATCGTGTGGCACACAACAAACTGATAAGCTTCGATGCCACAAGCCTATTCACCAATGTTCCAACGGAAGCAGCTCTAGCAATAGTTAAAAACAGACTATCCAGAGACACCACATTGGACTACAGAACATCATTAAGTGTAGAAGCCATTATAGAACTGTTGTCCACGTGAACACCACATATTTCCAAGTGGATAACAAGTTCTACCAACAAGAATTTGGCATGGCGATGGGCTCTCCTCTGTCGCCGGTCCTGAGTAACATCTATATGGAGGAATTTGAACGAAGAGTGATGGATTCGTAATTTGGCCACATGAGGAAAGAGAAATCAACGGCTTCCTCCAACATCTTAACGGCTTAGAAGAATCCATTAGGTTCACTATGGAATTGGGGGTAGATAACAGGATTCCTTTCCTGGACGTCCTGCTACATAAGCTGTTCGATGGCACACTACCGACGACGGTATATAAGAAACCGACACACACAGAACAATACCTGTATAAGATGTGTGTAAGATGTAGAGATATGTTCGGATGATGGAGATAGAGAAGAGGAATTCCGCTCCATCACAAATACATTGAAATTAAATGGTTAAAATCGATCTACTGCGAGCCACCCCTGCGCAGGTCCAATGTGGATCCCCTTCTACGCAGGTCTACTGCGCATCCCCTACTGCGCAGAAAATTATAGCTTATAAGGCAAATGCGTGAACAAACGATGGAAATAGCCCTAACAACAGCTCTAGTTATTATCTCTGAGATAAATGAGCTGTTACCTTGAGACACAAAATCCTATAGGTTTTGCAGAATTGGAGAATATATAGATATCATTATTGTAATATAAAAAATGAAAATATCTTCTTAATCATTGCGCTGATAGGTACTCTCCATTACTACATCACATCAATTCAGAACCTGTGATTTGAACCCGTACAGCATGTAAATGAGATATCCTTCGCCGCTAACACATTTATAGCTTTTTCGCGCAATCCGTATCAATCAATTATAAACACTCGAAAGCGGTAATTACGTCTTCCAGCTTGTTCGCCGCACTCGTAATCGAACAATTCCATCTCCATTTCGCAATTGAACAAGTTACATAGGTATACATAGAGGCACCTGCTTTTACGGAAAACTAATACGTATACGGTAACGTAGAAAATGGGTCCGCTGCTTCGTATTGGCACGAACGAACGTTACGACGAATAAGATAGGATTTATGGGCAAGTAGCGAGCAACTCTAGCTAACTATCGCTTATTCGGGTTGGAATCGGCAACGTTTTGCTGTACTTCGTCGAGTAGCGATCAATTTTCTGTTACGTTTCGAACGAAAACGCACTTATTCAAACATCACATCACGGAAGCCGGTGATTAAAACATCCTTTGTCGAGTGGTAACCGTTGATAAATGCGTTGATATTCGTGCGATGAACTCAGGTGCTTGAAAGGTGTAATGGTTAATTAATTATAGTAATAGACATTACGTAAGACATATGCTGCACATCTTTTATGTTAAAGGATATTAGTATTGTGACGCAGATTCGTAACTATAATGAGCTAGAATTAAACAAGTTAATAAACTGAATTCCTCTTGGCTTTAATTGATGAATGCTAAACATGCTTGGAAGAGGCTGTTATGTTCCTATAAGGTTAAGTACGGAGTTAGTGTAGACCGAGGGCAGTCGTAATTGTAGTTAGCTAGTCATAAATCAAAGAACCAATATAAAGGTATATATGTATGTACATAGGTAACTGCACATACATCTTTATTGAATATCCCTGCCAATAGCCAAAATGGATACCTGTATTACTCACATATTTAAAGAATTCTGAATAACCACTGAGCACCTCTAAATTGCGGCCAAATATTCCGTGACAATACGTGAATTTCTGAAATGATGTTAAAGTTAGTTTATCTAACAAACCTTGCACCAGAAGTGAGCTGTTATTGAATTATTTAATTTGACTTGCTTTCGTTTTCGTTTACATTCGCCTAATTCATTCGATAGAGTAAAATTCTTCAGAAGGTAAGTATATTTTTCAAAATAACTGTAAAATTATGAGGTTTAGCTACAGAGAACTGAATACTTACGTGCCCTAGTTTTAAATTTAACATTGAATGAAACTGAAAAAAATCGGACTGTTATTTACAAATCAAGAAATTTAAATATTCCTGATAAAAAAAATTGACATTGTTTTTTAACATCCTGTATTGTTATAGTTTTCAAAATAGCAACCTTTACCAATAGTCTTACATGCATCATAGTTGTTATCCCTTTGTTTATTGTACTAATTGTTTTAATTCGTATTTGGTTTATACTGATGTGATTTGCTCGGATGAGAATGATTATAGTGAAAAGTAGAATTTTGAAAATTTTGAATTTTATTGAAAGTGTTACTGTTAATATTTGCGTTTATATATAGGACGTCAGATTCTTCCAACAACTCGCAAAATTGTTTTGGATATATTGAAGTCAAAATGCCTGGATAAAAATCTAATAATCTCATCCTCTGATGAGGATGATGAGACAAAACTTGACCACGTGTGTAATCCTCGGCTAGAAAGTTTTGAAGAATAAAACCTTACCCATCACATCCTTATAGTACTTTACGCCGATGCTAAAGAGGAGCTTATGCTTAAAAGCATACAATCGACATTCTGCGTGAAGGAAAGGACTTTTTTCAATGAATTTAAGACCTTCCATTAAATTTAGGCAATACATTTTTAATTTTAAGGTTAGTATTGCGCCCAGAATAAAGTCCACATATTAAAATTGCGAAGTGATGTCCGAAATACGTTGGTGAATGCTTTAAATATCGAATTTAACATAATTGTCAACATTTCTTTTTCTAACTTGCTAATGTATGTAGGTTTCACGCTCCTTTATAAGATTGTTAACTTTAACAAACTTTAAAATAACGACCTAAAGCATATAGCTAGGATACGTAAAGATATTTTGGAAGAACAAAGAGCAACAGGTGAAGTAACAATAATCGTATGGCCTCTTCAAAGTTTTGAAGAACTAATTTATGATAAGCAAAGTTTAACATGATTCACAAAAAAAGAGCAGCATGATCATAATTCGTTAGTTTAAAAGGTTTAGGAAATGTAAGCAAGAATACAGATATTTTTCAATGATTAATCTTATTATACAGTGCTATAGTGTAAATGCGTGCCTACATGCAACAAAAGGAACGTCAGTAGTATTACTTTAATCTTCAAACTTAACAGAGTTAAGTAAAGAATCTTATTTAGTATCAATGACCTACGCCACTTCTTTCTTTTTCTTAAAGCTGCAAAACATTACTCATTAGTTTCCTTGGCTTCTTAGAATAGTGCCTCAATTTGTATGGTATGTTATCTGGCCTGTACTAAACAATAAGGAATGTTACAATAGATGAAGAAAGTATGGTAACACACCTCGCTTAATTTAACATAAAATTACACTTTTTAGGATCAACACTACATTTACCTACCTTTCAACCAGTCGCGTAAATAAACTTTTATCGCTCGGAGTGTACATTTAACACACATTTTGGTTCATTTTTAGCTCCACTTTAATTAACGCTTAATTAAGTCTCGCGTAACCTCAACACGCTCCAAAATTAATTTAATTTCCGTAACATTAACATTTATTATCTTTCGTCCGCAGGACGGTAATAGTTTCGTATGTGTGGCGATGATGAAGTTTTGAATAAGGGTACGCTAACACGACATCCTACAACGTTCGTACGGCCACGCCGTGCTCAACGTAGATAGAAGGCCGTCGGAGCAGGTTAATGGTAAATTCTGATGGTCAAGCAACGTTTGTGTAACATATGTACATATTAGGTACCCGGTAACGCGATGAATCACGAGAGAAGTGTGTAAAATTTCATGCAATAATGTAATTCACTAATGAAACATTAAGAGCCATAAACTTTGTTATAGAAGGTAATGAAAAATAAATTTGGATGTAGTGTTATATAATATCTATCATAAAGATTCGAAAAACTGCAATTATATATAGCAGAGATTGCGTATTTTCTCCCATCCACTGATTTAATTTAATTAAACAGAAAAATGCGGGTTTAAGATATATTGATATCGAAAATTTGACCGATAATCAACGAAGAAAAACCATTACAGTATAACCTCTTAATAATTGACACCCAGTGTTACAAGTTACTATACTTCATTCACGTTAAGAATGCAGACTTGGAATAGATAGGCCTTAAAATACGGGTTTGCCATTGGCTAATGGGCGAGGCATATTCACACAAGAGAAATCGATGTAATTTCTTCATATGAAATTTCTGTCAGTTATCAAATTTGCTTACAGTTTTCGTGTCATTGTTTCCTGCAGTTCATTTGTTATTGCATAAATAAATAGCTAGCAGTAAAGAAATCTTTTTTATTAAATTTATTCCAGGTATGAAGAGAAGAAAACTATACAAATTTGTAATATGTGCAGTTAAGAGATTATTATAATTCATTAGTATATTTGCTTTTTTATTGTACTCATTGATATACATGCAATTATTTATTGACTGTGCTATCATTGAAAATGTACATTGGTTTTACTGCAGCCGGGGTATAGTAGATAAGTATCCTTTGAGTGCTGTTTCCTTTTTCACCGAGCAGCTCATCTAATTTCATCATTAACAATAACCAAATTCTATACAAGATTTAAGGATATTTTGTGTTACCATGTACTCTGAAACCACTCGATGGATTTAGATACAGTCCCGGTGAGCCCATTATGTACTATTCATAATCAGCAACATTCTTCCTTGTTTGGCTTTTTCTGGTATATATTGAATTGTTTATTTTCAACTATACCATTGACATTGATGGAGATTACCAACGGAGAGATTTACTTCATGACAAATGACTTGGTATAACACTGTGTATATAACCATTCATGTCAAAGTTATATTTTCGATTCAAGTTTATCCATGGCAATATTGTTATTTTAAAACTTGTCACATGACATTTATGTTCTCTTCAATTAACCCCAAATGCAATCACATTTATTTTCTAACATAATTAAATAAGCTCCAACTATTTCGATAAATGAAACAACGATACATTTATATTGCAATCGATGTTACTTTTACTTTATTATTGCGGTATTATTTTACCAGGTCATATAACCATAATGTATTCCACATAAAATATCAAAAACTTTGCTATTTATTATACAAGATTTTGATAACCAAACTTTAATGTTTACGATGTTGTCATTTTTTGACAGTTTAATCGGTTAAATTTCACCAGTGTAATACAGCCGCCGATCGTAGCGCTACCTACTGCATTCTTAACGTGAATGAAGTGTAGTTACAAATTTCCGTTTTTCAATCTTGGTTTCAGAAACTTTAGGGTGCCTTTTCTGTTTCAGTGAAGGCCTAGACATGAAACTAACTTGTTTCAACTGCATTAGAGTGTGTCCGTGATTGTTTTCTAAAGAATCAATTATTAACAGGTGGTCATAGTAAGCAGACTACATGATAAAAATCTGTGAAATACTCATTATTAGACTTAGTACATCATATTACGCGTTATAATGTATTTATACTTCATTGGAATTGAAATGGAAGAACATTTTAACCGCCACAGCCGATTCTTACATGTTTAACATGCAACACAACATGAACATGTTTAAAAGCAAGTGTTTCTGAAATCTTCGAAACGTATTCGAGCACTTTATAGACAATGTCTTCATATTCTTGAACTGCCACAGTCGATTCATACATGCTGGGGAATATCGCTGAAAGCGGCCTTTTATTATTGCAAGCGCCTCCATCAAATAAAATCTCTGATTCTAAAATTCAATGCCGTCGAAGCTGCAGCTAGTAATGGGAGCTAGAAACTATTTCAAGATTCTTCCGTTGAAGGAGAACTAGTCACGGTAATTATATATGTAGGATTAGTGGATGCAATTGAGAAATTGTAAAATACGGGGTTGGCGTTAGTGGAATCAGTCCAAATAGTGGACGAAGTAAGTACATTTCTGCACGCTATAACAGACGACTAAAACAAGCGCGCTATAGACAGGTTCGAGGGTGTTTTCAACAAAGAGAACGATTTTATAACACTAAGACAAATTTGTGGTAGTGCATCTGCAGATCAATTAACTAATTTCAAAGATTACTTTAACCATGCCTTTGTAATATTGGTCGCTCTTGAAAGGTCTTTCTCAAGGCACAAGAACATTTTTTCTCAGCTAAATTGGAATTCTAGGGTAAATATGGAGAAAACATTAGTGAAAGAGTATTTCTTCACTTGTTAAGAACTGAAGAGAAACGGGATCTGTTCCTTTTTAACCTCCCATGTATTTGTAACAATTTATGTTACTAGTTTGAGTATTTATTCTAATTAAAGACGACGTCTAATAGAAACGAGTTCTAGATTATGTACATATCTATACACCAAGAAATTAACTTTAACATCTCGTACCACAACTTCATTATTTTCCAATGTATTTATCTTTTATATCAATTCACGTTTAGATACGCTCGAAGCAATTTGGGAAGCATTTTGTTCACTCTGCAACTGATACATTGGAAAACGCTGTTCAAAATCGTTTAGTAGCTGCTTTAGGAAACAAGAATCCTTCGCAACAGATTTTGGCTTTTGGCATTTGGCAGTAATCAGATAATAAAGGAGGTAAAATATTTTAAATATACTATTGCGTATATTATTATAAAAAGTTGAAATTCGTTCCGAGAGGACCAAGAGCTGCTTTCATAACAAATTTGTTCGAACCCTGGAAATACGGAGTTTAAAATGGAGACGGGGCATGTGGACATTAAGTTTGAATAGTAAGTCGGGTCGATCCTATTTGTAAGAATGCCCAAATCTGATATTAATGCTATTCCTTCTTTCCAACAATCACATTTACAAGAACGGTATATTAATAATTTTCATTTGATTCATTCTAGAAGACAACATACGCAAAGTATAAAGAATTACTCTATCAGTATTACGAAAATCTCTACAGTTGCGAATAATAAAATCGATGGACTAGATTTGTGATATTTAATATATGAATTTTTCTTGTCGCGCCCAAATCTTTAATTAATAACTATGTACATTTTGCAGATCCTTCCAAGAAAATGTCACAATAGAACACTTATTTATGTTTGTCAGTGGATTATTACGTAAACGCAAATAATGAATATAATAAAAATGTTGACTTTGCGTAAATTCACCGTAATTAATTAAATAAAACTAGAGGAGCGTTTATTTAATAAAATTAGGTTAACGCTTTCGTGTGTATATCACACATCTTCAAGCCCAGACTAAAATATTTTATATAATTTTAAAATTTGTGTGTATTGTAAATGGAATTCGAATTACAGTTCTTTTTAACTTTTAAATTAGTTAAATTATGAATTTTGCGTTTAAGTTTGAACAACTTTTCGGCTTTAGATGATTTTACTAAGATATGAGTTTGATTTAAAAATTCATTAAGTACCGCATATGTGCAAAGATACACCAACCTATTGTATATATATTTAAGCCTAACTGCCCTGATGTGTCTGCATGATGTACGCATGATAAGAACTCTGTTGCTCTTGATAGAGATGTATTTTGGTTGTAAATCCAATGAAACACATACTTCTGTTGTTGAACAAAATGCTTGTGTAAAGTAGCATTTTCATTATCGAACACCTCTTGTAGTCCTATTTCACTTTCATTCAACTTCAACAAGCCACACACTCGAAGTGTCAAGGTGTTATCAGAAGAGAGATCTTTCTTCAAACTGATTCGTAATAAAATTGTTAGAAGTTTTGAGAATATTTTTTAATTTTTCAATGAAAGAATTAATAGAAATCCTGGTTTGAGATATGTTTTTTTCAGAAAGGAAAACGAAGACTTTTTTATCATAATCTTCTTTTTTGAGTACAACTAAACAATTGCCTTTATCAAACTTAGTGACAACTAAATTATTTTACTTAATTTTATCCCGAATGTTTCTAATAGTATCAAAGTTAAAATTACATATCGTTGGTTTAGATTTGTGTCGGCTTTAGCCTCTACTTTAAGTAATTGTTTTATATCAGTTCTGAGTGACTCAATGTCGGGAATATTAGGAAATTGCAAAACCACCTCAGATATCACCGCTAATATTTTGAGATCTTTTAGATATTTTTTGTGTTGGGGGTTCAAATTGAACATAAAATCCTTATTGGGTAGTTCTGATTCGCGATCATTAAATTGAACATGAGAAAAATTTGTGAATTAGTTTAGTTAGTCGCTATTTACAATATTTATTTGAAAAAACTTTCTTATTGCCAGCTTTTGGCATTTTAATTTGTTGTGTACGTCCTTTTACTTTTAATTTGTGCTTTTTTTTAAATGTGTTCTACTGCCGCAATGCTTTTGATGTTGTTTCTTTGCATTTATTTTAATTCTGTAGTCCTTTTCTGGAATGGTAAGTGTACGATTGTTTCGGTTTTTTATTTTAATTTTTGATTGTCGCCTTCACTTGCTATCCCAGCCTTGGCCTGATTATATGCAGATGTGTACGAAATCGGTAGCCATTGACTGATTAAATTGCCTTAGATACTTTGAGACTGGTCCCGTTTTTTCCTATGTTTTAAGATTTTTAACAAGGTAATTAAAAATTTTGCCAAAGTGTAACAAATAATTAAATATGATGTTTTCTATACTTAATGTTCCAGATAAGATTACAAATTCAGTCAAAGATCATTGCACAGAATAGCAATACATTTACAAGTAATTTTGTAAATTTAACTAATTAAAACGATGGTATAAGTTAGATGAAACAAACACCAAATCTCCAAATGCAAAGTACATGTGAAACTTTACAAGAAAAATTATGGCTCAAAAATGTTCACTTGAAAGTCCCATTTTTACACAAAATTATTCTATCTAGAAGGCTTAAAAGAAACTCAAAAGAAGTAATTTATTACGTAACATATTAAACAAGCCCTTCCTTCCCTGTGCAAATTTAAAAGACGAATTTTTCGCCTTCTTTGCATTCTTACCATAAACACGAACTTCGCATCTCTTTAACACAACGCAGAAGAGGCGAAACCATCACCCCTCTTTTTGAATGGGAAGTTAAGGAGGTAAACAAATTATCCAGACAGATAGTAATTTTCGCATCAACCCTTCCGCGAGCCGGCAAAAGTTCCAACCGTGCCCCTCCGCCCTCGGTTCCTCCTTTTGATGAGAAATCACGAAACTAATTCGACGGTTAAATTATAAAGGAAATTATTTTGACGTAGGTCAAAGTATTATGACAAGGCAAGAGATACCTGTCTATTGGGTTGGAGGAATTTGCGAACTGTGGAACTGCTTTCTGTCAGTGAATTCGGTCATGACGTTCGCTTGTAAAATGTCCGCAATTCATCTCAAATTCAAGTCGTATTACATTTTAGATTCAATTCGTGCTGAAATGACGTATAAATACGAAACAATAGTAATTTAGCTATGAATAGTATTTTTTAACATGTGTATTGGTTAAAAGTTTGAAAAATATATACGTTAAAGTTAGTTAGGCTTAGTCTCAAATTCTTGTTTTCGAAACTTGAGGTATAACTACTTTTCGGTGTTGATGAAATACAAGTGCTGTAAATAACGAAATGAATTTATTACCAAAAGTTGTGTACAAACATGGTTACTTTTCTACATAATTTCTGCATAATCACCATCATAAAATTGATGCATTTGTCATATCTGTGGACGACCCTTCCAATTTCCTTTGCATAGAATGTTGCCTCCTAGCCACTTTTCAGTTCTACTTTCAATCGAAATTTTTCAAGAAATCGTTGGGGTTACAGCAGCAGCGTGAGGGAAGGCATTGCCATGAACGGTAAGAACTCGAGAAGTCAGCATACCTCTTCTTTTGTTTTGAATGCCTCTCCGCAATCATTGTAAGGTCTGACAATGTTATATTCCTTTCTGCTTGAAGGAATCGAATTACACTACGCAACTTGCATTTGGCGGTAGTACCAATTGTACCAGCCATGTGGCTGGGGCGGTCCCAGCGTGAGGACCCCGGGGAGTGGGCTCACCACGGTGGGTCCTCACCTTAGGTTAAGTGTAGAGGTGGAGAAAAAAGATAATAATAATAGTAAGAAGAAGAAGAAGAAAAAGAAAGAGGCAGAAGAAGAGGAAGAAGAAAATATAAAAACAATAGTAATAATAATAGTAATACACATTTATTACCAGCAGGTATGCACTCAATTAAAGGAAATATACCATAGCAACATGAATAGAAATAAGCTAGATATAAATTCAAAAATTAAATACATTTATAATGTTACTGGAAATAAACTTAAACTAAATCAAGAAATATGAACACGAAAGAAAATATATTGGCAACAAAACAAAAAACAAGCCATCGAGAAACAGGAGGAACCTTCAACGCAGTGGCACCCATAGCAGATTATCGCTGAGTATTCTTATATATCTTAAGTCTCGAGCGTTTATGTCGCCACAGACTATTCCTAGACCGGCAACTACATGGACAAAAATTATGGGAGAATAATGACAGAGAAAAAGAGATATAACTATCCTTCTCACTTTCATCAGAGTCACCGCATAGATAGCATTGCAGACAATAGAACGGCAAATTTGAATTGATTATTATAATTGGTAAGACGTTCGATATATTTCAACAAAATTTAAATAGGATTGTCCGTAAATCCGAGCTACAATTTTTTATTATTATTTTTACCAATTTGTAAACAAACTTTTTACTTCACAATTAAGTACAAGAAGAAAAAGAACCAGAAAATAATGATAACCAGAAAGAACTGACACAATCTCCTATAAAAAGGAGTTTTACAAAGTTTGGGGGTAACAAATTCTTTCAATTTAATATCTTGTTTGCCTATTAATTAAAATAACCCAATTCAGATGCGAAACATATCAAGAAATTGCTTACACACAAAAGAACGATTTCAAGATTTACGTTTTGTATTATCTCCTGAAGAAACATTCCCTTACCTCAAGTAACCTTTTGTGTAAAAATGAAATTACAATAATTAAAGATTAATAGTGTTTCTTACAGTTACTTATGGTATTCCTAAACTTCGATTTACTTCAAGAAAGAATTTTACAAACAAGAATTTGTATACATGATACAGATGCCTAATATGTGCTGCAGGTAGCGCTTCTAGCGATGTATGCAATGGCTGCTCTTATGTAACGCATAAAGTTGGATAAAATATTGAATATATTTTATTATTCTAGGAACATAAAGAGTTGAAAATAATTCTTTAGTATTAAAAATTATTTCTCTTCTAATTATGTCTTTCGACAGCAAAGTAAAGAAAAAAGATTCTTTGAGAAAGATTACAGATCCTTCAAGATCCATCCAATTATTGCTTTTAATTTAATTAGGTGTGGAGTAAACGAAATATATCCTATGAAATATCTGCATTCATATTAACAAAATTTCATGAAATCGCATCATTATAAATTGTCTGAAAATTATTCATTCTCTTTGAGATAATGGGAAAATAACGTTCACCGCAACAATTGTCCAGCGTTACAAGTACTTTTACTATTGTTACGTTGATTATACCAATTAAGAAACGAGAACTAGAAGTATTTTATAGACCCATTGTATATCTACGTCAATTTATAAAAGGTCAATTATAGGCATATCCTCTTTCCTTCTTTCTAACTTGCCTTAAAAGTTATTCTTTCCGAAATTATACGTTTCCAGTGAATGAATTACGTTTTGACGTAATTACTTGCTTCTTAAGATTCTACTTTGTTCGAATTTTTGAAATAATTACTACGTAATGTCAGAGAACTATAAATAATGAAGGTCTAATTTGGCTCATTAATAATTTAGTTATTAGCAAAGATTTTGTAGAACGCTGGATTCTTTGAGTTAATCGTAGATAATTTGTATTTGAATATTAAAGATTTACCATATTTGCTTATTAAGAAAAGCAAGGAAAAAATTGAAACTGGTTCTCATAGAACTCTAATGTTTATTTTTGGCAATATCTATGAGAGATTACGACATTTTTTAGCATATTCAATGATGGATTGTAATGGTTTCAGGCAATATTAATTTAATTATAAAGCAACAGTATTATTAAAAATAAATAACAGTGCTAATGAAACTGTGATACTAGTAGTATGTAATATAATAGATGTTAAATAGTTCTTAATTGCTATTATGAAATGATACTATAAAATATAAATTTATCCACATTTATAAGAATGAATTATGTAAAGCTTTCGAAGAGGACTCAATATTTATTTTATAACCACTTTAGGACATTTATGTACACGTGAATGGAATTCAACATCGAGGTTTGCTAATTGTCGTACGAATAATTACCTTTCGTATTGAAGAAATTAATTATTTATGATATTAAAGAAATTAAGTTTCGTTTTTAATACCCTTCTCCATTTTTAAATAAAGATTTTAAAGATGTAATTTGAATTATGAAAGATGAATTTCCACCTTCTTTTGTGAAGACTTACGAGGGGAGGTCCAGAAGTTCGTGGAATGAAAGGGTTTTAAATAAAATAAAACAATAAATCTATTTTTCCTTTTCAATATAATCACCCTTAAGCACAATACACTTATTAGATCTATGAATTAACTTTTCTAAACCATCATAAAAATACCCTTTATCTTTCGCCTCAAAATGGGCCAAAATTGCCTCCTTTACCTCATTGTCGTCGGAAAACTTTCCTCGACGTTTTTCCTTGATGGCCTCCTTTAATTTTTCTAATATCGCTGCGTAATATTCTCCGGTTGTGCTCCTACCTTTTTCTTTGTAATCAATCAATAATATCCCTTCACAATCCCAAAAAACGGTAGCCATCAACTATCCAGCCGATTCTGACACTTTGGATTTCTTTGGCGGTGGTGTCCCCTTTTTATGCCATTGCATGGACTCCTGTTTGGACTCAGGCTCAAAGTGATGAACCCATGTTTCATCTCCGGTAACAATCCGCTCCAAAATCTGTGCAGGTTTGTCTCCACACAGCTCCAAAAATTATTTGGACGCACAGACGCGGTGCTGTTTCTGTAGGGGCGTGAGCATTCTTGGCACCCATCTTGCACTGACTTTTGTCATACCCAGGACACGCAAAATGGTGGTATCTGATACTCCGACTAATGCAGATAATTGTTTTTTCTTCAAACGGGCATCTTGCAGTAGAAATTTTTGCACTTTTTCGACGATGTCTGATATGGTGGCCTCAACTCAACAACGTCCTGATCGGGGGTCGTCTTCAATCGACTGACGACCATGTTTAAAAGGACCATGTCACTTATAAATCATTGATTTACTAGGGCACTGTTCCCCACAAACGGTTTCCATTTCATTCAATATGGTTTGAGCGTTATTTCCTTGCTTTGTAAGGAACTTTATCACGGCACAGTGTTCAATTTCCTCCATAGTTTCAGTTTTCTTCCGGATTGACTTGGTTAGCAGGCAACTATTCGTAAACGACTGAGGCTATACTTAACTTATATACTAATGAAGAGTCGCCAATCAGAATGACACCTAGCGAGCGCCCCTATCCACGTTCCATCCCCTCCATTCCACGAACTTCTGAACCTCCCATCGTACATTAGCAAATGAAATTCTAACTTTTCAACTCTAAATATCAACACATTTTAGAATTGGATACACACAGTATCCAACTATGGGGCTTTCTTATATTTTCAGGTATTGTTTAAACCTAAAGGTAAAAGAACGCATTTTAAATCTTCCTCAATTTATGAAAGAACTACAAAAGAAACACGTAAATTAATATCAATGTTTCTGAATTAGTTCTGTTCTGTTTTATTCATCCAAAACCAGAGCGTTCTCCATACCTATATGCATATTTATACTTCGCCAACATTTCTCATAATTATCAAGTGTTTACTTTGATTATCATTGGTTTATTTCAATGATAAAACAAATAACATCTGGAGCATGATATATGTAGTTGTTTGAATCAACATCCACTTTTAAATATGTTCATCATAGTTTCTTTTATAAAAAAGCATCAGTATTCTTTGAATTTAACCATTTTGTAAATAAAATTGTCTAGATCAAATACAAGGCAATCATACAATTTTTCCATTATTGAACGTCATAAAAAGTTCCAATATTCAAATTTCAATAATTTGTAAATACTGTGGCTAAATTAAATTTCTGAAATGTGGACGCTTTCAGAAAAAATTGCGAGTTTCTGTGTTTACGGCGAAACAGAAAGAATTTGACAGCATACATATCTTAAAGCTATCATGCTATAGAGTAAGTCCCGAATAGATGATCATATGGTAGAGATAGCCGTACCTAGAAATTTATATCTGTATTATTGGTAATTCGTGTAGATGCGGTAGCCTACTGACGCAGTTCATGTTGTGTTCGTTTTTGTTATTTGACGAATTTTCAAAGAATTTCAAACGTTTTTTGCGAAAAATCGAAGTCATCTGTAATATGTCAAAATGCGTATGCAACTGAAGATTTTGATGTCTAGACTGTAGGAAAATTATCCATCATGGTGAAATACTATATATGTATAAAATAATATTCTAAAATTAGAGAAGGATTTAACAATAGGATTTAGCAATAGGTATTACACTTTTCACATGTTTTCAAATCTTTAGAAACGAATTCCCTCCAGATTAGTTTTCTTGTGTCAACTTTTTGTATTAAAATCATATTCGGTATTATTGGAAATATCATTTGGCGAGCCATGAATCAAATTTAGGATGAGGGAAATTTTGACGAGTTTTCAAAGGGGTACCCCTTACGTCATCTGAAATATGTCAAAATGCGTATACAACTGAAGATTTTGATGACTTGATTGTAAGAAAATTATCCATCATGGTGAGATAACACATGGGCTGAAAAGTCCCGGGCCTAACACATAGATGACGCCAGTTTTATTGCAGTCACCTTTCTCTCAGTTAGTACTAACCTTCAAAAGACAGCTGTTCAAATTTCATGATATTCTATTCATTAGTTTGCGAGTTATTGTGCTAAGAGTCACGCTACTTTTGTTATTTTCAAAACAATGGATCATAAACAATTTCGTGTTTTAATTTTACACTGCTTCTTGATGGAAAAAATACCATTCAAGCGAAGCAATGGCTTGAAAAGTATTATGGCGACTCCGCTCCATCAGAAACAACAATAAAACGTTGGTTTGCTGACTTCAAACGTGGTCGTAGAGACACCGATGATGCACAACGCAGTGGACGTCCGAATGAGGCGGTAACACCAGAAAACATCAAAAAATCCACAAAATCGTTTTGAATGATCGAAAAGTGAAGTTGCGTGAGTTAGCTGACATCGTAAAGATATCAAAAGAACGTATTGGCTTTATACTGCATGAGCATTTGTCTATGAGAAAGCTCTGTTCAAAGCGGGTATCGCGTTTGCTCACTGTTGACCCAAAACAACAACGTGTTGATGATTCTGGGCAGTGTTTGGCCATGTTTAAACGTAACAAACCGGAATTTTTGCGTCGATATGTGACAATGGATGAAACACGGATCCATCACTTCACTCCGGAATCAAAACGATCGTCATCTGAGTGGACAGCAACTGGTGAACCTCGTCCAAAGCGCCCGACAGCACAACAATCGGCTGGAAAGGTTATGGCCTCGGTATTTTGGGATGTGCGTGGTGTAATATTCATCGACTATCTTGAGAAAGGAAATACCATCAACAGTGAATATAAAATAGCGTTATTTGAGCGTTTGAATGCCGAAATTGCAAAGAAACGACCGCATATGGCAAAGAAAAAAATTTTGTTTCATCAAGACAACGCACCGTGTCACAAGTCAATCAAAACAATGGCAAAACTACATGAATTGAACTTCGAATTGCTCCCACATCCACCGTATTCGCCAGATTTGACTCCCAGCGACTACTGGCTGTTCGCAGAACTCAAAAAAATGCTCGCCGGTAAGAAATTTCGCACGAATGAAGAGGTTATCGCTGAAACTGAGGCCTATTTTGAGGCAAAAGATAAATCGTTCAACGAAAGTGGTATTGAACTGTTAGAGCGGCGCTGGAATGATTGCGTTGCTCTTGATGGAGATTACGTTGATGAACAAAGCTAATTTTGAACCAAAAAAACCGTGTTTTCTTTGTTAGGCCCGGGACTTTTCAGCCCATGTGTTACTTAATATTCTAAAATTAGAGAAATACATGTTAATATAAGTAATACAGAAAGTAAAGAATGTATATTCTTTAAGATATCGGAAATTAAAAAGTCGAAATTGTTATTTATAGCAACTAAAATATAAAAAAACTCTGTTATTAAGCAATGCAGGTATGGTTACAATAGCTAACGCTTTTTCTCATGTGAGCTTGTTTACTAGGTTAGACAGAAGTATTGGGAATTTTGAAATGCTAGACATAACTTAAATTTGGTCTGCGATACCTACTACACGCACACCAAACACTCTTAATCCTAATAGAGTAAACAAACATCATCCCCCACCCCTATCGTCATTGTATTTATAATGTTCCTTTCTTATTGTGTCCTTTTAATTAGCGCCATCTTGCGAAGCTACAAGTTTTTCCCCGCTAAAATATGATGTTTCAGCAGCAAGTTGCCTAAGTACACACAATATCTCCCGTTCCACGCTAACCATACGCGATTAATTCAAGAGAGTGGGAACTTTAAGAAACATCGCCATGGAATATAACACGGGTAACACGATATACCTATAATTAAAGTTCAAAGTTCGTTAGATGTTTCGGAATTTCCGATTTTATACGCAAAGTACATAACAATCTGTGCCGTAAAGTTTTCATCAAGAAAATTCGTGCAAATGTGCGCATGAATCTTTAACGTTAGAACAAGCTATGCGGAGGGTGCTGTTTTCTAGGGAATATTTGGGGGAACCCTTAAAATTTGCGTATCGAATAATATACATATTTGTTTAAGGTTACTTGTACCAAAGAGCAATAGTATCTAAAGGAGAAGAGCTATACAAAACAAAAGAAAGGTAGGAATTTTTTTATGATACAAGGGTTGCTATTTATATATTTGAAATTGGCAGCAATGGTGTTGTTAGGCGCCATCTGACATATACAACGTAAAGTTTGATATTATTTGACTGTATATGTTTTGTCATACGGATGCGGTTTGTGTTGTCTAATGCCTTGAAATTAATTCATGAGAATTTTCGAGCGATAATTTACTACGACTTGGATTATCTGGACAACAGTGCATGGATCAATTCGCTTCAGTTTTTGGCGATGAAGCACCATCTCAAACCACTGTATATCACTGGTTTGGTGAATTCAATTGTGGCCGTTGTACATTTAATGAGGAATTTAAAGAAGGTCGTCCAAAATCGCTTGTGCAAGAAAAAGAATGCTGTGCGCTATGTGATAAAGCCAAGTCGTCATGTGACGTACCGCGAGATTGAGGCATCCCTGGGCATTTACATAGCAAGCATACATAAGATTTTACATGAACATTGGCCCGTGAAAAAAATGGGTGGGTATTGGATTCTGCGTAGGTTGACAATCGCTCAAAAAGGGCTCGTGTCGATTGGTGCAAAGAAATACCCAAAAATTACAATTCTGGTGCGTTAAGAGCCGTGTATAACATTTACACAGGCGACGAATATTGGATCTATGCGTATGAGCCCGAAAGCAAACAGTAATCGACTGTATGGGTTTCCTAAGACGAGCCAAACCCAACAAAAGTTGTTCGCGCCTCAAAACAAATGGTCACCTGTTTTTTGGGATAAACGGAAATGCGGCTACAGCGCATCTAGAGAATCGTAGAACAGTCAATTCTGAGTGGTACACAACCATTTATTTACCAGAAGTCTTTGAAGAAATAAAGCAAAACAACCAGCGACGTAGAATTATTCTTCACCATGACAATGTCAGTTCTCACACATCGACCCCAACGAACCCAATATTTAAGCGGTCCAAACATCGAACAAGCGGCTGACGCGTTCAAAATAGATGTTCTGGAGATACCTCAATCGAAATCAAAAAAGTGCTATGAAAATTAGTACAAACGTATGCAAAAATGTGTCGATCATCGCAGAGAATATTTTGAAAAACAATAAAACCATTTTTAATGACAAATATTTATTTTTATTTATTATTCTAGATGCATAAATACCAACCCTCTTATTCTATTATCCGAATTACTTTTACGTGTTCTACATTGTAAAACAGCATAAAGGTAGAAAACAAGCTCTAGAAATTGGTATCAATACTGTGCAGTTGCTCCAAATACACTAGGGTGATAGTATAAAATAGACACCTACTAATTAAAAAAAATATTCTATTCTCGTTATATATACAAAATATTTTAAAATTTTTAAATTAGACTAATATTTTGTCGATCCACCTTTACTTGCGTGAAGTGCTGCGAGTCGTCGTGGCATAGAATCTATTAAATGATTAATGGTGTCTTCTGGAATATTTAACCACTCTTCTGTAACAGCTGCCACGAGTTCTTCCTTATTACTGGGTTTTTCGGGGTCGTTTCGCCATATTTGTCTGGATTGTGTGCCAAACATTCTCTATCGGATTCATGTCTGGTGATTGGCCTGGCCATGGTAAAATCCGAATCCCCTGTTCCTCTTTCCATGTGGTTGTTGTTCTTGGTTTGTGGCAGGGTGCTCCATCCTCCATAAAAGCGGCGTCTTCTTTAGATAAAATGGCGTTGTCTAATATCGGTAGTAGTCCTTCTGTTAATATTTGGATATATTTTGCCGCATTTATATTTCCGTCGCAGATTACTAATTGCGATCTTCCACCATACCATATCGCGCTCCACACCATGATGTTCACACTGCCGTATTTCACTGTCTGATGAAAAAATTTGTCGTCCAGTTGCTGTAACGAACGTCTCCATACCCAGGTACGACCACTATCACTGAATTGGCAGAATCTGCCTTCGTCTGAAAAAATGACAGACCGCGAAAACTCTTCGGGCTTCGTTCGCATTTCGATTGCCCAAGCCATTCGGCGCCGTTTTTGAAACGCCGTAAGGAGAGGTTTTTTCTTTGCCACCCTTTTATACATCTCCACACTGTGGACGTATCGCAGAACGGTACGCTAACTTTTCTGTGAAGTTGCCGCAAGCTCAGCTGTACTTTTTCGCGGTTCTCTTAACACTTCGCGCACAAGCACCCTTTTACTTCTTTCAGAAGGTCCGGCACGACCTGGTCTCGGCTTCACTGTTGTTTTTTCCTTGCGTTTAAATTGTGTAATCACACGGTTAACTGTGGACAACGGAACATTTAAAAATTTACTTATTTCACGTTGCGAAGCGCCGCGTTCACTCTGGCCAACGATGCGACCCCGGTGAAGTCGCTAATATCACTCGAACCTTGTAAGCGAGGCATAGTTGTAACGATACTAAACTATGACGAATTCCTTCCAATACATCTACCCCTACCTTAATGACAAGAGAAAGTTCTTAATTCGTTCTTAGAATTTAGCTATTTAGATATTTATACCGCTTTACCTGGTGTCTATTTTATTCTGTTACCCTAGTGTAGTCTTAACACATATACAACAGCAGTTGCCTTCATTTCAGCACAGTTTTTTTTCAGCAGATCAACTTAATAAAGGAAGTCGACCCACGACTTAACCCGAATTCAATCCAATGTTGTTTTATTATTGAGAGTTATACTCTCAATAATAAAACAATTCGACACATTTAACGGAGCAAAGAAATTTTGTATCAAAGTCAAAGTATCATGTTTTTTTACTATACCAACGACAAATATTCAGAACTAATTGATTTTTTACTAACTTACGTATATGATGAGAGTAAACGCAGTATTATGAGTAAGTCATTAACTGCTTGACAATTGCCACGTTATGACCAACAAGAAACTCAAAGCTGCGACATGTGAAAATTGTTCTACATTGCCATTTAAAAATCCGCCCGCTGCACTACTAAAATATTCAATTGTATAACACCAAATAGCGTTTTAAAGTGCCGTACTAACTCACTTAATAAATGTAAACGAATGGTCACTTTATCTCGGCATGGAGTTTCAGTCAATTACCTGATTCATTTGTGTTTAATTTTTATAATTCTAGTGTGAAACCGGCAGTTGACACTTTCTCCTTCTTTAATACTTGTGAAGTGGAAGTTGTTTCTATTATTGGCATCTGGCATCTTCTTGAAAATGCTTTCACTGAGTTGTCCTACAATATTACCAATTTTAACGCACATTTTCAATTATTGTCTTCAGGCCAGTGCTTTTCCTAATGATTGGAAGATTGCTCATGTCATCTCCTATTCCAAAAAAATAAGAACCCTGCTAGCAGTTTTAATCTTCAATTAGTATCTTGCCCGTTCTATCGATGATTCTGCAGAAGATTATTGTCAGGCAATTACGTAGTCATTTGTCAAAACTTCGCTTGTTACTTACTTTTCGATCTAGTTTTCGTCTAGGATTTGGTTGTATGTCTGCTCTTACTTGCATTGTCGATGACATCCTATCACTGAGCGACGTTGGTAATTTGATAGTATTGGTAGTGTTTGGTTAGTCTTTTGCCAGGTATACTTCATTACATTGGTCTTGGCGACAACAGGCGGTGGTTGCTAGCGACCAAGCGTCTGATTGGGCGACTACACGTCCAGGAGTTCCACAAGCATCGGTATTAGGTCCGTTGCTGTTCTCTATCTACACGGCGCATATTTTATTTTTCCAAAATTTCACATGCAATCTCCATCTCTGCGCTGACGATTTACAGCTATATAGATCTACAGAGCTGATAGATATGATCTAACAAAGGTCCTTTTATTCTACTCACACACGCAATCTTTGTAAATGTGTAAATCAGTTTCTCTTCGAATTCCAAAAAGAACGCTGATGGCAGACCCTTTCTCTATTTTCGGAGCGCCGCTGTAAGCACGGATATCACAACTAGATTACTATATTAGGTAACAATTGTCTTCGTGTGGTCGTCATGGCAACAAAATTATTTAACATATACTTCCAAAGACTACATGCTGATTTTAGATAAAATTTTAGCTAATTGCCATGCGTGTATGTCAAACATTTTTATAAAAAAATTTACAATAATTATTGAATTTTATGTGATACAAGCTTTCCATCTCCTCTTTTGCTGTTGATTAAAAGACCGCTTTTTTGGTTGAAGAAGGAAAATTTTGAAGTAACGAGGACGACAATCAATTTTGGAAAATAACTCAAGTGTTGAGTTTTCCATTGAAAACCCTTACTCGATGATCGAATAAAGAAATCGATCTACAATCCAATAGACAATCTTTGCAATACAAACAAATGTTAAAAGAAAATAAAGCCGGACATGTCCTTCCGGAGAACAGAGGTCCCAGTACAAATCCTATTATAAATATTAGAAAACTTACAACATAATGTCGTTATATTTGCAGTAATCACGATTACTGCAAATATAACACACTCACTGCAACTTTATCTTTTACCAAAAAGGACGTTATTCACTTGTTTCTAGTACTCCTATTTTAAAATTCCCATTTCATTTCAAACATTTCCGTTCCGAATTCACTTTTTTTCGACTTTTAGAGATGAGCCTTATATGAAACAATATCAGACGTCCAATTTCAAAATCACCTAGAACGAGTGAATCATAGATATGGGGCTAGTAACTGCGAAAAGCGAAAGCCTCGATGTGCCGGATGACATCTACTCCGCGGCGTCCATCTCCCGGCCTTAATCCCAGATTTAATTTGTACGATTGTGAATTTATTTCCGGGACGCAAGGGATTACACTCTGGTAATTCCCACCGAATATTAGGGGATTATAAACGGTTGCTTTCTTTTTACGGGCGCGGTACTTCGACTGCCGCCAAGTAGAACACGATTCCACTTACAAATAGAGTTTGTTTCCGTATTTTGCGCCCCTGGACGGGAACGCGAAACGTAATATGCTATGGATCTAGCGCGTTGGTTGTGGACAGTACAACGATCCGATTATAGAAAGACGTGAGTATGTAGTTAATAGGAATGGTAATTTCATGCTATTGATGTTGAGAATATCTAATGAATTATGTTAATCATGATAAACCTCAAATTTTGTTGATACACTGCTTTCACCAAAATGTTCATAGACTTTTAATTAAGAAGAAAAGGTTACCGGATGTTAAATTCAGATCTTAGTGAAGCTTGGTAGGTAAGTAGGATATGTTGAGGCTTGAAAATAATTTTCTTTTGTTTGTGCTGAAAGGGTAAAATACCCCTTCGAAAATTCACTGATTTTCAGCTTCCTTCATTTAATCCTTCAGCGGAAATAGATAGAGCAAAAACTTATATACAAATGTTGTACCTTATCGAAGGGTCTTTCGGAACATGTGAGTGCAGTACATACAAGGTGTTGCATTTAAGTGCCAACCTCTTATGCTTGAGCTGATTATAATAATATAGAAAAAAATTAACGCAAATTGTTCATCTTTAACATTCTATATTGAATTTAAAGCATTTTCAATGATTGGTCCAAAGATGATATTGTTACTCTATATAATCCCACTTCATACAGTTTAGGTAGCTCAATTTGGTTTACACTACCAACTTTACTTAAATTTTGTTGAAGTACATAACTACAATCGCCAATTGATATGGTATCAGATGCAGTTGTTAGTGTAAGTGGATATAAATAAAACCCGACAAAATTGACACATTACCGTATGTGGTTATTCTTTATCGTAAATATTCATAAATATAATGAAATATTTACGAACCAAATCCCATTACTTGAAAATTCATAGTTAAGGTGCTACTGTCGTTTAATAGCCACTTTAGGGATATGCATATTTTGATATTGGTGGTATTTGTCCGATTCTAGATATTTTCATAATATGCCACAAATTTTTGTTAAGGTATAGAAAAGCAAATATATAATAAAGCTAACGTTGTGTGTCGAATGATTCGTTGTCGACGCTGCGCCACCGAAGCGAATACTTCGACCTCGCCGCTGAAGATGTTTACCGCAGTTGTAAACGAAACGTCCGGAAGGAATTCCAACCGACCACGGCCAAATAACCCGGAAGAACCCTCTTCATATGATACCTGCCGTAAAAATCTACATTATTTGATGTATCTACTTGATTTTTAGCATCCAAGCAAGGCTAACGAATATAGAACACTGCCACATAAACAGATATTGGTTGACAGATATTGTCCCACAAAGCTGGAGGTATAACTGTGTAAATTAGTTCAAATGCTTTACAAAAACTGCAAAGCACGGAAATCGGTGGTAATTGCAGGTAATATAAGGCTGAAAATGTTGGTTTTGCAAAAACATAAGCAGAGTCACAATAAATCTATAACACAACCTGAACCTGATGTAGAAGAATTCTTGGATTCTTTAGGTAGTTGATCAAATTCCTCCAATGTCATAAAACTAAATGTTATGGTACAGCTGTCATTAAACGTAAGCAAGTTATAATTTTCAGATTCGATATGAACGCTGACGATCATACGCGAAAGACATTAACAGTATCAATTAGTGCAGAATATTCTATATCATCAAGTCTCAGAAGTAGTGATATTCTGAGACGTCTCAGTTTGCGATGAACGAATGATTAGAATTTTTCCGAACCATTGCACGTATTTATTTTTAATGTTATGAAGGTAAATCCTATAAAGCAACCAAAATAAGTTCTCTTACTTTGGATCTAAAATATTGAAATGTGCCATGATAATATTGTGTTCCATGATGTATTGTACACATACAATAGAATAGAGATAGTCAAGGCCTATATCTAATCTGTTTTTCTGCCAAATGAAAACAGACCAGTTCCTACTTTACATACTACGAGGGTTAACGTTATATCAGATACACCCTGTACATACGCGCCCTGCTTCTACACTGTAATTATCATATGATTTGCAAACGAGGCGTGAAAAAAAGTCTGCAAAACGCAACAAATTCCGCCTAATTCACGCACACGCATAAATAAAAAATCTAATTACTTAGCGGCCACGATTTCGAATGAAATATGCATCGTCGTTACATAGAGCATTAAAAATTCACGGGGGGAAATTACAGCGTACGAAAAACAAACAAGGAAGGGAAGAAAGGCGAAGAGAAAGAGAATTCCGGGCGGATATGGAACGGCGCTGGTTGGGAGGGTGGCGTTCCGGTTGGCGGACGCGGACGAAGAGTTTCATTTACAGTCGGCCACCTTTATTACGCGGCATTAGCTAAACACTAAACGGCTATTTTTCATAATGTTTCATGGACCGCTAATGGCCGCCTCTGAAATTTATATCTGCGAGCTTGCGATGTAACGCTCTTGATTTTTTTTCTGGCGGTTATTGACAGTACTGTTACGAGGATGTAATGACAAGTAACTCTGGATAAATTTTGAGTAACGTGATTTAAATGGTTAACTTTCTGGCTGAATTTAAATACGATGCATTCGGATGAATATTGACCGGCTGAAAAGGCCACCTCGGAATATTTTTTCCCTTAACACTCCCTTTTTATTTGAAAATACGTAACATAGTCGATATTTTTGCCATTATCGATGTTCAAAATGCTTAATTCAACTTCATATAACATCAGTTTTCACAACAATTGCAAGGACTGTATGGTTGTATAATTCATAGGTATCGCAGTAAACTTCACACCGCACAAATTAGTAATTTATTCGGAACGCAGCCTTTCAAGAGCACATGGGCTCCCAATGTCACTCGAGTTAGAATCCGATCCAAATCTGATGATACTTGATATGCGCTAAATGTGGTGAAAGCTTCATATTATTCAAGCGAAGAATGTCGGCACTAAAGCGATAGTATAAATTTCGCGCTTCTTTTGTATGCAAGCACAATGGAATAGAAAAAGTATATAGTCTATCGGATACAACAATAGCGTATCAAACTATTCCCCTTTTAATAATCATTACCTATTAATTCTTTAGAACGCACTATTTGAATATTTTTTTTCCTTTAATGTGAAATACTACAAAAGCTATAGGGTATTATTAAATGCTTATTAAAAACGTAGTACACATGTGTACTGTTGTATGTGTGTTAATTGATGTTTCCGTTTAAAATCTTATACGTCAGTTTGATATAATTAGTTTCGGCAAAGTGAGGCAAGTTACAGTGAAGCGCGGAGAACAACGTGGAGGGGCACAAAGCATCAGCGAAACGACAAATGATCAGATATGGACACTAATGTTTTCAGACATGACCCTATACCGCGTAACCTATAGATGTTACTCTCGTTTTGTACTCCTTGCTCTCTCTAATACTTCAAATCGTGTTCTGCGCAATATCATCTGGTTTAATGACGATTGCAAGGACTGTGTGGATGTATAATTCACAGGTATCGCAGTAAACTGTGTTACCGACAGTCGGTAACACGGTTGACAATGGGAGCCCACGTGTTCTCGAAACGCTGCGTTCCGCATAATTAATTAATTTGTGTGAGTGGAGTTTACTGCTATACCTGTGAATCATCTGGTTTGAATCGAACAATGGGATATCTATGAAAATTAGTTTTAGCTAAAAATAGTAAAATTACCACTTCCACAACTTTAGCTTCTTCCCATAGGTCAAAGAGCATATTTTGTTTATGGTCATTTATTGTATGTTATGGTGTGTACAGGTATTTTCACGAAAATATGCAAATGACAATGGGTGAAATGATTACGTATGCTTCCACGGGCAGAGTCACTAATAAACGAACTGTTTCCGGAATTAGACCGTGCCATTATGAGATATATATATATAGAAATGAAATAAAAGTACGAGGAGAAAGACAATGGGTGAATTCAAGGTGAAGATACAAAAAGGAATTATACGATAGCACGGTATGTATTTTGAGGCACAAGAAAAATACAAGTTCTTTTACGAAAATGATTTTATTTGTGTTCAAAGCGATCGCCTCTGCATCAACGCACACATCACGAAGCTTCCACAACGTAAAAGTTTGAAGCCAGCCATCTTTTGGAATGCTCTCAAAAAATTGATGAGTTGCTTCACCAATCTCATCTTCCGTCGTGAAACGTCAACCACGTAAACGTTTCTTTAGATTAAAGAACAACCAGAAGCGCACATGATCAAATCGGGCGAATAGGATGGACTTTCAATTACTTTTATATTATTTTCACGTAGTCACGTTCACCTGTCTATTGTGCACTGTGTGGCGATGCTTTGTAGTGATGCAACATGAACTCGCGAATGTTGACTGACTCAAGAACTCTAGGTAAACATTTTGTGGTGTACCGGTTTGCTGTGACTGTACGTTGATTTTCCAACTTGATTGCTTGATAATTTTTTTGACAGCCATTTGCTTTTTAGTCAATGCTAGTATTGGTAAATCCTCGTGGGTCCACACACGACTTTCCTGCTGGATAGGAATATCATAAAATCGCATCTTAGATCTTCATCGATCATACGTCTCATTCTCTCAATATGTCCAACGGTAACTGAAGAACAGGGTCCACCAGCACGTGCCTCATTACCAAGCGGTATCCGTCCTCTTTCAAATTCAAACATAGTTGCGTGTTAAGAACTTTCATCACCCAAATGCGAGTTGCAATCGTTCAAGGCTTTGTTGTTCACTTAAACAGACCTCTTTCGATGACAAATCGTATGTACGACGTTTGCTCTGTGACAGCAGCGACTCAACGGACAGTCTTAGCTTACTGCTTAAGGATGGTGGTATTTAGAAATATAGTGTTGCCAGTTCTAACTTCTCTAATTTCGTGGCATCTCAAAAGATTCTTCGCTGACCCTCGTAATATAATATTATCGATAGAACGTCATGCAAAGGTTATTGTTATGCTAATATTATTTCAAATATTACAGGCGAAATCCCACTCATTCCTTCTGCATATAGTCTAGGATATTTTGCCTTATCTCCTCTCACATTCCTATCTGTATATATACATAGCTTAAAAATAAGCCCCCTGTTTCGAGAGCAACAGCGGAACGTGAACGGTGACATCTGGTGACGTCCAACAAATTTATTTGTGCGTATTTGTAGGTCGTGAATCACCGGACGAGTCGGCGTTTAAATGAAACAAAAATTGCTTTGCGAGAACGCGTGCGAATCATCTAGAATGATAGCAGTATACTGTTTGCCGTCCTGCGTTTATGGTTGTCGTCGAGATACTAAATCGTTTTTAATTTACTCCCAGCATTTCACAAAATGATAAATAGCCGTAGATATGCACGCGTTGTTTCCAGTTTTTTTCAAATAATAGTACAGTAATATTTTACTTTATGCATCTTGAACATGGCTGTATATATAGACATAGCTACGTATAGCAATGAAATGCAGTTTAGTGGCCATCGAAATGTGGCTGTTGAATCAATAACACTGGCCAACATACATTTTAGTGCCTTGGACTTTTTAAGTGTAATTAAGCAATTTTGAGGTGCCTAATCCAAAAATGCCGTCGCAGTTGTTCTGTCAGATCTAGTTCTCGAAATTCACTCTGTCCTATTTAGGAAAAATTCGCCAAAATTAAATATAATGTTTTGTTATGTACATTACTTTTTAAATATTACTACGAGGGAAGGTCCAGAAGTTCGTTGCATGGAGGGGATGGAGTGGGGATAGGAGCGCTCGCTAGGTGTCATTCTGATTGGCAACTAATCATTAGTATATAAGTTAAGCCCTATAGCGTCAGTCGTTTACGAATAGTTGCCTGCTAAACAAATCAATCCGGAAAAAAACTGAAACTATGGAGGAAATTGAACACCGTGCTGTGATAAAGTTCCTTACAAAGCAAGGAAAGAACGCTCAAACCATATTGAATGAAATGGAAACCGTTTGTGGGGAACAGTGCTCTAGTAAATCAATGATTTATAAGTGACAAGAACAATTCCTTCATTCCGAAAAACTTACGGTATGGTGCGGTGTGGCTGCATTCAGAACACTAGGCCCACACTTTTTCGTAGAAGATGACCGAATAACGATTGCAACTCCTCAGCGATATTTAGAGGTGTCCCAAAATTTTCTACCTGCTGAATTGCAACTTGGAGTGGAACATAGTGACGTATGATTCCGACAAGATCAAGCAACAAGCGATATTGCGCCAATTTGCGTGGCTGTTCTAAGGAATACGATTTATATCCCAACATGGTGATTTAAAATGGCCGCCAAGGTCATTTGACCAGCCTTGATTTTTTTCTATGGGATTATCTAAAGGCTAAGCTTTTCCAAAATATCCCTCGAACGCGACAAGCATTAAAAGCCAGCATTACTTAAGAAATTAGGACGATAAACCAGGAAATGCTGTAATCACTTACAGCAAGTTTTCGGTCACGACTTCATGAATGTTTAGAAAAACGTGGTGGCCATTTAACAGATGTTATGTTCAAAAAATAATTTTTGTTGTTAAACTGCATTATATGTGGAATAAAGATGGATTTCTTTCACCTGAATCGTTTTTTTTTGTATGTCTGTAATAACCCTCCAAAAAGCATCAATAACCATTACGCTACTGTAATAAGAAAACTACTGGACTGTACCGTGATGAGATATATAGAAATGAAATAAGAGTAAGAGGAAAAGAAATAAAAAGAAAGGGAAAAAATGAAAAAAAAAAAGGGGTTTAAATCCATTGTAGTGGGCGTAGCTTGTACGACTACTAAGATGTGACCTAATTAAGGAAACAATTGTAGGACAAAAACCAATGGCAGACAGCTTCAATGACAATATTACATGTTCAATTAGACTGAATATCAGAGAAGATATGACCCATTCTTATCTTACACTCCGCAGAATATTAATTGCCTCTATGGTTTCATCTCCAACGTTGATTTTTATGGTGTCTGTCTAGTTCCAGTACAAGTATTGTATAACTTTTTGATCCTTATCCATTCCAGTGCCTTTTAGTATTTATATCATCTTCTTGTGTTGAATATTGTCAAACACCTTTGGTAGTTTACAAAGTAAGTGTAAATTTCGCATTTATACATTCCCTACAACTTTGGGATAATACTTATACACTAAATAGTGCTTCCTTCATGAAGCTAAATTGTGTATTTGCCACTCTTTCTTCCCATATCTTGTATATTAGGCGATAGAACTATATTGCCGAAGTTTCGTTTCACCAGAACAAACGATCGGAAAACAAAATGATTTTCTAATCATCTCATCCGATTCCAATGTAATTAAGATCGCGCGATCGAAACATTCTGTCCTCCCCATTATTCTCTTCTTTCTTGTCAGCCTCTATTTCTTTTAGCTTTCCGAGCATTTTTGCTTCGTACCGTGTATTGCCATCGTAAATGCACTCTGCAAGACGATTCAATAATTAGCAGTCCTTCGAAGATTACGTCTCCAGCAAAAATTCGATCTCTTTATCAAATTGCTCGCAGTTAATATTTAACGAAGTCGGCGGCCGTAAATTGAAATAGGTTACCGAGAGCGGATCGCAAAATAAAGCGTACGCTATGACCTGGAATCAAACACAGAGCTCGGCGAGATTTAATTATTCAGCTATTTAGTTTAGAAGGGTTGGAGTACGGAATCGTCATTTTGCGTGGGTTTTTTTTTTGTTCGAATAAGTTACTGTACGCTGAACGCTTTTTAAAATTTGCGTGAGCGTTTTCCTGTTTGCCGTAGGGCGCTATCAATTATGTGTGTTCATGAAATATCACTACAATCAATTACGTGTCATGTGTAGTTTTTTGCGTTACGCAAAAAAATTCTTTCGACTTTCCACATCAGTATTATTGAATTCTCTATTGCGAAACGAATAGGCAAGGTTTCAGTTTACAGCGTAGAAGCACAATCATTATCGATTTATTGAGATAATCTCTCCATAAACGGCCGATGGTAAAAATCAAAATTTGAAGTATGAATCGGATTAAGGACATTCCAAAACTTATGGTCGGTATTAATAACCAACAGCTAGAGCTTTCACTTGGGATGCTGAGCACTTATAAGAATAGTTAATAAGGAGAGTAACGAACACTCTATTACTAATTTTATGATTGTTATACGAGAAATGTGCGTTTAGTTAGTACGAGAGTTGCTATTTATGTAACTGGAATAATAAATAAAAATAAATATTTGCCAATGAAAATGGTTTTACTGTTTTTCAAAATATTCTCCGCGATGATCGATATACTTTTACATATGCTTGAATCAATTTTCATAGCACTTTTTCCATTCCGATTGAGATATCCCCATAACATGCATTTCGAACGCATCAGCCGCTTCTTCTGGACCACGTAGTTTATTCTTCTGGGGAGAAGGTGTGCCGAATCAGGACTGCATGGAAGATGACCCATCAATTTCATATTTTTACCGGTTAAGTATTTAGTTGTTTAGGTCGATATGTGTGACGCTTGCGTTGTCATGGTGAAGAATGATACTACGTCGCTGGTTGTTTTCTTTTATTTCTTGAGAGACTTCTGGGAAGCAAATGTTTATGCACCATTTAGAATTGACCGCTCTACGATTTTCTAGTGGCACTGTATGCACATGGATATTTATCCCAAAACAACAGGCGATAATTTACTTCGAGGCGTTTCTGGTGCGAACAACTTTTGTTGGATTTGGCTAATCTTGGAAGACCCATACAGTCGATTGCTATTCACTTTCAGGCTCATAAGCATAGACGTAAGGATGAGGCTAGCGATTGCCATACTCCCTAGTCCCCACTTCACAAATTGAAAAGAGACTTTTAGGATGCCCAATATTAAATGGAAGAGTACCCTAAAGATTTAGAAGAAAAACCGGAGACAGACAAAGAGATCCGTTATCAATAATGCCGTTTAAAATTGTTGTGGAAGCAGATCTTAAAGGTAATGAAATTCAAACACAAAAAGCAATTTACTATCGAAACCAATAAGTAACTGCCCATGCAAAATTATTAACCAGGTCAAAAAAAAAAAAGAAAATCGCAAATACATTTTATATATATGAAAAGGTAACAAAAGTATATGGACTTACAGTCGATAAGAATAAAGCAAAAATCTAATAATAAAGCAAGTGACAACAAACGAAAATATAGCGTTTCTAAGACAAACGCAGACATTGCAGCAATGAGGAGGTACAAAAATTAGGTAAAAGGCTGAGCAAAAGATGTGAGGCAATGGGATCTTTGAATACGGAGCTAGCGAGTAAAGTAGCGGAAGTAAAAACATACATGGCAGAAGTAAGGCCGATGGTAATATATGGTAGTGAAACCTGGGTCCTAACCGAAATTAATGAAATAAAATTGAAAGTATGGTGGAACAAAACTCGAAGAAGAAACATGCAAACGAGTAACAACTAGGGAGAAAAACTATAAAAAAAATATTTTTTAGTTCAGTGATGTTCCAACTCTTTTAAGTCATCCAAATAATGGAATACAAAATAAATCGCTGTTTCAGCAATAACCTTTTCATTTCACATAAACCGCTTTCCGCCAAGCCATATCCTCAAGTTTGGAGAAAGGATGAAATCATACAAAGCCAAATCTGGAGTATAGAGTGGATGGAACACCAATTGCCATAACTAGACTAGTTTTGCTATCGCTGGGGTGTTATTATCATGGTAAGAATTTTGTTTTCGCTAGAAAAGCCGTTTTTCTTTTTAGTTCAATATCGAATTAGATCAATATATCAGCACAGTACTGTTCCGTCATTATCATTGCCTTCTCCAAACAACCAATTAAAATTGCGAATCTCACATTCGATGGAAAAAACTAGTTTTGCTAACAGGTCCTGACGTGTAGTGATTCAAGTCTCATATATGGTCACATAACGTCACAGACGCTCATCCGTATAGCGCTTAAATATCTCCAAGCATTGCTTTGAAGTTATATCTTTAAGAATAGAATTGATAGAACAAATATTCTATACTAATTTTAGTAATAAAGTTTGATGAAACAAATATCCTTAATAAATCTGGGTATCATACCAATGAAAAGTTGCATTTTGAAATTTAAAAAAAGCAAAATAATTAAAATAAATCAGAAAAGTGTTATTTTTTTTCTTTTCGATAGGGCGTAGTCCTGCACATTATTCTCTTTAACCCTCCTGTGATACTGTGCAACTCCAACATTCTTGTCACTTCTTCGGAGGTCTACGGGATAGCCGTCTCGACAGAAATATTGCCGTTGTTGCCCATTTAGCTATTATATACGTTCGACGTGGTCTCTCCATTCACGTCTACGTGTTCTGACAAATCGTATGATTCCTGGAGATTACATTATTCTCTTATTTGTCTGGTTCTAATTTTATCCCTTAGTATCACGCCTTTAATTGCTCTTAACATCTTCATTTCCGTTCTTCGGATGAGATTCTTTGCCTTCGATATTTCTATCCTTGTTTCTGCACCATAGGTGAGTAGAGGCCGTACACATGTTTTATATACTCCAATTTTACTTTTGGTGGACATATATGTACTTGTTTCTCAGGTAATATCTCGAGGGAAGTATGATGTTCTAGAGGCTTATTTTTTCTTTAACACAATCGCTTTCTCTAAATAAATAAAGATAAATAAAAAAGAAATTACAACAAAAATAAGGATGTGGTATACCTAATCGTTCATTATATATTTTTTATTAGTACATATTTACAAAAATTTAGTTTGGAAGGAACTGCATCCCTTCATTGAGATCTGACTTTTCGGGTAGCTCGTATTCCCATGTTAGTCAGAATCTTTTATGTTATTGCATGTAACCTGTTACCCGACGCGGTTGGCTACAGTACTCCAATCAAATTAGTAGTTCCAATTACTAATAGCGTACTCACTGGTTACCTTATATAAGGTCAACCATTAAAGGAGTATGTTGTGTACTTCTCCTCTATAAAAGAGGTTTGGAATGACTTAAGAAAAGCTCCAATTACATCATGACAATACTCCTTCATACTTTCGAAAGTTTTAGATTGAATGCATTCTTTTTCCTGTTTGCCCGACAGTCAACGCATTCACCAAACTTAGGTCGATAAATCGTCCGCCCTTCCCCTATTTCTTAAACTTAAGGTTTGCATTTGCTCCTTTGTTTCTCGTTAAATACTTCCTGCTAAATCAAAAACAAGAAATCCTTTCGGGCTTCCCATTTCCAAACACGGATGCCCCGTTCTAGGAACGTAGACAATGCGCGGACCAATTACTTAAGATTTATTTCCGGCTTTATGACCGTACATATATACAGCGGGCAAATTAAATTAAAGAAAGTGCTGCTCTCGGTCGCGCACGACGCGCGCACAAAGATAACAGCGTGTATATACACTATTTACTTACTTGACTGCGTCGTTTCGGTATTTATACGAAAGCGGTTAGCGTTGCCGTTCCACCGCCGCCCGTGATTCGTAGGAGGTAGTAGGTAAACAGCATTGTTTACGCGGAACGTATCGTTGCGCGTTGCCTCCCGCAAATAGCACGTTGAATGGTATGGGGCGCAGCGTAGAAGGGCGGAAATTACGGGTGATAGCCGGGGAACATGGTTAGATAATATGTATAAATACGCGCAAACATTCCCGTAGGACGTACAGAGAGGTCTTTCATTAGGTTGCATTATATTGCATATTTCGAGCTTTCGGCGTTGCCCTCGTGACTATTACCACTCGTGAGCTTCGCGTGGTATTTGTACAATGCGCGTAGTACGTTCGCTGGTAGTAATGATTGCATAAACACGTTGAATTAATTACATTTAACTATACGAATATGCGTTATAGCCTTGTTAATTTTCCTTATTTTGTATGCGTTCAAACTAGGTTGTATAATTAAAGAAAAACGGGATACTATAGTTATATAATTTCTTTTAGTACTTACAAAGTGTACTTAGTGTTTGTACAGGGTGACGCAGGTGAACGGGAAATTTTGAAATAACGTCATTTCCACGAATAAATTCATAGAACTAGTAATTTATTAACGAAAGTGCATGTATGCAGCATGCTATTTATGTTTTTACAATCAAATTGTCCAAAAGTGTCTCTTTACTCTTTAAAGATGACATCGGAAAGATGTCCTCCCATTCGGCGTTCACACTCTAACAGCCTGTTATGAAAACTCTGGAATGCGCGGTGTAGCAAATCTTGGGGAATGGCAGTGATTTCTTGTTGAATGTTCTCCTTCAGTTCATGGACTGTTGCAGGTCGTGTACGGTACACTTTGCCTTTAAGATACCCCTACAGGAAGAAGTCGTACACACTAAGATCAGGAGATCCCGCAGGCCGTTCAATGTCACCGTTACGTGAAATAATGCGTCTTCCAAACAATTGACGAACTGCTGCCACCGAATGTCGAGCAGTGTGTGACGTGGTTCCGTCCTGCTGAAACCACATGTTTTCCATGTTAAGATTAAGCTCGTACAGTCTCGGTGTAAAGAATGTTTGAAGCATTTCAACATATCGAGCGAATGTTACTGTCGCTGCACTACCATCCCCACGTGCAAAAAAATAAGGGCCGATAACACCATGACGTGATACAGCACACCATATTGTGACCTTGTCGCTATGTAGTGGTCGCTGGTGTAACTCATAAAGATTGTCCTGGGCCCAATAACGAAAATTCTGTTTGTTTACGAAACCGTTCAGGTGGAAATGGGCTTTGTCTGATATCCATATGTTACCAACGAAATTCCTGCCTACTAAACTCCATACGTGACGCTGGGTCCCGTTCATGTAATTGTTGCACAATCTGCAACTTATAGGGATGGAAATGTAATTCGTGCAGTATTCTTTGTAAGCTTCGTCGCTTAATCCCTAGTGTAGATGCATGCTGTCGAACGGAGCGGCGAGGACTTCTCTCGACTGCAGCTCTAACAGCATCAATGTTTTCTGGGGTACGTACCGTTCGAATGCCACCTGGAGCTTTCTTTTTCAAGACAGATCCTGTTTCTTCAAAATTACGCACCCATGTTGTAATCGCATGCGCAGATGGGACACGTCCATGATGCCCAAGGTAATGCTGTCGAAATATTCTCTGCGCGGCAGTCGCACTATCACCATTTTTATAAAACGCTCTCACAGCTACTGCATGTTCCGCACCAGTCCAACGAACCATGATTACTAAATGGCAATGCGTTCACAACGATTGTGTAACGTTACGAACAACTGCCGGCTCTATAGTACTGACAACTGTAACGTTCAAAATTTCCCGTTCCCCTGCGCCATCCTGTATTTTTTGCAAGAGAAGATTTGATTACCAATAAGCTAGACTTCACAGGTATAGCAGTAAACTCCACTCACACAAATTAATTAATTATGCGGAACGCAGCGTTTCGAGAGCACGTGGGCTCCCATTATCAACCGTGTTACCGACTGAAAGTAAAAACTGTATCGCACATGCAAATTATTTTCTACGCAGACTCTAAAATTTCTAAACCATATGACTATTTACAATCTACTAGGTGCCCTCATGCCTTTTACGGGAAAAGATGGACCGAAAGCGAACCGTATCTTTAACAGGGCCTATGGTAATAAATCCATCAAACTCGAGTGTGCAATTGGGGGTGATTCTCTGTTCAATAAGCTTCCGTTCTTTTTCATATATACCGTTTCGTACGCGTCTAATTCTCTATACGAGTTCACGTTTTTAAGTAGTGTCAGATTTTTAAATCAATCTTATGTCCGGATTTTACCATATGCTCTGCTAGGGTTGATAGTTTAGGTTTGTCGAAACGATAGTGTCTAATATGTTCTTTGAACCTCGTTTCGACACTCCTTTTTGTTTGTCCAATATAAACTTTCTCACAATCGCATGCAATGATTGTGAACGTGAACTCGTATAGAGAATTAGACGCGTACGAAACGGTATATATGAAAAAGAACGGCAACTTATTGAACAGAGAACCACCCCCAATTGCACACTCGAGTTTGATGGATTTATTACCATAGGCCCTGTTAAAGATACGGTTCGCTTTCGGTCCATCCTTTCCCGTAGAAGGCATGAGGCCACCTAGTAGATTGTAAATAGTCATATGGTTTAGAAATTTTAGAGCCTGCGTAGAAAGTAATTTGCATGTGCGATACAGTTTTTACTTTCAGTCGGTAACACGGTTTAAGCCATGTTCCCCATCTCGTCGATACCGGCTTGGTGGCTGAAGAATGGCCGAACAAACCTGTTCAAACTCACGGATGCGTTTTGAAGATTTAATGAAAACTTTTCTGGTAGAAACTATAAATTGATCTACTTTCGGATAATTATTTCTAATAAATTCAGCTCCAAGGTGACACGCAACTGAGGATAAGATTGTTTTAGTAACTTTCCAGCGTTAACCATGTTCGAAGCCTCATCTGTAACCAATATTGCAAGTTGGGTTACGAATGTATGGAACTTCCCAAAGCTATTTTCTATAGTTCCTATTACCCTTTCCCCGTTTGCTTTCTGTAATATTCTACTAGGTAAAAGCAGAAGCTATATGCATCCGTTATTTCATCTATCGCCAGGCATATTTATTGATCATTTAACTCTGCCTTTATTTGATCCGCTATTGTGTTCTTCACCCGATCAAAATTATATTCTAATTGATCACTTATTGGCTGTCTGCATTCCGGAACCTATTTTCCCCCAAAACTTTCGGAATTCATCATTGTCTACTTTGTGGAGTATTACACACAAATAACATATAAATGAAGTCATATAGAAATTACAACAACATTTAATTGGCAACAACGGGCATTTAGTTGGTGTTGTTTCCTATTGACATATGTTTTACACAAAAATCGATTAAGAAATCTATTCTATATTTAATAATAGTGCCAGTTTATTCTAGTATCGGAAATCGCTTAAGAAATCTACTAACACTCGTGGAACATAAGAAAGAACGCCGTCGGTTCGCCATCATCAATCTAATCCGACATTCATACCCATACTAGCTACGGGCGTGTGAATCCCGACTTCGGGTATGTCCGACTGCTTTCGAAATACATCATCGCCGTTAATGAGTGCACAATTTGTTTCTCCTGATAACCACTCGCATGAATAATACCACTACCTATCAATATTTTAGCACAACCTCTTAATAATACTCCCCTAGAGATTCTTAAAATGTCGGTGTATGTAGAGGTGTCCTAGCTTAGAAGTGAATGAAAATAATAGAAGAAAGGTTTGGTTTTATTTAGTATATATTAATATTAAAATAGAGTAAATTACTGTTTCGATTTGCTCACACATTCCATCAATACAATCAATAATACAGATATCGGAATATTCGGTTATTAAATTACCGTCAATTAATAAGGAATATATTTCTAAATCTAAATTTGAGACTAGAATTTGCTAATGAAAATGCTAATGATACATCAAAACCTCATTATTAAATTGTGGGAATGTGAAATTATCCGTTATTTGGGTGTGCATACTATTCAGGCATAAATACAAGCGGTACTGTTGCTTTGTTATATTTTGTTGGAGCTTCAATGATTTGATCGATGTGTACAGTACCGTTCATAAGTTTCATCGCACTTAGTAAAATAACAAAATAAACTAAACCGATCATGTTTACAAGAAATTTATTAAAGAAACACGTTACTCATAAACTTAAAATGTTTTATTAGCGAAACAGCACTTCCAGCAACCCCCTTTTCCTTTAATATTTGCCTGGCAGATACGCGACATCCTTAGAACTAATCGCTTCAAATACTATTCGTCTATAGCTTTTGATACTTCTTACAGACCATTCCAGAATCCGGCTTTGCCAGTTGAATATGTTTTCCGAACCTCACGATCCAAGTGATTTCACAAGAGCTCAATGGGGTTTCAATAATGGCTCTGTGACGGCTACTCCATTAAGGTTTCGACTCGTTCAGAAGACTTGCCTTGATAAGTTTTAGCAACCTTTGCAGTGTGTTTGGGGTCGTTCTCTTCCTCTCTTCCTGATAAATGAACCCCTCCCGAATTAATTCACATCCAACTGGTAACAACATTTTCTAATACACATATTTTGTAATTTTTTCATCTATTTTACGTAATTTTCTAACCCTTCTACAAAGCAACCCTATACTGTGATGTTTCCAGTTCCATGTTGCACTGTTTTTGAAAAAGACTCATCTAACATTCTTTCTCCATGGCGATCACGAACAAACGTGCGACGTTTGCTTCATAAGGCGTTGATCACCAATTTTCTACTATTAACGCATTATTGCTTTATTGCCATGATAAAATTTAATACAGGAATACATTGCTTTTATGTTTGAATGGATTTTGTAAATAAGGTTATTATGAATATATACTGTCAACATTAGATTGCAAATGCCATACTAATAAAGAGTAGTCTGAATTTCCGTAAATATTTCTAAAATAGTTTTACGTGTAATACAAAATATTAGGTGTGACCGAACCTATGAACGGCCCTCCTAAAGTTTATTAATGCCAAATTTATTAAGAAAAAAATAAAGCAATATGTCTGTTTCCTCATCCCATCCCAACACAGTTCACAGAATACAGCTTGAGGTGGGGAAGTATCCATTAAGCCATTCCACAAAATAATCGTTAAATCAAACTAAGAAATTATATGGGTCAGTCTAATCAGTCAAGCGTCATTTAATTTTCAGTTTTTAGATCTTTTGGAGCCATACCTTTAACTATCCTGTAAAATTATACGCTATTATAAATGCTACAGTAGGTAAATAGCGAAAATGGTTGGTATTTTCGTTTAAGCACCATCTACTGTGCAACCGCGTATCCTATTTACATATTAAACGTATTCGCACCTAAATTAAACAAACACTACCTCTGTTGGGCTTGGAGATTAAACCAAACGGCAATTAGCAGTAATTATTTAAAACTATTATTAACCCTCCGCAGGCGTGAAATATAATACAATAGATAGTTTGTAAGCGGGAGCTGTTCTAATTAACGAAACACCCACTGTACGCATATACAGCTACAACAATTGTCACTATTGTTATTAAACTTGTGAACGTGTTCTTGTTGAAATGAATGTGGACGTATAATTATCGTATATTTATTTATTCGGTTATTGACACAACGTATCAGTGGTATATTATTTCAGTAGTAAATGGTCCCTTGTAATAGTAGAATACTGATAATTATTGATAAATAACATTTCGGTACTTGACAGCGATGTATACCTTTATGTAGGTAAATATACTTTATATGGTATTTATTTGCCGAAGAATATTTATAACAAATATTTTGCATTAAGTAAGACCTCGGGGTGACACTCTCATTATACGATATTGATCGTATATCTTTTACTTTCTTCTAGGATAATAAATGACAGTATAGGTTCAATTTAAAGAATTCGCTAAAAATGTTTAATTTGAAGCTAAACAGAGTGCACGCATAGTCAGTGCAAAAATGCGGTCTTTTATACCTTATTACGTAAAAAATACATTTTATACGCTCTTATAGTTCTCTTACATGTAGTGAGAAGTATTTGCTTTATCGATATAGACAGGAGTAAATGACACAGGTAAGTAGATATTGTACCAAATATATCGTATTTTGTTTACATGCCCCATTAATGGTAATAATAACGAACTATATAGAAATAGGAACTTTTAAATAATAAATAGAACGCTGTTTTATTTTTACATGCAGATGGAGGTGGAGAAGTTAAATATGTCTTGTAAAACGATTATGATTGCAAACATACTTTCTTTCAATACTTGTTCAATAGTACAATAATATTTATTATACTTTTTAAAAGCAAATTGTATGTAATAACAAAATTTTATGTAGTATTAACATAAATATATATATATTTTCTATAGTTTCTACTATCCTCTCCGCCTGTCTTCTGCAATATCCTATTGCGTAAAAGAAGAGGCAAGGATGTCTCGCTGTTATTTAAAGTAAGCACTAACACATTTAAAATACAAATTTCATTTCTTGCATTCGTTGTATATATATTTCATGATTTTTTAACGTTACCCTTATTTCATCCGTAATCGTGTTTTTCACCCGATGAAGACTATAGTATTATTGACGTCTTATTGACTTCCGAAATTCTTGATTGTCCACAATATTTTGTGGAATGTTGCACACACTTAATATATAAATAAAGTCATATAGAAATTTTTGATATGGTACATCATGTTGCGCATTGAACCGGTGATGTTTGCTATTAACATGTCTTTTGCACACAGAGATACGGTACGGTAAAATGTTGATATTGCAAACGATACATTTAGTAATAGTCTATTATAATATCGGAAATCGATTAAAAAATCTGTTAATACTCGCCCAATACAATAAAAAAAGCTTACTAGTCACTATTACCATAATTTAATACTAGCGCCTTCCTTTATTCTAAATTAAAATGTAAATTAAAATAAAGTTGGATTTATTCTTATTTGAATATGATCACCCAATTTCAGTTCGAATACGGGAAGAAACAACACGGGTCCAATGGACCCGCACGGTAAATAACGATGTGCTAATTTCCTAGTAGACTGAGGGTTAGAATTACACTTAAGCATTGCAGAAACTTGCTCAATAAAATTGATAATCGCCCTAAAAACTTGATAGCTCACATATAGGTTACATACATATTACAACAATGAAGGGTTTTCGAAAATGGAAATGATTCCATATTTACTGAAACAAACAAGAACTTCAAATTGGAAGACAATGATGCCTTTAGCAAAAAAGCGGCTACGCCACAAACTTAATCAATTATACCATTGTAACTGTATAGAGACCAAATAAACAAACAGTTATTGATTTCTTCATTCAGCATTATGGCAGGGGGTTAAATACATACTGCTTACCCTCGATAAAATATTCATAATGTAGGAAAACCATCGATAATACGGTAAATATTACAAAGACGATGATATCTTACCCTCGATTCGTATAGATAATTACCATTCAAATCGATCCGCAATTATTGAGCTTTTTATTTACTGGTAAGGCATCATTGAAATAACTTCCTTTTAGGGACGAGTACCGGTTACTTCGTAATTTGTTTCGACATCGTCAATTCTTTTAGTTTAACTTGTTCGAACTTTACCTTTTCCTTTTGTTTCTGAACAATGAACACTGTTGTGCGCAACGAAAATACGGCTAATTACCAGAAAATTAGACCGTTCCCAAGTCATGGCGTGCGATATACAAAAGCGGTCCATTAACTGGTAAAAAAGTACAATACGGATCGTAAACAAAGGTGAATGACGAGATTAATGTATAATTAACATATTGATTGTTCTCCAGAAATCGTTGATAATAATTCAGTCCGTGTGTGGTAGTACTTGTTAGGTTATAGGAGGATATTTTCTTTATGCACGCATAATAATTTTAACGAGATATTTGAAACATTAAAATAAGTAACAGTGTTCTTCCTGTAGTTTGTAAATAAGACGAAAGAAGAAAAATGTAATCAAAGAAAAAATAAAATGCTATAAACTAAAAGATGAAGAAATTCGGGAGAAATAGCAATACAATACCAATGAACTATCAAGGAGATAATGGAAAGATGGAAACAGTACTTCGAAGAGCACACAAAAATAGAACAAGATAGATATACGAGGGCGACCTGAAATGTTTCCGGAATCGACAAGAAAAACACGGTATTGGTGTGATTTTTTTATTTTTCGATGTAGTCTCGAAGATGAATACACTCTTTCAAACGGTGCTCCAGTCTCTTCAAGCCGTCGGAAAAGTAGGATGTTTCGAGGTCTGCACAACAGCCATCTGTAGCGCCAATGACCTTCTCATTTGAGGCAAATCTCTTTCCTCACAATGATTTTATCAGGTTTAGTAATAGGGAAAAGTTGCTGCGGCCTGGGTCCGGTGAATATCGAAGATGAGAGACTAAGTCGTAGTGCAATTCATTCAATTTGGACACGATGACGGGGGATGAATGAGCCGGTGCATTATCGTGGTGGAAAAGCAGCTTTTTCCGCTGCAAACAAGGCCGTTTCTCCTTTTATATTGCATCGAATCGGGTCAATAAATCGCTGTAGTATTGCCCCGTGATCGTCCTTCCCTTCTGCAGATAGTCGATATGGATCACACCTTGGGAATTTCAAAAAATGTTCACCATGACCTTTCCGGTGATGGAACATGATGATGCTTTCTTCGGAGCCGATTCGCCTGGGAAAGTCCACTGCCTCGACTAGTCTCATCCACGGTTACGAAACGCATGAAAAAATCGCTTGGATTACGTTGGATCCTCGCCAGACACTTCCCCGAAACGGTCACCCGGTTTCGTTTTTGTTCCGGTGTGAGCAAACGCGGTACCCATCGCGCCGAAAGCTTTTTCATACCCAAATTTCGTGTAGGATGTACCCAACGTATTCTTCTCAGAAGCCTGTTGTCTCAGCTTCAATCGGCGACTAACACGACATCATGAATCTTGTCGATCATGTCATCGTTGGTAACGATTTTCGGGGGTCCACTGCATGGTACGTCACTTCTGCTTATGCGACCACGTTTGAGCTCGCCCACCCAGAAGCCGATGGTCGAAAATGATGGAGTACATCCGCAATGAACCTCTGGCAAAATATTGCGGACTTCTGTGGCCGTTTTCCCAACCATCCAGGAGTGTTTTGTCACTGCTCAAATTTCGATTTTATCCATTTTTGAGAAACCGCTCGACTTGCTACACAAAATACTCTTAAACAGTTGCTATAAAGAAGGTTGCCCTTGCCGAGCAATGAATCAACTTTAACCTTGGTACACCATCCCGCCGATTCTGGAAACATTTCAGGTCACCCTCGTATAAGAGAAAAAGACCAAATAGCCAAAAGCGACGAAGAAGTCAGAGAAGCAGTTTGGAAAATAAAGCTAGGGAAAGTGGCCGGGGAGGATGGAATCACGGCTAAAATGATAAAATATATGATAGACGAACGCAATAAAGAAACTACTTTACCTCTTATACAACATCATTAAAGAAGACTCTCACATAAATGACATCTTTAATGCTCTCAAAACGGGCTTTTTCTTCAAACTTATGCCTAATCGTACACTAACATTTAAGGGTAAAAAATGACCTGGGGACAAACAATTGAAGCAGAGATTAGCTGTGTTGGTGTGTGCTAATATAGCAGAAAATGAGAAGCGTAAACTTTTTATAACTGGAAAATTCAACAACCCAAAATGTTTCAAACACATTAAAAAGTCACGTTGTACTTATGCTGCTAATCGTCAAGGATGGATGACATCTAAATTTTTTTTAGACGAAATAAGAACTTGGGACAGAGACCTAACAAAACAGAAAAGAAACATTTTATCATTGGTCGACAACTGTCCAGCTCGTTCCTATATAAGTGATCTAAAAGGTATTCGTCTAACTTTTCTATCATCGAATTCTACCTCGGTGGTGCAGCCAATGGACCAATGAATTATTCATACCTTAGAATTCTATTATCGACGCCTGTTAGTAATGAAACACATTACGAATTTCGATACAGGAACTTCTAATGAAGTAAATATGCTGAAGCGATGGAAATGTCAGCCAAAGCTTGCCATCAAATTTTGCAAGAAACCATAAAAAATTGTTTCCAGCACGCCTGGAAAATTGATTTTGATGAAGACGACGATTTACCATTGCCTCAATGGCTTGTCAAATATAATGATAACATCAATGACTTTGATAATTTGCCTTTAAGTGTATGGTTATAAAATAATTTGCAGGATCCTAGTATTATCGTGTATCTAGAAACAATAGATGAATTTGTGTAAGTGGATAATGATCTCATTACTTCGTGTACGCCTAGTGATATAGATTTTATTGAGGAAGTTTTAAATCAATAAGATAACAGAGATGATAATGAAATAAGCGAAAAGAAAGGGCAGTTTAAATTGTAAAACCCAGTTATGAAGATGCGCTTACCGGAATAAGAACAGCTACACGATATTTAGAAACTGATGAACGTACCACCAACATAATTTTAAATAATGCACTAGGTATTGAACATTTTCCTAAAATCTATTTGTTTCAAGAAACCAAAACGACAGACTCTTGTTTCCGACTTTTTTATATGTATTTGCTTAGTACCTATTATTATTTATTATTATTGTGTATCTTTTTATTATTTTATAAATCAAAATACATTTTGATAGTACATATATAATCTCTCGTTATATTTTTTTATAAAATACTTCTTTTTCTCTTTTGTATTGTCCTGACTTATACGTTATGAGCGGGCTTTACTGTATAATAACTTTGTAAATTAACTTTTTGTAAATTCGTTTTAGTGCTGGATGCGTCTTTTGGAATAGGTATAAATCTCTCAATTTTGTGTTTGATTCGGTAATTGTTGGTGTAATCCAGGATTTTGAAGTTTTACTTGCTTCGAATGTCAGATAAAACAACGCAACTATCTTTTGCAGTTTAAAATGTATCTAAGCATCAAATATCCTTTGAAATAAAATATAAAATGAATAGAAAGAAATAACTCACGTACCAAAGAGAAACAGGGTGGCCAATGACAGCAAACATGTTACGGCACGCATATTGCCCTTCCTGAAGCAGTCAACACGTCATACTTCTTCATTCAATCGGATTGCAGCCGTTAACTTTGTGGTGGAGGCGCACGTGATGTCTGAACACCGCTTTATTAATCTTCAGCAATTCTTTTAATATTTGATTTTAAAGAGTTTAATCTCGCAGACGACTTCTATACTTTACTTACATCTTACTTGCAAGGCGTAATAAACGTTCTAAACCATCAGTCGTCCATTTCAATTTACCAAACGTCTTTTTTATCAAAGATTAAATTGGGTAAATTATTTTTTTATTTATTTATTTTAGATTACTAAACCTTTATTTCATCGAGTTTTACTCACGAATTTAACCATAAATCACCGAAATCTCGCCAGTTGAATGTGATGCCGATCTTACGTCAATCCGCTGACGATCGTCTAGAAACGAAGGTGGACTGCAAACGATTTCCACGACGTCCGCACGCGAACTGGGGCCAAACTTCGAACGTAGCGTCGAACACTCCGACGGGACCCTGCCGTCCGTGCCGGTGTCCTGCGATGTGCGCGCGACAAGATAAAGGGAGCCGCAGGATTGGCCGAGATATTCCGGAGTAACCAATGAGGCTGTGCGTATTGGTACGCGAAAATGGTATAGATGCTATCTATATCTCTGCGTATTCGGTAATGAGGAACCGAGAGAAAAAGACAATATTCCGCCATGGTTTATTATTCTATTCGATGGTTGTCGGGAAAAAAAAATCCCGAGGATAACAACAGACGTAACCATGTAATTTTTTTCACGGAATGAAAGAGGTCACTGCTGTTGATTTATAGGTTTTAAATGCTAGTTTATCTAATCGCTTGTGGAAAAGCAAAAAGTAGAAATATATGTTAAATACAAGATGCGGCAAAATAAACAACACTGAAATTATGAAACGTATATTATTTATTATTCATGTATTTACTTTACGTTATATAGCGATACTTTAACATTATATAGCGTTATTCGTTATATATACTCAAAATGCCCTCCGTTCTGTCAAGCAGTATTCGTAGCGTTCGAGAAGGTTCACGAACATGTCTGTGAACACAGGTTGTTGCGTGGCATGAAAGAACCCCTGAATTTTAATCCGCAATTCCGGAATCTCAGACGGTGGATCGGTACGGAAAACAGCCTCCTTCAGCATTCCCCATATGTACGCATCAGGTGGTGTTAGGTCTGATGAGTGCGATGGGTGTTGGAAATAAGTGCCACGCGAAACAACGCGATACCCAAAATGATTGAGCAGCATTCGAAGAGATTCTCTAGCCGTGTGACAGGTTTCCCCGTCCTATTGAGACCATTGTTGATTACGTGGAAGGTTCATGGCACGACAAAATCGCTGAAGATCATATAGATATGATGCGATAGCCTCTTCTGTGTAGCGCTCATGATTCACAGTTAACGGCGTTCTATCGTCTGCTTCAATGAAATATGGGCGCAATATACCATATGCGGATATAGCATACCAAATGGTAACACGCTCACTATGAAGGGGTTGCTCGACGATTATGTCGGAGCTTTCGAATCCAAGAAACCGTGTTGTCTGATTGTTAATGCATCCGTTTAAATGAATATGGCTTTCATCAGAAAACCAAACATTCGACAAGATCGATAATCCGTAGCCAACACACAGGCGCAGTATTCGGCTTTTACACGCTTATCAGCCGCAGTCAGACGCTGTCCGGCCTGTATTTTGTATGCAAACCCACCAATATTCTTGAACATTCGACGGAGCGATCGGTCACTGATATTCAATTTTAATGATGACCTTCGGAGACTTCGTTTCGGTGATTGCAGCACCTGATTGAAAACACGCCCGTGATTCGTATTGGTTGTGACTGTCACTGGGTGACCCGCGTGAACTTTGCGTTGGCAAACCACACTTCCCGTACGACGAAACTTGTTAACAACTGCTAACATAACGGCGTTGCTCGGAGCCTGTTTCATAAACTTAGGCCTAAATGCGTTGGCAACTTCTTTTAAGCTTGAACCGTTTTCGCCCTCTTTTCTGTATGACCGAAAATAGTGATCCACGATAAAAACTTTTTTCTGTAACAGTGAGAACCATCCTGGAGCAACTAACATTAAGAAGACATTCACATACGTTGTAACCACATTCCATTCGGTACGTTTCAGCACATGCGCGGTTCGGTGCTGTATTTTGCCGCATACCGTAGATTGAAGGTCTAGTTAACTTGGAATTTTATTGACAGTACATAACCTAATTATCTTTCTGCAATATCGCAGTGAGTTATAATTGTATTCTTTTTATTTTCTATATGCAACGGACACACAATGCACAGCAGTACTGCCTCCTCTCTTTTAGTTGGTCCGCGAAGTTATAAATAAGTTATAAATTTTGGTTTAGAAATAACACTCGATGCGTCTTAGACCACTTAGATCTTGCAACAAAGCAATTACACCGACCGAAGAAAGGGATGCAAATTTTCGAGACCACTCAGGTAAACAACGCGACCCTCCAGGCAAGTCGACTAACATAATGCCGGCCAGCGTGTCTGTAGGATGACGAACGCCTCAAATATCAAAATACAATTTTACAGATGTATGAGGTAGGTGTCATAAATTTAAAGCCCCACAGGCGTATACAGCTTCAGACGTGTTCAAGCTCCGTCACTGCATGCATGCACATACGCAAGGTCTATAAATATGACCGTTCGAAGAGTAGTAGGTTTTAGTGGCTAGCTAACCAACGTGACTAGCGCATGGAAATGTCTGAAATAATGAAAACTGAGTACAGCGGGGTTATCGAATTTTTAACTAATGAAGGGGAATACACCTAATCACATAAAACAACGTTTAGACTGCGTTTACGGTGATTCATCTCCTTCGCATTCCACTGTAAAAAAGTGGGCAAAATGTTTCCGCTTGGGGTAAGAATACCTGGAAGATGCTGAACGGTCGGATCGACCAATTGAAGTGATAACGCCTCAAAAAGATTCAATTAGTGAAGATTTAGTGCTAGGAGATCGTAGTTTGAAAGTGGTAACATAACCGAAACAAGTATTCGCCGAATTCTCCATCATCATTTTTGTATGAATAAATTGATTTTAAAAAGCGCAATACAACTGTGTCTTTATTGCATACATTAAGGGACAGCATTCGTAAAAAATTGATAAAAGATGTGCGATTATTGGACAACAATGCTCCCGTCCATACTGCCGCCGTTTCACAAGCTACCAACCGCGAATGTGGCTTCTAAGAAATGAAACATCCACCGTATAATCCGGATATGGCTCCTTGTGATTTTCATTTGTTTTCTAATTTAAAGAAACCTTAGGGGACGTCGTTTTGAGGTCTACAGAGAGTTGCAAGCAGCTGTTATGGATTATTTTAACAGAAAAACTTCATTTTTATAAGGGTATTGGGTTATTAATTATTCCTTGTAATAAATGTATAGAAGTTAGAGGAGATTAAATTGAAAAATAAAATTTCTTATATTGTTCTAAGTTCCTTTTTTCTATATCAGGCCCAGAATTTATGGCGCCTACCTCGTAAATAATGGATTAAAAGTGCCGAACAGTTAAAGGAGAAAGAATGCGAAAAGAACGAGGTAAATCATAAAGAGGAAAGATATTTACATTACCCAAAAATGTACCAACTTCCGTCCCTCCTAAGAATCGAGGCCCTGAAAAACAACAAGTGTCGCCAAATGCATTTTTATAAAGGGTATTGTAATTTGTGACAAAAATCCGTGATCCGGGATATCGCTAATAAAACTCGCAATATAGAAAACAAATCCGAATCGGATCCATAAGATTTGATAGGTTTACTATAAACAGAATTAAGCAATTACAACAAAGTTATGGGTTGTATCGAAGGAGGTACCACCCAAAATGTTGCTGACAGAATTAAAGTTAGGAAGAATATATTTCTTTTCTTTGGCTGTAAGGAGACCTACTTGATCATCACGTTTGACTACTATTAGAAGCTCCGCCACTAGATATGGATATAATACTGTCTATTCGCTAATATAGAACTTTATTTATGGTTAATGCACAAGTTTAAGGAGCACATAAGCATTCATCAAACTAAATTCATCTCCAGTCGAGTGTCTAATCAATCGCATAGGAATTGATTGCGATTGCTTCCAGTTCGGCATAGTTGATTGCCTATCACGCAATGGAGATTAGTTTCCAGTTCACGAGAGGTCGAATTTACATATTGCAATCGTAGTAAGATGAAAATTTTACAACATGGCATACACCAAACAATTGATAGAAATAGTTACATGTCAAATTTTAAATGTCTTTGTTTATATATATATATATAACCTACAAACTTTTTGACGCCATATATTTAGAAGTGAACAAAACGAATGCATTTCTAAAATTGGTCAGTTTCCAATCTCACACGGTTACCAAGTGTCTCCAAAGAAGAGCACATTCTTCATCGCTTTCACATTGATAGAGATACATTCACTCCACCGTATCTACTTTATTTCAAGATATAATGCAGAATGTAATTCTCTACGGCATGGGGAGAGTAGATGGTATTCAATAAAACTTATTGAGATACAGATCACGTTACAGATCTGTATTATTCAAAGTACTGGATTATACGATTATTAACGCAATTTGCTTTATATCCACAGAAAAATACTAACGTTATTTTCTATTACACATTTGCTCGTTTGAAGTAAACTGAACTATACATTTTTAAGGAGAGATTAGATAAAAAATTGTAATATTAAAAGGTATGTCTTTTAAGTTTTGCATACTGGGATATACAGGGCGCCACTAATCAAACGTCAGTAATAAAAATTAAATTCCATTTTTAGTTAACCTAAATCTAAAGTTTCAGTACGATACATGTAATGTTGTAGCTACATTGAACTGCCAAAGTTGACAAATCAGTTGAAAAATTGAATTAAACCCAGAACATTTTCGCGCAATATTTTTTTATAATTTTCGAAGACAATTATCTCAACAAGGTTCGCCGAGTCGGTATCTGTTTTCCGCAATACAGCACCACATTAGTCAAGGATTTCTCGTTGCTATGGAGAAGAGCAGATGCGCCAGCAAGGGAAATGTCGACATTCTGCGCAGGACCATCAACGAAAATCGCGAGATAGAGGCTTCATAGTGGATTGCAACGACCTCAATACAAAAAAAATTGCATGAAAAATTGTGTGTAAAAAAATTAGTTTCCTTTTCAATAACAGAATTGTTAATCCAAGAATAGAGAGCAGCTCAAGGTAAATTAGTGCTAAGGAACTCTAGGCTGCTTCAACGTCGGAAACTCTAAGAATGTGTACAACATCGTCAGTGATGATGTATCTTAGATTTACTCATACGAGCCAGAAAATAAACGCCAGTCGTCTGTTTGAGTGTTCTAAGTTGAAGAAAAGCCGACAAAAGTCATCCATTCTCGAAGTATCTCCAAAAAGTGGACCAAAGCAGGTTATGTAGCAACAATTCTTCTATAAGATCAAAGTACCATCATTGTCGATTGGCATATAACCATTTGTTTGCCGCAAGTCATCGCTGGGCTTCGAAAAACCGGCCCCAAACGAAGTACCATCGTCCACCAAGACAATGCAAGTCCGCGCACAGCACGCAAGACAATTGAATTTTTAACGGAACAAAAGGTAGATTTTGTTAGACCATTCTCCATCCAGTCTGGACATAAGTCGTTCGTGCGCCATCTCTTCCCGATTGCGGAAACATTTGAGGTCGCCCTTCCCATTCCTAGATGTCCTAGTGGAGCACACCGAGAGCAAGAAACTGGGCCACAGTGTGTATTGGAAAAAGACTAACACAGACCGATACCTGCATGCAACATCCCACCACCATCCTCAACATAAGAGATCCCTCATCAATGCATTGTTAAGAAGAGCGGAGAAAATCAGTGACGAACATCACAGGAATAGTGAAATACATCACCTCAAAAACGCCTTGCAGAAGCACGGCTACAGCACAAAAGATATAAGGAAACCACGGAAACAGAAAAAGATCGAAGACCAACAACAACCAGCAGATAACACATATCTTCCATACATAGCCGGAGTCATCGATAGGCTGATAGAGACCCTAGGAGAAAAGAACATTATCACACGATACAACATGGTGACCAAAATCGACCAGCTACTCCCTCCCAACAAGGACGTGTTACCGAAACTACGAGCAAAAGGCATATACGAACTAAAATGCCAATGTGGAAAAGCTACATCGGTCAAACAGGACGGAGTATTCAGTGCAGGGGAAAGAACACGAGAGAAACGCACGCCTCAGGCATATTGAAAAATCCGCAGTAGCAGAACACCTGCACCAACAAGGAGACCACGGGATAACCTACAGCGACGTTAAGGTATTAGCCAGGACCAGCCACTACTACCCGAGGATAATACGCAAGTCAATAGAAATAATGAAGAATACCAACAACTTCAAACGCGAAGAGGGATACAAGATTAGCAACACGTGGAAGTTAGTACTGCGGAGTCATCATATAAAAAAAGACGCGATTCAACGGAACGGAACAGTTATGGATCAGCAAAGTGGAACAGAAATGGGTTATATGACGAGAAGCAAGAGACAATAACAGCAGTCTTTAAAAACCTTCTAAAGAAGCTGATACCATAACAGTGAATACACTACAAAACCCGGAAAACATTTCTACTATTGTTTCTTTTGTTTACTCTACACTATATATTGAAATGAACTATACTTATACCATGTGGTTGCTAAATTATTTTTTATATTCGAACTTAATTAACTTGTAGTTGCGCGATACGCGACACAGTACATGTATGAATTAGACTTTCACAGGCACATTTTTCTTTTCCAATTAAAAGTATTAATCACATATAATTCTAACCCATCTTTATGTTTTTTTTCTTGCATACTCCATTTTACAACCTTGATATATCGTTACGATTCCACATGTAATCATTGCGGCATAACGTTTTTCCCTTTCTTCGGCTTCTTTTTTGGATTCTTTTTTACGATGAAAACGTTATCGAATATGATTTATGCGCTCGGATGTGACACGCTAGGCCCGATTATTGTTACGGTACCACGCAACTATAGCGACATCATATCTTCACCGTATACAGCGTACGTACTATAGAAGAAATGTGTAACGGCTCAACTGCAATGTTATACCCCAAAAAATTAGCCTTCGCACTTAAGCTAAATCTTCACGAACTTCAATTTGATATCTGTGAAAAAGTTGTACTGATAACGTAGTTTAGTACTATTTTGCAATTAGCTATGAGATAAGTGAGAAATCCTGATGATGAAGAATATTTTGCGAAGTTCTTGGCACTACTGGAGTATGTTTTTGAGATTATTTTAAGTTTATAAAGATATTACGCGATCGAAATCTTCCCCTGGTCTTACTCTGCACAACTTCACCCCAGCATTTTGGTAAAAGAAAAGTCCTGTAAATTATCGGAAAGAATGGCAAGTATCTTGTATATTGGAGAACCAAGTCTGTGCTTCTACGAGGGTTGCTATTATAAATAAAAACAAATATTTGTGATGGAAAATGGTTTTATCGTTTTTTAAAATATTCTCCGCGACGACTGATACACTCTTGCACACGTTTGAACCAATTTTCATACCACTTCTTCCATTTCGATTAAGATATCTCCAAAACATGCATTCTGAAAGCATCAAGCGCTTTTTCTGGCGTCAAAAATCGTTGACCACGGAGTTTATTCTTCACGGACGTAAATAAAAAGATGGAACAACTATATGTAGGATGGCCCTTCAATTCGATATTTTGACGGGTTAAATATTGAGTTGTCTCGATATACGAGAGCTCGCGCTGTCATGGTGAAGAATGATCCTACGTCGCTGGTTGTTTCTTCTCATTTCTTCAAAGATTTCGGACAAACAAATGGTTGTGTACTATTTAGAATTATTCTACGGTTCTCTAGTGGCACTGTAGCCATGTATCCGTTTATCCCAAAAAGCAGGCGATCATCTGCTTCGAGGTGCTTTTGTTGGGTTTGGCTCATCTTGGAAGACCCATACAGATTGCTGTTTACTTTCGCGCACACATTTTTTTTCATAGCTAAATATGCGTGTAAGATCCTGTGTATGTCTGCCATGCTAATGTCCACGGATGCTTTAATCTCACCATACATCACATGACGATTTTCCTTTATCACTTCGCGCACAGCATCTGGCACAACAATCGATTGAACAACAGCCACTATTGAATTCACTAAACCGGTGATGCACAGCGGTTTTAGATGGCGCTTCATCGTCAAAAGCTGAATTGAGTTGATCGATGCACCGTTATTGAGATAATCCATGTCAAAAGTCGTAGTAAATCATTGCACATTCTTTTTAGACTGAGATGAAATTTTCAAGTCACTAAACAACAGAATCCGTAATAGCATCCGTATAACAAAACGTTTTGAGTATGTCAAACTTTATCATGTATATGTCAGATGGCACCTAGCAACGTCATTGTTGACAATTCCGGATACACACATAGCAACTCTCGCACTGTACATTGCATGTATAAACTGAAGAAGAAATTTTTACAATAAATTTAGATAATCTGCAGGATTATCAGCGCTACCGATAGATTTAGGCAATATTTTATTAAACTAACATCCATATTAATATGAATATCAATACTAAACCACCGTTGGCATTCGTAATGATAAAATTACAATTTTCTTGCAATTTCCAACGTAACTAAATTTCTTAAAAAATATCGGTCTCGGAGGAGACTTGAACCCAACATCTATATATCTTCGGTAAAGCGTGCTAAACCCTTCAATGGTCATGACGACCATTGAATCCAAGTGACATAGGAGAATTTAAGGCGACTTGGATTCAATGGTCTTGTGGTACTGTTTAGCACGCTATACCGGAGATATAGAGATGTTGGGGTTAGTATTATATCCCAAATATAAAACCCGATGATTATTAGAAATAATAATTTGTTCTATGTCGAAAATTTTTTAACCTTCATTCACTGCGTCATCTATTAAACATCAACCGTCAACGGTAGCAATTTTCAAAGCCTTCTTGAAAAGTTAATTTCCTAGACAAATATCGGACATCTATTCTGGTTACAGCTGCACAGTTGAAACTTGAACGTACAACGCTCAGCACATTGTGCCGTCACTACATATTCCCTCTACAGTACACATATACTTGTAACATCTATACGCCCACGTATGCGTGTGCGTCTGTGTATTATTTATTGTTTGATAAGAGCGGGGGTGAGCGACCAGTACAGAAACCGAGCCGCGCTCCCTCCGAGAAGGCATAATGAGTCCCGACCATAATATTATCGGCTCATCCGGCCCTCTGGCGGCCGATAAGCCGTCCGCGAGAGATTTCGCAGCGCGGCCCGTCGACAATTCCATTAATTTAACGGGCTCTTCGCACCAGCGACCCTCCGTAGCGCGAGGGCAAGACGACACCGCCGCCCAACCTCTTTCCTCGATCCCCGTCGCCCCGAAGATGTCGCTTTTTCTTTGTCGATCCGGTTTATCGGCTATTGTACTCGTCTCGCTTCTCTTCTCGGCGCTGAAGCGAACAGAATCGTGCCTTGCTTCGCTCTTTCTCCTCCACCTCCTCGGTTCCCCTCCCCCTGTCCCCATCAAACCGACGCTCCTGGACTGCCGCTCCGGTAGGATATTATTGCGGCTGCGGCGGAGGGATCGCAATTAAAACGAATACTTTTCTTAATTAGTTTCCAGTTTTACACGCCGTTTTAAATATTAATATCGAGTTTGTAAAGTTGGCAGGGTTGGGGACGTAGCGCTGCGGTGAACGATAGTTGACGTATCCGGGTTGAAACTGGGACATGTTCCCATTTTAGTAGGTTGGTGTACACTGTTAACTACACTCTAAAAAATGGTAGTGATTTTACTATCATCACCCAATAGTATTGCTGGCACCGACGCGCCAAATTTGTAACTATAAGTAATGTAAATATTAGTTTATTGGTTTTCTAAGGGATTTTTACATTTAATAAAGTATTCAGGCAAAACTACCATGGGTTATAGTCTATTTTTGAGATTGAAAAAGTTTTCCGGAAAAATCAGTGTAATCACTTTCCAAAATTTTGAATATTCATTGATAACTTGTAATTACTAATACTATAATAGATATATAAATAATGACTAATCACCCCGATGGGGTATCGCCGCTATCTTTCCACATGTATCCCTCCATTTGTTTCTATCTTTGTTCTTCTTCTGCCATCTGTAGACGCTAGTTCCACCAAGATCCGTCTTCAAAACCTGCAGCCAGGTAGTTTTGGGTCGCCCACGCAGTTGCCACTCCAGGATATTGCAGATTGTAGTTTCCTTCCCAGTTCTGCACACATGTACCAACCATCTTGCTCTCTGTTGCTTTATTTGCTACCTCACTATTTGTTCTACACCTGTATTCATTATTCCCAGCTTTTATCGGGCCTGGTATTGCTCTTAATATTCTTCGTTCTTATATTCTCAGATTTTTCTCTTGCTTCTTTGTCATTGTTATTGTCATTGTCTCTGCCGCATACAAGATTGTTGGTTGTGTTATTAATTTGTAAATTCTCATTTTTGCTTTTTCCGCAATATTTTACTTTTTAATAGTCCTGTATTTGCATTTGTATTAATATGGAGCGAATCCAAGACCAAGAAAACATTTATTTATTTGAAACTTACGCTGGAAAACCGGTTTGAAGAAGATATATTGAGAGGTAAATATTTTAAGTTAACGAACCTTAGTAGAGATAAAAGATAGTGAAATATTATTGGTATTGGAATGTTAAATAAACTATCAGTACCCCTTACTTTCCTGATAGTACTGTTGGGTAGCGATAAGATGTTCGTGATTTAACTTGATACAGCGTTGAAATTTGGAGCACATCTTGGCTATCCACAGTGTGAATGTTAAAAGATTCGCAATCTTTCTGTTTTTGTCAATTTTAATAAAACTCGCTTTTTGTACCATCACAATCACATCACATCATGTGCATTATTTTTTACCCATGAAAATTACATACACATTAAATATTATAGTAAATTTGCTGAGCACCATTAATTTTACATGATAAATCGTTGGAAACAAAGTTGCCATCGATTTTACATGTAATTTTACTAGATCTTTTTTTAGAGTGCAGGGCACTAGTGATGCATTTGCTGTAAGGCTTTTTAAGGAAATAAAATGGGAATACGGTATAATGAAATTGAACTATAGACAAGATATCCGGATTTTATTTCGTGAACATTTTCGCCTAACACATTACGTGCCATGAGTGCACTTTCGACGTGTCGATGGCCGTAATTCTGAGTAAGAAGAGGATAAAATAAGATTTCTATAAGTTAACAAAGTTATGAAAAATGTCAAAGCGAAGGGTTTACGAGCTATGCCTATTAAACCTATTAAGAATTCCTCAATCTTAACATTAGAAACAATTGCCAAGTTGTTTACTTCCTGTTTACAGGGTAGCGAAGTCTCGGAAGAATCGAAAATTTCATATGTAAGTTCTATACCCAAGTCTCCCAACAGTCTCCATCGCATTACATCGAAATGCAATGTTGTTGCGTTCTCACTTGAATCTATGTTAATAGTGAATGCTAGTGAAACGTAAACACTGTCTCATCATCCTTATGGTAATTAGGATTTATCATGCGCAATATGAAGCACCTTCTTCTGCTTAAGGCAGTCCTTATGAGCAGGATCAAACTGGGAGCACTCACAGCGATCTTAACTGGACATTGCGAACTGAATAAACTCATGCATCGCATGGGTCTAATAAACTCTCCGTCATGTAGAGAGTGAGAGGAAACTCCTGTGCACCTTCTTGTCCTCTGCAGACCTACCTTGCCCGGCAGTCTGCATGGAAAGACAGGTTCACCTTGGCGATTCTCAGCTTGACGAACCCAAGTTGGGAAAATTATCGCTCGAGCGGATTATGGACTTTGTTGTTCAGGTATAATCTGGTCGAATGAACTCAAATCATCTAAGTGGACAGTAGCCGAGGTACTGGCTCTTAGGGGTTAAAAGCCCCATCCATAGTTATACAAAAATAGGCATTCTTCATTATTGAATTCTATGATGGCGCTTTATACCTCTTATGTACATTCTAAATTAGAATATGCCTCATTGATCCGATTACCTATTTAAATAGCCCACTCTTTTCACACCCACACAATTTAATAATTTATTCGAAGCGCAACGTTTCAAAACCACGTAGATTCTTATTATCAAACGAGTTACAGTTATGGTTACATTCTTCGCGTTAAACAATACGGCATGTAATGTTAGAATCGTCTACTTGCAGATATTGTTATTACGACAATAATAACTACATCTCTGCCGTAGATATTCACTTTGCTCCTATAAGTTCAATTTTAAACTTAATCAGTGGCCAGAAGGATGATGGTTTCACATACAATTTGGTATATCTATACAGTGCGATGAATAAGTTTCGACACTGTCTGCGGGAATTGAAATAAGAAATCTAAATTTTTTTTTTTTTTATTCAAAATATTCTCCTTCACTTTCAATGATACATTTGTTACAGCGATTCAACGGTTATACAAATGCGTGTTCTAGCTCATTTTGTGGAATTACCTCTAGTGCTTGTATTCTAGCTGCTTTGATGGCCGAAACGTGAGCCAAAAATAAATTTGATTTAATTTATTTCTGATGCGCGTAATCGGTGTTGTACTTTCCAGAAAATTTATTCCGATAGGTTATTTTCACTACGACTTCGTTCCTCAAACCAACAGCGTGGTCCTATTTAGTATCGATGTAGCATCTACAATGGAAAATGGTGGGAACTAATGAGGGGGTGGCGATGGCCAGGTCGCAACGACACGACGGCTACAATCGCCGGTGCCGGGTCTCTGGAATGTCGGTCGCTCAGTCATCCGAGAAAGTTGCAAACAGCACTATTCCATTACCCCATTTGCGGTCTTCGACAATTATTGCTCTGCTCCGTTGTTTCATTTACGATTCGGTTCCGATCGATGGCAAAAAGGCGATTTATCGTTAACACATTCCGATTCCGATTGGATCTTCGTGAATGAATTTATCGCCGCTGATGTATCACTTCGTATCAATTTATGTACATATGTGTTTCTACCGATATTCTTTAGCCTTTAGCTTTTAGCCAGTACAATGTGGTTCAATATTATGATACGTTTACGTTGATGGATATTTTTCAATTTAAATTTTAGCACTTTTTGATTTTCACCACCGTGTTACCGTTAATAGGCAAAAGTGAGAGTAGAAATTCGAAATATTTTTGAAAGCCGCTACAAGAGCCTCACAAAGGGATGAATCCGTGAAAATAGCCATATTCTGAAATTTGCTTGGATGTGAATTTGATAAGCAGTTTGTACTTTGAAAGAATCCATTTCAATTCAACTATTTATTATAAATTTATAATATAAAGAGGTACGAACCAAAAGATCGAGTCGAATCTAACAGAATTAAAGAAGCAAGCTTCAACATGTGTTTTTAATTGCGCAAACTACAATAGATCTTACGAAAATATCTCCAAAACGACAGGCCCAGCGCTGAAAGCACTAATAAAACCTCCTTGAAAGCAACATAACCGAAAAGAAAATACCAAACGAATGGAGAAGCAGCATAACGATTCCAATTTTCAAAAAGCGCCTAGAAGAAATGTGTAAAACTATACAGATCCGCGGAAAACAATAAGGTTTTCTGAAAAATAGGTCCACTATCGACGCAATCTTCATTATTATGAGACAAATAGTAGAAAAATCGTTGGAGTTTAATAAACCGGCGTTCATGTGTTTTGTCGACATGACAAAAGCCTTAGATCGAACTCACCTAGCAGCCATAACAGAGATAATAAGAGGAAGAGAAATAAACCCAAAACTTTACGACATTAATAACCACTCCAGCACAGTGATCAAGGTAGGGAATGAATTAATCGAAATAAGACAAGGAGACTACTTCAATGCTGACGACACGGTGCTAATAGCTGACTCTAAAGACAACTAACAAAGACTACTTCACTCCTTCATTCAATCAGCACAAAAGATATAAGGCAACCACGGAAATAAAAAAGGACGAAGACCAACAACAATCAGCAGGTTACACATGTCTTCCATACATAGCCGGAGTCACCGATAGGCTAAAAAAGACCTTAGGAGAAAAGAACATTATCACACGATACAATACGGTGATCAAACTCGAACAGCTACTCTCTCCCAACAAGGACGTGTTACCAAAACTACGAACCAAAGGCATATACGTTGTTATATATGTTAAAAATCACTGTTCAAGGTGTGCAGACATAGTTGTTGCCTCTTCTGTATTGTTGTGATTTCTGTGACTTTTGTAAGTGTTTTCATATGATAAAGTATATCAGCGGATAGCTAATTGTCTGAGTCCGATATGGGATGTGATGACTATGAAACTTTTTTGGACGCTCTCAGTTTTAAGTTGATTAATAAAAATGTTATTGTTTTTGGCGATTTCAACTGCCCGGAGTATAAAAGGACCGGTGCACTAGTAAACAATAATCGTAAAGTGACATCTTTAAGCAATTTTGTTAATATTTTAAATCTAAAAGAATTCAATACTATTCAAAATATGTATGGCAATATTCTGGATCTCGTGTTTTGTAATATGTCATGTGAGCTACATGTCCGTCTTAGTTCTGAACCTTTGGTTAGCGTTGATGCTTTTCACCCACCACTCGAAATTGAGATTACTTTTGACACATGTGTCGAGTGGATAAATTTTCCGGGTAGCAATAATGTTAGCTACAACTTTAGCAAAGCGAATTTCCTCTCTTTATATAGCGATATGCTTGCAGTCGACTGGAGTTTCTTGGATGAATACAGTGATGTGGATGTCGCTGTTGAGGCATTTTATACTACATTATATTCCGTTATAGATCGTTCAGTTGAGAAAACTAAACATCCTACCTCCACGTTTCCTCCATGGTTTAGTGCTAAAATAAAACAACGTCTTAAATTAAAAGAATTTTACTTCAAGAAGTGGAAAAGAACAAAAGCGATATACTATTTTAATGAATTCAAACGAATGAGATTGTTCTGGCGCTTCATTAACAACAAGAAAGCTTCTTCCAGAATTCCGGGAAGTATGCAGTATGACGGCAGAGAATTTACCTAGCCAAACGAAATCGTGGATGCCTTTTCCAGTGTCTTTGCGAGTGTGTATAAACCTAGTGTTCATAATGTATCTTTCAACTCTTTTCTCAATTATAATAATTTTTGTGTTCGTGCCTTCTCTGAATTGGATATGGAGAACAGTATCAAGAGACTTAGATCTAATATGACAACTGGAGATGATGGAATACCGAGCTTCTTTGTACGTGATTGTGCTCCTGTTCTGTCCTATCCACTGTCAACTATATTCCACCTAGCGATAAGCACGTCAACTTTTCCAAGGGTTTGGAAAATTAGCAGAATTGCCCCCGTATTTAAGAAAGGAAACCGATCTAACATTGCTGATTATAGGCCTATAAGTATACTGCCCAATTTCGCTAAGGTATTTGAACATTTGCTTTACAAAGAAATATCTACCTGCATAACTCCTTTCATATCTGAGCATTAGCACGGTTTTGTTGCAGGTAGGTCGACGATCACTAATTTAGCATGCATTGGCCAATATCTTAGTGAAGCGCTTGATAAGCGAAAGCAGCTGTGGATGTTATTTACGTAGATTTTTCTAAAGCTTTCGACTGCATTAACCACGAGATGCTACTACAAAAAATGGATAAATTTGGTTTTGGTGTGGGTTTCCTGACGTTGATTGAGTCTTACCTTACTGGAAGGGAGTGTTATGTCTGCTACAATGGTTATTCCTCTACGCTGTTTTCTCCAACATCAGGTGTTCCTCAAGGTTCAAATCTTGGACCACTTCTCTTCAATTTTTATATAAATGATTTACTATCTCTGTTTACGTGTCACGTCTTAGCATACGCAGATGACGTAAAGATATTTAATACTGTTGGTAGCATTTTCGATTGTAAACATTTACAAGACAATCTTCTTCGCATTAATACTTGGAGCAAGGTCAATTATCTCCTCTGAACATCAACAAGTGTACTGTGGTTTCCTACAATAACACTCACACTACTTTACACTATAACTACCAAATTAATGATGCAGCCATACCACGCAATATCAAAACTTTGGATCTTGGTGTTTTGTTTGATAATAGACTGTCATTTACGGAATATATTTCGTCCATGTGTTCATCTGCTTCCAAAACTCTCGGTTTTGTCATGCGTTCTGCAGGCATTTCTCAGACTTAGGTGTAATGAAACGTTTATATTATGCCTACGTTCGTTCTAAGCTTGAATACGCCTCCATTGTTTGGTATCCCCGTTATTTACACCAAGAGCTTATGATCGAACGCGTTCAAAAGAAATTTCTAAAGTATCTCTCCTTTCGAATGGACAACGTGTATCCTGCAAGAGGTATCGAGTATTATAGCTTACTTGTTGAGCATGGTTTTCTATCTCTTGCTGACCGCCGCGAGCGTAACAGTGTGGAGTTTCTTTGCAGGATCCTGAAAAATACTATCGACTCGCCAGCCCTTCTAGCGCAAATAAACTACTGTACCTACTCATCATACTCGCTACTATAATATATTTCAAGTACCTAGAGCTAATACCAACATTTTGCTTAAGGCACCTCTCAGTCACATGGTGAGGAACGCAAACAAACGGGATCTGGAGCCATTTTTGTGAGTCTTTCTTTTTTTTTGTTTCATTATTGTATTCATTTTCAGCATATTATTATTGTACGCAACAAAATTTTAATTATTTTATTTTAAATAAGAATTGTATTGTAATTTGTCCTGTAATTGGCCCTTGGGCTGTTGGGCAATAAAGGATTATTATTATTATATACGAACTGCCAAGGTGGGAAAAGCTACATCGGTCAAACAGGACGGAGTATTCAGTGCAGGGTGAAAGAATATGACAGAGACGCACGCCTCAGGCATATTGAGAAATCCGCAGTAGCAGAACACCTGCACCAACAAGGAGACCACCGGATAACCTACAGCGACGTTAACGTATTAGCCAGGACCAACCACTACTACCCGAGGCTAATACGCGAATCAATAGAAATAATGAAGAATACCAATAACTTCAATCGCGAGGAGGGAAACACGGGGAAGTTAGCACTGCGGAATCATCTTACAACGAACGACGCGATTCAACGGAACGGAACGATTACGGATCAGCAAAGCGGAACAGTTATGGATCAACAAAGTGGAACAGAAATCGCATATATAACGAAAAGCAAGAGATAACAACACCAGTCTTTAGAATCCTTCTGAAGCATCTAACAGCATGATCAGTGAAACGTCAAGTAAAGTTGTAAATACATGACAGAACCCGAAAAACATTTTCACTATGGACGACGGTCGTGAAAGCCTACACTCAACTAATAGATTATGTGATCAAATCATATCCTCAAACAACGATATTTATTAATAGCACTTATTTTCAACAGTATTGTCTATAGAAGCAGAAACACCATTAATCGAATACTAAATGCAACGAACAAACAGCTACCAGATTCACTGACAGCTGTTTACCGTACTGTCCATTAATAGTCCGTTCGTACAAGATAAGCACTTGCCGAAATTATCGCTCACGAACATATACACGCTGACACATATTCTACCGCTTGAGCCAATGCTCGTCTCCGTGCAGTACTTAACACGACGTGGCGATGCCCCGCTCTCCAAGAAGCAGAGAAACAGCGAATGATCCGATATGCAAATCGATATAATAAGTGTGTTTGCCTTATTCGGCTCGCCTAACAGTCTCGTATGGCCGCCGACGGGTCGCTTTTTCTTTGTACATACTCGCCGGCGCACCGTCGGGAGCTCGCATCAGAATACGCTGAGTTTGTGAATTTCGCCGACTACTACGGATCTACGGTCGACTACGATGCAGCGAGCGCTACGAAGCTCTCTTGTCTCTAATGAAAAATCGAAATCGTAATGGAGTACCTTCGAGATATCGAAAAGTGGTCGCTCTAGATGTCCCCTAAGGAGCGAAGCGAGTGTATCAAAGGAATAGAGTGAAATAAAAAGAATGCCGTACGGTTGGCAACAGGACGGTACTATCACAGAATAAACAGGAGAAAAATTTTGAAAAATAAGAGCTCTGAAAAATAAGTATTTTTAGAATTTAGAATTAAATCGTTCTGACATTGCTGCTTGTAATTGTTTATGGTTGTAAACCTTCTTGTTATTCAATTCGTATATATTGTAATGATATGAAATATTGTCTATTAATTATCAATGAATTTTTCTAAATTTTACTAGTTTACCTGTTCCAGATTTTTTTCTCGTCACTGCTTGGTGCACGTACACACATATATATATATACATATATATATATATATATATATATATATATATATATATATATATGTGTGTGTGTATTGATATACAGATGCTGAAATTAATGTCAACAGAGACCCTGGAGTTGTTCTGGTGCTTCATTAACAATAAGGAAACTTCTTCCAAGATTCTAGGAGGTACGCAATATGGCAGCAAAGAATTTAATCAGCCATACGAAGTCATGGATGCCTTTTCCAGTGTCTTCGCAAGTATGTATAAACCAGGTATTCAACGGGTAACTTTCAACTCTTTTTTTTAATTCTAATAATTTTTGTGTGATGAGAAACAGTATCAAGAGACTCAAATCTAATATGACAACTGGAGATGATGGACTACCGAGCTTTTCCGTACATGATTGCGCTCCTGTTCTGTCCTATTCACTGTCAACTGTATTTCACCTAGCGATAATTACGTCAATTTTTCCAAACATTTGGAAGATTAGCAAAATTACCCCGATCTAACACTGCTAATTTTAGGCCTATAATACCTGAGTATCAGCAGCTGCTGCAGGCAGGTCGACGATAACTAATTTAGCATGCATTGGCCAATATCTTAGTGAAACACTCGAAAGCAGGTGGACGTTATTTACGTAGATTTTTCTAAAGCATTCGACTGCATTAACCACGCCATGCTGCTACAAAAAATTGATAGATTTGGTTTCGGTGTAGGTTTCCTGTCGTTGGTTGAGTCTTACCTTACTGGAAGAGCGTATTATGTCTACTACAACGGTTATTCTTTTAGACCATTTTCTCCAGCATCGGGTGTTCAAATCTTGGACCGCTTCTCTTCAATTTGTGTATAAATTATTTACTATCCCTGGTTACGTGTCACATCTTAAGATACGCAGCATTTATAATTGTAAACATCTTATGCTTATTAATACTTGGAGCAAAGAGAATTATTTCACTCTGAACATCAACAAATGTATTATTCTTTCCTACAATAACACTCACACTACTTTACACTATCACTACCAGATTAATGATGCAGCCATACCAGGCAATATCAAAACTTTGGATCTTGGTGTTTTATTTGATAATGAACTGTTATTTATGGAACATATGGTTTTGTCATGTTCTCCTGTAAGCATTTCTCATATTTATGTTAGATGTAATGAAGCGTTTATATTATGCCTACGTCCGTTCTAAGCTTGAAAACGCCCCCATTCTTTGGTATCCCCGCTATTTATACCAAAAGCTTATGAACGAGTTCAAAAGAAGTTTCTCAAGCATCTCTCTTTTCGAATGGACAACGTGCACTCTGAAAGAGGCATCGAATATTAGAGCTTATGCAGCATAATTTTCTATCCCATACTGACCGCCGTGAACACAACAGTGCGGAGTTTCTCTGCGAGATCCTAATAAAATAATATCGACTCACCAACTCTTCTAGCGCAAATAAGCTTCACACTGTATATTTTAGCATATTTCTTATTTTGTCTTTTTTTATTGCAAATGTTATTGTAGGCAACATAATTCAATCTTTTTTTGAATTTCAAATAAGAATTTGTAAGAATTGTGTGTATATATATAACTTAAATGGATTTGTTAATGGTTTCTATTGTTTCATATGTTTAGTGTTGTATATAATATTAGAGGTTACAGTACACTAGGGTGACAGAATAAAATACACACTTACTAATTAAAAAAAAAACATTCTATTCTCGTTATATATACAAAATATTTTTAAATTTTTAAATTAGACAAGTATTTTGTCGATCCACCTTTACGAGCGTGAAGTGCTGCGAGTCGTCGTGGCATAGAATCTATTAAATGATTAATGGTGTCTTCTGGAATATTCAACCACTCTTCTGTAACAGCTGCCACGAGTTCTTCCTTATTGCTGGGTTTTCGGGGTCGTTTCGCCATATTTGTCTGGATTATGTGCCAAACATTCTCTATCGGATTCATGTCTGGTGATTGGCCTGGCCATGGTAAAATCCGAATCCCCTGTTCCTCTTTCCATGTGATTGTTGTTTTTGCTTTGCGGCAGGGTGCTCCATCCTCTATAAAAGTGGCGTCTTCTTTAGATAAAATGGCGTTGTCGAATATCGGTACTAGTCCTTCTGTTAATATTTGGATATATTTTGCCGCATTTATATTTCCGTCGCAGATTACTAATTGCGATCTTCCACCATACCACATCGCGCCCCACACCATGACGTTCACACCGCCGTATTTCACCGTCTGATGCGAAAATTTGTCGTCCAGTTGCTGTGACGAACGTCTCCATACCCACGTACGACTACTATCACTGAAGTGGCAGTATCTGCTTTCGTCTGAAAAAATGACAGACCGCCAAAACTCTTCGGGCTTCGTTCGCATTTCGATTGCCCAATCCATTCGGCTCCGTTTTTGAAACGCCGTAAGGAGAGGTTTCTTCTTTGTCACCCTTTTATACATCCCCGCACTGTGGAGGTATCGCAGAACGGTGCGCTGACTTTTCTGTGAAGTTGCCGCAAGCTCAGCTGTACTTTTTCGCGCTTCTCTTAACACTTCGCGCACAAGTACCCTTTTACTTCTTTCAGAAGATCCGGCACGACCTGGTCTCGGCTCCACTGTTGTTTTTTCCTTGCGTTTAAATTGTGTAATCACACGGTTAACTGTGGACAACGGAATATTTAAAAATTTACTTATTTCACGTTGCGAAGCGCCGCGTTCACTCTGGCCAACGATGCGAGCCCGGGTGAAGTCGCTAATATCACTCGAACCTTGTAGGCGAAGCATAGTTGTAACGATACTAAACTATGTCGAATTCCTTCCAATAAACAATACTCAAAGAGCAACGATACAGGTTCGAAACAGCCTAACAGAAGAAGACTTTCAGAATTATTACCGGGAATGGAAAACTCGCCAAAGACGCTGTGTGCATTCCAAAGGAGCATACTTTGAAGGGAACAATGTTGAATTATAGATAGTTTCAACTAAACACTAAAAATTAATCATCTTCTCTAATTCTGAGACATACCTCGTATATACATATATCTCAACACCTGAGCTACTAAAATCCTAGTTCCATCCTGTTCCATCTCCTAAGAGACCTTCGACAAACTCGTTAGTTAAAGAAGATGGTAAATCAACTTGCAGCAGCAACTTTCCCGCGCGATTCTCCGTAAATGCGGACATTTTCCCAAAGAAATATTGTTGTAGGTGGCGCCTCCGTCTTCAACTTATCTTGCTGATTATAATCTACGTAATATGCATGCAGATGCCTATTTCCTTCGTTTACTTCGCGCACTGATTTTGGAACGGAGCAGGCATATCGCAGTTATACGGAAAAGAAATTGAATCGAAACTCAATTATGGAAGATTTTTGTGTATCTACGCAGGAGAGAAAAGTTTGTTACGAAGATAGATGAATGATTGACAATTTTTTTCCTCCGTGGATAGGAGAGAATGTTTCGTCTTATAGCAGGGAGGTATTTAAAATAAACGAGGATATTTCATTTCTGTTAGAAAACGATAAGGATGTATATTAACAAGATTCTATCCAAGAGAATTTTCTTTTTGATATGATTTTTAAAACAACTTCAGTACAATTGCTTTTTCTTCTGAATTGCATGTCCGTCGTCCCTGTTTGTTTACATGCTGAAATACAAAATAAGTTAATTTCAGTACTGTGGCTTAATTGTATTGTATACACGCACCATCTTAAAACACATCTAAAAGAATGCCTAGAAAATAACACCAAGATAAGAAAACGCTGTAAATACCACGAGAAAGCGGTATTTACAGCGTTTTCTTATCTTACGCACCTTCTTTTACATTTGATTTTCCTAAATTACATTTTGTAACATTCCTTCTAGGTTTGTAGATTTTAAAATTGGATGTATCAGTACTTGCACGCTTTAAAGCATATATGGGCAACAACCGGCCAACAACAACAATTGCATTATAATAACATTCTCGTATTATTGTATGTCTGATATCTATCGCTAAAAATTATGAACACTACTTAAAAATGCACTACTTTTAAACGCGGCCCGCGAACGTATTTACACACAAAAGTTTGGCCCACAACATGTAAAAGGTTGCCCATACTTGCTTCAAAGCAACATCATTTTCTTCTTCTATGTGCATGTCAGTTTTTTCTTGTGACAAATTATTTCATTCTGATTGAATTAAGTCATTTGTCTCATATTCTTCCTCTAATTGGGTTGATTGTAAGCCATTGCATTTTAACCTAAGGTTCAAAATGCGGCTAGAAAGTGAAGCTGATTCGTCTGTTGATTCATTATTTTCCGATTTTGAGCTGTCATCATCCTCTAACTCAAATTCATTTAAACTCTTTCCTTTAAACTGACTTCCTTTTCCCTTTTCTAATAATAGCAATATTTTTGCAACTTTAGCGGTCTGATATATACCCTGCGGGAATCTAAAAATTATGAAAATTTTTTGACATATTTGAAATTACTGTGAAATACTCAAGCTATTAGATACACCTCTTTATTTTAATGAAATGCTCTGTTTTTTATTGATTCTAATCCTGACTCTAATTCTCGAACTAAATTAAAGCAAAACACCAATAAAAAATGGAGAACCTTGCCATGAGTTTTTTTCGTATCGCCTATGAAATTGGCTACTTATTCTATTTCATTTTCATCAACGCTCGTTAACAGCAGAGTTGTACCTATGTATTTTTATCTTTGCTGATGTCAGTAAGAATGGATTTTTGCCACTACATTGCTGTATATGACGTCTTATAATATTTGTATCATCATCCACAAATAGGGATTCGACTTCGGTATTATATTGTAATCATTTCGTACTTTAATTGAACACGATATAAATTTCTGTAACCAAATGGAAAACAGTATTGCTACCGGTTTAGAAGCCTTTCCATCAGGTGTCACCCCCTTGAATTTCTTGCTTATAATTTTACTACTAAGGGACTGCGAAATTTTTCCAACAAATGTGAAATTTCTTAGCTATAAGTGTTGTTAATAAACATATGAAACGATAATAGGAAAGTGTTCTCATCTCGTAAGGGTCCATTTACCCATCAGAACCGTCAGTCGCAACATTCATATTTTAAAAACTATAATCTTTCTGAGAAGAACTTGGAATTTCAGCACGTCGTCTCTAAACATACACTAGGGTGACAGAATAAAATAGACACCTACTAATTAAAAAAAAGATTCTATTCTCGTTATATATACAAAATATTTAAAAATTTTTAAATTAGACTAATATTTTGTCGATCCACCTTTACTTGCGTGAACTGCTGCGAGTTGTCGTGGCATAGAATCTATTAAATGATTAATGGTGTCTTCTGGAATATTTAATCACTCTTCTGTAACAGCTGCCACTTATTGCTGGGCTTTCGGGGTCGTTTCGCCATATTTGTCAGGATTATGTGCCAAACATTCTCTATCGGATTCATGTCTGGTAATTGGCCTGGCCATGGTAAAATCCGAATCCCCTGTTCCTCTTTCCATGTGGTTGTTGTTCTTGCGTTGTGGCAGAGGGTGCTCCATCCTCCATAAAAGTGGCGTCTTCTTTAGATAAAATGGCGTTGTCGAATATCGGTAGTACGCCTTCTGTTAATATTTGGATATATTTTGCCGCATTTATATTTCCGTTGCAGATTACTAATTGCGATCTTCCACCATACCATATCGCGCCCCACACCATGATGTTCACACCGCCGTATTTCATCGTCTGATGCAAGAATTTGTCATCCAGTCGCTGTGACGAACGTCTCCATACCCATGTACAACCACTATCACTGAATTGGCAGTATCTGCTTTCGTCTAAAAAAATGACAGACCGCCAAAACTCTTCGGGCTTCGTTCGCATTTCGATTGCCCAAGCCATTCGGCGCCGTTTTTGAAACGCCGTAAGGAGAGGTTTTTTCTTTGCCACCCTTTTATACATTTCCACACTGTGGAGGTATCGCAGAACGGTTTCTCGGTTCTCTTAACACTTCGCGCACAAGCACCCTTTTACTTCTTTCAGAAGGTCCGTCACGACCTGGTCTCGGCTCCACTGTTATTTTTTCCTTGCGTTTAAATTGTGTAATCACACGATTATCTGTGGACAACGGAATATTAAAAAATTTACTTATTTCACATTACGAAGCGCCGCATTCACTCTGGCCAACGATGCGACCCCGGATGAAGTCGCTAATATCACTCGAAACGTGTAAACGAGGCATAGTTGTAACGATACTAAACTATGACGAATTCCTTCCGATACATCTACGCCTACCCTAATGACAAGAGAAAGTTCTTAATTCGTTCTTAGAATTTAGCTGTTTACATATTTATACCGCTTTACCTGGTGTCCATTTTATTCTGTCACCCTAGTGTACACCACTGTCACGGTTTTGCCTGATCATACAATTCCGACTTAAGTGCGATAGATCAGTAGCGTAGTGATATGAAATACTATAAGTACGACGAGAAGAAGTAATTTGTTTGAGGAAATCGTGAAATTTTTTAAAAAAACAAACTGATTGTCTTGAATTTTTGTTACAGTATTGTTTTAACTGTTGTCATTACTTAACTACGTTTATTTTAATCTAATCGTGTCCCAAGTTTAGTTCACAGATATGCTAATTAAGCACTTCATTGGCTAAGCTTACCATCAACAATCTGTATACCTACGCATAATCGTGATACACCATACCCGCTTTCGTCCGTGTTATTTTGCTTCGGTTTCATCGGAGACTAATTTGCGACAGCCACCTCCGTCGCTACCGTGACGATCGTATAGTCGGGCGGTCCCGTCCTCGCCGGTTAATTAATTTATGCCTCTAACCGCGAATCGTCCCCGCATCAAAACCGATCCGTTAATACCGTCCGGACAGCTGATCTATCATTTACGTCTAATTGACTTCGGGCGAAGAGTTTACTCCCGCCTGGGAGTGATCGCGCGATGGTTATTCGGTTCGGTACGGCGTTGTGTTCCGTCGTCCGAACCGAAGCAACCGGAGAAGTTCGAAAATTGCGTGATGAATCGTTGTTATGCGCGTATTTTAGATATGTTGATATCTTTTTCGCAAATATACGTATACAGGGTGTCTATAAGCAAACGTACTGCTTACAATCATATACAGCACGACGTCTATTTGAAGGCTAAAAGTGCTCAATAGCTATAAGCTTTATATGCAGTCAAATGACGTCCTATTCAGCCGAAAGCGTTTCTCTGTTCTCCTTCTCATGAGTTCGAATGCTTCTCCCAGCATGCCAGCTGTCGTCCAAAAAGGCATTCAACTAGCTTCTTCAAATTGCTACTAACTAACAAGAAAACGTTCCCAGGTCTTAAATTCAGAGCTTAATGAAACTTGATAGGTAAATAGAGTATGCTGAAACTTGAAAATAATTTTTCTTTGTGCTGAAATTCACTCTGAGGGGGTGAATCCCCTTCGAAGACTCACAGATTTTCGAAGGGGATTCAGAGTGAATTTCTGCACAAACAAAGAAAAATTATTTGCAAGTTTCAACATACTCTATTTGAAATGAATACGTAGGCTTTTCCTAAAATTCGTCACCATATTTCTACTCCTGCTTCCCAAAATATCTTTTGCCGCACCGGCTTACCTCTTCTTCGCGAACGAATCCAACATACACGTCGTGAGCTCGATATCGTTTCCCGATACTCTATTTACCTACAAAGCTTCATTTAGATCTGAATTTGACACCTGGGAACTTTTAATAGAACGATTATTATGTCATAATGAAGCAATATATTTATTTATGATTTAATCATTTATATTCGAAATTATCGAAATATCTATTGCGATCGCCCTGTATATATTCGTTAAGGCAACCAGTCACTACATCGACGACACACAAATGAATAGTGCATGCTGTAGCCGACGCATTGCCACTAGTTCATCTGTTATTCAAGAAGCAACGCTGTCAATTGGTCGACAAAGTGATCAGTCAAAATTAGAGATGACAAAGGAGTTTTGCGCGCTGAAGCAGATCAATATACGGTTGTATCGTTAGTTAGCATTGATATTATGTGCCTGCAAATTGGAAGGTGAAACAGTGGCTTTCGAGAGTAAGCGGAGCTACTAACTGTATATCAGAAAAGATAAATTATGCCGAAAGAAGATTTTGTTGACGCAAAAATATATTTTTAGCCGAACAATAGAAATTACCTAAATTTACGTTAAGGATAAATCTACTAAAATACGTTAAAATAAATTTTACCTTCAGTAGTCCATCCCAATAAAAACTTTTGTCGCAATTTGTAGAAAACATAAATTGAATTCGATCCCCAGTCACGACAACTTTTACTAATAAAAAATAGGGAAGACAAGTACGTCAGACAAAAAGAATCATCGAAACATGATTGTTCTGGGAAGCAACAGCCCTTCCCAGGGTTACCCTGAAGACGGCAGTAGAAGACCTGCTTATAAAAGTTTAACTAACGATGGAAATAGACCAAACAATAACTCTAGTTATTGTAACTTCTAATATTTTCAGTTGCTTTAGTTTCATAATAAGTTCAAAGGCTACCTTGAGGTAAAATTTATTTGAGCGTCACCAATTTTCAGTTATCATCAATCAGTTCAGTCATCAGTTTTTCATCCAAACCTTGCATTTCACCCACTTAACATTTTATCTCTTTCTTGCTTAAAGCATTTTAATGGATGGACGGTAACTTCCCATAATTTCGATCAAACATCGGTATGTAAAGAGAACGAATGATGCTGTATGTGCATACATAAATCGCAAAAGAGTTACCACCTCTTGTCACAGCGCTTCGTTGAAGTGAAGTATTGATTTCTCGTTGTCGAGCGAAACTCCTTTGACAACTCTAATTTTGACTAATCGTCTGCCTGCCCAACGACAACGTATCTTCTTGAATAACAAATGAAGAGCACGGACGTATGTCTGCCCGAATGTGCTGAAATTTGCATTTACATTTCCGTTGTCTATATTCGAGTATCGACCATAAAACTAAAAAAATATGCATAGTGCTTTCACGATGTAACGACCTACTGTTTTGTCATATTATAAGATTCTCTTCATATATTTCCTTGTAAATAAAGTTGTCAATTTATGTTGGCGAACCAATGTATGTACAATATCATACGTAATTTATTCACGAACAAGAGTCTTGGTACATGGCACAGATATGTACATATGTAATATTCGTTATATTGTAGCAATTTTTGTGTATGGCGTACTCAAAAGTAGGTTACTAGAATTGCTAAAAAAAATAATATAATACATTACAATACAAAACATTTAATTTGTTCAGTGAGTAAATCTATATTGTGCAAATTACAAATTAGATTCTAAAAGACATTAAGGTCGCAAAACATTGACAAGAGAGCAGGGTGGTGCAAACTTCCTTTTTAAAAAGCACTTGATGGAGTTAGCGGGGACACAGAGGGAGAAATTGCATTGACAAGAATTGGATGAAAGATTTTTCCAACAGATGTCCGGTCGTCACAACGCAACGTATCTTTCGTCGTCATTTTCGTGTTCCTGCTCGGAAATAAGAATGAAAGGATCTTCGAGGTAAGGTAACATTTTGCTAGCTCCCACGCATTCTGCTCGTAAATACGCAGTATTTATAATAATTGACGAAATGGTGTGACCCTACATCATGCGAATAGTTCGCTGACGCTTTCCTCAACGACATATTTGTATTCCTCTTTGACGAAACATATTTCACCTTGGCGGTTGTGATTATAGACAGAATATATGATGCTGATGTGAAGTAAAACCCAGAGAACTTCATAAGAGGCTCTCTTATTCGGATCGTGTCATGGTATGATACGCAACTTCAAAAATAGGAATCATTGAATCTTACTCTTTTCAACAAAACATCCGTGCTGTAATCTTGACTTCAGATCATTATTTGACAATGTTCCAGCTTTTTCTTGCTCTCGAAGAAATAGAATTGCCCAATGTATGGCTTCAGCAAAACAGGACCATAGCCCAGGTGATCGCCTTCTATAGCCCTCAGGAGTGATAAATTTAAACACAACATTGAATCCGATTTAGGCAATAAGAAACTGATTATGTAAGACCAATTATCCTTACCCTATTCCCATTATCATTAACTAGTGAAATCCTAGAAAAGAGAAAATTTGAACTACCGTCAGGTCAAAATTAATGTTAATAGCTAATAGTACACTAACCACATTTTGTCTTGGTTATTCTGTTAAAAATTCATGCGGTCACTAGAAACATGTGACGTATAAACACGGTTGACCATCATCTTAAAATGTACCACAGGCGCAAGCGTAATACGAATTACGAATCTTGTGTTTTGCATTCTGGAAAATAGAGGGCGCCACTGGTCAAAGTTCCAGTGCGATATGTATAGGGCTGTAGCTACGACGAACTGTCAAAGTTGGCAAGTTAGTAGAAAAATTAAATTAAAGCAATAACATTTTCGTACAGTAATTTTTTGTAATTTTCGAAGACAATTATCTCAACAAAAATGTCTCGTCGAACGGGCTTCTGCTTTCAGCAATGAAGCATCACATCAGTTAACAATTTATCGTTGGTATGGAAAATGCAAACGTTGACGGATTGATCTTAACGACGGTTCAGTAGCAGGTGCACCAAAAACCAAAGCCACTGGAAATCAATGCTGTCCACAAGGTTATCAATGAAGTTTGATATGTGACGTATCGTCAGATTGAGGTATTATTAGAATTTTTTTCAAAGATTTCAATCCAAAATGTTTTACATGAAGAATTGTGTGTAAAAAATTTGTTTCTCGTTGGATACCACATTGTTTGCTAGAAGAACCCGAAACAGCTAGGATGAGTTGGTCTTACCAAATAATATTTTCCTTCGATTCGCCCATCACTAACTTAGACAATGCAAGTTCGTGCACAACACGCGGAACAATAGAACTTTTAATGCAGAAAAAAACGTCGAATTGTTAGGCCAATGTTTTCTTTACCTTTCCGAAAAAGAAGAGACTGCGTGGTCAATGTCTCTAGAAGGAGCAGTCGATGCCTTCAAAAACGGAACTAACAAAGAATTGGAATAACTCCTTCCAAAGTTGGAGGATGGAGGATACTTCGTAATAAATCCTAGACGGGCGATGCTCCCTGTAATCGGTGGAAAGTACTGGAGAATGAGAATGCATGTACCATTATTATTTTTGCTTTACATTTGTGTAGAAAGAATTACAAATCACAAGCTGCTCAATTGTGGGCGTTACAGTTTGCTCTATCTCGAAATTTTATCTGGATCAATTGAGTAAGCACTATCAAATGTATTTTTACGTCGAGATGTTATGTAGGGATGTTCGCTATGCTCATACTGTATCAGCTACAGCTATTTTATATATCGTTTGCAGAAATATTCTCACCAGCCCAACTAATAGACAATTTCATTTCATGTCGTACTATTAGATTCAAACTTACCGACATTTTGTTTTTATTCTCCTTCCGTCTCTGACGTTCAACTAACCAAACAGCGTAAATTTAGTTGACGTATTTTATACACCGCGGTTTAGTATGAAAGAATACTTCCGAGCGTTGAATCTTAATTACCGTGTATTACCGGGTAGGATACCCCGAAAGTAGAACGTTAGGAAAGGGGTCCGACAGACCGTTAAACCGTAAATGAAAACCAAAACAAAACTAATTCCGCTGCCGCCGACGGTTCCTTTTGTTTTTGCGACCTCATTTTCCTCTTGATTTCGTTACGGGGAAAAAGCTATCTGATTTACAACTCATTCGGGCGCACCACCTTGTCGTAAACATCTCTTAATTCCGCTGCTGCCGCCGCTACTAGTGCCACGGGTTGAAGCGAACGGTACGTTCGTCGAAGCGTCTTAATGAAACGTGTTTGCTTCTCTTTTGCGTTCGGCCGATTTGCGCGAATGGATTGAGTGCACTCTCGAAAAGAACTCGAGTTTACAAGCATTTGCTTATCAGGATATTTTCACCAGATTAAACGCGATACAAGCGAGGAATATTGTGCCGTTGCGACTTCAAAGATGGATGCAAAACTTTCTGCGGAGTTAGGTTTTAACCGGCGTTGCCACCAAAATTACCTACAATCTATATATGAGACAAATTTAACAAAATTAGACGAATCACCACAGGAAATGGCAAAATTTTCGCAAATGTTTCATAAACTAGTAAAATCAAATTATCATTTAAAACCAGCAAAAGTTGGATTAAAGCAATCTAGTAAATATACGAGGGCCGTTCGAAAAGTAAAGAAAGTTTTGTTTTAACACATGACTGTGCCTCCTCGCTACCACCGCCGACCCACCACTGAGTTTGGTGCTCATCCACTTCAGTTTGGCGGCAGCTACGATCCAATACGGTTGATTACTGCTTAGCTGTGCGACTTTAATATGTGTGACAAAATTTACGATCCCGCCAAGAGTGAGGTGTGCAGTATTATCCGCTACTTAAACGCGCAAGAAGTCCGGTCCATGGAAATTTATAGACAGATAACTGAGGTTTACAGTAGTGTGATAAACGAAGAGTCAATTCGGAAGTGGTGTATTATGTTTAATGGCGAACGAAAGAATGTTCACGATGAAGATCGCTCAGGCTGGCTATCAATAGTAACTGACGGATTCAAAACTAGGATTGAAATAAAAATCTAAGAAAATGGGCTTTTCACAATTAGCCAAATGCACTCATTCTCTCTAGAAATTTCAGGAACTGTGTCGTACGGAATTGTTAGAGTAGATCTGAGCTATAATAAAGTGTGTGCCACGTGGGTTGCTCGAATTGTGTCAGATGAAAACAAAACCAAGCGAATGGCAGCTATGCCAAGGATGTTGATGAAGTTTTGAATCACATTGTTACTGGTGATGAGACTTGGGTGTCACATTTCACACCAGAAACAAAGCGCCAATCAATGCAATGGCATCATCCTCAATCCCTACCTCCAACGCAGCAACGTATAAATAGGCATACAACCAGACGAATAGTCAATTCGGATGCCGCAAGGAACACAACACCATCGCCCAAGTGCTACACATGGTCGAGCACATCAAACAAAGCTTTAACCTAGGAGAATATACAGGAGCAGTATTCCTCGACCTCGCCAAAGCCTTCGACACAGTCTGGTACCAGCAACTGCTCTTGAAAATGAGACTCATCCACTCGTATCACCGCCAAAGGGCGTTCAAGGTCAAGCTGGAAGCACAGCAGTTCACAGACAGGACTATCACAGCAGGAGTGCCGCAAGGGTCAGCGCTCTCACGTTAATAATAATCGATAATCAACCATTATCTCCAGCAACCCTCGACACTTTGCAGGCACCATCCAGGGAAAAGCACGCCCGTGCTTTGCTCAAGAATCGGTCTCAGAAGAAGAAAGCCCGTCAATACAGCCGATCTCACCTTCCAAGAAGGCATAATCCCTTGGTAACCTCAAATCAAACATGTAAGGGTCACACTGGATTCCCGAGTGAACTGGGGACATCGCGCCATCGATCGCGGACGACAGATGTCTGTCTATCCGCTACTGATCGGGCGAAGCAAGCTCGATTCCATATGTAAGATACGGATCTACAAAACCGTACTTAGACCAATTATAATGTACGCATCGGCCGTATGGGCAACCGCTGCACCCACACACATGCGTAAGCTTCAGACGTTCCAGAATCGGATGCTGCGGTTGGCCTTCAGAAATGGAACCCTCACACTTCGTCGAAGATGGAATTCACTCGAGTCGAAGATGGATCAAGTAGCTGGAAGCTCGAATAATTGGCATCAAGACTAAGAAGAGACAACATATCCACAATATATAAGCCCGAGTGAATTATTTCAAGACGAGGAAGAAAACGACCATCCAATTCTGTTAAGGAAAAATTCTCTCGAGCCGAAGGTGGATTGAGTAGCTGGACGCTCGAGCGAATACCATCAAGATGGAGAAGATAAAGAAAAAAATTTGTGGTACTTCGTATATACCCATCGTCCATCAACCCCCAGACGATTTCCAGCTTTAACTAACAAGCTCCAAAAGATGACAAGTGCGATTTCATTAAAACGTCGAGAAACATATACATATATGTGTGTGTGTACACAGAAATGTTAATTTTACGGGCCCAACGCAGCAAACACCTAACAAAATTAATACGTTTATTTAGTCTCTATAATGTCATCCACAAAATTATGGAAGCGTCAGTCTCTGGGTGAGGACGTTCATCTATTCTTCGCATAATACACCCGTCCATCATTCACACGAGACAGTTAAGAGTTATTATTGAATTTCGCACAATTACAATTGATTTAACGTGCGTCGACGTCAATCGCCAATGTTTTATATTTTAAAATATCGCCCGATCGGAGCTTATCCCCGCAGCGGTTAAACTTTGATGATGGACGCTGATGGGCTTTTAGCGCTTTAATTTTAATTCTAACGCGGTTGACGCGAGGCTTGTGGTCGAATCATGACAGCTACCTCTCTAAATATTATTTCCTCTTCTGCTCCACCTACCCTCCCTCACTTTTATTTTCAAAAATCGACGGGATTGACGATATTTTAAAACACTGTCCGATTGAATTTAATACGATTCGGAATGGAGTACGCGAATAAAAGGCTTGGTATACGTATAAATGTATACGTAGCAGTAACGGCTAATATTTGAAGTTATACCGTAATTTACAGGTGCACGATTTTAATATGGATCATATTTAAATACCACGATTTAGTTATTTTGTTGTACGAATATGCAGTTCGTTCGTTGATTCAGCTCTATGTCTAAATGTTATATTGAGGTTCTAATGTTTGTGATGGAAATGAGATACGACAATGAATTTTTAAAACATTGAAAACTTTTAAATTGGCGTCTATAGTTTACAGTTGCAGGAAGCTTATAATAAATGATTTACTAAAATAAACTTCCGAAAAAACATCATTCTCTTCTTGTTCTGCCCCATATACAGGACAAGTAGTAAGAGATATTAAAATATTTGCAAAACATTATAAAATATAAATCGTCATTTGATCCAAATAACTTGGTATGACGGCCAATTCGATTTGGCAATAATAAACTATGTATTTGGTTCTATAGGTCATTAGTGATATAAGGAACAAGATCGTAAATTTCAAATATGTATACGCGATTACGAATTTAACAGACGATATGCCACTGCATTAAGAATATGTTATATCAAACAATACATGGATTGTGAACTGGGTCTTGGTCAGTAAATTCATTTCGTAAGTGCATATAAACAAAATGAAGAAAACTGCTTCAGTTAACGATGAAAGGCGATCGCAAAGACCAAAGCTATTAGAAAATTAAGTCAGCGTAGGTCTAGTTTCAGTTTAGGAGGTTTGTAAAAATTCTGCATATAGCTTTTAATGCCAATAAAATTGCAAAACGATTGCATATCGTATCGCTTTATGAAAATACACTTTGAACTTAAAATATAAAATGAGCAAGTATGCGCAGTTTTCGTTTTGCAAATATTAGTGGAAATGCAGAATAACGTTGAATGGATGAATAAAATATTTTGAATTAAATGAGGGTGTTAGCGTACTCTATTGCAGGGTATGGAATAATATTCCTCAGTTTCTAGCCGCGTATGCTGTTAGACGAGATCTAACTCATCTTCTTGAGTTCATGAGTTCATTTCCAATCGCTAGCCGAGCGAGAGTGTCTAGAAGAAGATGAGTGAGAAGCTTTCTAGATGTAAAGAAGCTACGGGGTAAATCAGTTCACATCCTCTTCGGTTTATATCTTCTAGTATATGTCTCTCCATCTGTTTCTGCCTTTGGTCTTCTTCTGCCACCTGTACACGTCAGCTATACCAAAGTCCGTCTTCACCTCTTGCAGCTAAGTAGTTCTGACTCATCCACGTCTTTTTCTTCCTCCCGGTTACCACTCCATATTGCAAATTGTGGTTTTGTTCCCAGCTTGCTTTCTGTTGCTTTATTTCCCTGACCACGTCCATACCTTCCAACTCGCTTGCTACCTGACAATTTGTTCTACGCCTGTACTTATTGTCAGTTTTTATCGGGTCTAGTATTGTTCTTGATATTTTCCGTTCCTGTATTCTCAGATCTTCCTCTTGCTTCTTTACCATTGTCATTGTTTCTGCCGCACTACTATAGGGTATGTACGGAGAATAATCCAAATACGACTGCTCAGCAACCATCACGTGTTTGGTGCGGCTTTATAATAGAGTTTCTAATAGCACTTTATTTTTATAAAGTGATGGAGCATGGACAAATGAAGACAGTAACGATAAATCGGAATCGATATTTTCGAATCTTGCATGGCTTTATACTAGTATTACTAAATATTAGCAAGATTGTTTTTGTGTAAGACAGTGTGTAAGACTACTACTAGTTACACATTTGTCAAAGGATTATTACTGCATATACCTTAATGCAGAGTGACCAAGATCAAAAAGGCCCGGTATGTATGCACCGTGGCACCATCTTGCTGTAAAATCGCATAATTACATACGTTATTGCGTATACGCATATGTTATTATTCTGTTACATAAATTTCAGAGTTCACGGTGTTATTAAAGAAAAAGGGGTCTACAATCCGTCGGCCTGAAACTGTATACCAAACGCCTATTTTCGCACCATGCAGAGGCACCTCAAGGAATTCCTTGGAATTGTTCCTTGACCAATAACAAGTGTTTGAGAGTTCAAGTACCCGCTAAGATGAAACTATGCTTTATCTGTCTTGAAGTATAGATTTGGATCCAGATAACCCCCAGCGATATGAGTGAGTCCGTAGTTTTTAATGTTTGCATTACTGTTACTTTGTACGCTCGCGAACGCAACTGCTACATCATGTTCTGGTATGACGTTCGCTTGATGTTTAGTTGGGAGGATAATTTAACATTTAAAATGTGCGTCACTCGTTCTGTGGAGATGCCTGTAACCTTAGCAATAACTTTCAATGTTGATCGGCGCTCGGCTTCCACAAATTTCGTGACTTTTGCAAACTCTTTGCAGAAATGGCTGTTTTTGTACGTACAGAACTTTTTTAAATTCATTCACCCATTTTCAAACAGTCTTAAAAGGAGGAGCATCCTCGCTTCAATATTGTCCATTTCTTAAAAGGCTTCAAAAGGGCTCCACTTTGAACGAGTGTACACAATAAACTACTTGACAAATCGTTATGAAGTTTAACACGTATGTCATTGAAGCATCAAGCGCCAAAGATTGCTATGACACAGCGCCATCTCATAGTTAGTTCCCGAATTTCTCTGTTTACACTCGTATTATTAACTTCTAAATTTATGTCAAATTACATTTTGCTTTCGAATTTCATTTGTCATATAGGCTTTAGACCGCTAAATCGAGGTTCAATTGTCATTCATAGTTATCCTACTTAAATATAAAGAGTAATAAAACAGTTTTCAGGTCCTCGTAGAATCTCGCACATACGTGTTTGGGATGACACTATCGATTCCAACAAGGTTTTTCTTCCTCCGGTGCAAAGATAATTCCATTTCGTTTTTCAAAGGCGCATGACGCCGAACTTTCGGCAACAGCAACAAATTCAAACGACCGTTTTCCCTTTGTGTCCGCACACAAATACCGGACACATACAAAGAGTGACGAAGAAGCGAAAAACACGCTATTTCTATGGTAATCGCGGACGTCCGACAAAGATGCCGCGTCGCAGTTTTACATAGTTCTTCAAGCAGTTTCGTTATTTGAAAACATCGGCCAGCGGTGACTAGCCAACTGAAAATGAGAAAATCGACGTGTTCGTTTATCGCACGAAGCTATTTCTTCGACGGTATATAGATTATTCGTGGAGTAAGTAACAATGGATTTTTATTTTTTTTTGGGTTATGAAATTTACGTGTTTGAAAAAAGGTAGTGTGGCGTTAGATGTGGAATAAGGTAGTTATAACTGAAATGTTGTTTTTTTTTATATAGGTATAAGAAGGATCAAGATAATTTACAATTACGTGATGTACCTTTGCCATGAACCGTACATGTTCATACTGCGCATTTAAAAATTAGCTGGTTCTGAGGGAAAGATGTGTTAAGTAAAAAATGACAAAGCAAAATACACAAGAAAAGAAAATTATATAATAAGTATACGATGTTAAAAAAACGATATGTTATTCGTGATGCTTTTGTTAATGCAACGAATACAAAGATAAAACATATGTTAAAATTAAAAAAAGGTAATGATAAAATTACGATTTGCTTGCAATTAACCAACGTTTTTAAGTTAGTAAAAAATTTCAGTTACGGTGGGATTTGAACCCATTACCTCTGCGTTACCCGCGCACTGTACCATTACACCACGAGACTCAATGTCTGTAGATATATCATAGTATCTCAGCAAAAGTTCTTACTAATTAAATTAATATTAGGGCGTAGTAGATAGCGTTTAAAGACTTTATTGTATTCTCCACAAAGATTAATACACTTTTGCATGCGCTCGAAACAACTCTAAAAGTAGTTAATCCACTCGTTTGTTGGTACAGTGATTGCTTCTGCTGATGATTGGAACCTTTATGATGTAGTCCATTCTTGTTTTTCTGACAGGTAAAGAAATCATTGGAACTTCGATCGGGACTGTACGGAGGATGGTCCAACAATTCGTTTTGTTGCGTTAATAATTCAATTGACTTGGGCGCTGTAGGCTTTCTCTTTTGATGAAGATTTGTCGTTCGAGGTTGATTTGCCGAAGTCCAGCGATGACTTGCGACAAACAAATTGTTGTTACTAATCGTCAGTAAGAATTCTTTAATCTTGAATTGTTGCTCCGTGATCTGCTTTCGAGACAAATGTCGCGACTACCTTTTTGGAGGTAGTTCTAGAACGGGTGACTTTTTTCGGCTTTTCTTCATCTTGAAACACCTAAACAAACGTCTGGCATTTATTTTCTGGCTCGTATGAATATATCCAAGATTCATCACTACTGACAATGTTATACACGTTTTTAGGATATCCGGTATTGAAGCGGTCTAGAGTTTTTGTCACTTATTCACCCTAGCTGCTTTCTGTTCGTTAGTCAACAGATGCGGTATCTAACAGGAAAGTATTTTTACACACAATTCTTCATGCAAAATGTTTTGAATGATATCGGAATATGTCATATGTCGATCTTCTTTGATGATTTGCGCACAGCATCGCCATTGTGTGTGACTGCCACTTTTGGTGCGCTTGCCCTTAGATCGTCACTAAGACTAATCCGCCCACGTTTGAACTCTTCATACCAGTAAGAAATTGTTGACTGATGTGGTGCTTCATTGTCGAAAACAGAAACCAATTCAGCGAGGGATTTTTGTTGAGACAATTGTCTTTATTTATAAAAAAATATTGCGCGAGAATGTTTTCTGTTTAATTCCACTTTTCGATTAACTTGTTGACTTTTGACAGTTCTTTGTAGTTACAATACTACATTTATCACACTGAAACTGTGGATGGAGATTTGTTTATTTTTAGTACTGATATTTGATTAGTGGGTAGTTTAACTGTACCAATAAGCAACTGGAATAACTGCATCGAGAGACGGTTTGAGAGCATGCGAAGTGCATTAATCATCGTGGAGGATACTTTCAAAAACAATAAAATCTTTTGAAACTATCTACTGTTTCATTTCAGCTCTATATGCAAAACTTAAAAGATAACTCTCGTATCACCTTCAAACGAGTAACTGCATGTTGCTTCCTCGTAGCTTTCATATTTTAAACCCCATTTTACGGACGTTCTCTAAAATGTACACCTGTTTTGAGAATTTTCTGTTAAATTTTTAGATCGTTGGTTTTACTAGATTGGTGAAAGTTCGGAACAGATATAGTCTGCACCGATGACGTGCGTAAGTTGGACAAAATGTACTTTTATTAAGATAAAATTTAGTTTACTTTGAAATAAAAAAAATGGTTTTATTCCAGCTGTGTACACAAAATTTAAAAGACAACCCCATAGTACATGAAATGTTGCTAATTTATGGAATGAACTTGTTCTAAAGAATGGATTTATCGATATATCGAGTTTTCTTAAACGGTATTTTAAGCATAGAGTTTACAAACACCGACTATTTAAGCCTGAGAAGATATTTAAACACCAACTTTTTAAAAGTATTGGTCATTTTGGAGGCACTGTGTTACGTGCACAATTTTACTTTGTTACTTTTCTTTTCAAAAATGAAGGCCACGAGATTTTCTACAATAGAACATTTTTTGAAATTCGCACATGTTAAGGACTTATCATTGTTCTTGTCCTTCTCTATAAGAATTTTAATTTTCTAAGGAAATGTATTGTATTTTATTCATTTTTTACTAATGCATGTATTTTATATGCCTTTATGTTTTTTGCAAGCGTATTTTTCCCTCTTTGTAAAATATATAGAATGTTATTTTATATGTACATTACATATATGTATGCATCCAGCCATTCGCAATACTTATACTACAAATACCTAATATTAGGCGCATTAAGTGTGACGTCGTCGGACGAATTTCAATATTTAATATTTTCAAGTACGGGCTACCGACTCCCGTGTGACGGTCGAGGTAATAGCGATCGTTCACTGTCAGCCGCTTTCGTACCTCGTCGGTTTACGTATAGTGGCAACCTTTACTGTAACGTCGTCGGACGAATATCCGCAGCTTTTAATATTCAATATTTTTGAGTATGGGCAGTCTTCTTCGGTTCTCGTATAGTGGGAACCTTTATTGTAACCTTGTCGGAGCACTTGTATAGACATCCTTAACAAGTAAAATCTCTCCGTTTCTAGTTGACGATTATCCATTGTAAGGGGACTTCTTTCATTTAGTTGTTCGTCTATGCGGACGAATTTCACGGACCAAATTCCTATATCGCATGTCGACTTTATCTCTGCCGTTCTCCTTATCGGTGCACACTTCGCACATGTGTTGGCTACTGGCTTGTTTCCTTCTTTGGAAGGGGCCTGGGGCAGTAGCAAAGAGCTAGAGAGCACATAACGTATTATTTCTATTACGGGAACGCCTGGGTAGCTGTGACATTACATACTCTTGTTTTTAAATCGGCTGTTATCGCTACTGTCGCCCTCAACCAGGCGTTCAGGCTCTAAGAGATAGGGTTAGGTTCCCTTATAAAAATGCAAATAACAAAAGCGTTTGGTTCGAATACAAGCATAAGCCAATGAAACAGGGTCAAGGAAATAGTGTTTTTGTTCCCGCAAAGGGACATATAAATAAGGACAGCACTGACGTGCGCTTATCAAATTAACAATTAAATAGAGTTGGCTTTCCTATACAAAGGTAGTTGTGCATGCGTTCATATACATGCCTTTAATAAAGCTTCTGCGGAAGCCTATAATAATTTAAACGTAGCATTGACAACGTACACGCTGCGGCGGTACCTTATATTGCAAAACTAAAGGTGAAAGCATACATATACACATGCTAATGTACATAATATATATTTTACGTACATAGTAACTGTACATAGTAACTGTACATAGGATAGAGTGGAAACCATGACAGATTTTTTAAATATATTTTTTGCGCATGCGCATTGAGTTTCACTGTACAATCTTCAACCTAGCAAATAAGCGAGCATACTCTGCAAGTAAGTATTGGTGAACTAATTCAGGAATTTACGAGCAGGCTACGGCGACACTGTTCTTCAAAACAGAAGAACGTAACAGCACGTGTACCGTATGCTTCTTCGCCGAACGTAACCGTTACTCCTTTTATTGAAAAGAAGAGTAATTAAAATTGTGCACGTAACAACTGCCTGCATGTTTGTTTAGGTGGCACTATATATAATAACAGATAAAAAACTATTTACAGAAATAGTGACACCTCTTATCACGAAGATAAAACGTCGTTTCGTCTCACATTCGCCGAGCAAGTCAATTGTTTATCTCCAACATTAGTTCAATCCTCGCGCTAAAGCTCTAACGTCGCTCGATCATCCGGAGTTCGCCGGAACGAGTTCAAGCGTCGGGAAACGAGGGCGAGCACTAAAGATGACGAAAAGCGAGAAATACGTGGAATCGGCGGCGGCAAACCGGCGAGAGAAATCAAGAACGCCTTCGGGCCAATGCAAACGTGCCGTTGGGAGGACAAGAGATCGATTTTTCTAGCGTTGACTCAATCTAGAAATCCGGCAATGAAGACGGGCTTGTTTTGGTGTCCGTAACAAGACGCACTAATATCTCCTGGGGGGATTAAGCAAGTCTAGGGACTAGCAGGCCGTATTAGTTAGCCGAGACGCGCTCGTTGGAGTCGCAAGCAAGTGGAGGACCTTCGCGCGCGTTAACTTAGTTTACTTTATTCACTGCTACCAGTAATTCGAGCTTGGGTAATGCAATTTGCCGAAACGAAAAAAAAGGGGAAGAATGGAAGGGTAGCTATAGTTGTATTCTTGTTTTGGTCGGGTGAACCTAAGTTCATGAAAAGTATTAGAGATCGTCGGAACAAGATAGCAAATGGGCGACGGTATCGCGAAGTGTAATTATGGTATTAGTGAATTATTAGGACGAGCTCCACTAGGAGAGAAAGTTTATTTATTAGTTATTGAATCTTCTATGCTAAAAACACAATAACACGCAAAATAGTTGTATATTTGCTACTTTTTATGTTAACATTTCTAATATTCTGTCTTCAAGCAAGCAAACTTTATAATGAAGCTATAGAAAAGTCTTGGTTAACTAAAGGTATATACATATATATAAAGGTATATACACTACGGCTCATAACATTTAGAACAATTCCTATGTCATGCAAAATTTAGCTCCTGTTTCAAAACTTTAAACAAAGCAATTATAAGAAAAATATTTATTCATCTACGACCTATTCCACATTTCTGCACAAAAGAAAACAGTAATAATGAACATTAGAAAACAAAGTAATTTTTACTGTCTTGTCATTGATTTAATAACTGTTCACACAATTCGTGGCATTCTTTTTACCAATTTCCTCAGTGTATCTCGAGGAATATTATTCCACTCTCTCTGCAATACAGTCCAGAGTTCGGTTTTGGACGTTGGACATCCTGTTCTAATTCGTCCATCCAATTCGTCCCATGGAAGCTCTATCGGATTAAAATCCGGACTCTGGAGAGGTCAAGTCATTATTTTTAATATTTCCTCGTTTCCTGCATCAGCGAGGTAGTTTTTTCATAATAGCGAGGTGTATTTCGGATCGCTAACGCGCTTCAACTCAAAATTGTTGCCTATCAATCGCAATCCGGATGGTAGAGCATTTTCTTTAAATATCTCGCGATAGTTCCCCTTCCTCATTATTCCATTAATTTTTACAAGGTCCCCTGTTTCACTTAATGAAAACCAATACAAGAATAGAACCACCACATTCCTTTGTTGTTTGTGTAATGTATTCAGAAAGCGTTTTTCCATCTTTTGAGTGCCTGAGAAATGTTCTGCGGTTTCAACCGAATGTTTCATATTTGAACTCATAAGCACGTTTTCCCATTATTCTACCGCCCAGTCTTTGCGAGTGGTAACCCACGTTTTTTGTTTATTCCTACGACGTAAAAACAGTTTTCGTGTAGTAATACGACCGTTTAAACTACGTTTTACTGTTCTAAGGAATATCTTCCTATTTCTAGCCCGATTCATTTAGGCCGTAATTTCAGCAGCCGTTAATCGTCTATTTCTCTTAGTAACCAATTTCATGCGTTCATTGTTGCCCCTGGACGATATTTGCTAGCAAGTGTACCAGTTTGAACCTACTGAGCAGTTAACCAGCAGAGAAGGGTTCGCGGGTGTAGAATTCAGATCTTAGTATGTTGAGACTTGAAAATATTTTTTTTTGTTTGTGCTGAAATTCACTCTCAAGGGGATGATTCACCAGATGCAGATATTATTGAGACAACAGGATAACTGTGGGTTTTTGCTTGTATAGCCCGAAAAGCAGCTTCCAACTTTCTTCCAAGCTTGGAATGTTAATTAACGTACAGAATGTTTCTCCAAGTTGAAACCAGCTTGCAACCACCAAAACCAGTTCTTTAATAAAATCAGTAACACTGCTTTCTAACTCCAAAGTATCTGATCCACATGAGCGAATGATAAATTTAGTGGTTTTGCACACAACAGTTCTATTTCCTTTGAAATTCAGCATCCACTTCTTTTCAAGTCTTGAACTTCCAGCTTTGAAGTTTTTTAGTTTAACATCTTCGTTTCGAGAGCTCGAATAACTGCAATTATTGTGCATATACATATATATATATATATATGTATATATATATCTTACGTACATAGTAACTGCACACAGGCTAGAGTGAAAACCGTGAACAGATTTTATTTTTTAAATATATTTTTTGCGCATGCGCATTGAGTTTCGCTGTACAACCTTTAACCTAGCAAATAAGCGAGCATACTCTGTAAGTAAGTATTGGTCAAGTAATTCAGGAATTTACGAGCAGGCTACAGCGAAACGTAACAGCACGTATACCGTATGCTTCTTCGCCGAACGTAACAGTTACTCCTTTTTTTGAGAAGAAAAGTAATTAAAATTGTGCACGCAACAACTGCCTGCATTCTCAGTTTTGTTTAGGTAGCACTGTATATAACAACAGATAAAAAACTATTTACAGAAATTCGCCGAGCAAGTCAATTGTTTATCTCCAACATTAGTTCAATCCTCGCGCTAAAGCTCACGTATAAGGTCACGATTGTTCCTGCAATTACTTTTCTAGTTCTTCTTGAGTAATTGGACATTTGTTGTCGAGAGAATGGAGTGCGGTTTAAAAGGTTGAAGAAATTCCAAAGTCGTATCCATATCTACTTCAAAAGTATACTCCTTGTGATTAATTCTTTAAGTATACCATCCACCTCTATTTCCTATAGATTTGTTGGTGTTTGTCTGCCTTCAGCAATATTACACGATTCGATTAATAATTTACTGACACCGATTTCGTTTATGAATGACATTTTACGATTTTTATTTGGTTATAGGACTCTGCTTGTTTCTGAATTCATCGAAGAGGTATATAAATGTTGTATTCTAAAACCACAACGTTAGCCTTATTATATATTTGTTTTTCTGTATCTTAACGAAAAACCAATTTTGTGATACATTATTAAAATATTTAGAATTAAAAGACATTAATACCTCAACTATGAGTTTTTAAATAATAGGATGTGGTTTGTAAATATGTCTTTCGTTTTTAAGAAATGTGATATTTTTGAATATTTACGATAACCAACAACCACGCACGGCAATGTGTCAATTTTGTTGCGTTTTACTTATATCCAGTTATACTAACAATAGCTGCATCTGATACCATATTAATTGGCGATTTCAGTTATATTGCAGACATGTACTTCATTAAAATTCAGTTAATTAATTTGATTTAACTAATGCGAAGCAAATTGAAGTACCTAAACCGTATGAAGTGGGATTATATATAGTAACTGTTTCCCTTTTCTGATGTATGTAAATGTAAATGTAAATTCTTATGTTAATGTCACCTTTGGAACACCCTGTATAATTGAAAATGCTTTAAAATCAATAAAGGATGTTAAAGATATTTTCTAGCATAAGAGGTTGGCGCTTAAATGCAACACCCCACATTCACGTATCCGGAAAGATCTTTCGATAAGGTACATACAGTACTTGCATTTAAAGTTTTGTTCTATCTATTTCTGTTCGAGAATTAAATCAAGAATTTCAGCATAAATGACAAACTTTTATTTTCAGGTTTTAACATACTCTACTTACCTAGCAAGTTTCATTAAGAATTTGATACCCGGCAACGTTCGCTTGTAAGAATGCTGAATTGTGCTGGATATTTATTGAAGTTGTCAAACGCTAATAATTCTATTTGCACCTAAAGACACACGTAGCATCTCATATGTTCATGCCGCGTGGGAAATTTGTTGTACCATTCAACTACGTTATATGAGAGTAATTGTAGTCAGAATACACAGCTTTTATTCATAATCAAAGGACGACACCCTTCGTTAACCAAAGACTGTTTAGCAAAATGCAAATTATTTCCGGTTAGAAACATACTTTCAGGTTTTACTCCTATAAGAGATTTATTAGGACAAAATTATCTTAAACTTGCTTATGCTTGTTAGCAACAATGTAACAAATAGCTTTTTAGGAAATTTCGGCTGGTATTGAGAAATTGCCGCAAATAATTCAATTTTAGTTTCCAGACGCTGTATTTGGTATTACTTAAACAGTTATTTACTCAGAGACCTTGCTGTGTTGATGTACCCGACTAATTTATTTTCGAGTCCGTAGATTTTAATTCATCCGAAAGTCGGCGTCTCGCTTCGACTTAAATTGTTTATACAGTATTCATAATGTTATCTAATTACGTATACAGTCCATAATTCCGAATTCTCCTCTAAAAATAAGAAGTCGACTGCTGCGATGATGGCGAAGAAATGGATCGACCCCCGCCCCTCTCCAACCAGCATCCTTTTATTCGACATCAAAAGAGAACAGGGAAGGCAGGCGGAGGGTATCTGTTTCGCGAACGAAGTGAAGTTACATTTCGATAAGAGGAAGAAGGTCATGCATTATTAAAGAGAATTTCGCGTAAGGAAATCCGATTTTAAATTTTTGAACAAATATATCGTCGAAAGAGAAAAAAAAAGACACGAAGAAAGAGGGAATCCTTTCAGACATTTACTTACATTTCGGATAGCGAGCCTTGGAGTAGTATACACTTTGGGCGCATTTAGAAAAGGAATATTCGTATCTTATTTAAAAAGATTCATAGCTTGTTATTTAGGGAAAAGAGAAGATACGTCACGGAGATGCTTGTCTGCGTTATCTCAGTTATAAATGAGATTTTTCAGCTTCGCGTTACACTTTGTAATGTAGCGGATAATGAAGCGGAAAGTTAACGAAAGAAAATACATATTTATACAAGTAAAGCAATAGAATTTATAGGATTGTTGGAAAATTGTGAAGATGTTCTTTTTTTGCTTCTCGGCTTTACTGCCTGTTCAATCTTCCTCTTTAAACGTGTATCTGTAGAAAATTGGGAAATTAGGGCCTGCTTTCAAGAGAACTAAAGCTTCGGTAATGTTTTTTGAGAGATTTAAATAAGAAAGAATAAAAATTAGTTGTAATATAGATGGGAAAAAGCTGAAGTTATCGAGTTTATGAATTAGAATGGTATGGTTTATAGTGTCAAATGCGTCAGAAATATCCGTGTAAATCATATTCGCCTGATCACGATCATCGAGACAGTAACTGATGTATTGGGCTATTGAAATTAAATTCATCAAAGTGGATCGACCAGAAATAAATCCGTGCTGGAGTAGTGAAAGATATGCATTTAACCTGGAATGAATTGAACTGTAGAGCACTTGGTCATATATCTTGTGAAGTTAGAAAGAATAGAGATTGGTCGATAATTCTCCCTTCTTAAACACGAGAACTATTCGCTCATTTTTTCATTTTGTAGGGAATATGGATGTTATAGAAAGTAAGCAGTCTTCACTTACAAAATGAAGATGTATTGTAGAAATGCTTTTGTGCAGCACTTCCCACAGAAATATCCCTACGAAGAATATCTTAGAACAAACTGTCCTATGGATTCTGAAGAACATCCTCACCATCATGCATAATATCCTGTATTGTCGTACTACGTCGCTTTTGATCGATATATGTCCATAATGCTGATATATCTGTTTGATGTTCTGTTGCACGGTGGTCAGATATGTTTTGTAGTATGCTGCCGACACCTGTTCTTTCACTATTTTACGTACCCACTTGAAGTCATGGGAGTAGACTTGCTTTTGGGTTCTTGTTTCTATAACAGTTCTTAGTCTTAATATTCCGTTTAATTTCAGGAATAAAGTAAAACGGAAATGTATCGCCTTGTGATACATTTTGTTTCTTCGGAATACACAAATAAAAGACCGAATTAAGTTTCAAATAGAAATGATCAATAAAGTTGTTAATAATATATATAAATACTTTTTATTATTATTAATTCCAAAATAAACTATTCACTCATTGAATATCTTTGAGCGAAACAGCATGTAATTGTGTTACGTTTTTGAATACTGTGCGTACATACAATGAGTATAGCGAACAAAATTTCTTTATGGATTAAGACGTATCCTGAACTGATAAAGGATGGCGACAAAATATCGAGCCTACAGTAAACTGGTAAGTTTAATTTTGCTAAAAGTTTTACAATTGTTTTTAAATTCTTTAACTTTTGATATAAAATGACAATTCTTGTGGTAGTTGCCTTGTGAGAGAAAATACCTGATTGATCAACACGCTAAAACTCCATCACATATTGGAAAATGTGAAAAACTAAAGCGATCCACATGTGTGCAGCAATCTATATATCAATGTGTAGCATCATCTTCAAGAATCTCAGAACAAACAGAATATAATACGGATCTGTGTAATGCATTAATTTCGTCTAACATACCATTAGCAAGATTAAACAATGTTAATTTGAAATCATTTCTTCAAAAATATTGCAAACATAATATACCTGACGAAAGTACCTTACGAAAAGATTTTGTCGCATCTTGTTATCAGCAAACAATGGCAGAACTTCAACAATTGGTAGGGTATAACTGAATTTATATCATGGTAGATGCAAGTAAGTGTGGTCGTTATATTGCCCATTTGTTAAGAGGAATTCTTCATGAAGATATTGTAGGTAAATCATATTTAATTTATTGTAAAGAACTTCAAAAAACAAACAATTCGTTCATGAAGGTTTATCAAATTTCTTTTTACCTGGAAGTATACTTTGTGAAAAAATTTTGCTAATCTTGTCCGACTCTACACCACACATAATAAAAGCCGCGCAAAATTCAAAAACTTTTTATATTAACATTATTCATAGCACTTGTTTAGCTCATGGGTTCAATCGTGTAGCCGAAACCATTAGGAATCAAGTTTCTTTGATTAATGATTTAATTAACAATGTCAAAAAAGTATTTTTAAAAGCACCTTTACGAATCCAATTTTATAAGGAGCAACTTCCCGGTGTTAAATTGCCCCTGAACCGATTATTACGATATGGGGTACATGGTTAGACGCTGCAACATTTACGCCGATAATCTTGAAGGCATAAAAAATGTAGTTCTTGAAATCACTGCTGACTGCATTGCTCTATAAAACTGTAAAAAGATAGCAACATCAACATAATTGCTACAAAACCTTTTGTATATTAAGTCAAATTCTAGCTTTGTTTCAAGTTCCTTTCGTAAAGTAGAAACGCAAGGGATGTCTCTCTCGGAAGCAGTCGAAATAGTAGACGAATTTGATATGCTATGTAAGAAGGTTACAATAGGTACAATAGGTAATTCTATATACGATAAATTTAAAAAAGTGATAAATAAAAATGTGGGGTATTTGAAATTAAAGAAAGTTAAGAAAATTTTGGAAGGTGAAACAGTAAACGATTTCGACCTTAATTTTAGTTTAGAATGTATTGCAAAGTTAAAAAATGCAGCAATTACATCTGTAGATATTGAAAAAAGCTTTTCTATTTCGAAACATATGTATTCTGATAGAAGACAAAACTTTTACACAATTTTGAAAAACATTTAATTATAAATTGGTTTAGTAATATGTTGTAAAACTGCATATATATGTGGATATATTCCAGTTTTTCCTTGCATATAATCCGGTCTCTAGTCACTGAAATTTGAAATGAAAGACCAATCTACACCGCAAACTAAGTTATGAAGTGCATCGAAATTAACATTACAAAAATTAAAATAATAATTATTGCAAGAACAAAAACTGGGATGTTATAAAATAAAACCTCAACTACACCAAAAACTCTCATCCTGTTCATGAATCTGTTATTTTTTTTTCTTTTGATACTACCATTATCAAAAGAAAAAAAAGTGGTCTGACAGAGCAAGCTATTTTAGCTTGTAATAACTGCAGGAGCCTTAAGGTGTAAGAAAGCGTGTGCAAAATGTCCCAATGCCTTGCTACTGCGCTCCCTCGTCGTAAAAACCGAAGCCGCGTTAATTATTTTCCCAAACGGCGAATGTTAGGAAAATAATTAACGGGGCTTCACCTTTACGGCGAGGGTGCGCAGTAGCAAGGCAATGGAACATTTTAAACACACTTTCTTACATCTTGAGGCCCCTGCGGTTATGTCTCGGAAGCATACCAAACTTGCCCGAAAAGGTGCTGCTACTATATTTGACGGACGTTGGTACTAAGGCACGACACCTGAGTTGCCCAATTCAAGTGCTGATCCTATTTCCATTGGACCTCCGAGCCGCTAACACCTATACTCTTTGTTAGAATTTTCACACCCATTTCGTCAGTAGGTAAATAGCCCAGTTTAACATTTCCATTATAAATAGCATCCTTGATAAAATGATGGAGGAAGTGTATGTGTTTGGAAAGCTTTTGACACATAGGTTTCTGCGTGTTTATGTTGTCGTTGTACAATGTAACGCAACCTGATTAATTGAGCAATTCAAACAATAGATTCCTAAGATGTATGCCCTCTTTAGCAATCTCTGAATCAGCCATATATTCTGCTTTTGTGCTTGGCAGAGCTGCGATATTGTTATTTCCATATATATATATATATACATATATATATATATACATATATATATATATATATATATACTATTTGCAAATAAAATAGACCTTTTTTCTGGGTTAAAATTAATTTCATACTAACTCTAGAGTTACCAATACTTTGAATTTCAAAATGCTATATTATATTCATTGTTCCAGCGAAATTTAACATCTACTTTTCACAAATTATGAATAGGTTCTAAGGTACTCGAAGGATTTGGACATAATTTTGTACATATCACAATCGCTGTTACCTTGTTTGTCATAACATGTCTCAAATGCTTAATTTACTTCTGTAACTTTAACATCATAATCTCCTAAACTGAGCAAAACACTTCAATAAGATGTTGATTTTGATCGTCTTTGCTATTATCATGGTGTATGTTATAAAAGCGTGAAAGATGCAACAGATTATTTTCTATAAATGCTGAAAATGTGGTATCGCAGAAAATAAAAGTCATATATAGCCGAGTAGTCAATTTGCTCATTGAGTTAATTTTAACGTTTGCAATTTGTATGCGAATAGGTGTAGCGAAATAGGGAATGTACAACGTTGAAATGGAATACCGTTGCCTGGTAAACGAGCTGGTGTACGAGTACGCTTGCCGCGGTGTAAGGTATTAACGCATGTAAATGTCGGAGATTAAAACCAGATAAGCGCAGAGTACTAAGCCGGAAACGTATGAAATTTTTAGGACGCTGTTTGTCAACTAGTTATTAAATCGGCATTAGAGACGGTTCCTCGGTACAGTCGCAAGCGGATAAATTTGATTAATACGCTGGGATTGTTACGCGAATTACGTTTTGCGAGGGAATACGTATGTATAGGGTACGCTTGATAGTGTGTACAATTCATTGTAAACGTGTTTGATATGCAGACACAGAGCAACATAGAAGACGTTTTCGTTGTCACAGCATTAAATTATATCTTTTGTTAGTTATCGTTAGTATTGTGAGGCTCGTAAAATTTCTATATAACCGAAATCACAGTATCTAAGACAATTTAATCAGTCAATGGCTACTGGTTCCGTACACATTTGGCCATTATTGGGCGAAGACTGGAATAACAAGTGAAAATCAAAAATTAAAATTTTCGCTTCCGGTAGCCAATGACTGATTAAATTATTTTAGATTCTGTGGGATTGGTCCCGATTTCGTTAGTTTTTCCTATATTCTGATATGAACTCACACCTTGTCACGAACGTTTCTTGTTTTACGAGAATGTTGGAGAAGTGTCGTGGCGAGGATTTGTGAGGCGATTCCGAGATATGACTAAAAATCTACACTATCATTGAATGAACGTGCCCAGAGCTGTATTAACGCGTTTTTCCAATCGGTGTACCTTCTTTCTACATTAATGTACGTGCCTGCTGCTCCAATTATTCTGTGTGCTGCTGTGGTTGACTTAGTTTCTGTTACTGAAATGGACGTGCTGTATCCTATAGAATTCTTAAGAGAGAATTGTACAGCACGTAGTGATAACATACCGACCTTTTTTGTTAAGGATTGTGCAAATACATTTGCTTGTTCTCTCTGATACTTGTTCAGCCTTACTCTCAAGACATCCACCTTCCTATCTGTGTGGAAAATTGCGAAATCGGTACCTGTTTTCAAAAGTGGGGAGATGTGTGCTATTTCCAATTATCGTGTTATAGCGTTACTAAATAAAATAAAAAAGTTAGACCCTATGTTTCAAGTGACCACCAACCAATACGGTTTCGTTGCTAAACGATCTACAGCAACTAATCTTGTTACAATTACTCTGCCTGATAGTGTAGATGCTGGAAGGCGGGTTGATGTTGTGTATATTGACCTAACAAAAACTTCTGATCGAAACAACCACACCCTGTTTATTACTAAATTGGACAATATTGGATTTTCATCTTCCCTTGTCCTTATTCCAATCGTATCTTCTTGATATTCCCTGTTGTTTGCGAAAAATCGAAGTCATGTAAAATGTGTTAAAGTGCGTATGCAACTGAAGGTTTTGATGATTAGAAAATTATCCATCATGGCGAAATACCTAGTATTCTAAAATTAGAGAAGGATTTAGCAATAGTCATTATACTTTTCACATGTATTCAAATCTTTAGAATCGAATACCGTCTAGATTAGTTCTCTTGTGCCAAATGTGGTTTTAGAATCGTATTCTGTATGATTGGAGATAGCCTTGAACCAAATCCAAGATAAGCGAAATTTTGGGGGTAATAAGGAATTTGACTTAAAATTATATACAACTATTAATAATTCTCAGGATTGCAATTATTTGCAAAGCCAACTTAATATATTACACGTGGTGTATCAACAACAAACTAACAGTTAATGTGAACAAATACAAAATTGTGATTCAAAGCAGGTGTTTTAAGTTATTGTACATTAAAAAATGCAATACTTACCCGATACAAGGTTTTAATGACAAAATCATGCTAGAGATATATAATATTGATTCCTTAGAACTACGTCGAAAACAAGCTGCGTGCAAATTCCTATTTAGTTTACTTAGTAATGGTCTTGATGTCTCTGAATTGTTAACTCAAATCAATTTCATTGTACCACGTTCAGGATCTAGACAAACAAATATATTTTTCTATTTCGCACCTAGAACAAATATCGGCATCAGGTACCCAATATATAGAATGCGTAGCAGTATCAAGTCTATGGGGTGTGGTGAGTTAGATACACATACTTACCACTTACCATCACTTTTGGCAATATGTAAACCGTAATTACATTATTCATAGCAGAAGTTTTTTCTATCCTTCTTTCTTTCTTTTAATCATTTGTGATTTTTTTTTTATTTTAAGTAAAACTAAAGCGATTTCGATGTGGCTGTAGCTAGTCACAGTACGATAGAGTTAGTTACATTAGGGTGACAGAATAAAATAGACACCTACTAATTAAAAAAAGATACTACTCTCGTTATATATACAAAATATTTTAAAATTTTTAAATTAGACTAATATTTTGTCGATCCACCTTTACTTGTGTGAAGTGCTGCGAGTCGTCGTGGCATAGAATCTATGAAGTGATTAATGGTGTCTTCTGGATTATTTAACCACTCTTCTGTAACAGCTGCCATGAGTTCTTCCTTATTGCTGGGTTTTCAGGATCGTTTCGCCATATTTGTCTGGATTATGTGCCAAACATTCTCTATCGGATTCATGTCTGGTGATTGGCCTGGCCATGGTAAAATCCGAATCCCCTGTTTCTCTTTCCATGTGGTTGTTGTTCTTGCTTTGTGGCAGGGTGCTCCATCCTCCATAAAAGTGCGTCTTCTTTAGATAAAATGGCGTTGTCGAATATCGGTAGTAGTCCTTCTGTTAATATTTGGATATATTTTTCCGCATTTATATTTCCGTCGCAGATTACTAATTGCGATCTTCCACCATACTATATCGCGCCCCACACCATGATGTTCACACCGCCGTATTTCATCGTCTGATGCAAAAATTAGTCGTCCAGTTGCTGTGGCGAACGTCTCCATACCCAAGTACGACCACTATCACTGAATTGACAGTATCTGCTTTCGTCTGAAAAAATGACAGACCGCCAAAACTCTTCTGGCTTCGTTCGCATATCGATTGCCCAAGCCATTCAGCGCCGTTTTTGAAACGCCGTAAGGAGAGGTTTTATCTTTGCCACCTTTTTATACATCCCCACACTGTGGAGGTAGCGCAGAACGGTGCGCTGACTTTTCTGTGAAGTTGCCGCACGCTCAGCTGTACTTTTTCGCGGTTCTCTTAACACTTCGCGCACAAGCACCCTTTTCCTTCTTTCAGAAAGTCCGGCACGACCTGGTCTCGGCTCCATTATTGTTTTTCTCTTGCGTTTAAATTGTGTAATCACACGGTTAACTGTGGACAACGGAATATTTAATGAATTACTTATTTCACGTTACGAAGCGCCGCGTTTACTCTGGCCAACGATGCGACCCCGGGTGAAGTCGCTAATATCACTCGAACCTTGTAAGCGAGGCATAGTTGTAACGATACTAGACTATGACGAATTCCTTCCGATACATCTACCCCTACCCTAATGACAAGAAAGTTCTTAATTCGTTCTTAGAATTTAGGTGTTTACATATTTATACCGCTTTACCTGGTGTCTATTTTATTCTGTCACCCTAGTAAGTTGATTGTTGCTTGATCATTCTTTTTTTTTAGTTTCTTGTTCTTTTGTTTTTCTCTAGTTGTTTGTTTTGTTTTTGTTTACTTGTAGGTAATCTGTTTTATATGTGCACATTAATTATTAGATTTTCCCTTGTAATTGTACATTGTTTGGAAGGTATACAGATTGAACAAAAATAAATAATTTTGGCGAAATAACTAGTTGTTTCTTCTTTATTTGAAAAATTGACATACTGTGTACATCACGAATATTATTATTATTAAATAATAAATATTATTCTCAAAAATTAACCACCACTAACATTGAATCCAGATATTCGCTTCTCTTATCAGATTTTATCGCGAAGAATCGCCACCCTTACCGACCGATATCCTTCAACACCGGCACACGAGCATCGCGCTAGGCACGGCTTAAGGTGTAATGTTTCGGATCGTTTTCTACAAGTGCGCCACCAGATCTCCGACGGCGATTAGGAAAGTTTCCGCGCCATCAGATGCAAATATTAAACGCGTCCCACTCTCGAAGACATCTAAGTCGTCCGCGTCGACTTTCTTATTCCACTCGTAGGGCTTTTGCTGACGATACTTCGCCGTCGAAAGTCCGATAGCGGCGCGACGATTTCTTTCTTTAATCTCCTCGGCGACCGTGCCGGATGATATTAAGGCGAGGAATAATTCCCGATGTAGGAGACGCGGTTTGCCCTTCCACAGTAACTTCTAATGTAGGACCGGAAAGAAAAAGAAGAAAATTAAAAGATAGGCAGGGCCGGCTTAAGGGAAGTATGTACTCGAGGCTATGGTAATTAAATTTACTTACGAGGGATGTTTTTTAAGTTTTGCACACTGGGATATAGAGGGCGCCTCAATAAAATGTCAGTACTAAAAATTAACCTCCATCTTTAGTTAACCTAAATTCAAAGTTTCTCACTAATGAACTGTCAAAGTTGACAGGTTAGTTGAACAATTGAATTAAACCGAGAACATTTTCGCGCAATAACTTTTTTTTTAATTTTGCGAAGGTAATTAACAAATAATTCGTCAAAAATGCTTCGCTGACTTGATTTCTGTTTACGTCAATGAAGAACAGAAAGCAGCTAAGATGAATTGGTATCAAAAAACTTCCGTCATCCGTCCTCGAACTGTCTCCAAAAATATAGTCCTCTACAAGATCAAACAACTGTTACTGTCTATTGGTATACAACAATTTGTTTGCCGCAAATCTTCGCTGAACTTCGAGAAGCTAACCTCCAGCAAGATAATACAAATTCGCATACAGCACGCAAAATAATTGAATTTTTAAGGCAACAAAACGTCCAATTCTCCGTACAGTCCCAACGATTTCTTTACCTTTCCAAAAATTAAAAGCGATCTGGGTGGTCAAAGATTGCAGTCATCCAAAAGAGCAGTCGATGTCTTCAAAAATGCAAAGTACAAAAATTTAATGTAATTTATTTATTATATTTTACGTCTATTTCTAGATGTCTTACACTGATTAAAGTTAATTAACTCTAATTAACTTTAATCAGTGTAATACATCTACATATAGACGTAAAATGTAATAAATAAAATAAATTAAAGTTTTGCACTTTGCATACAATCCGGCCTCTAGCACCAACAAATTTCCGCTTTAAACGCATGCAAAACGGGTTAGTTTTCGTGGAGAATATTTCAAAAAACAATAAAGTCCTTGACAGCTATCTACCGTTTTATTCCATCTCTATATGCAGAACTTAAAACACAATGCTTGTACTTCCTAAATTTCAAATGCGTTCTTTGATATTCTTCTAAACTAAACTTATCGCGATGTATTTTGTGAGATTGTGAGAATGTCATGGCAATGCTAATACGTTTAATGTAGAAATACTATTTTCAGGGAAATTTATTTGGGGTTAAGAGAATATTCACACCACTCACAACGCAATATTGCATTAAAAAAGTAATTTCGCACCAGAGATCCTGGGAGACAAAGTTGCTGAAGCCGTTTCTAAATTCAAAACGGATCGTTGATATTTTTTAATGAGGTACTTCTCCATCCATATCTCCTATTTCTTTAGTGTTATTCACACTCCTGAGAAACTCAGTTTAGCGGCAAATTTATTACTACCGAAATGATGCAGCTACTTTTCGCTATGCATATAAGAAGCCCCTGCGATGTTGAAATCGAAAAAGTAGATTATTATCGACTCCGTAATCTAAGGCGTTCTCCTCTTCGACGGAAACTCGCCAAGGACAGTGTTGAACTTGCCAAAATCCAATAAACATCCTTTAATCTCGCTTCAGTTTCATTTAATTAAGTTTACGGAAAATTACGATTATCTACTCTAACCGTGAAAGACCCGGAAAATAGAATGCTGCTTCTTATAAAGATACACTTTTCTTCCTCGTATTAAATTAAAGCGTAATCTTGGTATTAGAATATTTTATTTATTTCGTGCAAATTTACATCTTCTGACGTATTGGAGATTTAATAGTTTTTGTTGTGGTCCGTAACAGCTACTCTAGATATCACTTACAGTACAGAGAAAAGAGAACAAGATTTTGAATTGTGTGGTTTTAGAATACTATACTTGTAAATTTAGTGTTATATTAAAAATCTAAAGAAGTTAAGTAAATACTATACTTGTTTATAATACTTTATTTGTCAGTGTTTCTACATGGCATCGTTACAGTACAGAATATAGTCAACTGCATGATATATGTATAAATAAATAAGATGTGCATAAATAAACGTCTGAATATAATATTTATTCTTCGAAAATATGAATCATGGTCACAAGCAAGACCGAAAATCACTACACTATTGGCGTTATCTAGTATCACAAGAATCACACTCGCATGCTGTTCAAACAGCGAAACAAGCGGATATAGTTTCCATCAATACTATGAGCAGCTGTATTCTCATGTCGATTATGTTGGATTAAACGTATATTTAGAATTTTCCTGCTCGTTTTCGCGAATACAGATGGTAATGGTTTGTAATTGCTTTAAGCAATCCTTGCTCTGAGCAATGATAGTTCTAACTCGACGTGATATTGTTGACGATGGATTCTCATAACTAGAGATGTTGTTTGGGCAATTTCCATCATTCGTTGAACTTGTATGACGTTACGGCAGTCTGTCTACTGCTATATTCAGCAAGCAACAGCCCTTCTCAGGGCACCCCTGAAGACGGTAATAGACAGACTGCCGAAACGTCGGACTATGCAAGTTCAACGAACGATGGAAATAGCCCAAATAAAAACTCTAGTTATTAATAACAGTTCTAACCAGTTTCCACCAACACTGTGGGTAGCTGTATTTAAGCAGCGTTATGTCAGATTAAACATATATTTAGAACATAGTTGTAACGGTTGCCGGGTTCCCCCTTGTCTCTAGGTTTTTGTCCCAATGCGAATCGCAGTTGTTCGCGAAACGTCAGGGACAAAAACCTAGTGACACGTCAAACGACCGTGAAATTCTGAGATACTATTTAGCGTATATTTAGAAGTTTCCCGTTAGTTTTCGCCAATACAGATGGTAATGTCATGAAGCGGAAGTTGAGCAAGAGAGATCTTGACATACTTTAAGATATAATACGGGATATCACAGACATCCGCAGGAGTTTTGACTGAAAGGGTGATTCTGTTTATGATTGTTAATACTTCAACGGTATCTGTTGGGAAAATATACGAATTAGAAGGAAGAAGAATTAAGGATCGATAAGTTAAGTATTCTTTATACATCTGAATTCTATAAACGAGCTATAGTGCACGAATTAGTTTTCTTTTCTGTTGTTCTTAGAGAACCACCACAGTGATAATTGAATCCTAAGCAACTCCTATCCCGGAAGAGAGACCGTATAACCCGGACGAGCCACCAGGACCGCTTAAGACCCTTTCGAACCGAAGGGATTACTGCGTGGACTAAGTAACCAGGAGGAAGCAGACGTGAAGTGGGAACCTTAACGTCTGTTGGATCAATCGAGGTGACGATCGGTGATAGTTTATCCTGAAGGAAAAGAAGGACCACGCGAACTTCTCATCAGGGCTGTCTGGGGCCCTTGCGAACTGAAGGAATAACCGTTTGGAAAAAACTCACCTTGAGGAAGAAGATGCGAAGAGTGTATTTGCTTTTTTGTAATTGTATCAATTGAGAATTCTGTAAAGAATATTTAAGGACTGTCAGGGAGCGAACTACTTCCGCAGGATTAGGAGGTGAAATGTATATAGTTTAGCAGGGAAGCTGGCTTCTTTCGCTCTGGATTAATTTAAGCTAAGTAAGAGTAGTTTTTAAATAGCTAGATTTGCGTTTCATTGTTTTATAAATCGAGGGCATCCGGTGTAGTGCCATTGGAGGAGCACCGATGTTAGGACATTTATTGTCAACCATCTTAAGTTAAGGAATAAAAGGTATAGTGATGAGACGAGGGCGTTAAGGTAAAGGTCTTCCTACTTTATAAAAATGCAATGCGAGTAATTGTGCAACATCAGCAGGCTCCTCCATTCCCTTGTCGAGAGAATCTTCCACTACTATATTCTGACTGAAGTGATTACTAGTGGTAAGTGTTTTTATGATATACCAAGACGTTTTGTTTTATTATGTGACATAGCAATTAAATTCCCGAAGTATGCTTTCTTCACGTTCTTGGTATGAATTTGGAAAAGCTCATTCTGCTTTGCGAGTGTTTGGAATAACGTAAGATCATTAACTGATTTGCAAATAGCATATAGGGTGTTTCTACAAGAAACTTCGGATTTCAATTCACAATATTGATTTATTCAGAAAATATAGTATTTAGTCATTCTCTTTAATAAAGATTTAAGTATAAAATGAAATTTTTAATATAATGTTAATTTTTTCAGTAATTATATGACGTGCATTTATGCCTTAAATAGTAGTAATATAACAGTAGAAATGTATATAACGACAAAAATCCCATCTGCTGCACTTATTAGCCATCTAGTGACAAAACAAATTCTTCTTTGTGTTTTTCAAAACAAATCAAATTTCATATACTTTCTGAATTAACCGAAAACCAAACAATCCATTTCCTATTGTTGATAGAGTGTTTACTTTTTCCGCTAACAATGAATATACCGCATTGGCTCAGTTCAACGTACGACATATATAAAACTTAAAGCAATGAATATTTTACTGCAAGCCAGCGAACGATCTCTCAGCGATTCCAGCTTGTATTCGTACATCCTAGCCACGTTCTCGTTAAGGGATGCATTCATACGCGAGCTGCCGGCAACACAGGAGCGTAGAAGGGAGAAAAGGCGCCACTGAAACGGACAGCATTACCGCGCGGTTTCGCTTTACACAATATCTTATTATTCAAATTATATTTAGGTAGTACCTACACGCGAGAGAGTCACAAAAGTCGTGCACGTTCGGCTGTGTGAGGAGAATTGAATTATCCTTTGCATAATGAAAATATAAATTACGCGAGTGTGCATTTCGTACGTACATACGGAGACGAAGCGGAGGCGAATTAGGATACTGTTTTGCTTTCCTTTCACGATGTAAATTGTAAAGGATCGTGTAGATTGTTGTAAAAGTAGGCACGGTTACAGTTTTTTGTTTTGTTGTAGTTTTTCGCGTGCTTTTAATATAAAATTCCATTGAGGTTCTATTTTAATTTTTCATCCATTTCTGTTGTACTGCTTCTGTGGGGAAACTTTAATCATTCTACAGTTGCTCGTATTATGACTTCCAGAACAAAAATAAACTTCGTGCTTCTAATTATGGATCGTATAAAGGTTAGCTTTTATTGAAAAAAAGTTACTTAATAGTGCTGGTTTTTCGTTAATTGTATTCATTTAGTAGACATTTAATAAATAATTTTTATGAAACTCATACATACTACAGTCTTTAGTTGTTACTCTAAGCTTGTTGGAAATCCATATTTAACAATGGCCGGAGAAGTAAAACTCTATTTTACAATATATTTAACACAGTACGAATATGATATGTTTCGTTATCACTGTAGCTTCATCAGATATTCTACTCCTACTGAACAATACCTTATTTATACTCAAACTTAAGATACCCCTATCTCAAGCTAATTAAGGGTAATGTGTACATAATGTGTTTACATAATGGGCTTATTATAATGAATACGTAGGCTTCCACGGCCAGAGTTAGTAATAAACGAACTACTTCCGGAATTGGACCATGTCATGATGAGATATATAGAAACGAAGTAAGAGTAAGAGAAGAAAGAAATAAAAAGACGGTACTTGAAACAGCTACTAGAACAGGACAACAAATCCCCCGATTGGGTCCCCCTAATAGATAAGTGCCTCACTTCGACCAACTTTGTCTTCTAATGAAAATTCTTTAAATAAATATCAGGAGCCTCCATGGATTCGCCGCTTTCACCTCTTGTTGCATACATCTTTATGGAATCCTTCGAGTGCGTCGCCCTGGAAAATCTCAGAGCTAAAACCGAAAGCTTGGTTTCGATATGTGGACGAGACCTTAATCATTTGGCTCCATGGTAGAGATACTTTAGATAGTTTTCTTGGTCATCTTAACAGCCAACATCCCGACATAAAATTCACCAGGGAAGTGGAGAAGAACAGTGTAGAAATTACACCGTTCCTTGATGTCCTCATAACACAGAAACCCAATGGTCGTCTAGGTAAATCAGTCCACCGAAAACCCACGCACACGGATCGATATCTACCTGCCGATTCCCACCATCATCCAGCGCAAAAGTTAAGTGTGGTAAATTCCGTGGTACGCCGTGCTGTTTCTATTTCTGAAGCTAACAATCTGTCGAAAGAACTACAGCACGTCAAGTCAACGCTACAAAATAGTGGGTACCGATGTCGGGATATACAAAAGGTCATAAAAAATCACATACATCCCTCAAACGCAGACAAGTCCTGAGATCCAGAAAACTCTGAAGGTATGGCGTATATTCCTTTCTTTCACAGTTACCGAACGCATCGGCAGAATCAAGGTAGTGTTTAAGCCTCCATCGAAAATTGCCAACATTCTCCCTTCTCCTAAGAATCAAGTTCAGACCCCATCTTCCAAAGCGGTCTACAAAATTCCCTGCTCTTGCCGTTTAGTATACACACGTGAGACAGGTCGTTCAATAGAAACCCACATTAAAGAGCACAAACGTTATCCATAATCGGGGCACGCATTATCGTCTGCGGTAGCCGAACATCATCTAGAAACGGGCCACAAATTTTGTTTGAAGAAACCTCGGCTATCGCAAAAAATCTTCATTTCTATGGTGGAAAAGTCAGGGAGGCAATGGAGATTCAAAAACACCCAGGGAATATCAATAGGTTAGACGGATATCATCTATCCGCGATTTGGTAATCGCTCCTGCAAGCAATTTTTAAATTTTGCGCGGCTTTTATCATGTATGTTGCAGCGTCGGACAACATTAGTAAAATTTTTTCACAAGATATACTTCTAGGTAAAAAGAAATTTGACAAATCTTCTTGAACGGATTCTGCAATTGTGACATTATTTCTTTTTTGAAGCTCTTTACAATAAATTAAATATGATTTATCTACAATATCTTCATGAAGAATTCCTATTAACAAGTGGGCAATATGACGGCCACACTTATCCGTACTTGCATCTACCATGATATAAATAAAATTATTCCCTACCAATTGTTGAAGTTTTTCCATTGTTTGCTGGTAACAAGGTGTGACATAATCTTTTCGTAAGGTACTTTCGTCAGGTATATTATGTTTGCAATATTTTTGAAGAAATGATTTCAAATTAACATTGTTTAATCTTGCTAATGGTATATTAGCCGAAATTAATGCGTTACACAGATTCGTATATTATTCTTCTTGTTCTGAGTTTCGTGAAGCTAATGCTACACATTGATATATAGATTGCTGCACACATGCGGATCGCTTTAATTTTTCACATTTACCAATATGTGATGGAGTTTTAGCGTGTTAATCAATCAGGTATTTTCTCTCACAAGACAGCTACAACAACAATTGTCATCTTATATCCAAAGATAAAGAATTTAAAAACAATTGTAAAAAATGTATTTAAAAACGTAACATAGTTACATGCTGTTTCGCTCAACAATATCCAATGAATGACTAGTTATATTTGGGAATTAATAACAATAAAACGTATTTACCACATCCCTTCTGTTAGGCGAAATTAAACACGTGCAGTTCTTGGAAAAAAGTATAAGAGAAACCAATGTAAAAGATTCATCGTTCTGAGAATTGTCCGTTGTCGATCTACTTTAGGAATTACTAGGAATCTTTACTAATGGAAAGGATAAGAAAAAGCCTAGATATGCACTATATGCAACTTTTGTAAAAATATGCATTGAAATGCCTGAATATGCAATATATGCAATCACTAATTAGCGCTAATTAACCACAATTAGTGTAATACGTCTACATACAGACTATAATTAAAGATTTGGAAAAAATAAAATATAAGTACTTTACATATAATCCGATCTCTAGTTATCAGTTTTAGTACGATCCTCGTATAAAGAATCTTCCGAACCCCCGGACACGAAACAATGAAATTAATATTCACCCCGCAATTTGCAACGTACTCATCTCGTGTTTACCGTTTGCCACGGTCCTCTATCCGGCCGACCGACCCGCTTTAATCGCCGACCTTAAAACTCCGCCAACTTCCCTTCCCTTTCGCCAATTACCATAAACGCGACGGTAGGACCATGCATCACCGTACGAAGCGAGTACACGTTCATCGGACAGCGTTTCAACACCACGGATTTATTGTAATTGGTTTATCACCTGTAAATATGAGCCCCGTTCCCGCTGTATTTGCGCGCTACCCCCCTTACACACGTCCCCCCCGATCATATCTTCGCCCCTATTCGTAACGGCGCGCGTATTCTATACGATAAACATATTCCAATATCTACGATTCCGATCTGCGACCGGCTATACACCGCTACACCTGTAATTTGTAGACGAATTTGCATATAGATGGGCGCTAGATGGCGTACAACGCTGATTCACGATAACTAAACACGGATGGACTGGATTTAGAATAGATTACGACGAGGCGAAGTTGAGCTATGCAACTAGGAGAGGCGAGCGCAAGATTTCGCTAGCTGACGGTGAGGGGGAAAGCCCACGAAGGCGGTTAGTTTGCGGTAACAGCGGTCGGTGGTTTTCTTGATTTTGCTGTCCGATGCACGGTGGTAGATTTATTGCCTTCTATCCTTTAGCGTTACTTACTTCTTGCGCTGACAACTTTTAAGCAATATTTCTTCACTGAAAACGTGTATTTGCATTATCTGCGGCAAAGTGAGTTGCATCTCTTGAAATTCGAGTACAACAGGCAGATTTCTGATTTATTTGTTCCAGTTTCGCAAAAAAATAGCTCTCAACTCATACAGTTGCTTCAGAAATTAAATTAAAAATTTCATCTACATAGAAACCATTGAGTGTTATATAAATAAGTTCACTGTATCTAGAAAATCTGTATTAATATACGCTCTTCTTGTTGGTGCCTTAATCTAATACAATAAAACCTTCGCGATGTTTTTTCCTTTTAATATTACCACCTCCTTAATAAAGGATCTCCTACAAAACGAGAGCTGACACTCTGTTTTTCCCCAAAATTCGAAAATATGGAGATTAAGGCTATAAACGAGGTCCTGGGAGGATATACAATGCTGAATAATCACACTCTATAAAATCCTGGGAAATGCCTCCTGAACATGATCAGCTATTCCAGCAAGCCCGACTTTCACGTCCATGGTGACATGAGCCGCGTAATCCCTGGGCAATGCGTGCATGCAAGGGCTGTATGTCATGTAACTAACAGAAGCGGACAAAAGGCGAGCACCTTAAAACCAAATCGTTGCGGCTAAGGGAGACAACCCCAACAGGAAAACCTGATCCCAACAGCTGGAGGAATGAGCACAAAGCCAGTAAAAAATCTAAAATACTTGCAGTACCCAAATTAGCCTCGAAAATGAGTGGGATATGCTGGTGTCGTCAAACTCAAAGAAAACAGCAAGATTTTCAACCTGAAATGTAAGAGGAATGACACTGACAGAAACAGAATTGGCTAAGCATTTGGCGCATATGAAAATTGATAAATAACAGTATCAACTCTCTTTTACGGTAGTGAAATGGACAATAACGAAAAAGGAAAACAAAAATAACACTTAGAATGGATGCAAATGACGAAGATGTCAGCCACAGAGATTTTATAGATGTTTAGGGAGAAGAAGTGTAGGCAGACCAAATAAAAGATGGGTATCGTAACAGGCAAAGTGCCTGAAATCTGAAGTGAAGAAGAAGAATTCGAAAATCTATGGAAAATTGCCTCTTGATGATGGACAGATCTCATTTTAAAATAAACTTGCGATAATTTCTAATTATACTGAACAATGAAATTTTAGTACAATACATGTTAACAATATCTTAATCTGCTTCAGATTTTCGCTTTCTTTTTGAGTTGTAGTTTGTAATCAGCAATTTATTTCTAATGAGCACCCAGCTAGCATTGATACGGGCAATTTTCCCCAGTACCTTTACCCCATCTTAGCGATATCTTGATGAAAGTATTCACCGACTTGCTCACAGTTATCAAGGAAAAATTCAAGTGGAAGTTAAAAAAGAATCTTTGAGGATATGTTGCATAGAAATTCATGAAATAAAGCCAAGATAGCCTCAACCAGTTCCTTGTGGTTTTCGGCTTTGCCGTTCCTCGAGAAACTTACTGCCACTTGATAGAACTCATCCCACAGCTATTCTTCTTTAGTTTGAAGAGGTTTCTCAAGCTTAGAGTCTCTGGCGAACTGTTCAATCTGATGACCAATAAAAAACGCTGAGACGAGGAATTTTTTCCTGCAGGTATTAGTATCTGTAGCTTTGACCAAAATTTTCATAAGACCGAACTTAGGTGCCAACAATGGTGGGTATTATGTATACGTTTTTCCATTCTTAAATATGCTTTTTGATGATGTTGCTGATCGAAAGCTAACAAAACTAACGAAATATCTCAGATCCTTCAACTATTTTTTTCTGCCAATTTTGACAGCCGAAATTTTAAAAGGAGAACTATCGAAGCGCATATTCAGAGGCCCAGTTTATTATTTGCTATTACTAGATCTGCTATTTTCTGTTTGCGAGCTGTAGGTCTTATGAAGCACACAATTAAGGCAACATTTTTGACCATCTGGAAGAATTTTACTTCCCAACCTTGCGATTACTAATTCAAATATTTCATGAAAGTGAACGACCTAGAGGGAAGTCCACTAAATTTCGGAAGCAACACTTGTACTAAATAATCTGCCAGTCAGTCAGGATGATTCTTTGAGCATCCCAGATCACAGATAGTAAAATCTTTTTTGTGGAGGAGAACCGTGATGTGTCTAATCTCCACTTTGTACATTAGTCTTGAGATCATGGTGGTGCACTCATGGTCACATACCGACTAAGAAAGTTCTCTTTGTTTGCTTGGTACCTTTTCAGGAGAAGCTTACAAATCAACACCCGATTTCTTTTTTGATACGTGGTTAACATTCGGGGCACCTATCCTTTTCATATTTAATTCCTTAGTCAGTATGTTGTGCACTACATGATATGATAGCCACAATGTCCGTGATTCATACCCGTCGGTTTTGCAGTACGATATCGAGCACCTCTTTAATATTTTTTCTGTTGCTACGGTTATGGGAGGACCACTGGCATGTTGGTCTTTACAGGATGTTCCTCCGCATTAAAAATCTTTACGCTAGCGTTTGACTGTATCATAAGATACTGCAGACTCACCAATAGTTGCCATAATCTCTTTGTGAATTTGAGTTGGCGTTATGCCCTTTTTCTGAAGGTACTTCATTACGGCTCTTTGTTCTACAGGATCCATTTTTATGGACAATCACGACAGACAATTCAAGAATTAGCCATTGCACAACAACACTTTGAGATACAAATTTGATATAATGTAGATGTGATATACAGATGTCAGTTAACTAAATGTCAAAAGCATTAATCACAACAACCAATTAGAAGTTGGTGAGGGTGAGGAGGGGAGGGGGGGGGGGGCAGGAGGATCTGCTCTCGTGTATTAAGTATTACTGTATACTGCAAATTTATTATTTAAAGCAATAACAGAAATGTCTTTATTGAGATATTTGTCTTGATTTATTAAGTGTTGTTTTTCCAAAGTCTTGCGTCTGGAGTAGAAGCGACGGCAATAACTCCACAAAAAAGCTCGTCCCTATTTACAGCCTTGAACGTCGTGGTTTTAGTGCCACGCGATCGTAGCGTGGCTCTAAAACGGTTCGGCGAAAAATTTAATTTTCTTCCTAACACAACTTGAAATTTATTATTGTGCAAGATTAAAGGAAAACTCATCACGCTATAGGATATTATAATACGTGTTTTATACAATTTACGGATTATGCGGAGTGCTCTTAAGAATGATATATAGCGCCGCCTGGTAAGCGTTACGCGTAATTATGTTCCACGGATTGTAGTCGAGTCGAGTCGAGATGGCCGCGGTAAGCGTCGACGCCCGCTCCTACTAACGACTCCAAAACAAAATGCAATCTTATTCCGTGTTTTTTTTTCTTTCGTTCTCCTCCGAGTTCCCTCCTTCAGTGGACGCCCGCGCGTCGTTATACTTTTCCTTTTTTTTTGTTGAGGGCGCGCAAGCAATTACCAGCGAGTTTTACGTCTTTGTCTTTGTCTTCCGTTATTCTCCCCCTTCTTCTTACCGTTTTTTTTTCCGCTAACTCGTCCGGTTGCCTGCCTTCTTCGCGACCAGAGGGAGTATTAATTCAGTACTAAATGACTGTAATTTGTTGAATCATCACGCTTTAGATATATATTTTATTTTTCACGTTTTCTTTTCTTTTCGTTTCGTTTTGCCTCTTCGGCTTCCGCCGGCGAATATTCAAAGCTAAACATCGCATGAAAACTGAAATTTCCTTCTGCCTTGTATAAGTCTTACATTAAAACCGATTCTTTTGGGAAAGTGGTGTTATGTCTCTTTTTTGACCCGTCACAATCATCTTACGATGCAACACATGAGGAAGGTTACAGGTAACAATATATTTATAAAACTCCGAAACACTCTTCTCCGAAGTATTATTAAACTGACTAGCCTCTGCTATATACCTGCAGAATTTGGTGTATTTCCAATAACGTGTCACTGATGTTTGATGTCAATTCAAACTGTGAAGAACTGTCTCCAATATTTTAGACAAAATAGGTAATATGCTGATATTTAATGATAATAATCTTTATTTGTCCAAGGATAATTATCACTTACATAACAGCATACAAACAATTGGTCAGTTACATTGATTACATACTTCACGTGTAATACTATTTCAAATTAACACACATATACAATACACTTCATAGAAATAAACATAACTCTAACATAAATAAATATTCTATGAGTGTATTCTATTGAAATTGCTGACCATATGGAATATAGCCGATTTGGCCAAGATATTTGTATTGTGCCTACACGCCACGAGAAAATCAAGCGATCGTGTGTAAGTGGTGGTACTCGGAAATCGACATAAGCTAATAACGATGGTGAATCTATTTAATTAGATAACAGGTAAATCTTGCAGTTTTTATTGCGACGATCTTCTAATGAATTAAAATTATGTTGTTGACGCAATGTTGCATAATCTGAACCACGATCAGGGTATGAACCTCTAACCTTATAGCTAAGGTATTTGAGGAATCGCTTTTGTACACGTTCAATCGAAATCACCTGATACGTGTAGTAAGGATATCAAATTAAGTTTGTATATTCCAATTTAGATCGAACAAGAGTATAGTACAGAGTCCTTATCACTGAGATGTCATGAAAGACGTGAAAGTTCTTATTAGAAAACCCAAAGATTTAGATGTAGAAAGACATACAGCAGATATATGATCAGAAAAGCGTAGTTTTGTGTGAAAAAGTACTCCCAAATCCCTCACCTTTTCTGTTCTTGTAATGAATGTAGAATCAACAGAGTAATTAAAAATGATTGGATTAGACCGTCTGGTATAATAGATCACTAAACATTTGGCAATATTTAGAGATATGCCATTCAAAGTACACCAATCATTAATAAGGGTAAGCTAAGTCTACAACTTAACACAATCAACTAGCGAATCGATAACATTGTAGATTTTAAGATCATCCGCGTATGTTAAAGCCTCACATTGCAATATTATAAAAATGTTAAATGAGAGTGGTCCGAGATTAGAATTCTGCGGAACTTCAGATAGTGTTCTGAAGCGAGTGGACGTATAACCACTACAAAAAACGTAACCACTCCTTCCAAAAAGGTAAGATGAAATCAATTTTACCAACGAAGGGCAGAAGTCAATATCTTGCAATTTAGCACAAAGTAAGTTGTGATTAATGCGATCAAGTGTCCTAGTAAAGTCAGTATAGACAACATCGAACTGTTCTCGTTGGTCCAACGCTCCAGATATATACTGGGAGATATTTGCCAAATTTACTACAGCGGATCTACATGACATAAATCCATGTTGATGGATTAAAAACATTAAAGTAAATATTATTATATAAAATATGTTCAAATACTTTTGCAAAGTTAGCTAAAATGCTTATAGGTCTGTAATTTACAATATTATTCCGGTCATCTCCCTTAAACACTGGCACTATTTTACTAGTTTCCCAAATTGTCGAAAATTTGGAACTCTTAGTAATTAAGTTGTATAGTGTACACAGTGGATACGCAAAGATAGAGGGTGTAGATACCTCAAGGAAGCTACCTTCTAAATAATAAGGAAATAGGAACGCAGAATTCAATAATTGTATGTGCAATATAAAAGGACTACAGCATTTTGCAAGGAACAACATCATAACCGATTGCGGCGCTACCATACAACGTACGCGTACCACAGTTTGAGAACCCCTGTTCTCTTCTATTATTTATTGAAGAAATAAGTATTGTACATTGATGACTTTATTGACGTAAAAACTTTGGTCTAGTGGTCAAATTATTAACAATTATAACAATTGTACTGTTTCTGAAAGAATACTAGTACATATTGTCTCTTATCAATGTCTGATTAATTCTTTATTAATTTATTTTATTTTTATTTTTCTAAGCATCAGCCGTTTTCTAATTTTAATACCTCCTTCGTCACCTTAATACCCACCCTTTCCTTTTGCACAATAACCGCCCCAACCACCGCTTGTTACACCGACCATCCAACTAGATCCTCCTGTTATCTCTCCTTATATCCGGCTTTACGTGGAGAGCACACGACACTCCTGATTTATTTACAGGATTGCAGTCGGGCAACGAGATTACACCTTCGCCGACGGAGAGAGCAAATCTATAATCAACTCGGCTGCCCGCACACGTCCAGGCACACAATCATCTTATCTCTTCCCTCTATTCTACTCGCCGGCAGCCTTTTGCGTAGATCACACGGTCGCCGAACGAGGAGGATCATTATTTCACCCGATTTCATTTAATTTCATTAGATATTTCAATCTGTCTTTGTTATCTGGTCTCGTCGTTCTTTACCCGCCGGCTTCGCCAAGCTACAAAGTGATCTGCGCTCTTGACCCCCGCTTGCGATCTAATTTTTCCTGGACCGCTTTTCGGGGTATGGGGTTGACGTGGTGGGATTAAGCGTAGATTTTAAAAAGGACGTATTTTGTGGCGGAATGGAAATTAAATGAGGTTTGTTGCAATATTTGCGGGTGAAGGAAAGAAACATGAAGGATGATATTTACTGGGACACGATTGGACTTAAGCTTTGGAGGTTTCAAGAAGTTTCTTGCAAAAGATGTAATGTTAATTCAGATAACGATCAAGTTAATTCGAAAAATGAATTTAGTCTGTGAAATGAAAGGATATATAATTGTGAAGGTCTCCTACCACTCTCAAATTGCATTCCCAAAAAACACAAAAAATAGGTCCTTCTCAATTCATTATAATAATTTTAAAGTATGTGCAACCAGGAAATGGTTATGCTATCTAGTAAAAGGAAACTTGGCGCATTCTGAAGCTTTTGTTACGATACATATACATATTTCCTTCATTTCAGGTTTTAAGCACATTGCCTGTTACGATACCTATCTTTTATTTGGTCTATCTGCACTTCTTCTTCCTAAACATCTATAAAATGCCGCTCTGGCTGGCAACCTCGTCACCTGCATCTGTTCTATGTGTTCCTTCCACTTATTTTTCTTTTCATTTAGTTTCTCATTTATGTCGAAGATGTTTAGTTCTGTTATTATACCTACATTTCTTATTCTATCAGATTTTATGCAACATACTACCCTTTTTAAAAATTTCATCTATTGTGTCTGTATCCTGCTTTCTTGTTTTCTCGTTCATGTCCATATTTCACTAAGGTAGAAGAGGGTTGGCAATATTATCGTCTTGTAAAATGTTATTTGTGTATCCTTTCTTGTTTCGTTTTTAACGTTCTGCTGATTATTCCACAGATATGTGCGAATGTATTCAGTTCTTCTATGTCTTTATTTTGCTCATAGCATGCATTGCAGCGTAAACACTTGTGTTCACACAGTGTTTCACCTGTTCCAGTACAGTATCGTTTATAACAATTTTTGTCCCAATTCGATATTTACCCAGAAAAGCCATGGTTTTGGTTTTGTTTACCAATATTTTCGTTTCGTAGGTTTGTCAGATTTTTTGTAATGTATATGTTCCTTTCTGTAAATCATCCTGATATAGCATATAAGCATATAATATACAATTTAAAGTGGCGTTATAATCTAAACGTATTCCTTTAGGGTATTTTTTTCCATTCCTTTATAATAGCATATATATATATTAAATATATAATATAAAAAATTGGCGACACAGAGCAGCCTTGTTTAACTCCTTGGTTTGCTGATACTCCCCTAGTTAATCTTCCGCCAATGTCTACTATCATCCCGGTATCAGTGTGTAAACCATGTATAGCTCTTATTAAATCATGTGGATATCCCTCTTCTTTCATCATATCCTATCATGTACATCTGTTTATATTATCGAAAGCCTTCTCGAAGTCTATAAACCCTATGTGTATTCCCTGTGATTTTCTATAATTTATTGACAACCTCAACACAAAAACCTGATCTCGACAATTGAAAAGTTGAGCACATGGCCAATAACCAGCTCTCGTAAACATTCTGAAATGCTTTCAGTACCCAAATTAGCTTCGGAAATTATAATACATAAAAGAAATAATAAAATGCTCCTTACCCAGCGGCTAGGTATAGACAGACAGGTGGAAGGTCCCTTGCTTTACCCATAAATCTTCATTGGAATATCTTATCTGATTGTTTTAGATCATATTTTAAAAAACTTACATATTTGGCAAACGTATGCTCCGACAATAGGATATCAATTAAAGCAAATATAGAACAAAGCATCTAGATTTTAAAACTAATGTTTAAAGAGGACAAAAAGAATGCACTGACATTAACATATTTTTTTAATTACACTTAGAGCAGCCGATTTTCTTGTCAATTTATTAGACCATTGCTTTAGAGCAGCCATTCTTAACGTTTTTAGCTACGCAACTCCCCAAAGAATAAATTCAAATAAAATTAATATTTCGCGACCCGCCTTTTTATAATTTTATATCCCTGCGTCCATAGCCACGGGTATGAATATACATGTATGACATATACATACATGAGCAATTTACAAGTTCCAACTTGTGTACGTGTTCTTTGTAATTTGGTTTCCTTCTAATAGTACTCGCTCTTAGGGTATGTTTACACATGTATATAGGCGAACAATGCATGCTATTATGAGTATAAAACAGGCGCTTGTCATTTTATAACTTCAGTTAAGTTTCGAGTGTGAAGCGTGCGTCTAGAGCTTTCATTTTAATGTGCGGCCAACCTAGAAACTGAATGCGACGTGGATAAATTTGTGAGAAAACGAAGTGAGCCATGTAGATTCAAGGAATCGGTTGTACAACGACAGTTATTTAAATTATATTTTCACCTCATCGGATAGAAAGTCACAGCGAATTGTTTGCAATCAAGTTCGCTTTTGGACGTATTCTCACTCACTTCGGATTATATTGAGAAAAATTTGAATGAACAAGAACATTATCATTCACGTTAGCTGAAATTATCTTTTTCAAATGGATTATAGTTCACCATGACACGACACTGCAAGTTTCTGAGTCAAATTCCCACAAGAAGTTCGAAAACTTCTAATAAGACAGTTTGGTGGGACACCCTGTATAGTTAGTTACGTAATATATAATTATAAACATGGTAACACCAATGGAAGATATTTTTCTTTTGAAATAACTTCGATGAAAAAAACGCTGAAACTATTTGCACAGATTCCGAATTTTCGCTTAGATCACAGTTAAATGACGAGCCGTTCTAAATAGGCAAATATAGTCAGCTGATACTTTAGGATAATTTGTGCTAATGGATTCTGATTCTAATTTAATCGATGCCGATTTAAAACAGGGTAAAGCTTGTTTTAAGCAAACTATATGTAGTATTTATAGTGCAAATTGCTTTAACCACTTGTCATATGTTTTGGGCTTATGTTCAGTTGTTCATACCTCATTGATATTCAGTATTTTAAAACTAGAAATTGGTACATTTCTTAAGGAAAGATGATTTTGGGGGCCGTTGGCTGTATGGCTTATAGCCCCGACTTAGCGCCAAGTGATGTCCTCCACTGAAAAAGTGACTAGGAGGATAGAGCTTCTAAAATGCAGAGAAACTTTAAAACAACGTCAAGGACTACCTCAACTCACTGGCGAGTTGATGCAGAAGGGATTGGAGGGCTCGTCCATAGATATGACATATGCATCAATCTTCACAGTGATTATGTAGGAAAATAACCATGCTTGTATATAGGTTTTGGTAATAAATTCATTTTGTTATTTACACTTGTTTTGCTTTTATTAGCTATCTCAGGTTATTATTGTTACAAATTCCATATTAACAAACCTATAGTACAATAAATACTACATTACTTAAAGATGGATCTGCTTTAATTTTCGTATTAAAAATCATGTTTTGAGCAGGTGCTTTGGAGATTTAAAAATGTGTTAAAATTTGTTTATATCGTACTTGTTTTATTCAGTACCCTGGTTTTCAGTAATCTCAAATCAACTTTATTCTAATCGAAAAAAGAATAATAAGAACCAACCAAGAATGTCGTAATCTTAATAAAATTACGTCACGTTCATTTCAGGAATTAAATTCTCGTCTCCTAGCGGCAGATGTTTGTACCCACATGGATTATAGATATTCAACTTGCAGGACTAACGTAAATCTGCTGTCACAAGGTGCGATTTCCAACCCGGTTATGGTCGGGCAGAACCATTTGAGGTGCACGTATACGAGGCTATATCGAAGATAGCGGGCGAAGAAGAACCGTCAGTAAATCTGCATGCACAAATTGCTGTCGCCAAAGCCGTCGCTCCGACCCCCTTCCTCGCGTCCCGGACGCTCACTCGGTTTTCTCTTGACTTGTTCGCGCTTGATCCGCAGATCACTCGAGCGTCGGTTTCGCTTTGAAGTTTAAACCGCATTTTCATAACCTTCGCCGACGCCGTCGCATCGAGTTCTCTTCGGCGTCTCTACGCCCGGTGTCGGCGTAGAAGCGCGAAATACCAGTGTTGTTACCGACGCCATATATCTATATATCTCATCGCACGTCTATTTGCTCGTCATTAAAATGTATGAACGGGACTCGCCTCTAGTTATGGCCGTCTTCTACGTTTCCTCCATCCTCCGTCTTCGTGCACCTTCCTACCTTGTCTTTCGTCATCAACGGCGGCGATTTCTCCGTCTCGCACCTTCATTTCCCGTTGCCGTAAAGTTGACGACAGACCGGGACCACAGACAGGTTCGCGGTGATGATGAAGGTTGTTTATTCGCGGCGGTTCGATGGTTACGTGTGCGTTTATACGAACGAGGCCCTTACGCTGATTTATGCGTGAAGTTTTAATTATTACGTCGTCGCCGGAATCCGTCAATCGAAGGTTTTATATCGGACCTGAAGAGATTCTCTCTCGTACTTGAACTCGAAGTTGTCTGGGAGGGTTTGAAAGCTTTCTAGTGAATTTAGGAAATGTTGCCGTAAGGAAAGGCTTGCCAATCTAAGTATTTAAAAGGGAATATATAAATGAATACGAGAAGGAACTTTGCGGATGAATAAGTAATCAATTTAATTATCAGTGCGAATTCGCAAATTTGAATTTGTGCAAATTTCACCAGAGATTTTCTTATCGTAAATCTACAACATTTGTCTAAACACCACTGGAAAGTGTTCAATGTTGGTAGAGAATTATAAAATATCAGAATATAATATGGCTTTTCCTTCAGTCCAATCTAACGCTTGATTAAAAATTCCTACACTTTGCGCGTCACTCACTGTATTTTTTATTTCAATCGGAGGGTCGTCATCTTCACTCACCCCATCTTTCTCTTCATATGCATCATCCATCTCATTATCGTCATTCCATAAACTAACATCGATAATTGTGCAAACAATATCGGAATTAATTGCTTTTAATAATTTGAGAATGTCTTATAACTTCAGCATCAGATAGTAACTGGAGTAAAGCAAATTTTTCCAACACTTTCTGATTGTTTGCTGGTTTAGGGCATTCCACGCCATATCTAAATTTAAAATTGCTTCATGTAATGTTACTTTAAACATTCAGAAATGTTTTTAGGATATTTTAAAGTAGAATACGAAAGTAGAAATTTTCGATAATACAATTTAGTAACTTTTATTACAGTAGAGTTACGTTGGGCGGCATGAACATAACAAAAATTGAGCCATCGTTGGTTCTTAATTGTTCCTCTGGAGGATGATTTGGTGCGTTATCCAAGATTAACACCGCCTTTATTAGAATCTACAAATCGAGTATGTATCATGAAATTACATTACTTATTGTTACAGTTTTATTGCCGTACCGGAGGGACAAAGTGCTTCTGGACCCATTCCAGGAATATGCCTTTGGTCATACAAGCAGATTTTGAACAGTTGTAATTAATGGGACTCTTAACATTTCTAAATGAACGTGGATTTTTTGCCTTTCCTACTACTAGTGGCCCTATTTTGTGTGTTATACTAGCATCAGTGCACGCTAGAAATGTTATGCATTGTCTTTCCGTCTTTCTACCCGGATTTTTCATGTGATGTAACACAGGTTTTCGTAGGTAATAATTTCCAATAAAGACTGTTTTCATCTGCATTGTATATTTGCTTCTCATTTAAAGCTCTTTGATTTTGTTCATTAACTTTTCCTTAAACGGTTGCATTAGTTGTGATGATGCCGATAATTTTTCACCAGATATCAACAGCAGTCGAATTTCATACCTCCTTTTAAATCTATTTGGCCAGCCATCACTGGCTATAAAATTTTCGGTCTCTTTTAAGTTTTCATTGAATAAATTTACTCCCTCTTTAATTAATTCACTACTAATTGGAACATGATTATTCCTTTGTTTTAAAAACCGTTTATACAGACGATTTTCCATTCTAAGTGCTTGGGCATTTTTTAAAGTTCTGCGATTTCACGGGCCTCCGTATGTATCTGACACACGTTGTCAAATTTATGACTCGAATCGCTTAATTTTACAGATTGTGGCTTTAGATACTCCATATTTTTTGCCAATTAAGTCACCCCGCACCTTTTTTGATCTCGTCAATGATTTTCACTTAATTTTAAAAATGTTCTTTTATTGGACGTGGATGCCATGTCTGTTCTCACGTAATTTTAGCTGCACACTACTTTATTTCACAAGATGCAAGACGACCAACGCTTACAGGAATCCCATACGTAAGTCGGGGAACAACCGGTGTCAGCGCTGAAAACGTTTACGTAAACATTCTTTTGATCGATTCAATTACGCACGTAAATCGGGAAATAACCGGTACCCTAAACTGTTTACATTATCGAATTGTACGTGGTGCAAGCTTGTTTTCTCCAAAACAATCTCACTTCTGAAATAAATGTTCATCTATTCAGCGTCTTGAATTGTACTTTCACCAATTCGCATGCCATAGGAAGTCTGCATAAGCTGGGGATAGCATTACAAGAAAACTCTAGTTTTATCTAGTTATTTTAATAATTTAAGAAAAATTTACTTCGACTATGTATTGGCTGTCGTAATTGCATGGTAAATTATGTTGAAGTGTTAGCGTTATAAACGTCACTAGTATTTAGAAGTCTAGAGCAGCCTTGAGGCCATACTGATTGCTTCAGTAAATTCCATGAGCCAAAACGGTTGTAATTTTTGAAATAAAAATTATAGATTCTATAATTTTTAAGTAGTCACCGAGTAGGCGCCCTGGGCATACGCTTGCTGAATTCGCTAATTCAATTACTACTTCAATTATGACAATGACACTTGACGACATCTCATGGTCAAAATCGGAAATAGGCAGTCGTAGTACCCTATGTGGAAAGTAGATGGCGCTAATAGTATTCTCGATTACGCAGTAATAATTAAATATCAGTGAATATCCTCGTTGGTTTGAAGAAGTTCTGGTGTATTCCACTCACTTCGAGATGGCAGTAATTGGAATATAAAAAGGCTAACGACGCAACCGCCAGTTAGTCTGCTTAGGGAAGGTGAAGGAAGTCAAACTATCTGTGGTGAAATAAGGTAGTGCGTAACACTAAACAAAACATACGAATCAAGAAAACCAGATTCTCTCGGACTAATATCAAAGAGTTCCAGCAGATTACATAAATTTGTTCGTTGGGCGTTTTCTGTTTTTGGTACTACTTATGTAAGAAAACATTATTCAAAATGAAATAGACAAAGAGTGTTTACGGATCTGAATTAACCGATGAGTATCTTAAATCTTTTTTAATAATGGATACAAATAAAATTGGTCCACAACGACAAACAGTCAGTCAGTAGAAAATCAAAATTACACAATTCTCATTACATACATTTTTATAAATGGATACCCCGCAGTTTCATTCATGATAATTTAGCTTTTCCGTTGTTGGGGGGATTTTATTTGTTCGATGCGGGATATATACATTCCAAACATTGATATACATACATATACAATATTTATACCAACATAACTACCAAGGGTGAAACCGCGGGATATTCAGTAGTTTATAATATTAGTCGTAGTATTCATTTCATTTATTCATTATTATGCTTAAATTTTCTGCGTATTACACTTGTCATTAAGCTTTACCTAGCGAGTAAATAAATAGTTAGCGAGTTATTATCATTCTGTGTTTTCTTAGACAGCTTATCACAGCACCAATAACGACAATAAGCCGCTAGCTATCGCGGGGTGGATTCATGACACTAGTCATTAGCTGACGCCAAGATCAAACAATGCTTCGTTACTCAAGAAAGTAATGTTCGTCTTTGAAAGATCCAAAGGTAAAAATTTACGAATCATAGTTATTTCATCAGGATGTAAATGAAGAGTTTTCTTGCAAGTTTCTCGAGAAGTACCCATCGATAGATTTGTTTGAGCTGATAAGCTACGTAAAAATTTTTTTTGGACTCTCATCCATTCTTCGATTAATATCCACAACAACTTCCTCAGTAAGAACAACAGGACGACCTGTAGATTTTCATTTCACAACACTCCATGTTCTGCGAAATCTGTTTGTTGCTATTGGAAATTGCTGGTGACACTTTTGATAGGAATAATCTCATATTCCTGCATGATTGCGTATTCCCGAAGATAAATATGCCTCAGCCTCAGTAGTAGCAATTTGTTGTGCTAGTTCATGAAAACCATCGCTAACCTAAAAAGAACGTTGAGTATATTTGTAGGAATGTATTATGACTATTTCGTTGCTTATCGATCACAAATATGCCGCCGTAAAAGAGTGGCAATAACAAAAACCTTTCTAGCAATAAGTAAGTAAAATATTAAGTAAGTAGATGAAAACGAAAATCAAAAGAACAATAGGATAGACGCTATCAAGGGACGCTACTGATTAACATTTTTCAATTATTGTTGAATATAGTGTACTTAACGATCACCTCATGCGAAATCGAGCTCCCACACTTGTGAAGACAACCGTCATACGCGCTGTACATACGTTTTACGTAATAAGGTAGTAGTAATAACAATATTAGTAGAAATGAAAACTGATAAATAAATAAAATGAATTTCAAAACAAAACAATGACCTAAGAAAGTCAGATTTTTTAAAAATTAACAGCATTAAGTCGGATGATTAAATTTGTATTCAGCGCCTTACAGTATCCCAAAGGAAGTGATTTCGCGAGGTAATGCAAAAAAAGTGATAAATTCTATAGTAGTGCTTTTAGCTTGACATCTCGACAAAATGTTGACAATACTTCTTTGTTTAGTGCAATGCATTAAGGAACAAATGATGAAGGACATGATTAAAAGGACCCCAACTGCTTTTAAAATCGTATCACTAATAGAATCCAGTACCAATTTCGCCTCTCTATTTCACATTCAAAGGTTAAATTTCTACTTTTACATCGAGAAAAGTTAGCGTTTTTCTCTACCATCGCGCCTATCAAACATGTAAAGTACCGGGCACGTAAATTTCATGGAATTATTTCTCGTGTTTGCACTCTTTTACCATAACACCGAATAGCGGCAGTATGATGACGCGCCTAACGAGTTTCGGAATCTAGCGGAGCTCTTTACTTCGTTTCCCTTTCTGATTCTATCCTACTCTTTTGCCGTGTCTACCGATGTCTCGTCCTCTTCTATCTTTTCGACCTGTCTAACGAACCGAATATCTTGCAAACATTGAGCCAGAAATACGACAATGAAGACGACCTCGTGACTACGACAACGACGTTCGTTCTTACGATCGGTGTTTGGTAACTGGTTGACTTTTCTTTTTCTTTTCGTACCCTCTTCGTTACTTTTTTTTTGCATTATTGGAAGGTACATTGGAAATAGCTTCTATCTACGTACAAAATTAAAAGGAATAAGTGTAAATGTGTATAGTACTAATTATAATGCCAAAACGGGTGATGTTATATTATAAAAAATACGTACACTATACAGAACTAAATTTTAATTTCTGTTTGGACGTGTTTAACCTTTTACTGTTGAGATAGTGCCTTCTGGGTCCCAAGTGATTTTAAACTTAGGAGTATTTTTAAAAATTCTGCTGTTACTGCTGTCGCTCCATCTACCTTTAAGTTAGCTTTAGAACAAATTAAGGCGTAGTTTCCATTCAACTATAAATTAAAATTCGAAGGGAGTAGTTTTGGCATCATGTCACCGTAAGTGTAACTTTGGGAGTGTGACTAGTTCTTCGAAAAGTGTACGATTTGGTGATTCCAACTTCGAAGAATGAAATGCTAGAAAGACGTTGAAAGTGAGGTCAGTGATATAGATGAGGTTAGTGAATGTGATATTGAAAGCGAATATGATACAGAATCTGAATCTGACGCTGAAAGTAACGATGAAGTAGCAATCGTGAGAAACTAATAGGTACAAACTGATTTAAATGGATGTCAGAATCGTAAAAGTATACACGTTCTGAAAAAAGCGAATTCAATAACATAGATATGACATAGAGAATTCTTGGTTCTTCTGTACCATTGTTCTGTTCTTAAATCGAATAACGAAGACCCTCAGTCTCTTTTTGCAACAGAGGGTACAGGTTGTGATATTTTCCGATGTGTAAGGTTTAGTCTAGGCAAAGAGGGGCGTATTTCGATTAAATTAGAAAACCTAATTGCGAGTATGCCGAATTCAGAATACGAAGGCGATAGAACTAAATGTGTAAACAACTATTTAACGTGTACCAGCAGGTGGAAGTGTGCACGCCAACAGCGAACAATTAATATTTGATATAGGTCTTTGTTTTATTCTATGTGATGTACCGTTTACTTTACTAGACCAGCAAGCATTTGTCTCCTTCTGGAGCAAGTATTCGGATTATACATTACCAAGTCGGATATCGTTAAGAAACTTTATGCCATATCTGTTCATAACTATGCTGAAAGAAGAATTAAAGCAGATTGACGATTGCAAGGACTGTGTGGAATAGCAGTAAACTCCACTCACACATATTTATTAATTAGGCGGAACGCAGCATTTCGAGAGCACTTGAACTCTCATTGTCAACGGTATTACCGACAGTTGGAAGTTTATGTGAGTGGAGTTTGAAAAAACATTCTGTGGTGAATGCGATGGTACGTACAACGGAAGAGTTCGAACCGCCATCCCCTATCTTACTTGCTACGCCACCATGCTTTCCTTAGGCCGATCTCTTAAAGAAGAGAGTGGCAATCTGCTATATGTAAAATCCATGCTTTAAACCTTGTGCCGCAATTGATTCCTAAATGTCATCCACGAGTGAATGCTGTAATAGCTCATACGAAGACAGTATTTAAACTTCCCAAAATCTACAAAAAGATTTCACAAACTGTGTCGCAAAGTGCCTGAACCACCACAGCCAATTACTACGCGTCGAGGCGCATGGCTAAAGGCTGCGTTTTACTACTGCGAACATCTTGATGATGTAAAGAAGGTAGTACAATTCGATCCAAGAGACGCCAAAGCTATCAAGAAAAACCATAAAATATTTCAAGATGTAAAATTATTGAAAAGGATTCAGATTTTCTCATACTAAGACAAATTTGTGAAGGTGCGTCTTAAGATCCATTAAGTTGTCACAAGAATTACTTTAAATTTGCAAATATAACATCACTGAATGCGGAATGGTCGTATTCGTCATTAAAAAATATTTATTCCGCACGCCGTATTCATTTGACTGGAACAAGTATGGTAACATATATAATGATTCTAATATTTAATAAATGCCACCCAGCTTGTGATTTCATGGAAACTTCTTGCTCCACTTTTCCGAAACTGCTTATTAGATATCTTGTATGGTGTTTTTGAGCGTGATATCTTTGTGAAATCATATTGTCATTGGGGTATTTTATGTGTTTTTTATACAGTTTGTTTCTTTTTTGAATTCGCTTTATTATGTCTTCCGTTATCCGATATAACGTTTATAAAATTTAATATTATTTAGAAAATTATTGTTGAACAGAATGTTTTCAGATTCAAACTGGTATTAGTAAAAAGAACTTTATATCGGAGTAGTACATAGTCATTTAACCTTTTGCAACTGTATTCCGCAAAAATCGTACAAAATCGTACGTACCCTTTTATTTTGAGATGGTTCAGAACTACTGCTTTTAATATATGTTGTGCGGTAACGTTGAATTTGTCTTTAAAGTGGCCATCTAAAGAATCCATCGTATCCGCTTCGGATTTAACCGAGTCTAGTTTGAAATTAAGAATTTTTTAGAAAATACATTCCTGTTCGTATTATTCGCTAAAATAAGAAACAATAGTTTCATTATTTTTTTTATTCAATCGCGTATGTTCCCCTGCAGATCTCAATAGGATTGGTGTTCTTGACAGTCCTTGCTGCTCATGTGATAATGAGACATGTGATAACCATATTTTACTTGGATGTCCCAATTTCGCTAGATATCGAGATGAGTTCTGTCAAGGTTTATGTAAATTCTTTTTTTACCTCCCTGTTAATACCTGCTTTATTTTGGCACAAAATAATATAGACGTTTATAATATTATTATGGAATTTTTAATTCGCAATAAGATACGTTTATGAGACTGGTTACGGTTTTCTTTTAGGTCTGTAATTCTCCTAAATGAGTCTCCTCTCTTTCCGCGGTCCTGTATGTGTTCTCTTGATTCAAGTCGGCACGATTTTATTTTTAATGTTTATATTGTAGGATAATATTTTAAATTTGGCGCGCTTAGAAAAAATTGGACCCCGGGTGGGGAGGTCCTTTATGATAGTTATGTATTATACTTTGTTATGTATTAGAATTTTTAGGTGGCTAAATGACTATTTATCAAGGCCAAACAAAAAATATATTTCAGAGATTCTAATAATTCACAGGTATAGCAGTAAACTCCACTCACACAAATTAATTAATTATGCGGAACGCAGCGTTTCGAGAGCATGTGGGCTCCCATTGTCAACCGTGTTACCGACCACCGGTAACCACCGGTAACACGGTTGACAATGGGAGCCCACGTGCTCTCAAACGCTGCGTTCCCCATAATTAATTAATCTGTGTGAGTGGAGTTTACTGCTATACCTGTGAATTGTACATCCACACAGTCCTTGCAATCGTCATCAGAGATTCTAATAGGTTAATGATTCTGTTTAGAAGTTACCTATCTATATTACTCGATCATTTAGGGACATGTTCGAGCAAAATACAAAAACGCGTCAAATTAAAAGGAAACATACGTGTACGTCCCAAAAAAAAAATGCCACCATCCGCTTCAGACTCACGTACAGACGGACGTACATTCGTATTTACGTACGCGGGGAATACAGTCGGATGAACAAAAGGCAGCGAGCTGGTGGGCAAAGCGCATTGGAACAAAGACGAGCGTCGGTCGCGTATTGAATAAGGAATAAAGCGAAGGGTACAAAGCGAACGTGCAAAAGAAAGGGCGCGTGCGAGAGAGGAACGCCGGTAAACTTTGTGTGCCCTGAATATTTTTCAGTTTATCAGAGGGAGGTCGCGTTTGACGTCTTCTCTAACATCTCTACACATACGTATACCGGGTCCTTTTTTCTTTATTACAGATACATTTTTCCCTTGTGTAACTTTAAAGGGAAAATTGTCAATGCACTAGCGATATAGCAGGCAACCAGTTTTTAAATAATTAGGTTGCTATGAAGACAAAGAGAACATTTATATCTTCCACATCTTTAATAATTAACTCATACGTCAATGTTAAATTAAATACTAAATGCATTCTATTTGAAAAGTAGATAATTTATTTTAAGCATCAACAAGTACAACAAAGTTGTAAAGGTGGCTATGATAATGTGCGAAAATTATGCACGTTCCAATGGATTTTTATGCGTGTTTTTATGCCCGAATTAAGTCGGTACCTTGTAATCAAATTAAGATATGATGTACAGGGTGTATGTAACAATTGAAAGGCGTTTGAATTTCCCCCCTTTTATTTTTTTGCTTTAAGTTGGTACTAAGTACTATTCAACGCCTTTGAAGCTGTAAACACTATATATCACAGGCTAACATGAAAATATGAGAATTATATATTATTAAAATATCCCAATAATGTACCTTCCTTTCTGAACGTGGTAGGTAGGCCTGTTTACTTCCTATGCCTCTTAGGGTGTAGGTGTTCAGCATTCTTTCCAGCGTCTTAATGGCCTGCCCTGATGCTCATACTGCTTACGTGCTTGTCTACATTTTGGTATAACATATGAAGAACTTAACATTGTTTATTTTTATTTAGGCTCGGTGGTCTAGTGGTAAGAGAGCTAGCATTTGAATATGGCAGCTCGGGTGTCGTGGGTTCGAAACCAAGATCCGACAAATAATTCGTAATTTCGTCGGAGCAATTGCAGCTCCTTTAACATTGGCTTCCCCATATAATAACAAGCGCTGGCTACCGACTATAGTCGTAGCTACACACGCATTCGAGCTTCCGATGCAAGCGAAAAAATGTACAATAATTGTACGCCGATGTAGACGAGTTTCACTTCACGCGAATTTTCCTTTGACGAGTTGTCATCAAGACAAATTTTTGTTCTTCGCCAACATCAGGGAAATCAGCAGTTTCGTAGCATAGGTGAATAATAAACGCTAAGGGCTTGACAATGCATATACATGATAATTCTTGGAATGAGATCGTCCGCAATACTGAAATCTTATGGAGAAGTGGCTATTATTTTGCTTGGTTCCACCTTGAGGTAAAAAAAAGGAACCTGAACGGAATGTTGCTATGAAAAAGGGACCAAGCCTCTAAAAGAAAGAAAGAAAAATAAAAATGGAATGATAGAATTATTAGTTTCTTGCGTTTAACCAATGCTTTAATGCTCAAACAAAATATCAATCAGGTCAGAATTTGTACCCACGACGTCTGCGTTACCGGCGCAATATGCTACCAACATCACGAGACTAAACGTTCATATTCAGTCTTGTGGTGCAGTTGTTGCTTGTTTTCTACGTAGCTCCAAGGAATCAATATTAAACATCTCCAGTAGAGTATTGTGACTAAATCTTAAATCGGGTAAGTATTAAATTTCTTAAAGTAATTAGATTCAAAGCCCACACAAGTTACAAACTGTTTTCTATCAAGAAGATACGATTGGAGTAAAGTTAAAAGTGAAGGAGACAATCTGATATTTTCCAATTTATTAATAAGTAAGGTGTGATCGATTCGATCAAAGGCTTTTGTCAAGTCGGTATACGCAACATCTACCTGAGCAACGAAACCGTGTTTCCTATTTGAAATTCAGGGTATAACTTGAGCATAAATATACTTGTATAAACATTTCTCTAAAACTTCAGCAAAATTGTTTAGTAACGGTAGTAACTTTTGTAAACAGATACCAATTTGATCAACAACCTGTCACACGGCTAGAGAGTCTCTTCGAATGCTGTGCAATCATTTTGGGGATCGCCTTATTTCACGTAGCACTGATTTACCATACCCATCGTACTCACCAGACCTAACACCACATGATGCATAACACATGGGCTGAAAAGTCCCGGGCTTAACAAAGAAAACACGTTTTCTTTGGTTCAAAATTAGCTTTATTCATCAACGTAATCTCCATCAAGAGTAACGCAATCATTCCAGCACCGCTCTAACATTTCAATACCACTTTTGTAGAACGATTTATTTTTTGCCTCAAAATAGGCCTCAGTTTCAGCGATAACCTCGTCATTCGTGCGAAATTTCTTACCGGCGAGCATTTCTTTGAGGTCTGCGAACAGCCAGTAGTCGCTGGGAGCCAAATCTGGCGAATATGGTGGATGTGGGAGCAATTCGAGGTTCAATTCATGTAGTTTTGCTATTGTTTTGATTGACTTGTGACACGGTGCGTTGTCTTTATGAAACTAATTTTTTCTTTGCCATATGCGGTCGTTTCTTTGCAACTTCGGCCTTCAAACGCTCCAATAACGCTATATAATATTCACTGTTGATGGTATTTCCTTTCTCAAGATAGTAGATGAATATTACACCACGCACATCCCAAAATACCGAGGCCATAACCTTTCCAGCCGATTGTTGTGCTTTCGGACGCTTTGGACGAGGTTCACCAGTTGCTGTCCACTCAGATAACGATCGTTTTGATTCCGGAGTGAAGTGATGAATCCATGCTTCATCCATTGTCACATATCGACGCAAAAATTCCGGTTTGTTACGTTTAAACATGGCCAAACACTGCTCAGAATCATCAACACGTTCTTGTTTTTGGTCAACAGTGAGCAAACGCGGCACCCACTTTGAACAGAGCTTTCTCATAGTCAAATGCTCGTGCAATATAAAGCCAATACATTCTTTTGATATCTTTACGATGTCAGCTAACTCACGCAACTTCACTTTTCTATCATTGAAAACGATTTTGTGGATTTTTTTTCTGGTGTTACCGCCTCATTTGGATGTCCACTGCGTTCTGCATCATTGGTGTCTCTGTACGACCACGTTTGAAGTCAGCAAACCAACGTTTTATTGTTGTTTCTGATGGAGCGGAGTCCCCATAACACTTTTCAAGCCATTTCTTCGCTTGGACGGTATTTTTTCCCATTAAGAAGCAGTATAAAATTAAAACACGAAATTGTTTTGAAAATAACAAAAGTAGCGTGACTCTTAGGTACAATAACTCACAAACTAATGAATAGAATATCATGAAATTTTAACAGCTGTCTTTTGAAGGTTAGTACTAACTGAGAGAAAGGTGACTGCAATAAAACTAGCGTCATCTATGTCTTAGGCCCGGGACTTTTCAGCCCATGTGTTATTATGGCTACCTGCTGTGTAATTGTCCTTTAACGATTTAAAATAGTTTTTAGTTGATTTATTTAATCTAACGTACACTTCACTCACACCAAGCAGGTGTATGTTTGCATAAAATATGACTTGTTACAGGTATATATGTACATTTGATACGATCGGATTGAAGATTATGGATTTTAATTTGTGATGTCACTCAAAATATTCAATAGCAAATAAAGTAAGGAGTGCGTTTACGAATTACACTAAATACAATATGTACCTAAATTGAAATTTAAAAGCAATTAGTAGTTTACCTGCTTATCAACTATCGACTTCATTTCCACCATTCAAGGATGTTACCAACTTGGCGTATACGCTTACGTAACAATCGTTTCAATTTGCCCGAGCGTTCCTCTTCATCTTACACAGATTTTAGTAAAGTATCACCGTTTCACGGATTTGATTTAAATCCTCTCCCTTGATACCATTACCATCGTCCGCTCGGTGTCCGTTGCGATGTCTGCTTCATCCTCGTCGGCTCCTCCTTATATTTCCCCGCACGTCCGCTTACTAGATGGCGCTATGGTCATAGAGCACAAGTCGCCCGTTTGATCTTCATGTCTCCTCGTATCTGTAATCCGTGGTGGTTCGGCACTGAGTAGAGCGGTAAGGAGTCGCTTCATTCGAGGCGCTTGTGTGCCTGTATTTGTGTCTTAGTAATCCGGCAATAATTCGCTGCTCAAACGGCTATTGTGCTATATATATATATATATATATATATAGTACGTTTCCAAGTAACACCCCGGTTACGATGTTCGCCTTCTATTTTTCGAACAATCTTGTATGTGTCATTCTTGTTTTCCTTCTTCGGCGAGCTTCGAACGCTTGACGTCAGTATTTCCAGAGCTTATCTCTGGCTATTATCTGCGCAATCATCTAGGATTGGCCGCTTTGTTTATCGCCTTTCGCTATGCTCGAAGAAGGGTCTTATAGTTGGCTACTGTAAGGACGAACTGGTGATGTTATTCATTTCACTTTTTCTATCGACTTGTTACGGTTTAAATCACACACTTACAATAATTCTGTCGGGTATGTAGTTTAGTCTATGCCTTTACATCAACTAACAAAACTTATTGTAACCGTTCTTTCAATACTGAATATCTTAGAGGTATGTTTATCCCTTTAAAAAACTATAGAACGCCATGCAGTAAATGACGATGGCAAGGACTGTGTGGATGTACAATTCATGCTCTCGAAACGCTGCGTTCCGCATAATTAATTAATTTGTGTGAGTGGAGTTTACTGCTATACCTGTGAACCATGCAGTAAAGTCTTTCGGACGAGTTACTATAGACTGTGCACAACTGCCTTAACTCCTAATAAATGAACTGTTTCCTGAATTGAACCGTACCATATATACCTACGTACTTCTTTTAAGGAATAAGGACATAATTATATTTTTTTGCCGGGGGAAAATCTTTGATAGACAACGCCGCATGTGGTTCTATTTGGCGGCAGTGTGAGACTCTCCGACGTTCTAACGTGACATAGTCACAAAAAAAAACCCGAAGGCCGAGCTCTATTCTCTTCGGAAAAGCTCACGGCGTTACTTCAGAGAAAAACATTATTACGAATATTATTATTATCATTATTGTGGGACAATAGAATGCTGTGGAAATGTTATTACTAAATAACATACAAAATTGATGTAATTGTTAATTATTAATTAGTACAGTCGAACATGCTTCCGACAGTAAGGCGCGTCGAGTATCGTGTTCTCAGCGCCCTCTATTTCCGCATTATTATTATTATTTTGTACGTTCCATTATAAATTTCAAATCAATACCAGATTCCATTTGTTAAATCTCTGCCTATTCCTTCTACTTCCTTTTTTTTGTTAATACACTATACCAATTGAAATGACTTCCTTGTCTCTTTCTCCGCTCTCCATCCATTATTTAACCTTCCCTGTCAATCTAATTGAATTTAATAAATAAGAAAGGCGACCGTTAAAGCCCGCTAGAGCCCGAAAGCTCGGAAACTCTCATCCCCTCCACTTCTTCCAGTAACAACAGCGGCTCCATCTAACTGATTACTACCTTGAAAGGGCGGCCCCCGAACTTCGTCCCCGATGATGACCTAATGACATAGAGAAGAGAGAGTTCTTTCAACGACAACTAGCCCACCGCCAATATAAATTGTTTTACTGCCGTCGAATTACTTTGCCAGACAGTCTGAGAGATATAAAGCGTCCAAAGTCGGTTCGCTACGTTCGCCCGGCGCGCCATCTCGACGTGTTTCCGCGAGCGAATCCAATATAGAGGATTGGATATAACGAAATAAAAAAGTTATAAAACGGCTCGACGGCGGTGCTTCGTCCCCCGTGTGCTTCCGAATAAAAAATATATTTTCGTAAGACGGTAAATGCAGGTAATTGAAGACAAAGGTACGGTATAACTGTCTCCGGCGGCACGGGAAATGCTCTTCTCCGTTCGTAAAATATACAATAGCGATGTCGGAGAGACCGAAACGGCCGGGATTTTTCTCTGTATACATTACGGAGGGGAAACAATCGGCTGAGCCAATCCCGGGCAACGGTTTAATGTCTTCTTCGGCTCGCGCCATATGGGAATTGGTAAATTTCTCTCTAATTTGCTTCAAATTTCTAACAGATACGTATTCAGCTGTTTCAACGAAAGCGCAAGTAAATATCGAGACGAGGTAATTAAATGATAAATAATGTAGATGGGTCAAACAAAGGAAAATTAAAGACGATGAGAAAAGCTTCTCGTGGAAACTGATAAATATAAACTTAAATTGAGTATCCCTTAAATTTAATATATTTAAATAAATATGTTTCGTTCAATTTAGCTGCTAATGAAGTAAAACTCTCGTAAAACTGTCCTACATTATACAGACAGCAAGGTTATTTGATATGATAAATTATAGTTATTGCAAATCTTCTCATATTCTTAGATCCCTTTAGGTGTTGGATGAGGATTCCGGTTCTTTTTGTATAAATTTTTTCACTCTCTACTATTTCTTGCTATTCCTTTTATTTCTTCGAAGTTTTTTCCCTTTCTGCTTCCCATTTCCCTTATCAGGTCCATCCATTTTCTCCTAAGACTTCCTCTTCTTTTCTTTCTTAGGTATCCTGCCCCTATCTATGGTAGGGGGACGAGGAACGGGGCGATCGGCAAGGTGATCCAATTGTACCACATTCTATCTAGTCCCCTAGTCAACCTTAAGTTGGGAGTAGTGATCTACAAGCCACACATTCACCCTAAACTATGTCATCTCCTTATGGATTACGGCAGCTTCTAGGCACTTTGAAGCCGTAGTACGAGCACAAGACAACTGTATATGGCTTTGAAAGTCCTCTCAAACCGAGAATATTGAAGGAGTTGAACGACCAAATAAACAACTTCAAGGAGATGCTCAATAGCGAAAATTCGTGCTTGAGGAATGCGCTCAGCAGAAGACATCCGGAACGACCACGCAGGACAAGAACTGTGTTCCTCAGGAAGTTATAACCTGTTAGGGAGTGTCGCCCTCACTTCAGATTTAGCGGAATCAAAAAAGAAAACTGGGAAGGCCTGGATAAAAACATCGACGACCTACGACGAGGATCACAAGCCTCAGTAAGTTCCAGGTAGGAACAAGCTGGGGGACGATGGACAGAAGAATCCAGCAAGTACCGTGCGAGTGGGCCATGTGGCACACTTGCAAAATTCCTATCATTGCGTATAATACTGTAATTGTTTGGATAAAGTTCATTATCATAAACAGAATTTCTCAACCAAATTTTCTTTGTTAACATTACATCAGCAAAGAAATTAATTAGATTATTCTAAAATGTATGCGTTTTAGTATTTAATTTTCTAGTATATTAATGAACAATTATTGAAACACCACTGCAGCATGACTTTTGTAATAATTTTTATCTTTAGCAGTTGGGGTAATACCGATTTTACAGCTTTAAAGACTAAAATTTGATTGGGAGTATGATCGGCCGATCTTCACTCATTACCCAATGGAACTAAGATGATAATTTCACTTTCAAAGATAAAATTGATATTATTTTAGATGGGATTAAGCATTTAAAGTACAAGTGCACAAATATAGGATTTAAGCAAACTAAATATTCCAATGATATCTGCTTCGTGTAACCGCTTTGGCGCAAGCAATCATCAGCGATTGCAGTGTTATTACGACAAATAGTATACAACATATCTGCATAACAAAAAAATGTATTAATTAGAGTTGTTGTATAGGCTATTTCCATGGTTTTTTGAACTTATGCAGTCCGACGTTTCGGCAGTTCGTCTAGTGTCGAGGGTTCAGTGTGGCCCTCCTGAGAAGGGCTGTTACTTCCCAGATTAATCATATGTTTCCCTATTTTTTATTAGTGAAACTTGTGTACGGGGATCGAACTCAATTTGTTTTTCCTCGATTTTCGTATTCCACTTGACTTAACCACTAAGCTAATAGGAGGGAGAAATTGCTGTATTAAACTTATATTTAATCTAAAATTTCTTGCACGGAAGAAGGTGCGCCGTGGATTTCTTTGCGCATGGGCGGTTGTGTGCTACGCTCCGTCTCCATTCTGCGGAATTGGTCTGCGTATGCTTTTTATTCTTCTGTCCTCCGTATCGCGGTTGCCGGCCCTCGGCTAGTACTTTCTTTGATCATAGGGAGCCAGATGTTTTTTATCTCGAGGCTTGGTGTGCTAATTGCCGTCGGTGTAATGGCCATATATGCTGTTTCTAGTAGATGAACTGCTGAGACGTTGTACTACATAAGTTCAACAAACCATGGAAATAGCCCAAACAGCTCGAATTATTATTATAATTCATTGTCAACAATATCACGTCAATAGTAAGAAATGTATTGATCAGTGTATTCTGTGTGTTTCGTTGTTTCTCTGTGGACACACTGTATAACACTAAATAAAAAAAGTGGTTAAGCGCAGCAGAATTTATGCAATGTCTCCTTTCTAGATATACTCCAAGACTTTGAGCAAATGCATGCAAATTAGACAATGTTCTCCTTTGACGATGCGGACGTCTTCTCCCCTGACTTGCCGACCTGCTTCGTGTGACTCGCACCTTTTCCGCTTTTGCGAATTCAACGCCCGTAACTGTGTCACCTCGTGCAGTTCGGACGTACGGGATGCCGGTCACATTTTAACCCTATTATATGCGAATTGTTTCTCTAAAGTCCAGTTTTCATTATGCACATCTAATTAAGAGCCGGTCGGTATAATGACAGCGGCGACGACGACGACGGCAGCGCCCTCCCTCGCCGTTCCCATTTCGTATGCTTCACGCTATTAACATTTTAACGTCGTCCACTTGCAATGTTTTCGGGCGACAGGAGAGGGTCTTACTTAGTTAGCTGGTAACGTTAGGCAAAAAGGAACGGTCCGACGTGGCCAATATTAAGTTAAAAATTTGCATTTCTTTGAAGTTCGACCGCAAGCGGAACTGACAATACCTTGTGTCGGTATAGGTGTCTACGTAGTCGGAGAGAAGGGCTGAATATGAATCAGCGTTGGAAAAGAACGAAAAGACTGAAGTGAACTGAAATGCCGGTCTACTAACGTGGTGTATAGCGTGAGAAGCAAATACAGGGAGGCGCAGGGGAACGGGAAATTTTGAACGTTACAGTTGTCAGCACTGTGGAGCCGGCAGTTGTTATTAACGTCGCACAATTGTTGTCAACGCATTGCCATTTAGTAATCATGGATCGTTGGACTGGTGCGGAACGTGCAGTAGCTGTGAGAGCGTTTTATAAAAATGGTGATAGTGCGACTGCCGCGCAAAGAATATTTCGACAGCATTACTAGCTTGGACGTCATGAACGTGTCCCATCTGCGTATGCGATTACAACGTGAGTACGTAATTTTGAAGAAACAGGATCTGTCTTGAAAAAGAAAGCTCCAGGTGGCATTCGAACGGTACGTACCCCAGAGAACTTTGAGATTGTTAGAGCTGCTGGTGTGCTGTATCATGTCATGGTGTTATCGGCCTTTATTTTTTTGCACATGCGGATGGTAGTGCAGCAACAGTAACATCCGCTCGATATGTTGAAATGCTTCAAACATTCTTTATACCAAGACTGTACGAGCTTAATCTTAACATGGAAAATATGTGGTTTCAGCAGGACGGAGCCACGTCACACACTGCTCGACATTCGATGGCAGCAGTTCGTCAATTGTTTGGAAGACGCATTATTTCACGTAACGGTGACATTGAATGGCCTGCGAGATCCCCTGATCTTAGTGTGTGCTACTTCTTCCTGTGGGGGTACACGACCTGCAACAATCCATGAACTGAAGGAGAACATTCAACAAGAAATCACTGCCATTCCCCAAGATTTGCTACACCGCGCATTCCAGAGTTTCCATAACAGGCTGTTAGAGTGTGAACGCCGATGTCATATTTAAAAAGTAAAGAGACACTTTTGGACATTTTGATCGTAAAAACACATGACATGCTGCATACATGCACTTTCGTTAATAAATTACTAGTTTTATGAATTTATTCGTGGAATTGACGTTATTTGAAAATTTCCCGTTCCCCTGCGCCACCTTGTACAAAGTGATACTGAAGCAACTCACAATACTTAATAAAACATACAAGACGTGGTCTAATGTACACCACGTCTTGTATGTTTGAGCATTTCCAATAAGACTGTTCAGTACAACCGAACGAATTTATTTTTAAACTTGTACTAATGTTCAAACTGCTTAATTTTACTTTAGCATTATATTCTTGCCTTTCTTTCATTTGTACAGGTTTATTTCAGTACATATATCGTTTGCTATTGTAATCACATCTGTATGTAATCTCTAGGCAATTACCCCGTCTACTAAATAAGATTCCATTGAATTTCAATTCATTATGTTAATTATTCCATTCAACTCTCGTTTCGGAGAGCATTGTAGAGTGTACAACTAATAATATATTATCGCCAGACATGTACGTAAAACTTTCATTTACAGGAACAATCAAATAGTTTTAGGGTCGTTCAATAATGCAAACCGAGACTATTTATACTCAGTTTAACAATTTTGCAGTCTACTGCAGCTCAAGCCATGTGCAGTTCCCAGTACAAACTCGTATCACATACTGTTAGTTACATACTTAAATATATTCAAGTTACAAAAACATACAGACTATTTATTCGAACCAGCATTAGCGATGTTTCTCCGTAAAGAAACAAAGACTTTAACGGATCGGAATTTCAATGAAGTTTGGAATGTTTTAATTTTGAGAAGATTAAAGCTACTTAAGCGAAACGAAGTATTGCAATTTCGGAATATTTCCATCTCATCATAATGTCGAGATATTTACTAAAATAGTTTTTTCTAAAAATATGCCAAATTTAAATTCTTTGAAATAATGACAATTGAAGAAAAACTATTCACATGTGAAGGTTCCTCCCACTGCAGTATAGATATAAAAACTAAATCTTTAATCGAATAAAAAACAAAAACGAAAAACAGTTATAAGTAAAGCTGCAGTAAGACTCAACCTCAAGGTGAAGGCCTGAAAACTGACAAAATTGGCATAACTTTAATAGGATGAAATAAAGATGAGCGATCCTATACCTCGACCGTTGCTCATCTGGCACGCGTCTCCCACTTGTTTTTCAATAAAAAAATTTTGAATGAATACTGTTTCGGATACAGCATCCTATTTTGCTCCTAAAATTCCTGAAAAAATCCTGAAATCAGGAAATATTGTGCCTTTAGTTTTTCTTGATCCAAAACGGCCATTATTTTCATGTGCTTTTCTAAATACTCAGCTTGATTTTTGTTCGGAATGACTATGAGTTCATTTGCTAAGCATTTGTGGATGAGCATATGTTTGGTTATACAAAATGTTCGTGGCATGCAGGGTCGATGTTCTTTAGTTCTATGAGAGTATATCGTCAGATCGATACCTATTTTAAGAAAACTATTCACTAAATCCTAATGATTGTGACATTTTACCTTTGCACACATTTAGAAAATGAGCAGCATAAACAAATTTCTGATGCAATTCATGCATCAATGTTGACAATTATGGGTTATTAGTTCGCTGTAACCAAATATCCCTTTTCATCCTACATATTATGTATGGGAATTATATAGCTACAGCATAAACACGTTTAGTTTTATGTAACCGAGATTTCTACAATTCATGTACCTGCAGGACTGTGTGAGATGCAATAACAAAGTATTTATGTATGCACCTAGCTTTCATAATGGCAATAGCTTCAACGAGTTTATCTCAATAAGGCCTTGCACATAAATAAACACGAAATAAAATCACTGACTGCATACCCTTCTAATTTCTTATTTATTCCTTTTTCATTTTCTCTTGATTTATTATTTATATGACTGTGTATAGATATATGTAGAACCTAAAACTACTGCACAGAAATATCAATTTTAATTCCTTATCCAAACACCAAATTTCTTACCACAACATAAATAATCTATTTGCACTCAAAACAAAAGTAATACATGCAAATACAATAAAATATAAAAAAATAAGGAAAAATCTGGAGTAAACCATTAATATCTAGGGTAAAGCAAATATAATCGATGACGATTCCAATCCTAACTTCTTCAATTCCTTGTGGTGCCATCTAATTTCTTATACACCTTATACTACTTATACACCAGTACTATTTTTGGTGAGCTAGAGAGTCACGGGAGCGTTTATATTACATGTGCGGTTTGAATAATATCGATTGATCCTGGGATGGACGAATGCTCGTCTTTCTTCCAATATTTGCGAAGTCGTTTTGATATGAAGGTTTTTTTGGGCGTTTCTTATATTTTCCAAAAATTTTGAATGTACAGTGATCATCATGGCATTTTTTTCTGGTAAAGGATCATAGTGTTCTATCCTCCTTCCAGGACGGTGTTTTATTTTGACCGCAACTGGAGTAGTGTTGCATTTATTGATAATTGAATCCTACGGTTGCTTAAATGTTAGAAGTTATTTGACCATTTTGCAGCATATGTGGGCAACTACCGACCCGCGATTTGATCCGGCCCGCGAGACATTTTGAAAAACCCAATAAAAAAAAAATATTACACTACTTACTCATAATCACCACAAATGAGAAAGATCGAGTGATATCGGGTTTAAACGCTGCTCGCGAACATATTTGCATCTTACTCCTTACCTTCATTCATCTTATTCCTTCCGCTACACGCCACATCTTCCACATTCGACTTGGCATTGTACCCGTTTTCGTTTAATGATATTAGTTTTTAAATTTCTGCCGTGTTACTACGCTTAATTAATTCTGTTCCATTCAAAAATTCACTCCCCAAAATAACTTTTGCCCTTATTGCATCAATTAGCGTAACGTACATATTTATATATCAAATTTCACTTCATTGATATCCATGGTAGTCATAAAAGTGCCAAATTTTTGAGCATGTAATAGAGATTCCACAAAAAGATATGACCTATGAGTGCTCCACATTCGTGTATTTTGAGGATTGACGTACCCCGAAAGACGGGTATGCCCCATCAAAAAGAAATGTTAAATTTAGCAGATCATTCTTCATTAAATTATTGACGAGCCATTGGCAGCACGCAAGACGTCTGGAGTTTGACGTAAAGACGTCTGTTGGGAAAAGGGCTCGATATGACTGCATCTTACATGCATGTTCAAGTTCTTCTTTACAATGGTTCAGCATGTTCCATAAGAAACCCCAATTTCTTGGGCTATGCGTCTCAAACATTTTGTGGGCTCCTGTTTCATACGACTAGGAACATCAACAATCAACTCTTCTTTACGAATAGTTGGTCTACCAGCACCTTTCTTATGAGTTACAGATCCAGTTTTACGAAATACGCCAACAACATGTGCAAGGCATATATAAAAATGCTGTTCTATTACTGCGAAATCTAGGAAGTGCTTACGAAAATTGTCCAAGTATATACGCTCACTGTATTGCCAAATTCCACTAACTACCACGCTTGTGTTAAAATAGGCTTCAAACATACAAGTTTTATGCGCTGTGCTGGAAACCATAATTGAAAAATTACTTAAAATTCGAAAGACGAAATATATAATTAACCTGTCAGAATTATATTAAAAAAATGAAATAAGCTACGACATACATTTTCAAATTCCATGACATACTTTCATCAATACGATCTTTGCTTTCTCAGTACTTTTTAAGAAAGATTTTTACTTTGTTTTACCTATGCGTTGAAGGTACAGTTATAATACCATAGATTTTTTCAGAGGAATTAGTTGCTACCGCTGTTCCATTATCCTAATTTTGCTTTCCTTCAAAAGATTTAATTGTTACTGCTTCACCCAACCTAATGTAATTAGCAAAATTACTCCAACTTGCCTTCCACATCCATCCACCTCAAGGGAGAATTCCGAAACTTCTTCATACGACACTGAGAAAAGGCGGCAACGGAAAATATATTTTCGAACAGTTGTTCTGCGACCATAAATTACGGGAAAACGCGTACGAAATACCGGGAGTCCCTTCCTTTTTTTTCTTCCTATATCATTCTACGAGAGAAAAGGGGGAAATCCCAACCGAACGGGCGGAAAGGGAAGAAAAAGAAAAGGGACGAGAAAGTCGTTGCGAACCTTGTCAGAAATCCATTTCAGCGCAGGTTTTCATTTACAATGCCATTGGTTTTTAGGCGAATTACACTTAATAGTTGCCTCTAATGTGCCGAGGCTTTCTTTTATGGGCTTCCTCTACACGCCGCTTGAATACCGTATGGAGTCGGCGGCTTTGTTTGTCTCGTCCGGCTTCCCGTACCGCGCCGACAATACGAGAAGGCCGTCGGTGTGCTTTCGCTCCGTGAATTACGTCCGTTAGATACGATTGTTGTATCGGGCAGGTGCGTAAATTCTAAAACGAACGACGTACTTACGGTGAAACTTTACCGCATGCTAAAGAAGAGGTGGTGATAGATAGACAAGACGGTGTAAATAAACTACATTATTGATAAAACTATAATTTCCTTGCAACGTAATTAAATTACTGAAAAAATATCAGTCTCGGTAGGATTTGAAGCCATAATCTCTGCATTACCGGCGCATTGTGCTATTATTTCACCACGAGACTGCTGACCTGTGAAACAGAAGACTTGTTAAGAATTTGCCGCTAATAATAATATGTCTCTGAGATATTACGATATATCTACAGACATCGTCACATCTAGGTATTGAAAGCGATTTGAAGTCACTGGTGGTGTAATGGTAGCACCGGTAACGCAGAGGCCGTGGGTTTAAATCCTGCTGAGACTGATATTTTTTCAAGAATTTAATTTAATAATACGTTGGTTAATTGTAAGGAAATTGTAATTTTATCATTACTAATACCAACGGTGGTTTAATATTAATATTAATACTAATTTAAACTACATTATTTTAGGTAGAACGCCGTATAGCTCCATATGTGGAGATAGGCGGTTTAGTCTTTTTGGCATATAGCTTAATTATTATTGCAACTTATTTTGTCTGCTGTTTTTTAAATCGTGCCGTTATCCACTCAACAAACTTGCTGTTTGTTAACATATTCTTGTTTTTTAGGTTTACATCTAACGTCATAAAGAACATGCCATCTTTCTATATCCAAATGTGAAGTGTTGTTAGTTCCAGCAAATTACAGCACATTACATGTTACGCAGATTGTACATGGATATTTCTCACGCGTTTGACACTATAAACCATTCTCTTCTTAATCATGAACTCGATAACTTTGGCTTTTCTGCACCTCTATTACAATTACATGTATACTATAATGGGTTTGCTTCATTACAGTATGAGATATTATCTGGTGTCCCTCAAGAATCCAACCGTGGGCCATTACCGTACACTGCCTGCTACATTGGCTTATGCTGACGACTTAAAAATTTATTCCGATTTCACTGGTATGGATAGTTCAATTCTTTTGCAGCGTAATTTGGATATGGTGGCTGATTGGTGCGATCATAAACAACTGAAATTGAATCTTCACATTATTGTGTGTATATCTAATTCGTCATGTTAACATTTTTATATAAGTTGGATGTAGATTAATTGTGATTTCCTTTTTGTCGTGTAATTGGGTTCTTCTGTTGGATAATAAAGTGATATTATTATCATTATTACTACTACTATTATTATTATCATTATTAAGACCTGGAAGCTACTGGATTTGCTAGAGCTGCTGTTGTGTTGTCTTTTGGACACTACACCAATAAAGCATGACAAAATATCCCAATCCCCTCATATACGGTTCCGACACAAAGTTTCGAAGCATAGGAAATTTTATATAAACGTTTATCTAAAATCCCACTCTAACGACGAAGAGAAAATTTAAGATATCAATCAAATGCAGAATTATACATTGAGTAAACTAGTGGACGGTTAGATAAAGAATTGTATCGACCTAGCACCAAGTTAAAAGCTAGCAACTATCAAAGAAAGCCCAACAATGCATCCCTCCTCAGAATAAAATTAGCTTAAATAAAATTGTAAATGAGAAAAATGTAAGCACATTAACAAAGGTAAGTAACGAAATAAAAACTGGATACATTCTTGAGGAGAACAGAAGCCCTATAAAAATGCCATTACAGTATATAGAAGAACAATTACAATCGGTATTCTATTCAATTTATAATTTCCTCTCATCTATGTATATCACCTCTTTTCTGGATACTTGACATTCATCTAGTTCCAAAGAGATTAAACATTTTGTGGCCCCCACGATTTAGCTCTTCTGTCCAGCAGTCACGCAAAATATTAATAGAAAGCAAGGCAAGGCTTTGATAGTGCTAGATTATTACTTTGTTCTTGCAAAAAGTTCTTACGTGTTTTGGGTTTATGCCTTCGTCCGTCATCTTATTGGGATACGAACAGTTCACCAACAATGTGACTTCCAGATGATAGTGCGTAATGTTTTCAGATGTTTAAATATTTATAAATACATTGATCTGTTTAACCAAAAATGAAATTGTCTTAAACACTACTACAGACCTAAGTGTTTCACTGAAAGTACTAAACAAGCTTCATTGTAGCATTATCCCGGTTAACCACAAACAAAAATTCTATCTTTGTAGCCAAAAGTTTTAAATGTTAAGTCGTAGGTCCACAACACCGTTTTCCCTTCATCAAACGTCCAGTCTAGCTGTTACTTTCCAACAACAATCTCCTTGCTTTGTACGTGCGTTTTAATTTTTAAATAAATGTTTTTTTCCAGTATTAACCAATACCTTCGTTTTTCGTTGAGTATTACGACGATCCACGACTATGTTTAAAAATACGACATAGAAGCATCAAAAACTTTCTATTCATTATACCGCAGACCTCATTTCATCTTTTAATATCGCAAGCGCTTCCATAAATCCGTCAATCTTCTATCGACCTCTCCAGCTCTTTCTTGGCCTTCTTAAACGGTCGATACGCACAATAATTCCGCCTATACAGAGACCCATTTCCTTCGAAAACAATCTCGGCATAGAAAAATTCGTCCTCGCCCGAGCTTATAAAATTTCGGGAATATATCAACTACCACTCCATATATGTCAACATAATAATAATATTCTCTTGTATGTGAGGAAAGATTCGCCTCTCTATATTAACTTACCAGGGCCTTCCGCATCGCCTTCATGTCGTACATTACCGACACAACGGCATTCTTCGCATTCCGAATGAAAACATCACTTCCCTCGTTTTATTACGAAGTCTTTGTCGTATCTATCTGTATACGCTGTCGCTCAAAAGATTTAAACGATTAAAGGAAACACAAGATATGATTCTTTTCTTTCAGTTGAAGTAATACTTTGGTCTACTAACTTATCTACAAATTGCGTAATCATAATAAAGTTAATAAATAGCAGTAGGCTTTCACGGCCGGAGTCTGAGTTTGTACTGGCAGTACGTATATCCGTGGTCTTGAACAGATATGAGGGCTGTTTTCTTTTTGAACTACAAAGAGCTTATAAAAACAAGACAAGTGTGAATAACAAAATGAATTTATTATCAAAAATTATGTATAAGCATGGTTACTTACGTGCTTATTAATAAATTGGACAATATTGGATTTTCGTCTTCTCTTTTGTCTTTATTCCAATCGTATCTTCTTGACAGAAAGCAATTTGTGACATACATGGGATTTGAGTCTGATTACTTCGCGCCGAGTTCTAGAGTTCCTCAGGGGAGTAACTTGGGTCCACTTCTGTTCCTCATATATATAAACGATTTGTGTTATCAACTGAACTGTCCAAAGTTGTTATACGCAGATGACTTGAAGTTGTATTCAACAATTAATAATTCTCAGGATTGCAATCATTTGCAAAGCCAACTCGATATATTCCACACGTGGTGTGGCAACAACAAACTAACAATTAATGTAAACAAATACAAAATTGTCACCTACACTCGTAAGACGACTCCAATTATATATACCTACCACTTGGCTGGATCTTCTTTACCTAGAGAGACCTCTATGAGACTTGGGCGTCGTCTTTGACTCAAGATTGACCTTTATGGAGCACATATCCAGTAATTGTACATCAGCGTTGAGTATGTTAGGATTCATTATACATGTTACACGACCATTTGCTTCTGTAACAGCCATTTTTCCTCTTTATTTCGCTTTTGTTCGGTCTCAACTGGAGTATGCGTCCTTGGTCTGGTCACCTATGTACATCCATCAGATACATCTTCTAGAGCAGATTCAGAGAAGGTGTTTGAAGTTCTTGTACTTTAAAAAATTTAATACTTACCTGATACAAGGATTTAGCCACAGTGCTCTGCTAGAGGCATTTAATATTGATTCATTAGAACTACGTCGAAAACAGGCTGAGTGTAAATTCCTATTTACTTTACTTCATAATGGTCTTGATGTCCCTGGGTTGTTGAGTAAAATCAACTTCATTGTACCACGTTCAGGATCTAGGCAAACAAATACATTTTACTGTTTCGCACCTAGAACAAACATCGCCATCAAGTCCCCAATACACAGATTGTGTAGCAATTTCAACTCTATAGAGTTTGCCGAGTTGGATATACATACCTGCACTTTACCGTCCCTTTTGACGGTATGTAGACCGCGGGTGCGTTACACTTAGTTGAATACTTTTTCCGTTCTCTCTTTTTTCCTAACCACTGGTAAACTACTTTTTTTTTAATTTAAATTAAATCAACCAGTTACTAAGTCTTCTAATTTGACATACTTTAATTTTATGTTACTTATATTTGCATGTGTACATTATTTAACATTGCCTTGTAATTGGATATTTGTATCTGTTGGGCATTAAATATTATTATTATTATTATTACTTTTCTACACAATGATCGTGAGGATTGATGCATTTGTCATATCTATGCACAAGCTTCCCCATGACCTCTGTATAGAATGTTGCCGCCAGTGACTTGAGATAGTCCGTGATGTTATTTTCAAGTTTCTCTTTACTCTGGACGCTCTACCCTAATATCTATTTTCCATTCAATTCACTGATGCTAGTTTTTCTCGAACCATTTTATTAACTCGCTGAACAATGTCTTCTGATGCGACGGACTTACGTTCTTATCGCCCTATATTGTGCATATTGGCTTGACCTTTTTTAAACTTTGTATATCATTCACACATAACACCATCCGCTATTAGATTTTCGCCGTATACTCGGCCCATTCTTCTTCGATGAATAACTTTCCTGTTCACAGGTATAGCAGTAAACTCCACTCACACAAATGAATTAATTATGCGGAACGCAGCGTTTCGAGAGCACGTGGGCTCCCATTGTCAACCGTGTTGTTCACAGTCCTTGCAATCTTCATTCAACTTTCCTGTTGTTGAATGTTTGTTTGAACTTTTTCGATTTGTTTGGGAGATATTATAGTGAGGCAGATGCGCGGTCACTTTCTGAGCATCCCCGTCTTCCAACGCTCGCGAACAGCCCTCGGATGTAGCGATGTTGATCATTTGAGGTTAGAATCAACGATCAAACATGTTGTTTCCGGCCTTTTACTATAGCTTTTTTCTTATTTCGCGTCACATTCGTTACAGACAAATCATTCCTTTGATAAAATATCTAATTTTAAAATGTTCCAGATCGCTGACAAAGGTTTACGTTTGAATAATTAAGAGAGCATGGAAATATTAAGATTACAGACGCTTGCTAGATTTAAATCGAGAAATACATAAATCACCTAACATTCTACTCCTAGTTTTCAAATCTCTACCTATTTACATTTGATTTCACTTACTCTAGTTTTCTAAATTTTCAGATTTTTAACTTAACCTAGCCTTTTCACACAGACAGAGGTCTTTCTATTTAGAATCTTTTACATATTTGCAAAAACTTGTATTTATTTTTAAGAAGTCCTTAGTTGGAGAATTAAATGCATACTATAAAAGTATTTTCAACATTTACGTTGACTAATTGCATACACCGAAAAAAAATAATGACAATAAAAATAATAGAAACACTAAAACGATTCCCCTGAGTCACTCTACTGAATCTTTCAGCTCCCAAATAAGGAGTATTAGTGTATTCCTAGGTTTGTAGTGTAGACAATTAGTTTTGTTTTCTTCACTTCTGTTCTCTTTTTCCTTATTCAAGATCCGTTCAAGTTACGACATATATTTGCCTCATTGTTTACTCTCTCTTTTACTTAGGTTTTCATGATTCCTTCTTTCACCATTAATATTTCTACTCGGTCTTGCTTTTCTGTTTTATTCGATTCGGTTCTATATTGATTCTTTTATTTTCATTGACATCATCATCTGATCTTCAAGGTTTCTTCTTTCCTTATCATTAATTTTTTTAAATTCACTTCTTTGTAGGTGCAAAGATTAACAAAGAAAGACACACCCCTGCAAGCTGTGTAGTTCATTATCGAAAATCATACTAGCCAATCCAATCAAGCTGACGAATAAAATGATATACACTTGATAATGTAATCGTGGAATTGTTCCATTGTTTAATTTTTCACACTGTTCATTTAGGTCAAAGTGTCAAATTTCTTAAGCATTTCGATAAAAGTATAAATAGATGGATGCGTTGAATAAAATGTTCTAGTTTGTAATGAAACGATTCCCAAGCATTTGTGATGTTTATTATTGATGGAGTTGCTGTGGCCCACATATATGGAGGAAAAGGAGCGTCGTCTTCTATGTATATCGCCAACAAATGCATAATCGGCGTATTTGTCAACCTGAGTATGAATTGGTTTCTCGGCAAGCAAATCTAAGGCAAAACAATCGTCTACTTCGTCAGGATTCCAATACGTTAATACAAATGTATATCGCAGGCCACCTTGCTACTTCGGAATTTGTGTTCCTAAATTCGTCTCTTAAACTCAAATTTTGGATTTTCCTGAACGACGGTTGGTGCAAATGGAACCGACAGCCATAGATTTATGCTGATGGTTATATAGGGTGGACCGCCATGAGAATGCTTTTTTCAAAATCTATGAAAACTTCAGGTGGTTGTAACATTGTAGAGTAACCTCCAAAGATTTCTGTTATTAGCTTTTCAAATAATCTTGCATACATTTCACTGCGCTTATCAAGCAACAGCCAAAGCACCAGTGAAATATAGCGTTCATGATTAAGTCTATGGATTGTAAATAATTGTAAAAAATATTTTGTACGGTACGAAAATGTACCATATCCATCTACACCTTATGGACTTCACACTAACTTCTATCAATTTCATAAGAAATCATTATAATATTCCTGGTAAAATAGTTTTTAAAAATAAAACATTTATCATTGCTTGTTTTAACATTAGCAGTTTTCACTATATTAACCTGTGGTAACGACCCAGGAAGAAATTTTGACGTTTCGCTGTACAAATTTCTTCGTAATCATTTCTCTTTTTCATCATCTTCTTTAAGATTGTAGTAGTTCTTTGGAATTTTAACTTTCTCCGTACGTCCTTACAATTTTAATCTTTTAACGTTAATTTTACTGCTGTGATGCTGTTATTGTTTGCATCTGTTTTGATTGTATAGTCCTTTCCTGGAATGTTAAGTGTGCGATTTTTATAATGTGCAAACTTGCAGCCATTGTTTAATAAAATTATTTGAGATACTGTGAAATTGGTCCTGTTTTCCTTTCTTCCTTCAATTTTCATTAGTGCGTTAAGTAATACATTCTTGAATATTCAAATAAATAGATCTAAACTTTCGTACACCACTGTATAGAACGCTAAAATAGTACCCCGGGTTTCAGTGGAGTGCCCGAGTACCCGAATTATGATTCGGTTCATAGACCGTATGGGACATGATATAAACTGGCTGAGTTCTTTGTCATCGAGTCCCGACCGGGGTCGCCAATAAATATCGAACGATGGCCCCAAGGCGACGCGGCCGCCCGTCGAGATATATCCAGTTAAAGTGAAAAACGTTCCCCCCGGCATACCGCCCCCTACTTCGCCCCTTACCGTCTCACCCCCACGTCTTTACGACGACCGGATCGAGTTTTCGAAATCTTTTTTTCTGCGCGCGTAGGTTTTAGACGGGGAGCGGAGGGGAGCGAATCTTCGGCGATGTTTCTTCGTTTCTTTAGCTCTCTCGTTTGCTGACATCGCAAACACTTTTCGCAAATAGATCTCCAGACGTTTTTCCGCTATCGTTATTAAGGTATACCTACCCTTAATATGCTGCTTGTTTCCTCCCGAGCGCTTTCGACGAAGGTATTTTCACCTTTGTGCAATTAGTTTCGGGATAGTTTCAGCTTTCATAAACAGGGTGTTCAACCTTTAAACCTTCGAAAGCCTTATTTTTATTTTTTGGGAAGCAGCATGTGATTGCAGGGCAATAAAATATATTCAAATGTAGTGGGTACTTGGGCAAAATAAAAAGCGATTGAAATTACTACTGGTCAGTGGTGATTTTTTCTATTGTTTTCGGGCTTGCGCAATCACCAAAAACAATAATAGAAAAAATTTTAATATACAAAATGAAAAAAGTGTAAAAAAGCTCCATTTTTAAAATTACAAACACTCAATTTTTACTATTTCCCAGAATAAATTAACTATTTATATGCTCGCTGTCGGCACAACCTCTTCTTATTGTTGACCAAACGTTGTCAAGTCAGTCCTTTGTTGCAGCAGAAACACTTACGTCTTCTACATAATAATAATAGTAATTTATTTCCAACAGGTACACTACCCAGTTGCAGGAAACACTAAAATTAATATGCATGATAGCAAAATACAAAAACAAAAAACGAATATACATATATGTATATAAAATAATTGCTAAGTTACATGTATTTAATGTCTCAAAAATACTAAATATTACTATTACCCTGTGGTATAAGGGTATATAAAAAAAATCCTCACGAAAGAAAAAAAGGGTCACTGGCGTTTATAGACATATGTGTTGGTAGTGCTTTTAATAGTATGTTGGTTCGTGCCGTGGGGATAAAAGAAGTGTCAACAGGTCTATGATTGTAATGGGGTATGCTAAAGTCCCACGCGACAGCGACTCGAAATCATGCCTACAGAGTCAATTGATACAATCAGTACTACGAGGAGGATAAATGCCATCAGATTTATACGAAAGATATTTAACAAATCTCTTCTGGACTCGTTCAATTGATAATTGGCGGTAGTGATAACATGGGTACCAAACAATAGAAGCATATTCAAGTTTCGAGCGGACAAGCGAGTAGTAGACAGACTTCAAGGCGCAGGTGTTATAAAAATTCTTGCAGGATCTGATCAAGAATCCGAGTGATCTAAATGCAGCAGAAGTCATTGCCTCTATATGTGGGAAGAATGAAAGTTGGGAATCAAATTAGATTCCAAGATCCCTAAAAACGTCAACTCTTACGATGAAAGCGCTAAAGATGTTATAGTGAAATAACATCTCTAGCGCTCCATGTGTTTTACTGGATGAAATATGATCTCTTCTTGAAACGGTCTCTCCAGCTCTTTGAACAAGATGATCTTTCATTATTGTGGGGCAATATCTTAGAAAATTCTTCTACTTTTTACTGTAGTATCATTATGTCCACTAATGGGCACATTCTGAGTCCTTTTTTGCTTAAACCACTGAAACAATGCTTGATCAATATCCATATTATTGTTATTGTTTTCTACATTGTGGAAATAGTCGAAATTGACAAGCTATACTTTCGTGTAAATGTCAACATTAGGTAGATGTTCCACTGTCGATTCTATCAATAACTTTAAGTTTCTGTTCTAGTGTAAGAGATTTTCTACTACCTAGCATGATTATTTCTAACAACAAATGATTAAATACTGACTATGTACTGCACTATACACGACAAGTTATAACAAGTTTATTTAGAACAGTGCTGCCCTTTCACTCAAACGGAGCGTCACGTGTACCGTGCGAGTGATGTATGGACTCCTCGTTATAATCGCAGCAAGAAACATAAAATTTGCTCGTACTAAAAGAAGTGCTTGTTATATCCAGGCTCGTTGTATCCGAACTCAAATCGTATCAAGTTTAATGAACACCACACTGAAAATTACTCTTTAAATCCAAACATTCGTTGTAAGTTGTACTCGTAAACGGTACGCATAACTATCGAAAATTAAAAAAAATATATGGTAATCTACTGTAATAAAGAAATATGTAATTTGTAAATACGATAAATGAATTTTAATTTCCTAAAAGTAAAATAAGTGTATATTGCAATTTTAAGTGTATATTTAAGGATTTTTAAGTGTGTGTTGTGTGCATGTTTGGCAAACCTTTTATTACATCTTACATAGCATATCAAATTCGTCTATTATGTCGACTGATTCCGAGAGCGACAACCCTTGCGTTCCTAGTTTACGAATGGAACTTGCTACAACTTGACTTAATATACATTATACTTTGTAGTGATTCTCTTGATGTTACTATCTTTTTACAGTCTTTTATAGCAATGCAGTCAGCGGTAATTTCAAGAATTACGTTTCTTATTCCTTCGAAATTATCGGTGTAAAAAATTGCGGCGTCTAACCATGTACCCCATCTCGTAATAATCGGTTCAGGAGGCAACTTAACGCCGGGAAGTCGCTCCTTATAAAATTGGATTCGTAAAGGCGCTTTTACAAATACTTTTTTGACATTGTTAACTACATCATTAATCAAAGGAAATTGATTCCTAATGTCTTCGGCTACACGATTGAACCCATGAGCTAAACAAGTGCTATGAATAATGTTACTATAATTTCTTTTTAATTTTGCTCGGCTTTTATCATGTATGGTACAGCGTCGGACAACATTAGTAACATTTTTTCACAAGGTATACTTCCAGATAAAAAGAAATTTGATAAACCTTCTTGAACGAATTGGGCAATTGTCACATTATTTGTTTTTTGAAGTTGTTTACAATAAATTAAATATGATTTACCTACAATATCCTCATGAAGAATTCCTATTAACAAATGGGCAATATAACAGCCACACTTATCCGTACTTTCATCTACCCATGATATAAATAAAATTATTCCCTACCAATTGTTGAAGTTCTGCCATTGTCTGCTGGTAACAAGATGTGAAATAATTTTTTCGTAAGGTACTTTCATATGTATATTATGTTTGCAATATTTTTGCAGAAATGATTTACATTGTTTAATCTTGCTAATGGTATGTTAGACGAAATTAATGCGTTACAAAGATCCGTATTATATTCCTCTTGTTCTGAGTTCTGATACTACACATCAATATATAGATTGGTGCACACATGCGGATCGCTTTAGTTTTTCACATGTTCCAATATGTGATGGAGTTTTAGGGTGTTGATCAATCAAGTATTTTCTCTCATAAGACACCTACAACAACAATTGTCATTTTATATCAAAAGTTAAAGAATTTAAAAACAATTGTAAAGCTTCTAGTAAAATTAAACTTACCAGTTCCCTGCAGGCAAAATATTTTGTCGCCATCCTTTACCAGTTTAGGTTACGGCTTAATCCATGAAGAAATTTTGATTGCTATACTCATTGTATCTACGCACATTTGGGAATTAATAATAATAAAACGTATTTACCACGTCCCTTCTGCTAGGCGAAATTTATCGTTCTGAGAATTGTCCGTTGTCGATCTACATGAGGAATTACTAGGAATTTTTACCAATAGAAAGGATAAGAAAAAGCTTGGATATGTAATATATGCAACGTTTGGAAAAATATGCATAGAAATGCCTAAATATGCAATCACTAATTAGCGCTAATTAACTGCAATTAGTGTAATACGTCTAGATATAGACTATAATTAAAGATATGCAAAAAATAAAATATATGCACTTCCGGTCTCTAGTTATGACAGGATATGTCGAATTGAAGTATGACTCAGAGACCGCACCACATCTAAAATCGACAACTAAATCTTTACGACTGCACAGACGCGTAATATGTAATAGCTCTAGTTCTGCTCCCACATCCAAAACTGTATTCGACTTTTTCCTTTTGTACCATACCATTTTTTCACCGGGGTGACGTTGACTCCTGAAACCGACCCAAAAGTCTGACCGAATTGTAGAAATCATCAATCATGCCTTGTTTATTCGCCCGAGCGACGTTCTCACGAGGGGATGTTGTGCGTTCCGTAAAACTCCGATTCTACCAGCACAGTAGCGTCAAGTAGGAAACGCCTTTGTGTTTTATATTTTTTTAATCCATGGGCGTCCTGCAAATAATCGAATAATAAGTAATAACCGAGTTTGGCGGTCGGGGCGGTACTTCGCGGCGCGTCTACACCGCTTTTATCTGCCGAGAACAGAAATCGAATGATTAATGATCGCCAAGGTGCAGAGATTTATCAATGAAAGCCGTGACTTCATTATTTATAATCAATAAGCCGTTTCGACGGGCCACTTCCGTTCGTATCATGCAATCTCGCCTCCTACATATAATGCGCTACTAGCGCTAGCGTTGACTTCAATGTTCCTAACGGCCGAATCGCCGAAATTCCACCCTTCGATTTTTTAGACAACCGAAAGGCCGTCGCTAACGCGCAAGACGAACAAAAGTGGAGCGATGTCGTTTTAGGGCCTGGTTTTTTCGAAAGTCGCGATCCTTCGATCGGCCATATCGCGAAAATGGTTGGAGATATCGACGTTTGCTAATAAAAATTCTTGTTCAGCGTGTCAAAATCTACCTTTTGGATCAGTTTTCGAATTTCACGATTTTACCTATATCTCACGAATGAAAATTGATATCTCAACATAATTTTGAGCTCGTTTAAGACGTTGGCTTTTGAACTTTCTCAAATTTGAAACGTCCATATCTCCCGAACAGTTGGAGATAGTGGACTGAAATTTCTCAGGCGTAATACACCACTATAGGTCCACGTTTTGGCATGGTCAAATCGGCGAAGTTCGATACTTGTATTTTTTCGGGTCGAAAAAATTTCATCGTTTTGGTCAGATAAAAATGAGACGTTTTGATTGCTCGAAAACAGAAAGAGCTAGAGGTGCGCTTATTGCTGTAGCGAAACGACCCTTATAGAGACACTACACGCTCGAAACAACAGCGTTCTAGCTCAACCCGTTCGGACGTTAAATTTGAAATTTCGTGGCGGCCAACCTAAGAGGCACAGCGCAATCGATTGCGCTTACATTTCTGCATATAGAACGGTCTGTTTCAATAACCGGAAGGCAATCGCTAACCCGGAAGACGAACAAAAGTGGGACGATATCATTTTAGGGCCTGTTAGAGATATCGACGTTTGCTAATAAAAATTCTTGTTCAGCCTGTCAAAATCTACCTTTTGGATACTAGATTTTCGAATTTCACGATTTTACCTATACCTCACGAATGAACATCTCAACCTAATTTTAAGCTCGTTCAAGAACTTGGCTTTTGAACTTTCTCAAATTTCAAACATCCATATCTCCCGAACAGTTAGAGTGAGCGGGCTGAAATTTCTCAGACATAATACACCGTTATAGGTCCTCGTTTCACCACGTTCAAATAGCCGAAATTTGATATACTTCCATAGTTTTCGCAGGATCGGTTTCCCTTTTTAAATGTTGGTGTTATCTTTGCGATCTTCCCACTGCCAAGTATTGTTTTCCAGCATTTAATTAATTGTAGAAACACCAATTTTACGTCGCTGTTCAAGGGCAAATTTGAGAACTTCCGAATTTATATTATCTTGTCCCGGGACCTTTCGGTTTTTATTTGTTGTAGTGTTTCCTCTAGGTCTCTTAATTCTAACTGGTCTACGCTTTTATCTACCTCCCCTTCCTCTTCCTTACCATTCCTGCTTTCCAATCTTCTCTTCCTTTATCCAAAATTTTATATACCAGGTGTATACAAAAGTTTTGTCCAGTTTTTTGCCAAAAAAGAAATATCAAGGGAAATTAATTTTTCTTTATTGAAGCAAAATTGCGCATGATATTTTCCTACTTTCCTTAAGAACTATCATTTAGTGTACTTGTTTACGTTGCAATTGGGTCTATACTTCAGCGCAAAACAAAAGCGTTATAAGCTGACATGTTTGGTTCAGCAATATACTATATGATCATATAGCAAGCAAGCCATGAAATTATTTCTTCAAAATATCTTGTTGGTAGTGAATAGTGAATTGCCAGTAACAAATAAAATACATTTGTCATGTATACTGTATTGGTTTACGAGTTGTATGCTTAAGTTTTCTCCGCTGTAAAAGGAAAATTCATTTTCGAAATATTAGCCATCGGATTCTACATATTTGACCTATGTTTCACGCAATTTATGGATACCATGCCAGAAAAACTGCTTGCCTTTTGCTGCAAACCATTCGTCCAGATGTGAAGAGATCATAGTCAGATGGCGCCAGGACTGAGGAGTACGATGGGTGTGGAAGGATGTCCCATCCAAGCGATTTCAAGTTGTGTTTCACTGGTTTTGCAGTTTGAGACGGCGCATACAACAAAATCACTTTGCCATGCCATCTGGCCGATTCCGGTTGTCCTTCGATTAATACGTGGTATAAATTAATCACTTTTGGACGATGTCGATGTATATTAACGGTTTTGCCAGGCTTCAAGAATTCATAATACATAATACCGCTCTACTCCTGCCAGACACAGAGCACGGTCTCCTTGCGGAAACGATTTAGTCTTGGTGGTGAAGGGCATCGCCAGGTGAAAGCCACACCTTTTTCCGCTTCGTGTTTTCAAAATAAATCCATTTCTCGTCACCAGTCACGATTCGATACAAAAATGATGTCCTTTAGTGGCGTTGAAGCAGAATTTCACAGGTGACTTTGCTGTTTCAAATCGCGTGGGACTCATTTACCGAGTTTATTAATCTTCTACATTGCTCGTAAATGTCTGCTGATGGTTTCTTGTGGCACATATAATGGTTCTGCTAATTGCCGTTTAGTTTGGATTGGGTCATCATCCAATAACTCCCGGAATTGCTCGTCTTTGCATTTGGGTGATCGAAATCACCGGTGTCAAATTGTCGAAGCCATGTCTCAGATGTTCTAATCGATGGAGCGTCTTCACCATATGATTCTACCAGCAAACGATGACTTTGAACAATCTTTTTCTTTTGATTAAATAAGAAAAATAATGCGTGTCGCAAATGTTCTTTTTCACACGACAAAAACTCGACATGATCACCGAACGATAAAGCAAAGATTCTAGTTTTTTCCTTATGTGTGTTTCTAGTTTAAATCTCCGACAAACAAGATGGCGTATGTGTCAAATTAATACGCTGCGAACTTTTCGCTAGCGTCTTCTCTTAATCAAATCAGAAAAACTTTTGCATACATCTGGTAGTGTTCTAGCGGTTCATCCCTATTTATAATACTGATTTTCGTGTCATCTCTTTCATTTTTATTCAATTGTTTCATCATGTTTTAAGGGAACTCCTGTATCTCGTGTACATCGAAATAAATCAGTCCCAGCTATCGTAGCAAGCTGACAGCTAACGTAGTTACACTTAAATGTTTATTATTTCTTAAAGAGAAAGTTATAGTTAGACTGTTCCTCTCGTATAGGCTTTTATCTTTAATGATACAACTAGAAACGCTAAAAACATACACCCACGTATATATATACACATACATATACATATATCGTAAGATTATCGCGATGTAATTCTATGTATTTTTAATAGCGAAAAGCAACGAAACGGGATACAGGAAATAGCTTACGACGGTTGTAATGTCCGATACAATCACTCTCAGGCACAGGAAAATTATATTAGCGTGCCGGCCTCGGCGCGGTAAGGTTAACGGAATAGACGCGAAGTGCGAGTTGCGGTAAACTTTGCTTTCCGCGGCGGAGCCACGCGCTGTCAGAACTTCCCATTCTCGATTCCGTAACTTTTGCCTATACGAACGCTGGTGTATACACTATCATTCGTAGACAAACTATAGCGTTATGGATGTAATATTATACCTCGAAATATCCGCTGGTTTACGAAGAAATCCATATCAGTTGAACTTTGAGGTTTAGAATTCAGAAAATTGTTTGAAAAGATACAAATAGGATTGGCAAATTGTTTTCAAGAAAGGGGCGGTGTTTGTAGAAATCTGTCGCACGGAACGGTTACGGAATAGTCTATTATAACAGCAAAGACATGATGCCATGTGAAACTTAACAAACGTTTCTTTCTATAGAAATTTTTATTAGATTAGGGTGCCCTGAAATGTTTCCTTAATCGGCATGACATGGCGCATGAAGGTTGAAGTGAATTCATTGGTCGGTAAGGGTAATCATTTTTATGGCAACTATCAAAATTTTGAGACGTTTACTGTCAATAGTTGTTGTTTAAGAGTGTCTTTTGTGTAGAAAATCAAGCGGTTTCGCAAAAATGGATAGAGTAGAATTTCGTGCAGTGACAAAACAGTTCTAAATAGCTGAGAAAGCGGCCACGGATATTCGAAATATTTTACTAGAGATTCATGGCGGATGTACTCCATCATCTTCAACCATCAGCTTCTGAGTGAGCGAGTTCAAATGTGGCTGCACAAGTGCAGATGACGAACCATGCAGTGCACGCACAAAAGCCGATACCAGCGATAAAATGGTCAACAAGGTTCATGATGTCGGATTAGCCGATCGGCGATTGAAACTGAAACAGGTATCAGAGACAACAGGCATCTCAGAAGAACGCGTTGGCCGATATGGTGTAGGATATCTACACGAAATTTTGAGTATTAAAAAGCTTTTGCCGCGATGGGTACCGCATTTGCTCATACGGAGCGAAGATGTAATGGGGTGATCGTTTCGGAGAAGTGTCTGGGATTTCATGCATTTTGTAACCTTGGATGAGACTTGGATCCACCACTACATACGGAGACCAAGGAACAGCCGATGCAGTGGACTTTTCCGGGCGGATCGAATCCGAAGAAGGCAAAGACCGTTCCATCAGCCGGAAAGGTCATGGCGACCACTTTTTGGGATTTCCAAGGTGTGATCCTCTTCGACTATCTGCAGAAGGTCACGTGTGCAAACAAAACGTTCTTTACCTTCCAAATGGTCCTCCTACATCACCTGTTAGAACCATTGCTACGCATTGATTCTTTCTTAACTTCATCACACTAAAATAGAATAGAACAGTATATTGTCTGATAAGACTTGCCAAAAAGGCTTAAACTAGAACAGGGAAAGTATTATGGTACAAAATATGACGTAATAAAAAAAACAGCAGTAATTATGCAAAGTCAATTAAACCAACAAAAGGGAAAAGAACAGGAATTTAAGTGCAGTGAATAGAAAAAGGCAGATAATAAACAAAATATCGTTTTTTTTTTTTAGTTAAAGGTGGTATGGAATTGAATAGAAGCATATAAAATGTAGCAGTATACACAGTATACAATTAAAAACTAAACTACCATCTTTAAAACGCAGAATCAAACATCCTGCATACTCGAAAATAATTCTGTTATGCTGTTTGTTTCTGAATAACTTCTGTTTAGAAACTTTTGCTATAAATTGCTTTAGAACTGAGTAGCAACTGTCCAGCAGGTGAGGACCCTGTATCAGTGAAAATTACTGCTATACGGAAAATTTGACTTCACTCATTAAAGTAAGGATTGAGTGTTTTTTTTAAATAACACAATAAAAGTACGTTTCAAATACCAGCACGTATAGCATTTTATTAGCTTTCAGTCAATTACCTTGGCATTAAGTAAATAATGCAGTTTCTTTATCCTAACCTAATGTTTTACATGAATACCGCAATAAATTACTGCCGCATTTTCTTCCTCGAGTTTCCCAATCATTATTGAAAAATCTACCAGCGCACCGAAGGCAACCGCCATTATTTTCGTCGTTAACTTGAGACGCTGCGTCTGGTATCGAATTACTTGTTTTTCCTTCATTCGCTTAGAGTATGAGCAAGTTTGAAGTTAACGAAATCATTATATTATTTAGTTTTAACGGACTAAATAAGGAAAATCTAGAAAAAAGTGATTGGTGGATACTAATTACAATAAAAAAGCTAGCCTATAGCTACATGTTAGGTAATATTGTTTATATTTAAGTTAGTTAAGTATTCACAATATTCTTTAAGAGAAATTGATTGGCGGTGAACTTTTAACGCGTTGTGAGGAGTACAGAGGTATATTTTTTGATACTAAATTAACATTTAATAAGTATATTGTAAGTCAACATTCTCTTAAAACATTAAGCTTTCTGTTTCATAATACTAAATACTCGAGTAGCGATGCCCTTGTCGCTGCATTCGTTCAATACAGATTACAATATGGTTCTATTGTGTGGAATCCGGGATATCATGAATATATGAATTTAGTTGAAGTGGTGCAGCCTAAATTTGTGAAAGCTTTATATTTAGGTAAACACCACGTTTTCTTGCAACATGGCTACTTATATACTAAACGTCTAAAATAATTTGCATTTATTTCTTTGACGAATCGTCGTGTTACATCACAAATAATTTTTGCACATAAGATTTTAAATGGTGATGTACAAGTTCCGGATTTGCTGTCCCTTTTGAATTTTTACATACCGACGTTTAACAGTAGGAACAGATTATCTTCTTATCTTCCCCTGTCTAACACGTACCACCATTCTCTGATACCAATTATGTCAATATCTAACAGTGTTAATGTATATGCATCTAGATTTGATTTGTTTAACATTACTATTAATGCTTTAAGGCAACTTTTGTTTGAGCAATTTTCTGTTGCTTAAGAAATTTTTACATTTTCGTTTGCTATTCTTTTCTTTTGGTACTACACATTTATTCTTGTTTTGTAATAGTTGTCATGGTACGATTATCCTGTAATAGGCTGTATTCTGATATGTAGATAATAAATTATTATTATTATCAATTTGAACAATTACGAATTATGTAAGTTTAAAGATTACTATAAATTTGCAAAACATGTTGTTTTAATATTCTTTTCATGTTTTATTTCAATATACATTTAACCTCCAGACTTGTTTCTTTCTAACAATAGCGTTTATTGCCCAACAGTCACATAAATCATATAAAGGACAATATAAACAATATAAAAATATAATAAAATAAAAGTAATGCATTCACAAACAATTAAACAGAGTAACATGAAACAAATATAGTGCATAAAGTAAACTAAACCAAACTGTATTGGTACTTGCACGCAGCAATTGCCCAAGCGAACATTTTTTTTTCTCATTTATTTACTACAATCATTTTGACTCGTTACCTTATTAATTAAAAACGAGTCGTAAAAATAGCATGCACGCAGGCAGAGGGAAGATCAAAAGCATATGTGAAAATGAAATGTAAGAGCCATCAACCGAGTCCCTCTGGCCGTGTCTGGGATTTTTGTTGCATGCACTTACCCAGACTTCGTTTCCGTCCCTAACCACGAGGAGGCGGGTACTGAAGTTGTTGTTTGAGAAGGGCCCAGATTGGTAACCTCTAAATTTAGATTTTTGAAAAAAGTATGCATCATGCCTTCATGCAGTTCTCTTCAGATGCAGAACAATTATTAATTTAATTTTATTTTTAAATATTAAGAATGGGTTAGTATTTGTTAGTAAGAAAAATAAAGCCTTAATCAACTAAGTACTTAAAACTAATGTTAGTAGAGTTAGTAAGGGGATTTGTGCATGGCCCATGGCCTGGAAGCCGTCTGGAGGTCGGTACATCAGCGACAGAGCCGCTGGAATCCTGTCCCTCCAGGCAACGTCAGTGCCAAGGGTCACGTCTTTTAGGGGAAATAGTCTGTAAAAAGTGGGGTAAAAAACAAAGTCTGATAAGTGGTACACCATGTCCTTCACTTCAGGAGATGTAACGCCCCGTCCGATTTAGTCCCTCCAAGTGGTTGACAACTTTCGTTGCCAACCTGTTCAGCGTACAGAAATGGTCACGCCGCCGCAGAGCCCATCCTATTTCTTGAGCCCGCATGGCCTGTCTCTCCTCGTCCGCTACACCGCGGATCAATGGGCACTCCAAAAGCACGTGGTCGATGCCCAAACGAACTGTGAAACACATCGCGGTTTGAGGAAATCCTATTGTATTCTTCGCTCATGCGTGTGACGGGGCATCTAAATCCTAAATTAATGTGTGCCAATGCTGTATAAAAGGTTGGGGCTTTTCCTGCAGCCACTCGTTGGACTAAGAAAGATAAGCTGTACAGTAGATATATGGAATTAATCTTATTATGCAGTAACTTGTATAGAAATGCGATAAGATAAGCATTGCTACGTCTCGATTCCAAGGTGGTCAAAGTGAAGGTATTTAATAGTGTACCGTAAGGGAAACCTCAGCATGATTAGGTGTTGTTTATTTTATACCATAGGCATTGAAGTAAACGCCTTTGTATATTTTCTATTGCTACTTTGTGCTCATTATAGTACGAACACCATATTACCGCTGCATATTCAAGTTTAGCACGCACAAAGGAACATAATAATACTTTACGTGAAGACATGTTAGTAAACATTTTTGTATTTCGTAAAATAAAATCCATACTTCTTATGCGGAAGAAACAATTTCCGTTACAAGATTGGTAAAGGCAAGGTGTTTATCAAATACAACCCCAAGGTCTCTAAATTTAGTGCAACGTAAGAATACCTCAGTATCGACGGAGTAATCAAACAGAATTGGACAGTTTTTTCTAGAAAAGGAAAGTACTTTACATTTAGCCAGATTTAATTGTAATTTAGTTGATATGCACCATCGAGACACTGATTAAATTACATTGAAGTTCCAAACAATCATCAACCGAAGTAATATTTGCGTAAATTTTAATGTCGCCACCAAACAGCAACATCTCGCAATCAGTCAGATCCGAGAAGTTATTGACAAATAACAGAAACAGTAGGGGACCTAGATTCAAACCTTGTGGTACTCCTGATGTAATAACTCTGGTGGCAGAACGGAAGCCGTTGTATGACAGATGAAATCTGCGGTGGGTAAGATAAGAGTCAAATAAATTAACAAGCGACAAACGAGAAAAACCAAAGGTATGTAACTTCTTCAATGGAATACCGTGGTCGATACTGTCAAATGTTTTCAATGTGTCGGTGGAGACCTCGGTCTGTCCCTGAGCATCTAACATTTCTGTAGCGAACTCCATAAAATTTGTCAAGTTAGTCGTGGTGAACTTCTGTTCGACAAAACCATGCTGCTATTTCAAAAATTTTTAATATATTAGACCGAACGAAAATTGGACGATAATTGTCGATATTAGCTGCACTAACATTTGTCAAAAATTGGACAAATCCTGGCAAGCTTCCACGCAGACGGAAAAGTGCAGGTCTTCAGGACCAAATTAATTATTGTACATAACAGTAGCGAAAGGACGCTGGCGCAGTCTCTCAGCAGGAAACAAGGAATCTGATCAGGCCCGGATGTTAGTTTGTTTTTAAGGGTTTTCATTCCAGATAATACTTCATCAACCCTCAACGAGGTTAAGCGGAAGTAAGTGCTAGATTAATTGTTAATATTCTTATCAGGAGGAGGTCGAGTTGAGATTTAGAATACACTCGAGAATTGGTTCGAGAATTTAAAGTATTTTTTCCGATGGTTAGTAACTCGAATTATGAGCTTACTGTGATACCTGCGAATTATACAGCTACGCCGTCCTTGCAATCGTTGTGAATCCCTAGAAAGCTTTTATCCAATAAAAACAACTCAACACAAAGAAAAATGAAAAGCATAAAGAAAACAAATAAAACAGCTATCGAATTTAATTCAAACTATAGCGGCGCTAAAATTAAAGAGATTATAGAATTAAAGGATCCATACTATCTAATAGGGTTTTTTATTTCATTTTTTGTTCCGAATGCATATCTGCGTTGGTCTCTACAGACATATACTTCATATTAACTTCTAACGATCATATCTATTGCAAAATATAAATTGTACGACATCGGGTAAAGTTATTACTTCCCTTAATCCATAAGAAGCAATCTCCCAATAGAAAAGGAAGCCATTGTCATAGAACTATGATATACACGCGTAATCCTAATCCGTAATGAGAACGGTTGTCCCCTTCAAAGAATTCGGCCGTTTTAACAAGGGGACTAGGATCCATAACAGTTTTTCTTTTTTATTCGTTTTCCTGTCCGACCTCGACGCATTAGTCATATTTTATGGACGACCGAAAAGGGCCGAAGCGCGAGCATCGGTCGGACGCAATCCGCCGCTCTGACAGCCGTGATATTGTCTGGCGCTGGCTGTCTGCTATACGTACAGCCACAGCCGTTCGCTACATATATACGGTAAAGACTGTATTGCGTCTATCCTCTGTCTATTACAAAGTTTGCACATTTTGACAGTCAGGGGGCCGGTAGTAAATTTGTGGGAATTACTTTTCTTACAACCTATAACCTTATATCTTCTGCGTCGTACACTGCCGCTTACGGAAGTTTGGATATTTCGATCAAAAACAAAATTAAATTTAAAATCGTGTCAAAGTCACACATATCTCTCCTGAGAATAATTTATTATTTTCTCAAATTGATGTTAATACATATGTATATGAAATTCTTCGAATATATTTCAAGTCAAAAAGTGTATCAGCTGATATTATTATAAAAATCGGGGAGTTCCGCACGCCTCTGTGGAATCCGAAGACTATGATACCTAAAATACGAGAAATTACGTGTGAGTCAGTATGATTACCAAGATTAAAGATTTCGTCGTCAATTTTTAAAATTAATTCTATTTTGTTGCTCTCATTTCATTTCGTATCTTATTTGGAATATCTAAAACTAACTAGACAGGGATTGACTTAGGTTTTCTATTACAAAAACATATTTTCTTAAAAAAGCGGTATATATATATATTGTAATGATATAAATTGTTGTCCTTTATTTACCAACGAATTTCTTCTATAATTTTACTAGTTCACCTATTGCAGATATATTTTTCGTCACCGTTTGGTGCACGCCGTTAATTTTTATGTTGGTTGATGTTAGAAGTTGGAGGCGAAGTACCGTCAATACTCCCTCTTTATGAAATTTTTAAACACAGATATTCAATCTGTACAGGTTTCTTTTAAAAGTTTTACAGATATCTACTTTGGGTATCCTTTAATAACTAATTATTCACAATTTTCCTTGTTAAAAAAAGTCTCTTCAACAACACTTGCAGAGGAGACGTAAACTTTACTATCGTTCATCTTATATATCGCTTTTCGTAAACATATTTCTTATGTAAATAAATGTTTCTAAATTTCATCTTTGAAAGACGTTTAATATACAGTACTCACACATTTCAATTACATTGTATGAATATGCATTATTCCGAAATTGTACTCATAATGTTCGAAATTTCTCGTACGACGAAAGGATGGCACGACTGGCGGCAATTTCCTTTATAATGTCACACATATCAAGTATGTGTGAGTGTACTGAGTGGCCTACCGTACAGGCGAACCAATGTGCTGCCATGGATATTAAACAAACGAAGAACAGACAGATGAAGATCGGGTCCAAAGTGAGACATCTTTTCTCCTGAGAAAGAATAAGTTGTTATTTTTCTCATATAACTCCGTAAATTTATAAATATCTTCGTATTATATCCAATAATAAAGTGTATCAGCTACATACAAAATTTGGAAGTCCCGAACACTTACGTTGGAAGCCGAAGGCCAGTCCATCCTAAAGCCGAGCCAGTGAGTACGATTTCAAAGGTTATAGACGTCGAATCTTCTTAATTTCTTCAAAATTAATTCTATCTTTCGATCTCATATTTAGTTTCGTAAATTAATTAGAATATTTCAAGCTTAGCTAGTCAGGGATTGTTAGCATATAGGTTTTCTGCAAAAACATTCTCTTTTGTAAAAAAGCGGTATATATTGATATATATTTTTTATTTGTCAATATATTTGTTTTTTTTTCAACTTTATATTTGGTATTTTAATTTATAAAACATTTTCACTTAATTCAAAACAAATAAGTCAAAATTTTAATTCAAAGAACCCGGTTAAAAAAAATTTAACGAGCCTGAGATTTTCCATATACATATATATATAGTTTATTTGTTAATATATTTATTTTTACAATCTTATATTTTTTTATTTTAAATATAAAACACTATATTTGAATTTAAAAATGAAAATAACAATATTTAAATTAAAGAACCTATTTAGAAAATAAAGATTCCACCACAAAATATATACATATTCTACATAACCTCTGTGTTCGTGGAGTAATAAACAATTCTGAAATGTATAGAAAAATTAAGAGGTGGGGGGTGGTTTTCGTAAACAGATACTTAATATCGAGAAAACAGTTGCACCATCGTTTAGGACATATAAAACAGAAAATCTTGTCTTAACTTCTATTCGATATCTCTCATAGTTTCAGAGTTATTAAGCAAAACAACGAAGGGTAGTCTGGGCCACTAAGATAGTTGCCGTTCTTCTTACAATAAACCCACCAAGTTTCATTTGAATCGGTGGGATACATTTGCCTACCTTCTCTTGCAGATCATTTTGATATTTGACCTCAATATTTTGAATAATAGCATCTTGCAATAAGCAACTTGCAGTTTAATTTCAACACCAAGTGGTGTTAGAAGATTTAAAGTTAACATCTACGTAGTATACGATAGATTTCTTACAGAATATTGTATTATGTCTCACACCTATGTAGGGCATTTTCTTTTTATAGACCTTTAAAGAGTGTAGATACTATAAGAACTAGTAGCATAACTTATAGTAAACCGGTAAATTGAAGCACTCTCTAGGCAATAAATTCGCGTATAACGGAGACAACTAAAGCATAACTAAATTCACTTCAAATTCACGATTATCTTTAAATTATTAGGTCGCGTTAGGAGTGGCCCTCCTTGCAAAATTTACTAACCGCCGTCGTTTCCGATACAATCGCCTCTAAATAACAAGGAGCGCTTCGTACATACATAAAATTCAATTCGACTATAAGATCGCGAGCGGTCTTCTATATTTTCGGCAATAAAATTAAAATTACTTTTATCGTCCTTCCGCGCCATTAAGCTCTGATTACTTCGGGAATATTAAGGGAAAAATGCCGCGGATTCCGGCGACTGTTATCTATTGAAGGCTGGGTTAATTATAGACTAGCGGAGATCTCATTAGTGAATGTCGGGAATTTCGTCTCTTCTCCGCCCCGTCCTCCCGCTGCTCACCCGCTCGATCCTCAAGTTTAGTTACATTTTAATTACGGCATTTCTAAGATCTGCTCGTTCGTCGACTACTCATTCCTTATTTTCCCGATTTTCCTCATTTTATTCGCTCCCTTTCTTTCCCTTCACTCCCCCCCCACCCCCCTTTTTTTAAGCTTTAGCATAGGTGGGAGGTATCCTACACCACCGCCTTCGTACCATCGACGTGTCATCGAATGCTAGAGAAGGAAAAAATTAATTACGTCCTGAAATTCGTTTCTTTTTTGTTTTTGTTTCTTTTTTCAATTAAAATCACTCTTCGAGAGAAGATGTTTTCTTTATTTTTTTTTGTTTCTGTCGACGGAGAACGATGGCCCTTTTGGAACGTTTGTTAACTTCCAATTACCAATAATTATTTGCCGCTAGGTCATTTTGTAATTAACGCTGGCGCTGCTTGTTTTTGCTAGGCAACCGTTGAGATGTTGAAATAGAACGATTTTTCTAATTTTGACGTTCTTGTGTTTTGTACGCCTTTATCTACTTTAACCATCTGCAGGGAAAAAGAACACTGTACATAACAATTATCTCACCAAAGAGAGTTACGGAATAAACGTGATCCTAATTAGAATATCAATTTTAGTAAAGATTTTTTTTGTATTCATAACTGTTGTAATTGTTAATTGCACTTCACATATGAGACCCATTCGGAAAGTAAAGAACATTCTTTTCTATAGAAATTTTCATTGGATATAATTAAACAGAACTGTATTTTACATAAAATTAGATACCCAAGCTACTTTTCTACCTAAGTAGGTAAACTAGGGGGGTACGGTACCACCTCCAGTTACAGGATGTCCGAGTATTTTATTTATGTCCTCCACGAAGGCGGCTTAATTCGCGGTTTAATTAGCGGTTTGATGACATCCAGCGAAATGTAGAGAGCTTTCCTTCGGGGGTGAGATGTGACGCTGATCCCTTAGAATTTGATGGGTGTAGTAATTATATTGATGAATAATGATAATGTATGCTTTCCCTTAATTATATTGACATCATCAAAATCGAATTAAGCCGCGAATTACACCGTAAATAATTTACACCAAGCTCTAAGGGACCAGAGTCACACCCGACCCCCAGAGGATATCTCTCCGCATTTCGCTGGATGTTATCGCCGTCGCTCTCACGGACCTGGTGGAATGGAACAGCTCCGTCGCTCACCCTCCAAACAAAAGCTCCCTACATTTCATTTGATGTCATTAAACCATTCCAAAACACTGTAGCCATAATCTTTCTGGTATTCACAATTTGTTTTGCTTTTGTGTGGATGATGCCATTGTATTGATTGCAGCTCTGTTTCTAGTATGAAATCTGATATCCAAGTGACAATGTGAGTCAAAACTTCATCACCATCTTATCGAAGCGACTAAGAATTGTCAATGCAGCTGCCATTCGTTTGGTTTTATATTTGTCTAACAACATTCGAGCAATCCACCTTTGTTATAGCCCAGATCTGCACTAACAACTCGGTACAACACAGTTCTGGAAATGTCTGGATAAAATGAGTACGGTAAAGACTATATTGTGTCTACCATCTGTCTATTATAAAGTCTGCATATTTCGACGGTCAATGGACTGATAGTAAATTTGTGAGAATTACTTTTCTTCCAACCTATAACGCTATATTTTCTGCGGCGTACACTGGCACTTACCGAAATCTAAACGCTTGGACTGTTTTCAAAAACAAAGCTAAATTCATTTAGAGACAGAGACTACAAAAAAAAACTGAAATGCATTATAATACTTATTCGTTAAATAAAATACGAAAGTCTCCATGGAATTACTTCGCCATAGCACCATTTCCAACATTGAGGCTGGGTTACGCGTTATGATTGACGATGTTAAAGGGCTCGTCGGGAACTTCTGGGATCGTCCAACATTTAAAATTTTGAAAGAGCAATCTTATGAGTAGATAGAGAATTGCTATCAAAAACTCTAAACTAGGACGTGGACGTTATCCCATCAAGCACCTATCACCAAGGTCTTCAATTACCTTGATTAAAGACAACAAAGAGTCTAAAAGTTTTAGACATACAAAATCCCAAAAAAATCACTTGGGATCAAACTATCCAGATTCTTTGGAAAACCAATAATACCATTACATTGATTGGCGCTCTCTTTCTGGTATGAAATGTGATATCCAAGTCTCATCACCTCTGGGCATGTAGTCGATGCACAGGATACCCTTACGATTCCAAAACATCGTAGTTATAATATTTCTGGTGCTCTAAATTTGTTTTGCTTTTTGGCTTCGTTGGGGGTTGCGGATGATGTCATTGCATTCATTGGTGGTGTGATATCCAAGTCTCATCACCAGTGACATGTCATAGTGACTGAGAAATGTCAATGCAGCTGCCATTCTTTTGGTTTTGTGTTCGTCTGATAACATTCGAGGAACACACTTTATTACAGACCAGATCTGCACTAACAATTCCGTACAATACAGTTCTAGAAATTTTTGGAAAAAATGGGTGCTGTTGTCGAATTGTGAAACGCCTATTCTCTTAGATTTTTGTTTCAATCCTAGCTTTGAGTCCGTCAGTCACCACTGATGGTCGGCCCGAGCGACCTTTATCGTGGACATTATTCCGTCCGCCATTGGTGCCATGGCTCTATTGTGTGGAATCCGGGATATAATGAATATATGAATTTAGTTGAGATGGTACAGAAAAATTTTTGAAAACCTTATATTTCTGTTGCTTAAGAAATGTTTGTATTTTCATTTGCTATTGCTTTCGTTTGGTATTACACATTTACTCTTGATTTATAATAGTTATCATGGTATGATTATCCTGTAATAAGGTGTATGCTGTTAGATAATAAATTATTATTATTATCGATGCGAACAATTACGAATTATGTAAGTTTAAAGATTACTATAAATTTGCAAAACATGTTGTTTTAATATCCTTTTCATGTTCTATTTCAATATGCATTTAACCTCCAGACTTGTTTCTTTATAATAATAGCGTTTATTGCCCAACAGTCACAAAAGCCATTAAAGGACAATATAAACAATATAAAAACATAAGTAAAAGTAATGAATTCACAGAAAATGAAACAGAGTAACATAAAACAAATAATAGTGCGTAAAGTACACAGGACTAAACTGTATTGATACTTACACGCAGCAATTGCCGAAGCGAACAGTGAAACACATTACAGTTTGAGGAAATCCTATTGTATTCTTCGTTTATATGTGTGATGGGGTATCCAAACCCTAAATTAGTGTTGGGACATTTAGTGTAGCCTCTCGGGGAACTAAGAAAGGTAACCTATTCAGACGGAATCGATCTTGTCATGCAGTAACTTGTACAGAAATGCAAGATAAGCATTGCTACGTCTCGATTCCAAGGTGGTTAAAGTGAAGGTATCTAATGGTGTACCATAAGAGAAACCTCGGTATGGGTAGGTGTTGTTTATTTTATACCATAGGTATTTAAGAAAACGCCTTTATATGTTTTCTCTTTTCGCATTTTCATTTGCTATTGTTTTCTTTTGGTATTACACATTTACTCATGTTTTAGAATAGTTATCATAGTATGATTACCCTGTAATAAGCTATATGCTGTTTGGTAATAAATTATTGTTGTTATTATTATTAAACATGATACAGCACTTCCGAACTGACGTTTCGTTCATCACATTACCGCAAACCTCAATTATAGGTCGAATTTTTTGCGCGTTTAAATATACGTGGCGGTATCGTGGACTTTGTCAGATATGTTAATACATCAGAAATCAACCATATTGGATAGTAGCTGCTGTCAAATTGAAGCGGTGAAAGCGAAATGTACTTTACTTTCTGAATGACTCTCGTAGTATACTGCTGTAATTGGATTTATTGATATCCGTTGTACAATGAAGATTATTGTTATTATCATCACCGACTTTCTTCAAATACTGTTCTTGATATTATGTCAGTTATTTCAGCTTTTAGTTTCATTTTATGTATACTACATGATGTTCAAACTTATGCGTTTTGGGATTAATTTTGACAAATATAATTACAAAATTTACGTTTTAATATGCCTATTAGAAATACAAGGATGACAAATAAAATTTCCAATTATGCCAAGAGCAAATTTCGCACATTTCAAAAAAATATATAATCCAATAAGCTCGCCTCTAATTGGCACGCGTTACCCGATTACCCAATTACGTTTCGCATCATAGTGAGCGTATTCCGATGCCGCAAATTACGTAAAAAAAAAAGACTAACGAGATTATCTCCAGATACATTTCCCTTCCCCGCCCAAAACAAAAGTTCACGTCCGCCTAACGTTTCCTAGCGCGTTATACACCCCTTGACAGTTGACAACTTCTGTCGCAAAATAAATCCCGACGCCTCTCGCCAACTTCCAAACGCTTTATGAATTTAAAATTTCGTCATCAGCTGTTGACACGTTTCCCTCGTTCGGGTTCGCCCGGTTTCGTCGGAGCCGCCCCGCCCGGCGTGTCTTTTCAATCTTACATTATAGAAACAAAAACCTCGCGAGTTTAAAACGCATTTGAATTTAATCTAATTTTGAAAAGGTCTCGGTAGATGGCGCTGGATGGAAGATGAGGAGAAGGAGGAGTTGGACAGGTGTGCACTTGGAAATGCGAGGACGGCAAGGCGAACGAAGGCGTGAAGAGGAGCTACCTCTTCCTCTATAGGAAGGACGTTATCGGCCCTAAATGCAATCTAATTCGACAATGGTCCGGAAGCGAAATTCGCGCTGGAAGAGCTGCGCTGGCGGGTGAGGGAGGGAGGTGGAAGGCGAGGCAAAACGCGAAATTTAATTTAATGTAACCCGATGTCGCCCAAATTAAACGTTATTTATTGGAATTTGAGACGTTCTTTTTGTTCGTTGCTCTTGCACGGAGTGAGAGTCCGTACCTACCTTCGCTAACGTTGTACGATTTATGTTTCCTCTCGGATCGATTCTCTCGAATCTATTCAGCCGTGAATAATGTCCTCTTATAGTTTCCCATACACAGAATGATTCAGCGGATTATTCCCCTGCCTTTATCTCGACTTGTCTGAATATGGAAATTTGTAACTCAGAACTAATAATAATAATAAAATGTGAGAGAAATAAATCAGGGGCTGTATCTCACAATATCTGAATTTATTTAGAATTATAGTGATTAGTTTCGTGCAACTATTCTGCACATCTTCAGGCCCAGATATTCCAGAAAAAGGCTATAGAACAAAATAGATGTCCATACCACTTATAAAGAACATCACGGTAATAAAACAGTAAAATTAAATTAAAGACAACACGTTAAAGTGCTTCTAAACGTGGACAACATAAGACAATGAATACAGATAGGCAAGAGGTTTATTGAAGGTTCATTTATATAATAATATTCTTTTTGATACACGTACATATGTATATACAACTGCCACTATTTGTAATAATAGTAGTAATAACAACAATTATTATTATTAATAATTACGAGCGTAAGCTGAAAAATTCTATAACTAAAGCATAGCAAATAGCAATATTTCAATGAAATGTGTTTTATTTTTCGATATAATCTCCTTCAAGATCAATACACTTATTTAGTCGATGCTCAAGTTTCTTTATGCCTTTACAGTACCCACTTCCCTCGAGCTCCTCAAAATAGTGGTCCACGGCAGCTATCAGCTCCTCATCCGAAATAAATCTCACACCGTCGAGGTGTTTCTTAAGCTTGGGGAAGAGATAATAGTCAGACGAAGCTAAATCCGCTGAACAAGGGGGATGCACAAGTGCTTCGAACTCTAATTTCGCTTCGACAATTCCGCTCTTGTGAATTGGCGCATTGCCTTGATGGAAAAGAACTTTTTTCCGGATTCGGAATAGTATTGTCCAGTAATGCAGTTTACTTTCCAGTGTGTAGTGGTGGATACACGTATCATCGTAAGTCATAAATTGGCGCAAAAAATCGGCCGAAACAGCTCGAAGATGGCTGTAGGGCATTCCACGCGTTTGAGTTTTAGCGGCGATGTGCGCAAACGCGGCACCCATCTTGCACACCGCTTAGACATGTCTAATTTAATATTTAAAATGTACGTCACCTGTTCTATGGAAATGCCTGTAGCCGTTGCAATAGCTCTCAATGTTGATCGGCGATCAGCTTCCACAAATTTAAAAACTTTTTGCACACTTTCTGCAGAAGTGGGTGTTTTTTTGGGGGTTCAGAACGATCATTTCCGCTCGTACGACTTCTTTTAAATTCATTCACCCATTAGTAAACAGTCATAAGAGAAGAAGCATCCTCGCCTAACACATTTATCATCTCAGCATGAATTTGAGCGGAAAATACTTTTTCCACTAGTATTTAATCACTGCGCGAATTTCAATAGTGTCCATTTTTAAAAAGCGCCAAAAGTGCTTTGCTTAGAAGGAGTGTACACAACAAACTACTTCACAGATCGACATGAAGTTTAACACGTATGTCATTGAAGCATCAAGCTGTACAATAGCGTCAAAGATTGCTTTCACACAGCACCATCTCATAGTTAGTTACCAAATCTTTCAGCTTACCCTCGTATTACTAGGCTTGGTATTTCACTTTTAGCCATTTACAAATCCTAGTGGCCAGAATGGACTCCAGTGCTAACGTAGGATACTCTTCACGCTCGGATGACTAACTTAAATGAAAGACAAATAAAAGATTGGCCATCGGAATAAAAGGAATCCCCACACAGGTTAAGAACAACTCAACTAAAAACTATCTATATAATCTAAAATTAACTGGTCTTTCCTGGGCTATTAAGAAGTTTACTGGAAGCTGTATATTCATTATGATAAGGTCTTCTATAAATTATCGACTTCATTTCTGCAATTATTGCATCCCGAGTCGATGTAGTTGATGTCACCGCGTTTGCTTTTGCATATCTTGCAAATATGATGATTTTGGGCGCAAAACCTGTCTAAATTTTACGTCGATTAATTGCATAGTTCGCTGAAGAAACGCTTTCAAAGGTCTGCGACTGGCACACAACATTTTCTGGTTTCCGAGAGTCAGTGGAAAACCAGAACCATGCTCGCCGATCACGAACGAGCAGCAGTGAGGAGAATATTCGTGCGATCTGTGAGCTTATTGAAGTTGAACGCCATCCTAGAATAAGGAAAATTGCACACACACGTCGGAATATCATATGGGAGTGCCCAATCAATCATTTCAGATGATTTGGTTTACCGAATAATGTTGGTAAGGTGAGTTCCTTGGCCCTTGACGGAAGAGCAGAAAGCAACCCATCTTCCCGTGTGTGACAGACTTTTTTGCACGTTATGGAACAGAAGAGGATATTTTCTTGAGGCACATTGTCACCTGTGATGAGACGTGGCTGCACCATTACACCTCGGAATCTAAGCAGGAAAGCGTGGAGTGGCGAAAACCTTTCCATTGATTTTCTTCACGAACGGCGTAGGATTAATACTGCGTACTACTGGCAACTGCTTGATGAAGTGAAATTGGTTTATCGACGAAAAAGGCGACACATGGATATTGGAAGTGCGATTCTGCTCCATGGCAATGCTCGGCCACCCGCAGCTGCATTGGGAAACACAGGAACATCCGCCCTGCAGTCCCGATCTGTCGCGGTATGACTACAGCATGTTTGGCCTACTCAGAGAAGAACTGGGGGGTCACCACTTTAACGACGAAGAAGGTGAGAAAATGTTCGTGCGCAATTGGTTACGGACGCGACCACATTCATTGTTTAATAACGGAATAAAAAAAAATGGTGGAAAAAATGTGTGAATAAACAATAGACACTAAACGTTTTAAAACCAAAGTTCGGTTCATATATGGGTCGCCCTCGTATGTTAAATTGGTATAGAAAACAACAACAAGTACCGATTGATTTTCAAACTTCCCATCAAGTGCTTCAATACATTACAAAAAGGGCATAATTATTGGTCTCGTAGAACGATATTTGCATTTCTGTGACCAAGAAGTTTTATAAATTAGCCTAAACCTAAACCATATAGAAGAAGCGTTGTCCAAAATAACGTAATATGTATACTACTAATAAAGAAAAAAATACATCGTATTTCTTTCCATATAAAAAAGTGTGTAAAAAGCATGACATTCAAATAGCACATAAAAAATTGAATGCAAATAAACACTTTTAAAACTTAATACTTTGAGGTAAAATTTATTTGAACGCATGTTATTTAGCAGTGCACTACACCCATAAATTTTGAACTTTGCCTACATCTCACCGAAAAGCTACACCTACCATAATAAAAATAACGCACTTAAAAGACTGAAAAAACACCTACACACATTCGCTTTGTTAATCGATTTTGCAGAATAGTTTAAAGATAATTTTAACGTGTTGTGGTGGTTACTATGTATAATTTTCCAATACATTTTTGGCATTTTTGCAAAAGTACACATCATGGGAATTTTGTAATTGTCTCCTACAAATTTATAAAACGACGGCTTAATATTATCAGGAATAATATTTCCATGAAGTAATAACAGATAGTAGCCACGGGTAAGAAAAACCTGATTTAACAGGCGGCAACAATTGTAAAAATGCCAGACTTTTCTAATTTGAATAAGTTAGTTTCTGATTTCAAGTTGCATATAGAATTCTCATATTTTATAGCAAACTGAAAGAGAGAAAGCAAGAAAGTTTAGCGTTGTAGAAGCTAGGAATATAACTGGCTATAAGACCTTTATTATCTCAACATATTTACTTTACTCTTCTTTTAATTTAGAATTCCCTAGGTGAGTTTCTAAAAATTCTTTTATTCGTTACGCGTTCGCAAAACTCCTTTTCGATTCCAGCATAGCTTTCCAGTACTCCACGAAGAGATACAGACGAAAAAATAACATTCCTACTTTAGCAGTATTACTAATTTTACTCTTAACCAGACTTCTTTACTTCTTACATTCAACACTCTTCGCGGGACGCGCTCGCTAATGAAAATTTGAATTGCAGAATTTCTCCTTTCCCGTCACCCCAGTCATTTTCTTCTTCGTATTCGTCCTCGTCCATATCTTTCCGCTGCCGACCGTTTCTTCATTACTCGGCTTCATTACGACGAAACGTCGGTGTGGAGGTTCTCACTTCTTCGCCGTAGACAGTTAGGACGGCACTTATACATAATAATATACCATTAGTGGTGTTATCGAATATATACAGTCATTTAAATATCTAATGAATTCGAGCTGTTTGGCAAGCTACGGGAAATCATGTCGTCTTCGTCTTTGAAAACTTCTTCTTTTAAAACTAGGCGTCTACTTCTTCACATCAACGATCTCTTTTGCTATTCAGTTATTCGAATCTAATTCCATTTTTCTAAGTAAGGTATCGCTGGCTTGGATATGCGGGGTGTGCCAAATTAATTCTTAAAATATAGCCTTACTATTACTAGCGATATGTTTAAGTTTGTGTGATGTATGCAAAATGGATCCCTAAAAGTGGGACTGTCATTGTCAACCGTGTTACATACTGACGACAATGAGAATCCACTTGTTCTTTAAACGCTGCGTTTTGATTAAATTATTAATTTGTGTGAGATGGGGTTTACTGCGATACCTCTACCCCATTTTGTATATCTTACATTGTTCTGCTGAATCAGTTATATAACGTAAGCTATATTTATTTAAAAATAGTTCAAAATCACAGTAAAATAGACAAATAAGATTAACCTAGAAAAACTCATATAGCTTAACATAAAGCGCATTGGCCAATATCTTAGTGATGCACTTGATAAGCCAAAGCGTAGATTTTTCTAAAGCGTTCGGCCGCGTTAACCACGCTATACTACTTCAAAAAATGTATAGATTTGGTTTTGGTGTGGGTTTTCTCTCGTTGATTGAGTCTTACCTTACTGGAAGAGGGTGTTACTACAACGATTATTCCTGTATTTTATCCAACATCGGGTGTTCCTCGATGTTCAAATCTTGGACCCCTTCTTTTCAATTTGTATATAAATGATTTACTATCGCTGTTTACGTGACACGCCTTAGCATAGGGAGACGACGTAAAGATATTTAATACAATTGGTAGCGTTTAGGATTGTAAGTATTTGCAAGACAATCTTCTCCTTATTAATTTTGGGATCAAAGGCAACTATCTCCCTCTGAACATAAATAAGTGTACTGTGGTTCCCCACAATAACACTCACACTATTTTATACTATAACTACCAGATTAATGATGCAGCTATACCGTCCAATATCAAAACTTTGGATCCCGGTGTTTTATTTGATAATAAACTGTTATTTACGGAACATATTTCGCCAATGTGTTCATCTGCTTCCAGAACTCTCGACTTTGTCATGCGCTTCTGCAAACATTTCTCAGATTTAGTTGTGATAAAGCGTTTATATTATACCTATGTCTGTTCTAAGCTTGAATACGCCTCCATTGTTTGGTATCCCATATTTACACCAAGAGCTGTCCAAAAAAATGGACAACGTTTACCCTAAAAGAGGCATCGAATACTATAGCTTACTTGTAGAGCATAATGTTCTATCCTTTGTATAATTGGAAGCATTTTTGTGGAATGGAATTTATTGTCATGGAATTTGGGTGGACCATAATTATCTATCACTTGCTGAGGGCCGTGAGCGTAACATTGTGGAGTTTCTTTGGAAGATTAAAAAAAATAATATCAACTCACCAACTGGTCTAGCGCAAATAAACTTCACAGTGTATACTCGTCAGATTCGCTGCTATAACATATTTTAAATATCTAGAGCGAATACCAACATTGTGCTTAAGGCACCTGTTAGCCGCGTGATGAGGGACGCAAGTAGATTTTTTCCTTGTACTGTTGGACTATATATTTTTCAGCATATTTCTTATTTTATCTTTTTTATTCCAAATAATATTGCAATCAACATAATTTAAATTATTTTTTTTTAATTTTAAACAAGAATTTTGTAAATTTGACCTGTAATTGGCCCTTGGACTGTTTATCAATAAAGGATTATTATTACTATTATTATTATCAGAAAATACTGAGATGGATTGACGCTACACCGAAAATAATCCTTCCTTCTATTCTTAACATAAAATCCTATGTCTAATTGTCAATTTTTTTATCTTATTTTGGCGATAATACTTTTAAATACTATCCAATTATAAAAAAGTGATGAAGCAAATGTTTAGTAACACTGATACTTACTGACCATCAAAAATTGGAAACCTTTTTGTAAATCTGAAAAAGTAATTTGTCAATTTTTGCAGTGATATAATCAATAATCTAACGATTTGTACGTAACTTCTTCAAACTTGTCCAATATAAATGATTTCCTAGCCATGTTATACGCGATATCACGCGGTCAAATCGAGAGCTAAAGTGCTGCACTTCGTACTCTAGAAAAGGATCCGTGTCCGGTGACACGCAACAAAAATTTTTTCCCGCCACCTCGGCTAATGATATTCAGCACGACGCGACGTGCTCATTATCGATATTCCCGAAGAAAAGCCCCTAATAGTGCGAAACATTAACTCGTAATTAAGTTCTGCCATGAGTAACACGAATAGCATACATGCTGACAATCGAAGCACATAATAGCGTCACGGTGATGATTACGACGGAGAAAGTCGTTAATAAAGTTTTGATTATAGTATGGGCACTTTATTTCTTGCAAAATCTGACGCTTACTTCAAAACTTTAAACAAAACAATTATATAAAAAAAAATTCTTATTCATCTACGAATTATTGCACCTGTGTATACAAAAGGAAAAGTACCAATAAATATTAAAAACATAAAATAACTTATATTTTCTTCTCATCGAAAAAGCCACCTCTGTATTTAATAAATGCTCACGGAATTGGTGCTATTCTTTCTACCAATTTCCTTAGTGTATCTTGAGGAATATTGTTCCGCTCACTCTGTAATACGGACCAGAGAAGGGTTTTGGACGTTGGACATTCTTTTCTAATTTGTCTGTCCAGTTCATCCCACAGAAACCCTATCGGATTAAGATCCAGCCTCTGGGAAGGCTAAGTCATTATTTTAATTCCCTGTATAAGCTAGGTAGTTTTTGCATAATAATGACCTATGCTTCGGATCGTTATCGTGCATCAACTGAAAACTGTTGCCTATTAATTGCAATCCGTATGGTAGAGCTTTTTCATCTAATATATAGCGACAATTCTCCTTCCTCATTATTCCATCAATTTTCACAAATTGTCCTATTCTATTTAACGCAAAACAACCGCAAACAAGAATGGAACCACCACCTTTCTTTATCGCTAGTGTAATACATTCAGGAAGTATTTTCTCGTCTTTTGAGCGCCTGAAAAATGTTCTGCTATTTTGACTAAACACTCCACATTTGGACTCATGAGTCCATAATACGTTTCCCCATTATTCTATTGTCTAGTCGTTATGAGTGTTAGCCCACTGGAGACGTTTTTGCTTATTCCCACGACGAAGCAACGGTTTTCGTGTAGCAACGCAGCCGTTGAAGTTTGCTTCTTTTAAACGACGTTCCACTATGCCAACGGATATCTTCTTGTTTCTAGCCTAATTCATTTCCACCATCTTCAATTTCAGAAGCCGTTAATCGTCCATTTCTCTTACTAAGCAATTTTATGCGTTTATCGTCGCCCCTGGATGTTGCTCGGGGATGTCGCTGACAATTTTTGCTAGCAAGTATACCAGTTTGTCTAAATTTACTTTTTTTTTACATTAAGTTGCCGGAAAATATTTCGTATAGAATATCCTTCTTGATGTAACGTTAATATTGCTGATCCTGTTTCAATTCTAGGCGGTTTTCCGGGAGGCATTTTTACACAGGAATTAAATTATTTACTCGCCCAAAGAAATAGCAATATCAAACTGCACGTAACGGTATCTAACGATAAACTAAATTCACTGTTAATGTAATATGTGCGTACTTTATGGGGTGAATACCATATTTGCGGGAACTCAGGCAATTCTTAGAATTCGGTTTTCATTTATAGTGTGATAAAATTTCTGCCCGTATATTACTTAAAATATCTAAACCTGTTATTATTTTAAGATTCCAAGTTCAAGTTTCGTTATTTGTCAACTTAGTTCTTTGATTAATAAATTGTGTACATGTCCATTCTATTATGCGCGGTGGTGTTATGTGTTTTGTGGGAGAGTTATTATATCACAGGATTTTGCAAATTTTGCTAGTCGTAGAAGAAATGAAATGTTTCCAATATGATGTTCGTGATTACATTTAATTATAAAAAGATTGTAATTCCATTCTTATTTCTGATATTATTCCACAAGACTTACTTTTTATTTATTACTACATTTCCCCTTTTGAAAAGTATCTGTTTTCTTTTCTTTACGTTAGAAGCTTTTCATATTATATTTGTTTACTTAACTTTTTTCTCTTTTATCTATAATAATAATAATAACAATAATAATGTGTTTTATTTCCAGTTCATCAACATGTAAGTACAAGAGTAAAGAGATAAAGAATAACTAAATAAATAACTAAATAGTTTTACCAGTATTTACAGTAAACTGAAAATCACAGGGAACTAGTCAAGGTTATATGTAACTCTTGATCTACTACTACTACCCAGATTGAAAAAAATTTTTATGTGAAATTAATACCCATCATCTACCTTATCCTATATCGCAAAATACAGCAGCAAACTTCCCGCTCTCCGAGCATGACAAAATGAGCTGGTAAACTAATAAAAAATCTCACTGGTCCGATTGCCCAAATTACTTCGGAGGCAAACAAATATGCACGGTATTGTGCAGTAAAGTTCGGACAGGAACCAGTTCTAATTATCGGCGGTATCGAATTATAGCAACATGACAAGAAAAACTGCGTTCAAATAGGGCAGTTCTTCATATTGATGGTCCACAAAATCTAAGATTAAGGTGATGCACATCCGTTTTGAATGAAATGTCCTCAAACAAATACTTGAGTGCCTTATTATTAATAATTGTATGATACAGGCGGGCAATCTGCAAGAACCTGCGATTATGCATACTTAATCATGCCATATCTGCCAACTTGTAGGAAACTCTACCGTCCTTTCGTATTCCAAATATAAGTTTCAAGCAACATCTCTGAACCCGTTGTATTCGATTACTTAAATCTTGCTATATGGAGGGACCATACACCGGGGCGCAGTATGAAAACTGTGAAAGAACGAATGCATCACACAACAATGACTTTGCCTTTAGTGACAGGTGATGCCTATTGGGATAGATGTGTTTTAAAATAATGTATGCATATTTTATGTAATTTTTTATTTGTGTATTATATCTGAATGTATTATCTAAAAACTGACCTAGATTTTTTACTTCCTCTTTAACAAGAATAGGTGTACCAAAAATCTGCAGCCGAATGTCTTTTTGCAATCTCCTAGTTTGATTCTTTACCTTTACTACTGAAAACTATTACAACGAACTTGTCAGGATTTACCAAGAGTGAATGTTCATGAGCGAAATTTGCAACCTTATCTAAGTCGCTATTAATTTCTGAGTATCATTAGGCGTACATATGTATCTTAATTTTTCTACACAAAGGTGCATACGTACTATATATAATGTGAACAGAAGTGGCCCCAATATAGACCCCTGCGGAACGCCCCGACCAATCACTTTCCAGGAAGATTAACTTTCATCGAGACGCACACACTACGTACGGTCTGTTAAATTACTTGACATTAGTGAAAGAACAGAAAGAGTCCTATATAATTCAGTATAGCCAAAAGCATTCTATGACAGACAGTATCAAAAGCGTTACTGAAATCCAGAAGCGTTAGAATCGTGACCATATCTTTGCCCCTAGATGTGATAATATCGTCCGTTATATTTAGCAACGTGGTTACACAACTATGACCATTACGGAAACCAGACTGATTCACAGGAAACATGTGATTTTTATGCAAATAAGAATTTAACTGTTCATTAATAACTTTTTCCAATAATTTTGAACATACCGGCAGAATACTTATCGGAAATCCTTGAAATCGTTTGCTTGCCGCGTTTGAGCTATAGGAATAACGACAGCTTTTTTCCAAGAAGTTGAAAATACGTTCATTACAATACCTGAGTTAATTATGCGCGTCAATAAGATAATATAGTGGGACAGCAGATTTTCAACATAGTAACATTCAGGACATCATGACCGATAGCAGATGTTTTAATTTCCTTAATAAACTTCGCAATTGTTATTTTCTCAACAGTATGAAATCTGAATGTAGTAGATTATTTTCTTCTTTTTTATTTAATATAACAGGCGAAACAGTTTTTTGAAAACTGAATTTTCATGGATGTCATCTTACTTTTTGCACACAGGCACCATAAAGCATTGGCGTGAGCAGCAGGATACTCATTCTATACCTAAATATGAAAATATCAGATATAAAATTGATGACATCTAAGTTAAATAAGCCTTCATCACATGCATTTTTGTAGTTTACTTTTAGTTTTTAACCTTAAATTTAAATGAAAGATCGCTATCTACAGTTTCAATACTAGTTCTGAATTTTCTACGACTAATTCTTTCGAACGAGATTTTCTTGCGCTTTCTTCTTCACCAGCTCTCACTTTAATCTCCTAAAATAGAGGCGAATTTATACGTCGAAACTCGGTCAAATTGAAATTACTTATTCGCCTCTCGCGTCTCTTAATCTTGATCAACTTAAATTTTTTAATACCCTCTCTCCTTCCGTACTTACCTCTCCCCGTTAGGGCTCCCTTTATTACTATGCAACGGAAACCTGGCCAGATGCTGTATATATTTCAATTCGTAAATTGAAAGTGCTCGAGATGAGATAAACCGTCTTCTGCAAGAGCTCGCACGTCGGATTTAAGAAGTTATAAATTCTAATTTCTTCCTCTTGCTTAAGGCAATTAGCCCGGATCTGCTGTGCATTATCCTACCTTTTTATAGCCTGCTTGGGTACCGCCACGGTCGCTTGTTCGCCGTACTGACGACTTCTTTCCCCCACAAACGAAGTAGTGGAAGTGGAATGGATAAAAAAAAAGGAGGGAGACGGTGGCTGGTTTCCGTGTCGGAAAATTACTGCCTAAGTTATAAGCACCTGTAAGACGTTATCGAGGTCGTCGAGAGGAGAGAATTAACGTCGGTATCGTCGATGAGATAATTCGAGAGCAATTGGCATGCACGAGTCGTCGCTATTGGAAACTGGAGAGAGGGATTTCATCAATATTTGCATGATGACGTTTCTTCCTCCTCGGATTGTCTTCTAACGCCGACGCGAAATTGTAAATATAGCCTTTGCATTCAACTTGAATGCTTGAAAGGGGTTTATTGCTTGATTTTCGACTGGAGTTACTAAATTTACCACCACCTATATTTTTTGTAATTAGCGTTGTTATTTGGGATCTTTTCCATCATTTGTTGAACTTATGTGTCCGACCTTTCGGCAGTTCGTCTACTGCCGTCTTCAGGCCCATACTTGTCAGATTAATCATACGTTCGATGATTTGAGATTCGATGATACGTTCGGGGACAGCTTAGAGAAGGTAACAGGGAAGACGAATTCGCCAGACATACTGAAGACAGCAGTAGACGAACTACCGAAATGTCGGACTACACAAATTCAACAAACGATGGAAATAGCCCGAACAACAACTCTAATTATTATGAGAATCCATCGTCAACAATATCTCGTCAAGAGTTATATTTTTTGCACTGATCACATGGTATCGGACGGATTACAAATGGAAACATTACGGTTAATAAAAGTGGAAAGTGGTGTTTGCTATTTAAAGTTGGGCAGAAACTCTGCGGAAGTTTCAAGACAATCACATACATAATATGGAGAAAGACGTTGATTGGTACATGATGAAAGATATCGATAGAATTAGAAGAAATAATCGAAATTTGCGTACTATTTTTGATACAACGTCAGCTATCACTCAGCATACGAGGTTAAGCTAAAAAATTCGGTTACTAAAGTATAGCAAATAGCAATATTTTAATCAAATGTGTTTTATTTCTCGGCATAATCTCCCTCAAGATCAATACATTTATTTAGTCGATGTTCAAGTTTTTTTAGCTCGAGCTCCTCAAAATAGCGGTCCACGGCAGCTATCAGCTCCCCATCCGAAAGGAATCTCACACCGCCGAGGTATTTCTTAAGCTTGTGGAAGAGACGATACTCCGACGGAGCTACATCCGGTGAATAAAGACGATGCTCAAGCGCGTCGAACTTTAGTTTGGCCAATTTTGCTTCGACAATTCCACTCTTGTGAACCGGAGCATTGCCTTTATGAAGAAGGCCTTTCTTCCTTTCTTCTAGGTTCGGAATAGTATAGTTCAGTAATCGTTTGTCACTTTGGAAAATAATCGAGAAGCAAGTTTCCCTTCGCATCCCAGAAAACAGAAGCCATCACGTTTCTTGCCGATAGAATGACTTTGGCCTTCTTTGTAGCTGGTTTGCCACATTTAGTTCACTGTTTTGATTACTATTTACTTTCCGGTGTGTAGTGGTAGATCCACCTTTCATCGCGTGTCAGAAATTGGCGCCAAATATCTTCTGCATTTTGTCAAAATCGCTCCAAAATAGCTGTAGAATATTCCACGCGGTCGAGTTTTAGCGGTGATGTGAGCAAGCGCGACACCATTTAAACATGTCTAACATTAAACATGTACGTCACCCATTTTCTAGAGATGGCTGTAGCCTGAGTAATATCTTTCAATGAACTAACAATAGGCAACACGCGCCAACTCATAGTCAGCCCATTGAATAAGAGACCTTAGGGGCGTCAAAGAACAATTAATTCAAGCATACATATATTATATTATGAATTTTCAAAATCCATCTGAATTGTCTACAATCCTGTTTTCAATAGAAATCAAATAAGCATTAGCGGCAGTTGAAATTTTCAATTTTAACAAAGACCTTAATCGGTTAAATTTATTACAATAAATTTTTCTTTTGGTATTTTCGCGTTGTCGCCAGATGCTTAATATTGCCGCTATACCATATAAACAGCAACGTTGACATCAATGCACCCAGACAAAAGTGATCAACGGCGTCAGCAGTATCACCATATAATGCAGCAAATTCAGTATTGTGATTGCTATATCTAACGCCACTAGAAAATAGAAAATTAAGAAAATCCATATGTGAATAGAGTTTAATATAAACATCAAGTGCTGAGTGATGTAAATCTTTAGGTATTACTGAATTTAAATCACGAGTAACAGGAATATTACATTTAGAATTTGAGTCATTAGGTTTTCACTACCATCGTTGCTGACTTTTGTTCAGTTCTTGGGTTTTCTGCTATGTAAAAAGTTTGTAATACTTAACGTTTCAACGATTTTTCCGTGGTCTTCTTTAGATGTGAATTTTCGGAGATTTTCCTGTACACGTATTTTAACACTGACCTCGATACAATTTTCCTAAGCTTCCACTAACTTTTCCAAGGTTTTGAAGCCACAGGTCAGGACTTTTTTTCTGTTTTTTACTCTTAAAAGCTAGCAGTTAATTAAATTTGTACGAAACATATAATTGTACACTAGTTAAATATGGTCGATCGTCAATGGATATTTAATTTTGCGATTTATTTTATCCGGTAGATTAATTTCCGAAAAATATATTGCAAAAAGTACATAAATAGGTAGTTGGTTACATGTATCCATTGTTTATGTTTCGGTTCTATTTATGCAAAATTAATACATTCGATGATTATGTAATTTAATTAAACAAACTCGTACATGTATTAAATGTATCGAATCCATACATTCATCATTCTGAACACGTAGCGTGTGCGAAATTTATGCATACATTAAAATAACCGATAACAGTTTGCGAATTAAAAATAGTTTGACAAATTTGTATTTCTACGTAAAAATTCCTCAAACGCTATATTATTGAGTATAATTCTTACCTGAATGTGTTGTATTTGTTTCTCTTAAAAAACTGTTATATTAAAAAGATTGCATTTTTAGGAAATTAAAGATATCTTCTACGGTAACTTGAGAATAAGGGTTGCAGAAACGAGTACTTTCACTATAGCATAAGGCTCAGTTACTATCAATATTAAAAATAATGTAAATAGTGTAATTACTTACTATTTCAGTTTGACTGTGCTTTTGATGAAGAATCACGGAAGAATTTCTGCCTACGTGAACATAATCAATGGGAATTTAGTTGCTATCTCCATCATTCACGTTACATTAGACAAGCATCGTGTACTCAACTCATAAACAAAATGGGTGCATAAGTTCGCCTTTATTTTCTTTTGTTGTTATTGGAGGCAGAGTACCATTAGGACTCCCTCTTCTTTAATGTTTAAAATATTTTTTCCATTGTCTTTCTGCGTATTGGATATTACAAATATCTACTTTAGTTACTTATTACTGACATTTAAATTTAAATTTTAAATTAAAAAAAAAGTCCCTTAAGTAACGTTTACAGTGGAAACGTAAACTCCACTATCGTAATGTGTATATATCGTTCTTCTTAAAAGTACATTCGTGATTAAATATAATTTCTTCAAAATTATTCCTAAAGACGCGTAACGTACTATACTTATAGGTCTTCTTATCAAATTATTAAAACAAGTATCGTCTCGAAACAACACATACACTATTTTCAAAATTCTCGTACATCGAATGGATCTGACGAATGGCAGCATTTTTTTGTAAATAATTGCAATCCATCAAGAGTGTTTCCTGTGTAGTCTATCATCGAGGTAAACATGTTCAGTAAAATGCCCCGGAAAACAACGGGTGATTAAATAACAACAGCATCAATGTGACTCTCCAGAGAACTTGTTATTTCTCCTAATAGGTAGAATTATTAGAAATCTTCAAAGCTATTTGAAGCAATAAAGTGTTGCAGCTGCTATACTCAGGAAATCTAAAATACAATACAGTCAGTGTGTGTGTAACAACTACTTCAACATTAAAGACTTAAAATTGTAATAATTTCTATCAAAATTCACTGTTTCCTTATTCTAATTTCATAGTCGGTTTCTATATTTTGAAAAGTTAGCTAGACAGTTATTGTTATAGGTAAATGTTTAAAGAGTTCTAGTAAGAACGATATATATATTTATATATACATTTTATATTATTATTTAATTTAAAACAAAAATTTAAGTAAAAGAACCCATTTGGCAAGAAAAGAGCCTAAGATTCTCCGCTACAAAATTAGAGCCCAATGTGAGGCAAAGCGTCTTGAGGGTAATCTTATTCGCCCACACGAAGAACCATATTTAATTAAGGAAGTTTTAGGATCAAATACATAGAAAGAACAGGGAATTTTCTCCGTAGAATTAATCTAAAATGTGTTCTCAAAAACTAATATTAATGTGAAATTTCCAAATCTATAGGTTTTATTTCAATTTAAAAACCAATGACTTACTTCTAAATTTGTGCAATCTTCTCGATACTGTAGTATGTAGTGTAGTATAGATGTAGTATTAGTTCCCGTCTTTATTAAACCTGACCATTATTTTTTAGTGTTCATGACACGGTTGCATTTACTCTGGATTCCAACATACTTCCAGGTCAAAATAACTTCTTGATTTAGAAATTACGTGTTCTAAAGTGAGGTCCATATATATACATGCGAAGCCCAATGCAATAAAAAATAAAATTATTAGTATCGTTACTATTTGTTACTATTACCAAAGCAATCGACTAATTTTTTTTTGCACATTAACGCACTCGATTATAATATATGTTAGTGATTTTTTTTATCAATACTGGATTTTGTAACCGTCAATAATTTAAATAAATACGAATATTATATAATTTATTTGCATTACACCGACGTCCTATTTATTTATAGTCCATCAACAAATTTACTTTTTCCATTTATCGCGCCATTATGCCCATTTTCATATTTGCATAAAGTCGAAGCTGCGCTTTATCCAATCTAAACTATCTGCGAACATGCAGATATGAATATTTTGTTTTAATTAAATCGTATAATGATCGTGGGCATTAATTTAGCATAAATAAAACTGAATTTAAATAAAGGATTCGTGCAAATATACGAAGTCACGGTGTATATTTTTTAGTATTAAATTACGAAATTCAATTTTAAACTGATGAAAAGCTCAAAATTAATTCATTCACCATTTGTTATTATCTGGTTTGAAGTGTAATATGTTAACGTGCATAGTTAGGCAATAAAATATGTTACAAGTTTTTAAGCAAACATACTGTACTCTTTCTTATTCTTTTTTACATATATATAGTTCAATATGCTGCTGAGAGCGGTGGCAAAATATAGACACCTCTTTTACTTTTACTTTTACTAACAAAAGCGATATACTATTTTAATGAATTCAAACGATTGAGATCTCTCACAAAGAATGAAATTAGAGACGCATACAAGGCTTACTTGGCAGATGCTGAAATTAATATCAACAGAGATCCTAAGTTGTTCTGGCGCTTCATTAACAACAAGAAAACTTCTTCCAGAATTCCGGGAAGTATGCAGTATGACGGCAGAGAATTTACCCAGCCAAACGAAATCGTGGATGCCTTTTCCAGTGTCTTTGCGAGTGTGTATAAACCTAGTGTTCAAAATGTATCTTTCAACTCTTTTCTCAATTATAATAATTTTTGTGTCCATGCCTTCTCTGAATTGGATGTGGAGAACAGTATCAAGAGACTTAAATCTAATATGACAACTGGAGATGATGGAATACCGAGCTTCTTTGTACGTGATTGTGCTCCTGTTCTGTCCTATCCACTGTCAACTATATTCCACCTAGCGATAAGCACGTCAACTTTTCCAAAGGTTTGGAAAATTAGCAGAATTACCCCCGTATTTAAGAAAGGAAACCGATCTAACATTGCTGATTATAGGCCTATAAGTATACTGCCCAATTTCGCTAAGGTATTTGAACATTTGCTTTACAAAGAAATATCTGCCTGCATAACTCCTTTCATATCTGAGCATCAGCACGGTTTTGTTGCAGGTAGGTCGACGATCACTAATTTAGCATGCATTGGCCAATATCTTGGTGAAGCGCTTGATAAGCGAAAGCAGGTGGATGTTATTTACATAGATTTTTCTAAAGCTTTCGACTGCATTAACCACGAGATGCTACTACAAAAAATGGACAAATTTGGTTTTGGTGTGGATTTCCTGACGTTGATTGAGTCTTACCTTACTGGAAGGAAGTGTTATGTCTGCTACAATGGTTATTCCTCTACGCCGTTTTCTCCAACATCAGGTGTTCCTCAAGGTTCAAATCTTGGACCACTTCTCTTCAATTTTTATATAAATGATTTACTATCTCTGTTTACGTGTCACGTCTTAGCATACGCAGATGACGTAAAGATATTTAATACTGTTGGTAGCATTTTCGATTGTAAACATTTACAAGACAATCTTCTTCGCATTAATACTTGGAGCAAGGTCAATTATCTCCCACTGAACATCAACAAGTGTACTGTGGTTTCCTACAATAACACTCACACTACTTTATACTATAACTACCAAATTAATGATGCAGCCATACCACGCAATATCAAAACTTTGGATCTTGGTGTTTTGTTTGATAATAGACTGTCATTTACGGAGCATATTTCGTCCATGTGTTCATCTGCTTCCAAAACTCTCGGTTTTGTCATGCGTTCTTGCAGGCATTTCTCAGACTTAGGTGTAATGAAACGTTTATATTATGCCTACGTTCGTTCTAAGCTTGAATACGCCTCCATTGTTTGGTATCCCCGTTATTTACACCAAGAGCTTATGATCGAACGGGTTCAAAAGAAATTTCTAAAATATCTCTCCTTTCGAATGGACAACGTGTATCCTGCAAGAGGTATCGAGTATTATAGCTTACTTGTTGAGTATGGTTTTCTATCTCTTGCTGACCGCCGCGAGCGTAACAGTGTGGAGTTTCTTTGCAGGATCCTGAAAAATACTGTCGACTCGCCAGCCCTTCTGGCGCAAATAAACTTTACCGTACCTACTCATCATACTCGCTACTTTAATACATTTCAAGTACCTAGAGCTAATACCAACATTTTGCTTAAGGCACCTCTCAGTCACATGGTGAGGAACGCAAACAAACGGGATCTAGAGCCATTTTTGTGAGTCTTTCTTTTTTTTTGTTTCATTATTATTGTATTATTATTGTAGGCAACACGATTTGAATTATTTTATTTTATTTTATATAAGAATTGTATTGTAATTTGTCCTGTAATTGGCCCCTGGGCTGTTGGGCAATAAAGGATTATTATTATTATTATTATTATTATTATTATTATTATTATTATTATTATTATTATTATTATTACTTATTTATAATATTAAGAAATAGTTTCGTTCAACTCCTATTACTTCTCTGCATTACTCCAACCAAAACTTTTTGTGGTACACTTAGTGTAAACTATACAGCGTGTTCACCTCTGTACATATCCGGTCCAATTTATATAAAAACGGTTTCGATGATTTTCTCTGACAATTTCCGCAGAAATATACGACAAAAGAACTTTGCAACAATTGCAACAATTGCAACAAGCAAAATAGCCGAATTTGAGGTGATGAAAATCCTCTAGCACTTGAAGAAAAGGAAATGTATCCTAACGTGTCACTATTTGGCGTGAATTTCAAGGTGGAGGTACCATTGGAGCAGTTTTGTTCGAAGACCCTACCAAGAATGCACAAGCGACCAATAGCGTGTATTCTCTTATTCCGCCCAGGTTACCCGGAAGTGGCCACCTAGATCGTGAGATTTTACACCCTCCTCCGTGTGCTTGCTTTCTTTCGTCGACACTAAAGCGAAAACTGAAAGCATCGCATTGCAGAACGAGAAGAAAACATCCAAAGAGTCATGGCGCAGGCTCTAATCAGTCTAAAGGAACAAGATTTCTAGTATTGTGACTTGAAATGAAAAACTTATTGAAGACGCTGTGTGTATTCCAAAAGAGCATATATTGAAGGGGACAATATTAAGTTGTAGATAGTTTTAATTCGACACTTTGAAAGTATTCATTCTCATTAATTCTGAGACATACCTCGTATATGTAGTTGTAAATGATAAGAGTGGTAACCAGAATTGCACTAACAGCATTAATTTATTTTTTTTACAACGTTGAATCAGATGATGGTGCTTAATAACTTCTTCAATAAATATCTCTCATATTTCAACTCCTTCCTCTTCCGAAAAGCATTCTACTGTTGGAAAGCAGTCTAACCCATTGGAGCGTACACAAACTATCCAAAGTTGTATTTCTTTCTTGAAAGCAGGAATATTTTCGTTAGCGATAAATTTATTTAATAATAATAATAATAATAATAATAATAATAATAATAATAATAATAATAATGATAATGATAATAATAATAATAAAATATAAAAATATGAATAATAATAAAATAATTAATTCATAAATTAAACAGAATAATATAAAAAAACAAAAAAATAATAGTGCATAAATTAAACAAAACTAAACTGTATCGGAACTTGCACGCAACAATTGCCCAAGCGAAGAGTGAAACACATCACAGTTTGAGGAAATCCTATTGCATTCGACGCTCATACGTGTGACGGGGGATCTAAATTAGTGTAAGCCAACGCTGTATAAAAAGTGGGAACGTTTCGTGCGACCACTCGGGAGACCAAGAAAGATAAATTTGTTCAGTAGATAAATGGAATCGATCTTGTTATGCAGTAACTTGTTCAGAAATTAAAGATAAGCATTGTTACTTCTCGATTCCAAGGTACTTAATAATGTACTCCAACGGAAACCTCCGTATGGATAGGTATTACAAATTTAAGAAAACTCCTTTGTATATTTTCTATTGCTAATTTGTGTACATTATAGTACAGATACCATATTATCGCTGCATATTCGAATTTAGCACGCACAAAGGAACAGAATAATACTTTAAGTGAAGAAATGTTAGTAAACATTTTAGTATTTCGTAAAATAAAGCCTATACTCCGTGATGCGGAAGAAACAATTTCTGTTATACGATTGGTAAAGCCAAAATGTTCATCAAATGCAACCCCAAGGTGTCTAATTTCAGTGTAACGTAACAATACCTCATTATCGACGGAGTAATCAAACGTAATTGGACATTTTTCTCTAGAAAAGGAAAGTACTTTACATTTAGCTAGATTTAATTGTAATTTATTTGATATTCACCATCGAGACGCTGACTCTACATTATATTGAAGTTTCATACTTGTTTTCCCAAAAGAATTAAATTAAGTTGATCTTTGTGAAAATGTCACTTAAACAGCCAACTTGATGCAGTCATTTTTCATCCAACCACAATTCTAATTCGAAACTGTGTTGTAAATAACAGCACGTGATTCGTGTCTTAGCTCAAAACTACGAGTTAGTGTTTTTCGATATATATCATAACATCTGAGGTAACACAATATTAATAATGCCAAGTTTTTATTAGTTGTCAATATAAAATTGGTATATATTTACAGTCATTACTACATCAAGGTATTAAAAATTATTCTTTTCTATAATATTTCTGGAAGATGAAGAGGTGTGGGTTCGAATCCTACCGGAAACCGTAAAAACTTATTCATTACATTTTAACGTTGGATATCATAAGGAAAATGATAATGAATTAGTGTATAACAGGTGCTACACTAACTTAAAAACTGAAAGTAATTAGACGAATAAGAATTAAGTCAATAGATATAATTCCATTCCAAATTAATAAACACTCCGCATTTATCTTCCAGAAAAGTAAAAGCAATGAACTCAAACGACGACTTTGTTATGAATATAAATGAGTAACTTCTTCTAACGTTCACGACAAAAAGAACGGACTAATTTGACTAGAGTGTACGGGTCTCAGAGAATATCGGATCTAGGAGCTCTCGATAAGTGAAAAGGAAGTAACAAGCGTCGCTTACGTATTCCCGCAATTCTCTTGATTGAGATTCAAAGAAGAGATTCGCCGACCACAATAGTAGAGCGAATGGTGAAGTGCATCTACCATTGTAAACCTCTCGAGATGGCCCGCCCATTTTCTCGACCTAGAGCGTACGTCGAGCGTGACGTATATACAATTGGATACAAAGAAAGACCGTATATACAGGCCGTCTGAAATTCTTTGATGCCAGCTTGTTTTATTTAGTTCTGATAAGTAACTAAACGAACATTGCAATTGTGTTTGTAACCGCAAAAGGTAGAGTAGAAATTGTATTAGATGTTTAAATTTGGTTTTATACTTTTTGTAAGTGTATTTTATGTATATAATATGTACATAAACTCAACATCGAATCTCTGGAAGATGAAAGGGTGAAACAGCTATGTGAAACCAGATTGCCAGAGAAAATAAAGCATAACTCAATGAATATGAAAGACAGTGTGGATGTACAATGGAAAACGCTAAGATCAAACATCACTGACGCAGCTAATGAAGCACTAGAAAAGAGACGAGTGCATCTCAATAAAGCAAATAAACACCTTGGTTCACTCCAGAGATAAAAGAGTTATGCGAACAAAGGAAGAAAGCATACATCAAATACCTTCAAAGTAAGAAGCAAGATTGGGTACTATACAAAAAAGAACGAAACAGAGTAAACACAATGATAAGAAAAATAAAAGAAACATATTGGAAACAATTCACAAAACAAATGGAGAGGGACTTGTACGGAAACCAAAGAAACGCATAGGGAATGCTCAGAAGAAATAAAATGGAAATTAAAGACACCATGCAGATAGTGAAAGACATATTTAGGAAACCTACACAAAGACAATGAGAAAAGCAGACAGACACTGATTGAGGAAGATAAAGAACAAGACACAAATATAGAACTAACATAGTAAACGACAAAAAATATCTTAAAACAACTTAGAAACCGCAAAAGCCTAGAATCCGATGAGATAACGAATGAAATGCTGATATATGGAGGAGTAAACCTAGAAAAAGAAATAATAAAACTCTTCGGAAAAATCATAACCGGAAAAGAAATACCAAAGGAATGGAACAGCAGCATAACGATTACAATTTTCAAAAAGGACCAAAAAACAATCCCCGACAATTATCGCAGAACAACGCTTCTTAAGAGCACGCTCAAAGCATTTACAAAAGTAGTCCTGAAAGAAATGGCTAAAACTATACAGATTCACGAATACCAACAAGGTTTCCGAAAGAGTAGATCCGCTATCGACGCAATCTTCATTGTCAGACAAATAGCAGAAAAATCGCTGGAGTTTAATAAACCGGCGTTCACGTGTTTTGTCGACATGACTCTAAAGACAACTTACAAAGGTTACTTCACTCCTTTAATCAATCATTGATAACACCAAATGTCTAGTAACATCCAAAGAACCAGTAAGATGAAAACTGGAGCTTTACCAAAGGATGATCGAACAAGTGAATCAATTTAAATATTTGGGAGCTGATATAACAAGCTCTCGAAATCTGGATAGTGAAATCAGGGAACAAATAAAGGAAGCATCCCGAATCTCATCGTATGGAGGAAGAAATACTTTAAAACGGAAAGCAAAGTGAGAGTATACAAATCAGCAATAGGGTGCGTAATGACGCTGCTAAAACAAGACCAGACACCTCCAAGACGCTGTGTCATGGAATAGAATGAAAATAATAAGAAGCATTCGTGGAGAAACACCACTTGACAGAATCAGAAGCGAAATACAAGACGTGGGAAAATGTTTAACAAAACGAAGAAAACGCTGGAACAAACACGTAAGCAGAATGTGTGATGGTAGACTGGTAAAAAGTGCCAAAATAAATAACCCTATCGGAAAAAGAGGTCACGGTAGGCAATGAAAACGCTGGAAGGAATACTGGACATCTATATTTGAAGAGGTATAGAAAGAAAACAACCAGTAGCCTACCTAAAACGTATAGAAAGAAGAAGAGGAAGGCCTTTCAAATTGCGTCCTAAGAGTTTAATAGTATACTTATGCAGGAATACTTCGGCTGTGAATAATAAAGAAATTTTTATCTTAAAAACCTTTATTATATATTTCCTCGTCTGCGAGAAAATTTTAGTCCGATATTTTGAATCTAATAAAATTAGGTCTTTTCATTTTTCATACTTTTTTATTTTATTTCATGGACACTTATATATCACTTAATCCACCTGAAATAGGAAAACTAACGTTAATAATTTAAAATACTTAAAGCTATATATAATAGAGAAATGGCGTTTGCCGTTCTTCATTGCCTCCTGTGTCCAAAGTTCTCCTCAAATATATTTTTTTTGTTGTCGTTACACTTACTTAGAATTATCTAGTTGTATGTGATTGTCTATTTTATTTTATGTTATATACGGAAAATTACAATTTCATATATGTTCATGTACAATGTACATGCATCAAAGAACTTATTATTATTAAAATAACGTTTAGTAAGGTTCTTACAGCCTTGTCTAGCTGATATTTTATCTGTTCATTGTCTTACTTTGTCCACCCTTACAATTATTTTAACGTGTTGCTTTTAATTGAATTTTACTGTTTTACTACCATCAATTCTCTTTATAAATACTATGGACATCTGTTTTGTTGTATACTCCTTTTCTGGAATATCTAAGCCTGAAGATGTGCAGAATAGCTGCACGAAACCGGTCGCCGTAATTTCAATTAATAAATAAATTCAGGTATTGTAAGGTATAGTCTGTTATTCATTTCTCTCAGATTTTATTATTATTAGTACTATTACGATGGCGACCTGAAATGTTTCCGGAATCTGCAAGAGATGTCGCTCCAAGGTTGAAGTGGATTCATTGGTCGGTAAGCCTTGTGTAGTGATTCCTTCTTTGTACTTGAGTATAAAAAGTTATACAATCAACACAAATCGTACAAATATTACAAGTCGCACGCCTTTTTCTGAATTTAATTTGATTTTGCCATCGCTCACAATAGGCGAGATTCCTACAATATTGCACGAATTTAGAACAGCCTATATAATGCCCTCTGGCGATGTAGTGGTGATTCGTCTAGCTGTATCAGAACCCGGTTGTCGTCAGAGGAGTGGCAACGATGTGAGGCGAACCGACGTTCGTTCGTTCTCCCTTTTTATGAGCAGAGAATGGAAAAAGGAATTTCCGAATTCTCGTGGGAAACCGAATGCTTTAACGTTCGGAACGACCGCACTTCGAAACGCTCTGTACTATATCGGAGTTTTACGCCGAGAAAAGGGAATATAGCAAGCAATGCTTCGCCTTTACTTTCGCCGAAGTAAAGAAAACGATAGGCCAGAACGAAAATAATCTACGAACGGCAGAGACAATCGATCGCGTCCCGACGACGTTTTATGAGATTAAATTGGTACCGTTCGAGGAGGATTTCGGAAAATTTAAGAGACGAAACGGTTTTAAAGAGTCAATCGAATAGATTTATTTGTGTAGTTTTTCTTAAGTGATTAATATTGGCAACTGAAAGACATATACGAGGGATCTCTTTTAAGTTTTGCATACTGGGATATAGAGGGCGCCACTGATTAAATATCAGTACCAAAAATTAACCCCCATTTTTAATTAATCTAAATCCAAAGCTACAGTGCGGTACGTGTAGTGTTGTAGCTACAACCAATTGTTAAAGTTAACAAGTTATTTAAAAAATGGAATTAAACCGAGAACATTTTCGTGTCATATATAATTTACTATAATGCCCCGTTGAAATTGCTTCTGCTTTCGGCAATGAATTACTTTAGTCTACAATTTCCCAATGGTATGGAGAAAAATACGTCAGGAAAACGTGGAGACAAAATTGAGGCATCATTGGGAATTTAAAAAACTTCAATACAAAAAATTTTACATGAAGAATTGAACTGTTGACCGAAGATCAGAAAGCAAAAAACTCCAGACCACTTCAGCGCCGGAAGTGTATAACATCGTCAGTGGTGATGAATCTTGCATTTACTTATACGAACCAGAAAATAAACAACAGTTGTCTGTTTGGGTGTTCCAAGGTGAAGAAGAGCCGACGAAAGTTATACGTTCTCGAAGTGTCTCCAAAAAGATGGTCGCGGCATTTGTCTCGAAAGCAGATCATGTAGCAACAATCAGAAGATCAAAAAACTGTCACTGCCGATTGGTATATAATAATTTGTTCAAATTCGCGCACAACACGCAAGACAATTGAATTTTTAACCCAACAAAACCGGGAATTGTAAGACGATCCTTCCAAATGAGTGGAATAACTCATTCTAGGGTTGGTTCGAGCCCTGGCAAAACTGGATTAACCTTCGTGGAAAGGATTTCGAAAAACGATAAAGTTATTAAAAGCTATCTGGTGTTTCATTCCAGTTCTACATGCCAAACCGTAAAGGGCAACCCTCGTACTATACAGATATTTTATTTAGTGGCCCAGTAGGTCGATTTCAGACTTCAAACCTTTTCAATTTATTTGTTTTATATTTTAGATTGAAACCTGCAGGCAGAAATGAATTTCAATATACATGTACGTATGAACCTGTCTCGCAGGTGTATAGATTGAGGTGTCCTAAACAGAATTATGGAAAACAAAATTTACGTCAAGAAAGTTGTACGCTTCAGTTATGTCAAGGAAAATAGGTGTCATCACACAGTCTTAATAATTACAGCCATTTACTACATTTTTTTCAGTTTTCTAATGTATCGAGGAAACAATAAAATAAAAGAGCGAACCTAGCTTGCAATAGCCAAACCAGTGAAGCTGTTAGCAAAGTAGTTGTACTATCTGATGCTCTTCTTGACGATTCCGAGGTAATGTCCGGTGACCAGTTTCGAACTAACCCTACGTACTATTTATTTTGACATACGGACCACAAATAATTATTTGTGTCTTTTATGACGGCTAATGTTGGATTCTTTTTTCACTTAGTGTATATATATATGTTCGTAGTTATTTAAAATATAATATATATTTTAAGGCCCCTATTCTTCTCAAAAACATACCAATTTTTTATTGTATTTGCTAGACTTGCCTTTCATTAAGCTCATTTGCCGTAATTGTAGTTTCCTTTAATCTAATAGTATTGTTAGACAGAATGCAAGGTTGGACTCTCTCTAAGATCGGATAGCACTTATTATAATATTTAATTACAAAATACCTTAACGTATTTGCAAATTACAGTTTTCTTGCGATTTATTATGCATTTATTTACAATTTTTTAAAATTCCGTTTCGTCCTTATTATCTAAAAAATTCCCTTTCTTTTAAAAAAAATAGAGTCCCTTAAACAACAGGGGAAGAGAAAAATGAAATGATTCTATCAAAAGTTTATACGAGGGGAGGTTCAGAAGTTCGTGCAATGAAAGGGTTTTAAATAAAATAAAACAATAAATCTATTTTTCCTCTTCAATATAATCACCCTTAAGCACAATACATTTATTAGATCTATGAATTAATTTTTCTAAACCATCATAAAAATATTTTTTATCTTTCGCCTCAAAATGGGCCAAAGTTTACTCCTTTACCTCATTGTCGTCGGAAAACTTTCTTCCACGTAAGTCTTTTTTAAATTGAGGAACAAATAAAAATCGCTAGGTGCCAGAACCGGACTGTAGGGTGGATGGACTATTGATTGAAAACCATGCTTGTGCGGAGCAGCCATTGCAACTTTGCTCTTGTGAACCTGCGCATTATCTTGCAAGAGCAACACACCCTTGGTCCATTTTCCTCGACGTTTTCCTTGATAGCCTACTTTAATTTTTCTAATATCGCCGCGTAATATTCTCCGGTTATGCTCCTACCTTTTTCTTTGTAATCAATCAGTAATATCCTCTCACAATCCCAAAAAATAGTAGCTATCAACTTTCCAGCCGATTTTGACACTTTGAATCTCTTTGGCAGTGGTGCCCCTTTTTATGCCATTGCATGGACTCCTGTTTGGACTCAAAGTGATAAACCCATGTTTTATCTCCAGTAACAATCCGCTCCAAAATCTGTGCAGATTTGTCTCCACAAAGCTCCAAAAATTGTTTGGACGCACAGACACGCTGCTGTTTCTGCAGCTGCGTGAGCATTCTCGGTACTCATCTTGCACTGACTTTTGTCATACCCAGGTGGTCATGTAGGATACGCAAAATGGTGGTATCTGATACTCCAACTAATACAGATAATTGTTTTTTCTTCAAACGGGCATCTTGCGGTACAAATTTTTGCACTTTTTCGACGATGTCTGATGTGGTGGCCTCAACTGGCCGTCCTGAGCGGGGGTCGTCTTTAATCGACTCCCGACCATGTTTGAAAAGACTATGCCACTTATAAATCATTGATTTACTAGGGCACTGTTCCCCATAAACGGTTTCCATTTCATTCAATACGGTTTGAGCGTTCTTCCCTTTGCTTTGTAAGAAACTATATCACAGCACTGTGTTCAATTTCCTCCATAATTTCAGTATTCTTTCGGATTGACTTGTTTAGCAGGCAACTATTCGTAAACGACTGACGCTATAGGGCTGCAACTTAACTTATATACTAATGATGAATCGCCAATCAGAATGACATCTAGCGAGCGCTCCTATCCCCACGCCATTCCACGAACTTCTGGACCTCCCCTCGTATCACAAAAGTCAATGTAATTAACGTGAAATTTTATACATATATATTTAACACATAGGCATACCCACACGGCACCTAGCGAAGATCATATCCAATTCCTACATCTCCATCTCTGAAAACACACAGGAGATGTTTTCATTGCCAGGATGACCCTATTGTAGTCATTTGTCGCCTAATATCTGGATCTAGTGTGGGATTGCACGCGGAGCAACGGACAAATAGCGTCGGTATAAAATTTCCGAACTCAAAGATAGTTCGTAGTTGCGCGGATTTCGCATATTATTGTGAGGAAATTACCTCAAAAGTTATATACAAATTGTACTGGACCTGTAGCCACAATTATAGTGCAACCTCCACGCCAGCCTACAATAGCAAAGTGCGTGTGTGAATACAGAAAGTAAAGGACTTCATCCTTAGTAAAGTCATTTATTAATCTAAAATTTAAAACACAGAATTTATTAGCTAGTTAGGGATTGCGAGAGGTATTTTGTCGAACACTTTCCGATGTAAGTGATATATTCTAGATTTGATAATATATTGTTAATCTTTTATTTAATCTAATCTATTTTTCATTTAATTTTATTAACGTCTTCTAAATTTGCTTCAGTTTAAGCAAAATCTCTAATTAAAGAACTCACTCGTTAACTTTTCCGAACTTTGAGAGGAAAATTCACTACTTACATTTAGCACTTATGAAGGTAATGAAATGTAAATTTAAAGCCAATATTTGAGAAATATGAAAGATTATCTGATTACTTTGGAATTATTAACTTTCATACTAATGAACAATAAGGTATTTAAAAATACACTAAATAAAATGAAATTATACGCTAAATGTCCTAGTCTAGACGGTTGTTAAAAATAATGAGCTGACAAATAAAGTTTTTATAAGAATAACGTTTTTATGCTATTCTTAGAACGTAAAGCACTATCTCGTATCTAGCTGTGGAATACTTTTACTAGCCTAAAAGAGTACATTCATTACAATTTTATAGAACGTCCATTTAATCTACTAAGAGTTCAGAAAATTGGTGTAATCAATATCTTCCTACCTCTCTACCTACCAAAGCAACTGAAATGATAATGTTGACTTTTCCTCACAACACTGAGTTGCCACAATTCACCAACAACTCAATCGTGCAAGTATAATGAAAAGCTTTTTGCGTACGATCCGAAATCTCAGATCTTCTACTCCTAAAACGAGTTAGATAAGTAGTTCGCTTGTAAGTACTTCCCGACAGAATCGAACGCCGTCTCAATACCGGAGGCATGTAAACTGAAACGCTAGTCACTTACAGTCCTTTCCTTTGATATTTACGCACACCTGAAATAAATGTCTTCTCCTCGAGACGGAGAAGTAGTGTCTAGGCGGGCGGTTGCATTGCGCCACGGTCGTTGGAACTTCTTCGCCGCCTGGAGACAATTGCTGACTCGGTCGATCGTTTCCTTTTTTCTTTCCGCCGCGGTCCTCGAAATGAAACGAACACGTGAACGAAATTGGATTCGTAACATCAATCGTCGCTTGTCTCCTTTAGGCACCACACCTCTCTTTTGTTTCACCTCCTTCCAATTGAAAAGAAAAGAATAAGAGGACAGAAAAGCCTATTAGAGGGTCTACTAATTCTACTGTACGTATATATACAGGATCATTTATTAACGTGTTGAAATTTTTGGCTAACGGCGTCGTGGACAGCGGTGCGCTTTAAAAATATTATGTATATATAATTTCATGACACACTTGATTAAATCGAAAGTATAATAAATAATAATAATAATAATAATAGTAATTTATTTCTAATAGGTATATATTTACCCAGTTACAGGAAACAGTAAAATTAATATTGCATGACAACAAAAAAATAAATACATAGATATGTATATAAAATAATTACTAAGGTATATCCATTTAATGTCTCAAAAATACAAAATACCTTATGGTATAAAAGGATATGTAAAAATGGATTGTTCAACTAATACTAAAACTAAAATGGATGATGAAAAGTTGACAAATGTTAAAGGGAAAAAACCAGACAAAAAAAGACTGCATCAATGATAGATTTAAAGGGGCAGTGTTGATGCCACAAAGATCAGAGATTCTGTTGAAGTTAGTGCATATCAGGTATATTGGAGACCTTATAAGGACATTTGTTCGAGTGCGACCGAAATAGAAGGCAAATGACAACCTGAAGCTGATTCTGGGAATAAGAAAATTACACTTATTCAAGAGCCAGGGACAATCAATCTTGTTCTGTACTAAACAAAATAAAAATGTTAACAAGGAAACCGTTTTCCTGATAGAAAGAGAAATAAAATTAAATTTCTGCAGCAATACACTATGTTCAAAACCTCTATGTGGGTGAGATCCCAATAGAGTTATGTGTGTTTCATAAATAGGAAACCAGACCAATGTAACGTACTACAGCCGAGATCGAATGAGAAACGAATAATGCATATAGAGCTTGTATATTGCGGAAGTCTCTACAATTACGGTAAATAAATCCATATATTTTATAGCATCGCGATACCAACTGAGATATGTGATCAGAAAAAGATATAGTGGTATCAAAAAGTACCCCTAACTCTTCGACAGATGCAGACACCTGTACCGGTGTTCCTTCAACGTTATAATTGTAGATAATAGCATACTGCCGCTTAGTAAATGTCATGGTAGTGCATTTATATATATTTAAAGACAATCTATTAACTTTACACGAACTAGAAACACAATCGATGCTTCTCTGAAGCAAAACACAATCTGCAGTGGAATCAATGCTTAGAAATAGTTTAATATCATCAGCGTACATTAGCGTTTCGTATTCAACAGTACTCAATGTTGTGAAGAGCAGGAATACTAAAGGTTCAAAATATATCAAGTACACAATAATAATACGTATTTATTGGCTACAAAACAGTTTCAAATATTCACAGTCTAAGCACAGAAGCATCATTTGCTTCAAATAAGGAGGTCATTACCGCTACAGATTTCTATTTTGCAGATTTCGAAACATCCTACTTTTCCGACGGCTTGAAGAGACTGGAGCACCGTCTGAAAAAGTGTATTGATCTTCGAGAAGACTACATCGAAAAATAAAAACCACACCAGTACCGTGTTTTTCTTGTCGATTCCGGAAACATTCCAGGTTTCCCTCGTACATTTAAAAAAAATATACGAAAACATTTTATCCGTCCAATTTCCCCACCTTGCCCTACTGTCTATTGCTTGTGATTCTTAAAATCTCCTCAAAAATTTGTTTCAAATTATATGCGCTTAGTATCTCTGACACTACCTTTGCGAAGCTCTTCGGGAAGCTTTCTCGGCAAGAACACCCCGTAACGAAAGCAATCCGGGGGCGCAACGATATGTTATGGTCGACGACGGTAGGTACTGATCCATTTTAATACCGCATTCGTTCCAATTAACCGAATTTCATTAGATCAGGGCATTAGCGAAAGAGAGGACCCGTCGACCGATCCAGAGCGCGGCGTAGTGCGGGCACGGCGAGGGTAGATGGATGAGCAGGAAACCAATTAGCGGCGGCTACAACCCGAATTGCCGGATAAACTCGTAACTTTCGGTCATCGATGTCTGATCTGATTGTTTCCTCATACGTTCTACGTGGTGCGGCCCGATTAAACTCGAAACGATTTAATTCCGTAAAGCCGACGCCAGTCAACGGTAGAGCTTTCCGGCGTCGGTTTTAAATCTAGACCGTCGAGAGGGATCTCGACACGTGATCGTCGGCGTAAGGAAGGTATTACGGTTGCAATTGCAATATGCAATAGAACGGACTGCTGTAGGTACATATACGATCCTCTTCTGTAATAGAATTTGCAGTTGGCAAATGGTAGATTGTTATGGAAGTTTTCGTGAATATTGGAAAGCAGATGTACTCTTGTAATTAGTACTTGCTTACGCGTTAACTGTATATTACGGAATTGTTAGGTACCTCTCTTCAAATCAGGGCAACTGCTTTCAGTATTGCTTATAATAATAAGAGTAGTAATAAACAAGCCGTTTCTGGAGTTGGACCGTTTCATGATAAGGCATAAAAGGAGAAAATGAAATAATAGTAAGAGAAATAACAAAGAGATAAACAGGAAAAACAGAAAGAAAATAAATACGTAGGCTTCCACGGCCAGAGTCAATAATAAGCGAACTAGTTCCGGAAAAGAAAAAAGAAGAAAAAAAAAAGAAAAAAGAAGATAAAAAGGAAAAATGAAAAAAGGGGAGTGATAAACAAGAAAAGGTGAAAGGAAAGAGAGAAGAGAGACAGAAAAAGGGAGAAAGAAAAAAAGAAAGAAAAGAGAAGAAAAAGAAAAAACAGAAAGGTAGGATCTCAAGAAATAAAAAGTGAAAAAGGTGAAAAAAGGGATAAGAGAAAAAAAAAGAGGAAAAAGGGGGAGAATGGGGACAGAAACAAAGCAAAGAAAAAGAAAAGAGAAAGGTATCTCAACGTTTCGCCTCCGCTTCTTCAGAAGAAAAGCAGGGGATACCAAAGTAGCACGGTAACTCGACGTGTAAACCACGCTAGAGACGAAAACCTTGAGCCGTGTACCGGCAGCGTTACGTCTGAACGGTTGGTTGAGTGAAAGGGGCGGCGCTTGCAGGAGCGGTTTCCCTATCGCGGATAGATGATATCCATCCTCCTTATTAATATTATCGAGGTGTATAGATGTCCATTGCCTCCGTGATTTTTCTACGATGGAAATTAGGATTTTTTGCGATGACCAAAGTTTTTTCAAATAGAATATTGTGACCTGTTTCAAGATGATGGGCTACCGCAGACGATGATACGTGCCCCGATTTAAGACAATGTTTGTGCTCTTTATTGCGGGTTTCGATTGAACTTCTTGTCTCACCTATGAATACTAAATCGCAATAGCAAGGGATTTTGTAGACACCTGTGAGGGATAGAGTCTGAATTTGAAGAGAAGGGAGAATGTTGGCAATTTTTAAAGGAGGCTTAAATACTACCCTAATGTTTTGTTTTTGAATAATTCTGCTAATACATTCGGTACCTCTCGGTCCAATTTCGGAAACAGTTCGTTTATTATTAACTCCGGCCGTGGAAACCTACGTATTCATAATAAGACCATTTTATTACATAGATTTTCTTACGTACAACTTTAAAAAGAAAACTGCCATCGCAGTAGCGATATAGTAAGCAGCCAGTCATATATCGGTGCCTACTTATAATTTTTTAAATACTTTCTATACAGAGAAAAAACATTTTTATATCAAATAATTCTTTAATCATTTTTTTCATACAACAACATCTCAAACTAAATATATTTTCTTTGAAAAATATAATTTATTTAATTAATGAACAAGTATAACAAAGATGAAAATGTAACAATGATAACGTGGTTGTTGTTTGAGTTGGTTGTAATTACTTCTACACTTTTCCATATTATTTTTCTTTATTTATTTTGCTAGCTAGAAAACGATTAACCGACTGTCGACTGATTAAAATCAACTATCATGAAAATCTGTCTTAAATACAAGTACGCGTGCATTTGAAGTTTTAGTTTTCATGCCAAAGAAAGATGATCCTACCCGGTTTTGTAGCAGAAATCTGTAATATCCATTGGCCATCTATTTGTCACATACACGAGAAAGAGATATTAAATCTAAACATTGAAAGTAGAAGCGAGACAATATTCATCTTGAATATCCAAGAACCGTTTCGTGACTTAAACTATTAGAGCTATCTTGAATTATTGAGGATTTCTGCTTCGGTTTTCTTTTTGAGGTAGCTTTATATCATTATATATATTATATTCTTTTATTCCAAGAACGTGTTTGGGTATTAATATAGTTCGTTTTAAGATGAGTACGACTTAAACGTTCCTAAACTTGCCAATAATTGCTTATTTTATGTTGATTGTAGATATAGCTTACGTTTCAATATTAAGTAACTTTAGTATTTAAAGAATTATAATATACTTACTATTACGGTTATGGAACAAGCGTTTCAATAAAACATTTTGTTGCAAACGCCACTACTAAGATATGTATTTCAAAATAACATCACATGTGAAGTGTGCAGTCATAATTTATACATTCAACATGAAAACTGTGTTGTTCCATTATTTTTCACGTCCACGAAAGGATTTAAATAATTCTCTCAATTACTTAAAGTCACTAGTAATCCTAAAACTAAGAAATATAGAATTTGCAGATGCATTTTTGTGTTTTTTACTAAGTATATATTCTGTGGTCCATTTGTTGCGACAAAGCGGGTAAAATAAATCACCCTCAATTTTCAGATATCCACGTGGGCGATACAACTGATTTCACACGCCCTCCTCCATTTGATGTATATTTGTACATTTATACATATTTCAAAAATTAAACCACAATGCTACAGGAAAATATATACCACCAATACCAAACAGTATTGAAAAGCAAATGTTAAAAACTTGTACGTTTTGAAAATGCACGAGGTACGTTGATTGTATCTACAATTTAATATTCTCCTCTTCAAAGTATGCTGGATTGGAATGCACACAATATCTCCCGCGAATTTTTCATTCCTGGTAACAATTGTGGAAGTATTGTTCCACTAGGCTGTCTAGAACCTGCATCGTGGCCCTTTAGACGTTCTTTATTTGTTCCATAATGGAAACCTATCAATTCTGTAATCCTTTATGTATCACCAAGTTTCGATGTCCTCAATCAACATTATACTCGTTACGTGCGAACAAAGATGCGATATGTCCAGAAACTATTCTTATATCTAGGATGGTATCATATACTACTTATAATTCACATTATTTTCCGAACATCCTTTCAATTGTCAGAGTTCTCTGTGTGTGCAGATAAATGCAGAAGTTTTAATTAATGCTACAGGATAGCATCTGATCTAACGCATAACCGTTGTAATTTCAACACCATTAAGTGCATGACGATTGTTCGCCGCCGAAGTGTAGTTCCTATGTTTGCTTAGGGTAATGCGGGAATCGACTGCTAAGTGCTGAACAAACAACGCGACCAGAATCTGCCCTGTTTCGAGCTACCGTTTCGTTCCGTTTCGCCGGGATGGCTGGAGGTGAAGTAACGATATCTGGATGTGTTTGCGATGTATGTATGCATGTGGCGATGAATATCTATTAAGTGTAGGTGTGGATGCATTGCGGAATCGACGCATTAAACGTGTTTAATGATTGTGCGAAATTAGAAACGCGTCTGAAACTGATGAGACCCACGTAAAACTGAACAAAGAAGGTCATCTGACGTCGGTTGATAGGAGTTGGGTTCTTTGTTTGTACTGTTTAATCTTCACTATGATGAATTTAATTTAATTTTCTGTGGCTCTTTGATCGTCATGCTGTTTTGAAGTAATTGCGCTCTAGTTTGAACCGATAAAATGTATTACAGGTGTTTTGTTTTTAATAAGGTGGATTTAAAGAACGTCAACATGACAAGCACTAGTTCCTTTTATCAGAGGAAGAACATTGGATTGTTTGAGGCTCCAAATTATTTACAATGAAGTATATATATATATATATATATATATACATATATATATATATATATGTCTTGTTATCCTCTCGGGTCTTGTCCCGCGTTCGACGTTGGTTCTTAGAAGAACCATGTACGTCCTAAGAACCAACGCTGAACGCAGGTTGAAACCCCAGAGGATAACAAGACATCCTTTACCGGCGAAAACATACGCTACAACACACACACACACATACAGCTGTGGCCATATGTATTCGACACTCTCGTTTTGAACGTGTTACACGAATATTATTGTATTTCTAAGAAGCAGGATCGATGACGGACTTAAGTAGGTACCTGGTAATGAGGGTTTAATGGTTTATCGTAGGCCAGTCTAAGCAAATTAGAAAATAGACGTAAAATTGTAATTTCTGAATATTTCTTCAGTCTTTCTTAAAAGTTGTAAGAGTAAGGTTGAGCTAGTTAGAGTGAAGATGTTGTGTCTGTGATTTTGTCTGTGTATTACGATTGTATACAGTAAAAAGTAATACTGAAAACACGCGAATTGACGGAGGTAGAGCGAGGACAAATTGTGGTGTTAGAAAAGCAAGGGTTGTCGGTGTCTGCTATTGCACGACAAGTGAAACGTGCGCGATCGACAGTTAGAATGACGATAAAACGATACAAAGAGAGTGGATCTTTGACAAACAAACCGAAAACTGGTCGAAAAAGGAAGACAACTAGCAGAGATGAGGGTCTAAACAGCTTTCCAGTGAGCTTTTCCGGCTACATAATGTTGCTATTTCTCCTCGCACGGTTAGAAGACGCCTTTGTGAATTAAATTTAGGTGGATACAAAGCTCAACATAAACCACGGTTGTCTCAGCAGCAAAAGAAAAAGAGACTGCTGTGGGCTAAAGGTCACCGCGACTGGACCACTGACAATTGGGCCAATGTTATGTGGACGGATGAGTCAAATATTGAGGTAAGTAATACATCATTATTGTATTTGTGGTATTCTGTATACAATTCCTGGTATCTACAGTGTTTTTATTCTTTTTAATGGGTTCCAAAATGCAACAGTATTCATGTTTTTGTTGGTAGCTTTGTGGTAAACCTGGGCCTGTTTACGTGCGACGCAGGCGAGGAGAGGCCTTCCATCCAGACTGTATCATCCCGACTGTCAAGTTTGGGGTGGTAGCATAATGGTTTGGGGTTCCATGAGTGCAACAGGCGTCGGAGAACTGTTCGTCTGCGAGGGCCGAATGGACAGTCGGACGTACATCGACATGTTGGAAGAAGTTCTGGAACCGTGTGCGTTAAAATTATTCGATAATGATGAGCCAGAGTATTACTTTCAAGAAGATAATGCACCGTGCCATAAATCTCGCGAAGTATTGCGCTGGTTCGAGGAAAATAACGTGCGGGTCCTGGAATGGCCGGCACAATCCCCGGACTTATCGTCAATTGAGCATTTATGGTACATTTTAAAGCGAAATGTAGCTAAATACTAATGTACCACAAAGCAATGCTTAAAAACAAAAACATTTGAAGAGTGGAATGAAATCACCCCCGAACAGTGCTACAACTTAGTGAGCAGTATGCCCCGACGAATTCGTGCGGTGATAAAAGCCCAGGGAGGAGGTACTAAATATTAAGCAATATCTGAATATATCTGTATACACTCACAATGAAACATTTTCATCGATCAATTTTCTTTTATTTCTTATATATTCGTCGGAATAAAAAACAAAAAAGGATGACGAATACATATGGCCACAGCTGTATATATATGGATATTATTAAAAATTAATAAACGAACCCTTGTAGTTCGTGCTGTAGATAGACCACAAAATATGAACTATAAGCTGTTTTGTGATAAGCTTGAGCAATCGTGCACGTTTATGAATACTATCGGAGATGGATTGGTGTGTATGGGCGATATAAATAAATAGTTTTAATGTTAATGACATGTGCGGATGCATACTATTTTAATACTATGATAGATTCTATAGGTTTAAGGCAAATTATCACATAGCCTACACGAATAGCTAATTGTAAGTCATCATTGCTTGATGTTGTCCTTGTATCAGACGATGAAGTTGTGGTTGATTCCGGTATTGATGATTTCAAATTCTCAGATCATGAAACATTATATTGCAATCTGAATTTAAGAGTTCGATCTGGATAGCTCATATATAAATTATTGGGTAATTTCAAAAATTGTGATTGTGAGTTTGTTAATACTGAAATAAACATGATACCGTGACAGACAGTATTTTATATACAGGATGTTGATGAAAACGTTAAGTTTCTTGAACGAAATATTATGGGGCTTATTAGTCTCGAGGGGGCGCAAAAGCAAGTTAAAATAACAAAAACGGAACCATCCTGGGTGACAGATAATTTAAAGTTGTTAATTAAATTAACAGATAAAGCATACGCAAGATACAAAGCTTCGGGTTCTCTTAGCCATTGGAACTACTATAAACGTTTAAGGAATTTTCGTAACGGTTGTCGGGTTCATAATCAAATACAGATAATATACAATATAAGACCAGGGCAACTACCCTGAGGGACACCAAATACAATAGGAAGTGAGAAGATAACGTACCACAAAAGGTGCTATGAAAAATTATTCGATTACCATGGTTAAAAGGGAAACATAAAATACGTGAGAATTTGGAACAAGAAATTGAGGAATTCGGAGGGATATCACAAAACACTCTGTCCAAACCTCGACGATCTCTTCTTTAAGTTATACATATTGATTCAATTTCCTTAAGAATGCGCCGGCGATAGTCACTCAAAGAATTGGACACTAACACTAAATATATATAGGTGCAGATTAAAATCTTATCAAATAGTATTGGGAAGACTACATAGACTTTCCTAGTTATAGCGATCATCATCATTTTCGCGCATTTAATTATCAAACATCGATACAACCAAAATCAAACCCATCATCTGTTCAAAATCCGGACCAACAGCGACCGCAACGCCCTTTAGCACGTTCGCGTAAATTCGGTAATGCAAGAAAAATTTACAAGTCCGCTTCAATGCAATCCGACAGTCCGACCGTACGAACGCCATAACCGAGTACCGAACAACGCCCGAACGAATGGAAATAGGGAATTCGAGTGGAATTTGCAACCGGGCGAAGTTGGGACCTCATTAGCTCAATTCAGTTTAAACATGATTCGTCATTAGCGAGCGCCCCGGTATGTATATAACTGTCGCACTCTCGAGTTTACGAAGCCAATTGACTTCCGCCGAAGTCGACTTTACGTTTCGAATATACAAATATATGTATACAATTTCGAGTGGAGTTTATGCACTGGTATGTCGTTATAACTTAGAATATTCGATATGTAAACCGCGTCGACGTTTTGCGGATAGTCGGGCTCGTTGCAGCGATTGTTGTTACTAACATTTAGAAGGGAGGGAAGTGGTACCAATTCCGCGTCGTAATATGTGCAGCAATTAAACATGAAAGGGGGTTTAGAGCACGTGATTTGGTTGCGTAATTTTTTGTAATTGTAAATACGCCGTTTACTTAGTTACTTATACGACTGCACTTCGCATGCAGTGTTGGCCGAAAACAATTAACGACATTAAATAAGGATGTATTTGAGAAGTCGTAATTTTATAGACATCCTAGGAGATACGATGTGCTATCAGAAATTAGAGGACAAATATACGTTTGTAGCAGAAGAAGGGAGCGCCAAAAGTATGATAGACTACATAGTGCATATGCAAAATCTAACAGGAACAATGCAAAATATAGAAACAAGGAAACAATCAGAAGCGGGGACAAACCATGGATTAGTAGTAGCAAGCTGCTTAGTAGAAATTGTCTGGAAAGAAGAAACAAAAGGGTACAGCAGCTTAGCAATACGCAAACTTAACATGAAAGAAAATAAATAAATATTAACAAGAAACAAAGAATTCAGAAGACTAGACATTTAAAAAAACAGAATGGACCATAGAAGAAAGATGAAAGGCGTTAAAAGAAACAGTGCCAATAATATATGCGGCTAAAGAGAGTTTAATAAAACATATAAAGAGAACGAATTGGTAGAACGATAAAATAAATATGCTAAAAGAAAAAAAAAACTGCTTGGAGAAATACGTACAAACAAAAACAAATGAAGATAAAAAAGATTACAGTAGGGAGACAAACCTAGTAAAGAAAACTCTAAAGGAAGAGAAAAAGAAATTATGGAAGGAATTTGGGGAACAAATAACAAGACACATATAAAGTGGTTAACAGAAAATTTTCGACAAGAATAAATAGATCAAGAGGAATCAAAAGAAAGGAAATAAAAGCAATAAAAGACAAGAATAATCGACTACATACAGGAACAAAAAATATGGAAAGAATTCTATGAAGACAAATTTAACGCAATAGATACAGAACAAGTGATAAGCAGAGAAGAACTGAACCAACAACAAGAAATAACAGAAGAAGAAGTGGAAGAAGCGATACAAAAAATCAAGATAGGAAAAACACGCGGAGATGATGTCATATTACTAGAAATGATCAAATGGCTATGACAGGAAGGAAAAGAATGAATATAGGAGATGTTAAAAGCAATATGAAAGGAACAGATAATACCAAGGGAATGCGAAAGTAATCCCGATTTACAAGAAAGGAGTGCAGATTCAATGCGAAAACTATAGAGCTATATGTTTAGCACAAACAAGCTACAAACTACGCACAAGAATAATCGAAAAGCGACTAAGAGCTTATGTGGAACAAATACTAGAGGAACAACATGCAGCTTTCAGTCCAGAGAGACAAATGAACAACAATATCTGTATAATGAAGAACTTAATAGAAAGAAAAATTGAAGAAGGAGAAGAAATGTTTCTAGTGTTTATCAGCCTAAAAGCAGCCTTTAATACAATAGATAGAAGAAAGATATGAGAAAGTTTAAAGGAAATGGAAATCCTTAAAACCCTGCTAGATGCCATCAGAAGTGCATACGAGACAGTAAGCACTCAACACAACTGGGCAACACTCAATAGGATCTAGAAACTGGCCTACTGGTGCTCGACAAATGTGTTTCTTTTTCTCCCTGTCGTGTTTATCTTGTTTCTTCTCCTCCTTTTTTCTTCTCCTCTCCTTTTTCTCTCCTACCTCCGCTTCATTATCTACTTCTGCTCTTTCTTGTATTGCCTTTTCTTCTTTTTCTCTTTTTTAATTTTCTTCCGCTTCCTCGTTATCCCCTGTCTTCTTTTCTGTCTCCTTCTTCCCCCTATTCTTGTTCGTTTCGTTCTTCGTGTTCTCCTTCGCCTTATCCTTATTCTTCACCTTCCTCATCTTGCCCTTTTTCCTCTTCCTTGTCTTATTCCTCCTCTGCTTTATTTTTCTTCTGCTCCCTGGGAATGCCTTCAGTTCGAGGATATAAGTGATTGTTACTTATTTAGTAGGGAATCAACCGTGTTTATATTATTAGTACGAGGTGAGACACAAAGGTTCACAAAGATGTAACAATAAATAAAATTGTAAAATAACAGGATTTCATTTTACTCCACCACGTTAAAAGTAGTCCCCTTGAGAGTACAAAGACCTACTCCAGCTGCAGTTTAGCTTGAACCTCCTCTATCCCTCCCTTTCAAATAAGTGTTCCTCTGTAGAAAGAGAGAGAAGTCGCATTGCTTTTGCCTAAAATCGCTGATAAAAGTTATAAGTGGCATGAACTCTGCTGACATTCTTTCCATATTCAGTTATTCTGGCGTCTGTTATGTCTTGAGTCCACAATGTTACAGACGTCTTGGATGGTCAACCTACGAGTATTCACGAGCAATGATATGTTGTTACTTCATCTCATATTTCGTGTGTCTCTGCAGCAGTCTCATTTCATAAAATTGCAAACACTAGCAGCCAAGAATAAAAAGTTGCGCACCAATAGTGAATGTTTGGACTTACAACGACGTTATAATTATAACCCCGCTTAAAAATTCTTCAACATTTGAAACTGATTCGATTACATTAAATTAGAGAGCAATTAATCTTTTATTTTATATAGTTTGTGTTAAGTGGCTTTCGAATTCACTGTTTTTCTATTAGAGAATGACAACCGTTTTAAATTATTGAATATAATGTGCATATCTTATAATTATATACTTTACCTAAATTAACATCCTTCGCAGAACCTCTTTGATGTATTTTAACCTAGTTTGATCTTTACACGTTGTAAATATTAAAGGTGGAAAAAAAACAACGAAGGTAGATTACCCACAATTGGCGCAGTTAACAGGAAGGAACAACTTTTACCTATTTCCAAAATAAGTATCATTTCTGAGAACATTTAAATATCCTCATTAGCATATATATATTAAATAAAAGCGCGTTATTAAAACAGTTGAAAGTATATTTACGGAATAAGAAACGTGACTTTGTCAAGTATCTGCAGAGTTCTACCTTCTACCAACACTACCAGACAATAAACAACTGCCGAGAGTAACGTACTACTTCAAAGAGAGCTTTAGAATAGTATTTCGCTATCGGACGTTGATGGATAACCAATAGGAACATCGCGAAGTCGATTGAGAATTGAAGGAAGTACGTCTCAGTCGAAATGATCAATAATCCGCTTAGTTAGAGACTGAAAAATAATCTACAGTTGAAATAAGTTAATCCATCAGGCGTCGCTTTTAGTTTGATGTCCATTTTTTTTGTTGAGACCATCCATCACTAACAATAAGTGAAATGATCTTATTTCGAAGGGTGTTAAAGGATTTTGTTTGTGTAGAAATATCGGTAATAATCTGCTGTTATCTTGTACATAGTGTTATTCTACTAATGTTTTTGTAAAAGTTATAAATTTCTAGGTTTTATCTTACAAGAGAAGGTTACCTAGTGTCAAATTCGGATCTTAATGAAACTTGGTAGGTGAGTAGATATGTAGAAACTTGAAAATAAAAACTTTTCTTTATCTTCGACGAAAGAGGACGTACCCAACAAATATGTTCAAATATTGAGAATGCAAAAAGAACAACAAGTATGATTGAGGACGTCTGGAGATTTCGAATATGGAAGGAATTTAATCGACGATTTTCTGATCTGGTTGTTATGTCAGATTATGTTAAATTTGCGAAATAATGGTATAAAATTGCAATCATTAATACACAATCAATTGGTGTTCCCTAAATATACCAATTTGTTTGCATATGGTACACGTCCGGTTATATAAAGAATCGACATGAATTTTGCCTTTCAAGAAGTTCCTTCACATAACGTAAAAGTGAGTACATGGTGCGCAGATTCAGGACACGGTATCATTGGTGCGGCACAGGCTGCAACATTGACCTGTCCTAATTAAAAAACCCTCTGTATATATAACATATGATGTATAAGAAATATAGCAAGGTTACGAATTTTGCCTTTTCAAATCAAGACCTTCAGTGTCCACCCCTTTCCTTTCAATGTGATACTTTTGGATTTATTCGTTGTTCTTGGTGCGAAAACTTATGCTTTAAACATTTTTTGACGACTTTCTTTAACATACTTAATCATAAATACATAATTTAAATAAGGATTTCAATAAGTACTTTATTCATTACTATTTAATGCTAAGGATTTGTTATCACGTGTAATCCCGCGTTTACATTTGTATGAATTGTGAACATTAGGACATACTAACTGATGCAATTTTACTAATTAATGATGGTTTCTCTTAACAGAAGACACACACATTTGTATGTATGCAATATATACATGGGTTTGCTTTAAGTAGCATAAAGTATGACTTTTTCTACACCTTTGAAACATCCTGTATAATTGAAAATGCTTTAAAATCATTAAATAATGTTAAAAATGAACAACTCGCATTATTTTTTTTTCATATTATTATAGTCAGCTCAAGCATAACAGGGTGGCGCTTGAATGCAACACCCTTTATGTACCATATCCATGTGGCCTGAAAGATCTTTCGATAAGGTAGAACATTTGTATTTATATTTTTGTTCTATCTATTTCCGTTTAAGAATTAAATCAAAAATAGACTGTAAATCTGTGAATTTTCGAAAGGACGTTTCACCTCCTCAGAGTGAGTTTCAATACATACAAGAATTTTTTATTTTCACGCGTCAACATACTCTACCTACCAAGTTTCATTAAAATCTGAATTTGACACCCGCGAATCTTTCCTTGTTAGTCACAAACATTAAATCTAATACACGTTTACTATCTTCGTTAATGGTAGAAACACATACATACCCATATTCTATAATGCATATTACGTACAAGGAATTGTATACTATTCCTATGTTAAAAGAACAGGCAACAATGCTAATATGATAGCATAAGAAAAAAAACTTAAGCAGCAGTTCCACCTGAAACATGCCATTATAAATTATACGGGGTCTGCTCATATGCTAAATTTACCTTCCCAAGATTTGGAAATGAAATAAATAAAATAACATATGCAAGGTATGTCTCAGAATTAACGCGGTAGATAGAAGGTATTTAGATCCTAAGAATTTTAGCGAAGGAGGGTGTTAAGTTAGAAAATATGTCTCAAAATTAATGAGAATGATTAGTTTTAAAGTATTTAATTAAATATCTCTACAATTTGGTAATGTACATTTGCTCCTTTGGAATGCACACAACGTATCTAGTGAGTTTTCCACTCCTCGTAACAATTCTCAGAGTCTTGTTCCGTTAGACTGTGTAGAACCTACGTCTTGACTCTCTGGATGCTGTTTATTTATTTATACCCGTGATTCGTCACCTATTATCATTTTGTGCATAAATTTGGATTCAGTTGTTAAACGATCCAGCAGTTGTTGGATAATGGAGAAGAGATTTTCCTTTTGTTCGTCAGACAAAGTCACCAGCTTCGCACAAATTTTTCGCGTTCCTGGTTCCTTTGTCACCATTCGATGAACAGTATCCTTACTCATGCTAACGTCATATGCAATCATCCTGACTGTCGACCGTCTGTCTCATGCTTACACAGAACTCACATCCATCTCGTTTTCATCGATTTTCGACATGGACGGCCATCCGAGATGATGACCATTTTCAATAACTTCGCGGCCATTCTTGAAAACCTTGTACCATCTGAAAACTTGTGCGGATCACAATGCAGCATCTTCATATACTGCTATTTATCGTTTGTAGTATCTATGAAATAGTTCTTCCTACTTTAACGCATTTAGCATGCGACATACTATTGAAATTTAACACTTCGCACTCACGTCACTAACACTACATTGAGTGGCCTACACCAGTTCTGGTGGCGTACTCACCCCCTTTACTCATATGTAGTCGACTCCACTCTGCTGCTGTATAGTTACATTGAACATACACAATTAATTCTCATTACTTCTGAGACATATCTCGTACGTAGGTGTGATTGTAAGGTGCTTCTGCAAAACCCATTTACCTAATGCTTTGTATAAAGAGAAAAGAAGCTAAGATTACTGCAACATATTCGATGGAATACACTTTCAATTATTTCGAAATATATGTCAGTAAACAATAGAAATGATTACAAATTTCTGAACATTGAATCGGTGATTTTTTATAATAAAATATCATTTTGATTTGGAATGAGATCTTATCCGAATGATTTAAACCATCTCAACCCTGATTCTGATGCTTTCACGAAAATGTGCAATAGTTCAGAAACTACAGCTGTCTGTTATGTTTGCGCAATCACTTTATTCCTACAACCGTATCCTCTTACTAAGCTTAAAAGCTCTAGATACGACCACTTAGCGGAGAAAAACGAATCCTGCCGCGGAAACGTTTCAGATCGGTCCTCGTATCCATTTCTCGGCGAATGTCCTTTCCAGTACATCAACGAAATGTAAGGGTTTAGATTTACCGAATAAAATCTAGATTCGCCTCGTCCATTTGCGGAAGAGGACGGGGAAGAAGAAGCGAAAGAAAGACGGAATGGACTTTTTTACTCAGATACACATAACGGAGGAATTGATTTCAATCGAGCGTCCTCGTTACTAATGGTCCGGATTCGCCTTTCACTGTAGACCGAGCGGATCTTCACGAATTCTAACCCCACAAGACGTAATGAATACAGGAAGTGACAACAATACATAAATAACTCCCGAAAAAGAGGGAAACGGTAGTGGTGGTGATGGAGGGAAGGGGAGAATGCCGATAAAAAGATCAGCGTGTCCATTTAGAGAAATCGGTTTCGAAACGTAGCTTGAAGAGATATCGTTGAGAAATAAAGCATTGTACCAGGTAATTATACAAACTGCAAAAAAATTGGAAATACGACAGACAGGACTGAAATCGGTATCTTCAGCTTAAGAACTATGAGCTGGAAATGTATGACTACATCTGGAGGCTAAAATTGCTCGAACCGTTTGCTGGGGATTGGACAATTAATTACATGTTTATAGAGTGATGTACAGGTCTAAAAGAATAATAATAAGTAGATGCCGGTTTATATGCAAACAAAAACTGGAATATATGCGCATATATATGCATGGATTTTTGAGAAAATATGCATAATCCTGGAGCGTATATGCAAAAAATTGCGATAATATGCAAGATTCTTACATAAAATAAATAAGAGCAGAAATTTAAACATTAACTTTATTGCACAAAATTTATTTACAATATTCATATTTCTAAACCAATTTATAAATTAAATGTTTTTCAAAATTGTGTAAAAGAAAGTTTTCCCAAAAGAAGACCACCACAATTTTATTCACAGAATTATCTACATCGTAGAAACTAATTTTTAAGATTGAATTCAAACACAGCGTTGAATTAATATTTACCATAATAACAGCTAACACAAGATTCATTACCATTACCTAGCAAATCGATCCCCTAAAACAAAAAGGAGATTCCACTTCCACCAGATAGCAACCTGATACCGCAACTGAATACTCGCATTTAGCATTTCATTTTTCTCCTCTTACTTCCTTAGAATCGACCCCACAAACTTCACCACCCAATCCAAGCTCACGTTCCATCACCGCCCCTTGCTAGCAGATATAAATTATCAATTCCATCTAAGTTCTAGGTGCGGTAGCGAGAGCCGTCAAAGCCGACAGACGTTTATAAATATCCCTTGCAAGAAATGAGTAGAGGGAATAAGAGCTGTTTTCCATTTATTAGACTTCTTAGCGGGATGGATATCTAAGGATCGGTCTCGTCGGTTCTAGCCGACGATATAAATGAGGTGACCGGAAATGGACTTGAGTAGTATAGTAAGGAATGAACACAACGAAGGATACGAAGAGGTGAGGGGGCAGGGGAAAGAATTTCTTTACTATGACGATTCGCTTCGTTCGTTTAAAGATTCAATTAAAGCGGGACTGACGGTAAACAATAAATCACATTCTTAATAACTTAAGAATGGAGTCGCCGACTTCATTTCTTTAATTGGATGTTTGCTTCCGTCGGGATTGCGTAACGTAAAGTTTAATTTACGAATTTCTGTTTCTTTCAAGGATATTAAGACTTTAAAATTAAATAATTGCATTTTAACGAAGCAACTGTAAAAATATTCTTGAATGCCGTACGAAAAATGTCTTTAAAAGGGATAAGAGCTTTGCTACAAACAAACATTTCGAGAATATAAACAACATCCAACACATCTCAATAATTAGTGTTCTATGACAGCGTAGAGGCACCTCACCAGCGACATTGTGATAGTGATAACCGGTGGAATAGAAGATGTCACATATATATGTAGATCCATATTACTGTGGTCCTCATTTGTACAGCGAAAAATAGCATTTGAGGTATTTAATATAGGATTCCTTAGTTCTGTTCATATCTAAGAAGAAATGAGAAGCACAAAATCCTATACTATCCTGACTCTAAACTTCGAAAACACATTTTTCTTTATATCTTCCCTAAAATATCAAACTTAAGTAAGCTTCAGTATTCAATATGATAAGATATAATACAGCGCTTCGATTTCGGTACGAGTACACTAATACACTAGAAACACATAGAGACATAGTGACATGACTCCATGCACAGAGCTTTAGCCAAGGCCAACAGTCCTGTTGACTGTTAAGGATCCAAATCGTATCCCAAAAGGACTCCAGCAGACCAGGAACCCATCACCGAAGGTGGAGCTGATCCCATTTTTTCGATCGAATCGTATCGTTGAGAATAGCCAAAAATAGAATCCTCACAAAGTGCCCAGAATCCCGAAAACGAATAGGAAACCCACTCCAAAGATCCAGTACGATCCGAAGCGATGCCTTACGAATCTTGAGAAAGCGGAAGGATCAGAGTAAACCTTCGCAGCCCACTTTACGTTAGGCTGCCGCAACGATCCGGAGCAAGAGAATATATTTCGGAGACAGGATGGAAGTTGGGTCTTCGATTCTCATATCGCCTAAAGAGAATGCGCCAAGGATGAAATACCGAACGAAGCACTGAAGAATCTGATGTTACTGGTCAATCTGGCAATTACGTTCTCATCCGCTAGAATAATATCCATCCCGAAACCAATGAAGGATCGTCACCCACCTGAAAGTTACCATCCGATATCGCTGCTTTGCACCATAAGCAAGGTCCTGAAAATTCTGCTACTGGCCAGGATCAGCGATCATCTGGACGAACACCTCCACAATGGCCTGTTCGGTTTCAGATCAGGCCTTTCGGTCATTTTACAGCTGCAATGTATAACGAATGACTTCAAAACAGCCCTCAAACAGAAAACATACTTCTGTCAACATGTCTTTGGACATACAGATGGGCATAATCCTCTGTTACTGAGGATGAAGAATGCCGGCTTTCCCGCGAAAATCCTAAAAAAGATTAAACCCCACCTCAAGTATAAGAGATTTCACACCATTGTGAATGGAGAAAACTAGAAGAGAGAAAAAGTCGGGATACTGAATTATCTAGGCGGAGGGAAAAACAATTTATATAACGTTTGGTATCGTTCGTGAAAATGGATCAAATTTACTAAAAATTCAAGAAAATATGGATTAAATAATAGCTCTTAAAACAACAAGATTCATTATAAGTGTTCTGTAGTGCTTCTACAAAAAGTGAAAAATGTATTCGAGACATTTATTTTAATTGTTTAATTTTTCTCGGTAAATTATTATTCATTTCGATGTTTCTTTCATAACAAGATGTAAAACTAAATTTATCCTTCTGAAGAAAAAAATGGTATTGAAATTGTTCAGGATAATACAATTTGTTCAAGTGAAAAAGCAATGCTGCAATTGCTGACTCCCTGTCAGCTGCCCAATTGCATTGTTTGCAGAACGCCTTGCTTATTGCCTTTGAAAGAAAAGGACACTGTAAAAATCAAATTGATTTCACCTACGTTATGTTGTTTTGTTTGTTAATCGTTAGAATAAAATAATTTCCTCATTCTCATTTCAGCCCTTCTAGGCATATCCGAACAAGTTTACCAACATATGGCTAAGCGTTGTCATACTGCAAAATCACCTTTTTCTGTCTATCGCGCCATTTCGGCCGTTTTTCTTGAATGGTTTGCTTCAATCGCATTAGTTGAAGTCGGTAACGTTGGAAACTGATAGGTTCGGACGATATCGCCAGCTCATAGTAGACTATACCCCGTATGTCTCACCTTTAACGCATTCTCTATCGTTGACATCAAAATCACCGTTTTTGAAGCTTTGGCGCCAATATCTGCAAGTTGTCTCCGATGGAGCATGGTGACCGTAAACATCTACAAGCGAACGGCACGTTTCTGCAGCACTTTTCTTCAAAAGATAGTAGTGGATGAGAACTTCCTGGAAATGCTACTTTTTTTGAACAAATTTAGATGCGATATGAATGCTTGCGGTTTGCACTCCAAACAAAAATCTTATAGTGCCCTTAACAGTGTACATACATACTTTTTAAATTCTTGTATTCGAAAGCTTAGAATAGATGCAGGCGATACTATTAATGCCATCTATGGGGAAACAATTAAAACTTATTCCCATACCAAATATTCTGAACATAATAGCACATATAACATTGGATTTCGTTAGAAGCTCATAATTTCAAGCTTGTCAAATTGTAATTGTATAACTAGTTTACTCTTTAGTTGCTAATACATTGACAATTTTCCTGTTAAAGTTACACATAAAAAAATTATTTTATTCTAACGATTAACAAACAAAACAACATAACGTAGATGAAATCAATTTGATTTTTATAGTGTCCTTTTCTTTCAAAGGCAATAAGCAAGGCGTTCTGCAAACAATGCAATTGGGCAGCTGACGGTCAGGGAGTCAGCAATTGCAGCATTGCTTTTTCACTTGAAATGTTTGTGTAACAAGGAAAAGGACACCATGATATAGTAAGTATTGTTGTAATTATTACTAAACGCAAACAATAATGTATCGAACTTAAAATAAATCACTGGCATCGGCAAGGTATTCCGATGTAATTACTGGGAACCCGATTTGATTGCTACGATTTTAGAAACGCCCGTCTATTCGACATCATCACCATCAACACGCAATTTTCTCCAGAATCCATTTCCAAATTACCAAGTTTACCTCACGCCGTTTGCGACCGAATCCCGGGATCGATTGACAAAATCGCGAGCGATTCCCATCAAGAGAAACAAAATAGACGCGAAGTGCCAGTCTTATTCCCATCTCCTTCATCTCGCTCCCCCTCTCGCTTCTACGGATCGGCACCGAAACGAACGAAGGCTAATATAAACCGTACACAAATGGAGTGTGAATAAAAGGTGTAATCAGATAAGTGGAGGAGGCGTCGGGCAATTGGCGATTGATGTATACCCGAGCCCGCAAAAGCTATCACATTATCTCGGCTCGAATAAGCAATACAGAAGATCGAAGGCGAACCTATAGATGGCGCTCGTCGTAGAGAGACGGCCGCAGCCGCCGTCGATTCGACTTTGCGAAAAAGTCGATTTAAAGCAACGGCGGTACTCGTCCCGTCGATATATACCTCTCCGGCGTTCCTTTTTTCTTTTTTTTTTCTTCCTTGCGTCTACTCGTCGGAGAAGAAATATCTAATCTGCAATCTTGAAAGAGTCGTTTAGCTACGCCGCTTCGGCTCCTCCACCGGGCGAGAGAGAATGGGAAGCTTTCGGATAGAGGCTTACCGAGTATATCGTTCGGCAATCACTTCCTCGTTCACGCAGTTTGCACGAGGGAGCGCTGCGATCCGAATTGAAGCCGTTCGAGGCTCATTGTTGGTGGTCGGATGCGTATTTTGGTTGAATATGCTTAGTTATAGGTTCTGCGCATTCTTTTCTATTTTTGCTTATCCGAAACGCTAGAACGGGCGAAGGAGTAGGTTTCGCAAACGGCCCCGATACGACGCTGTGGAGGTCGTTTAATCTCGTTTTATTACCGCAAAGAAGTTCTAATAAACATAAACCGGGAGCGCTACGACAGTTACGTCGGGTTATAGGCGGAAGAATTGATACCGTCAACCGTAAGCGGGAAATACGTCTTTGCTCGGAGTGAAATGCATCGATCACCGCGTGGTGGAGTGTTGAAGCTTATTGATTATGTAATCAGCTTGGACGATATCATTTGTTCCATATTTGTATGGTGAAAGATCGAGTAGATCTTGTTTCTCATAATACACTTCGTTAGGTAATGAAATGACAACTACATTCCAGATATACAGTAAAGGAGACCTTAAAAAAGATATCACAAATCAAATAGGATTAAGCTGAAGTAGTAAGAAGACGAATTAAAAATCGAGTCTAAAACAAAAGAAGAGACAAGGCTAGAAAAGTTCAAAAAGTGAAAAAGACACAAGTTAGCTTTACCAGAATAAATTCTGCTCCTCATCAACTAAGGACTGGTGGAGTGTGGATAAATAAACAGTTGTTACGTTTTCCTGGTTTGAAGAACAGTGCCGCTGTAGCCTGCTCGTAAATTCCGGAATTACTTGACCAATACTTACTTGCAGAGTATGCTCGCTTATTTACTAGGTTGAAGATTGCCCAAAAAAAAAGTATATTTAAAAAATAAAATATGTACACGGTTTCCACTCTAGCCTACAGTTACGATGTACATAAGGTATATAATATTTGCAAAAATTGCAGTTATTTGAGCTCTCTTATGCATGTAATGTACATTAGCATGTGTATATGTATATTTTCCTTTGGTTTAGCAATATAAGGTACCGCCTCAGCCTGTACGTTGCCAAGCTATATTTAAATTCTTATATGCTTCCGCAGAAGCTTTGTTAAAAGCATGTACTAATGCCCCTATATGTATGCATGCACCACTACTTCTGTATAGGGGAGCCAGCCCTATTTACTTCTTAATTTTATAAGCGGACCTCGGTGCTGTGTTTATTTATATGTCCCTTTCCTGGAACCTAATACATTTTCCTTGCTTTAAATTTGCCTAAGGGACTTGGCCCTGTATCATTGGTTTGTGTTTGTACTTGAACGAAACACTTTCCTTATTTACACTTTTATAGGGGAATCCACCCTATCTCTTAGAGCTTGAATCAAAATATGCAATGTCACAGTTACCCAGGCGCTCTCGTAGGAAATAATACGCTATGTGCAATCTAACTCTTTACTACTGCGCCCCGAAGAAGGGAAAAAACCAGCAGCCAACAAATGTGGGAAGTACAAACCGACAAGGAAAACGAAGCGATGAAGCCGATATAACATATAGAAAATTGGTCCGTGAAACTCGTCCGCATCGACGAACTACTAAATGAAAAAATGTCCCGTTACGACAGCGGACCGAACAAACGTACAGATGACAACGGATGATGCAGCCACGACGACCGTCAATTAGAAGCGGAGTCATCGTACTTGTAGAGGATATCTATACATGCGCTCGGACAACGTTACAAAAATGATTCCCGCCTCAAACTCAACAGAACACTAAATATATGTACAGACGACAACGGACACCGTAGCCTCGACGAACGATAGTAGAAAGCCAAGAAATCGTACTTATTAAACATGTTGCCATATAAGCTCCGACAACGTTACAATAAAGGTTCCCACTATACGCGAACCGAAGAGATCATTACAAAAATGATTCCCGCCAGAATCTCCACAGAAGACTAAAAATATGTATAGACGACAATGGACACAGTAGCCTCGACGAATGATAATAGAGAGCCGAGAAAAGAGAGCTAAGCAATCGTACTAAGCAAATCTATATATGCGCTCCGACGACCTTCCACAAATTATCCCCGCCAAAACTTGAAACTATTAAAAGCTTCCAATATTCGTCCGACGACGTTACTGTTATAGTAAAGGACCCCTCCCCTTCTTCCCCCCGCCCATTGTTTATAAATTGAGACCGAACTCCACTCTTCTTGCAGAACCTCGAGCAAATCGTTTACATTTATTGCGGACCTCCTACCCTTTGCTCTGTCCAAAAAAAATCAATACATTTTCAAACATATCCAAATCCGAGGTGTGGGATACCTAAACTAAGGTTTTACAGTCACTTTTCTTCCAATTCAGTAAATTATGCTTCGGATTGTTATGCATGAAGCTGGTCTGGTAAGTTGGGCTTAACCATCAGCCTAGGTGGCTTCGCACCGCAGCCGTTAATCACAGCAAACTTCAGGGCTGAGGACATATCGACCAATGCACAAAAAATAAAATACAATACCTGATATAATGCTGCTAAATACAGCTACTACTAGAGTGAGGAGAAAAAACGCTAGCACGCGGACATGTTTCTACTTAACCGAAGTCATCAGCATGGTTTCAGACGATCTTCTCAACTACACATTGCAATGGTACTCTGAATTAGCGGACAATCAAAAATGAGCATTTCTTAGCGCTACCTAGTCCCAAGAAAAAACACTTATTTGCCGCTCGTAGACTGCTACATGGCATTGGTAGCTGTATTTAGCAGCGTTGTATTGGGTCAGAGTTGAGGATTTAAACTAATGTGTTTTTGAATTGTAGTTATAAAAAGTAAAAGAAACACGTATTACAATAATATGTAATACATTAGTAAAAGTTATTTTTTTTTAAATTATCGTGATATTTTACTGAAAATGGCGACCTGTGGGAGTGAGGAGCGTACGGTGGAGAGCGTGCTGTTGTGCCCTTTTTTCTAGGCAAAAGAACTTCCTGCAAAAGATATCCATAACACCCAGCTCACAGTCCTGACCTAACCCCAAGCGACTATCATCTCTTTGGTCCACTCAAAAAGCATCTTGGCGGCAAACATTTCGAGGGCGATAACGTTGTTCGACCAGAGATATGCACCTGGTTCATACGGCAAACCCAAAAACTTTTATGCAGTAGGCATTATGGTATTGATAAAGCGATGGGATAAGTACACTAATGTAGATGGAGACTTTCTTGAAAAATAAAACTTGTTTTTGGCTAACTATTTCTCTAATTAATTTTATAATAGCTTTCTGTGGCCTACTTACTGACCTTTCCTCGTATAACTCATCTAAATTACTGGACGGACACAACAATACAAGCATACCGGCCCATTAAATACAAATAGTTTTCACACCTAAGCACCTAACGCAATATTTTATATTAATTGGAAACGTCAATTCCCTGTCGCTGTATCTGCCCAGTACCATCTAAGAGGAAAAAAAAAACGAAACAAAAGCAACTACTTTTCCATTAAGATAACACCCTACAGGAGTCCCCATCGATCGAAATTATAAATGAATTCACCATAGCAGGTGGTAATCTCACTTGTTAATTCTTTGGCATATTTCGCATTGTACCGACATCACTATTCATATGCTAATCTGCCTCAAGATAAATTTAACCCGCATGACTGACGGCCTGCCTGTTCGATATTATAAAAGGCAACAATAACTTGTCGAGCGTCCTGTATACAACGATCCGATTCTATATTACCAGCATAGAAGAGGATTTCACGTAATTTATCCGGGTTACGGCGGAAGACGAGGTCCAATCCCGCGGAATGGATATAAATCGGTCTAAAAATAAATCGCAAATTACCGGTAAACATAACTAAGCAATTAACGCCGGTCGAGGTGAAAAACAACGACTTTTGAGAAGGGTGTGATTCTAGAAGGAAGGACGTTATTATTCATCGTTAAGCAAAACATCTGATTTGATGCTTTGTTTGATGGGGAAAGAAGTTAATTGGCATTACCTATAAGTTAAATGTTTGTAAGTTGCTTAAATACGTATAGATAGTAGTTATATATATATATATATTGTAATGATATATATATATATTGTAATGATATATATATATATATATATATATTGTAATGATATATATATATATATATATCGCTTTTCGTAAGCTTATTTCTTATATAAATAAATATCGAAACAAATAAATCAAAATTTTAATTCAAAGAATCCAGTTAAAAAAATTTAACGCGCCTGAGATTTTCCACCACAATATACATATATATATATATCAAAACTTTTTATGCTTTCTTTTTCTCAGATTAGGTGTTTGTTGGCATTTTCCTTTGCAAATATTTACATATCACATTATCTGGATTGTTTATTTGAACTTTTAAGGAGAAAACTGGGGCGACACATGTATGTATGTAAATATCTGAAATAATGTTTACTATAGTCAAGGCACTCTAAGTTCACATGCACGTCAGTAACGCGACGTCATGTATATAATCAAACGACGTCATAAATATCTAAAGCGACCACACAGATAAATTAAAAGCATTTTATATTAGTACATAATTATAACATAATACTTAATAATTAAAGTTAATTTCAATGGATAACGCAACACACTGTTTTTTAATGCAAACGCTCGTTCTGTCAAAGTTAAAAATGTAAAAGAAATAGTTATTTACTTAATTATTATATTTTCCATATCACAGTACTCTTACGTTGCTGTTATTGGTTATATTTGATGAAATACAATGTTGTCGGTTATCTTACGAAAATGCCACGTGTATTGTGTCAGCAGGCGAAAGAAATAATCAGTTCGCTGATTATATATTTTAAGCAAGAACGCAACAACGGTCCGTTGTTACTGCCGACTGCTGTCAGAGAGGTAAATTATATTCTATTTCTGCATACACCATAATAACGGCATCAAATTGTTGCATTTTAGCACGTCGGTGCTGCTGCAAATGTGAGAATTTGGGCTGTGAGCAAGATAGGAAGCTCAGCAACGTTGCTGCAAGCATTTCCTTCCTGCAGCAAGAGCAGAAACAAATTAAAACCAATTATGGATATTGATGAAGCAAGCGAAGCCGCTATCCGCAATGTAATTTACCAAATGTACCATAATCGTATGTTAAAATGCATTCTATGTTACGTAATCATATGTGCTAATGCCGGTTTATTTTAGGAGAACACATTACACGTTCATCTCTTTTATGTAAATTGAAAAAAAGAGATTTGTTTAGTGGAGGCGTTTCTTAATTAGGAAAAGTATTAAAAAGCATTAGATTTACGCGGAGAAAGGATGATCCTCGACGAGGACTAATGGAACAACATCATATTGCATTACATCGTGTTGAGTTTTTATAACGGTACGTAAAGAACATGGGAAGCAATAGCCCATACGATCCTGTTTACTTAGATGAAACATGGATATTTGAAAATAGCAGCAGGACAGTAATCAGCACAGTGTGAAAAAGTTAAAGACTGAAGGCAAGAGGTTTGTTTTATTACAAATATAATTCCTGTTTTTCACAAAGCTTGTTTATAGGTACATAGTTTTACATGCAGGCAACAGTGATGGTTTTATACCAGGTGCTTCACTTGTATTTTGTTCAAAAACAAGAGGGCATGATTACTATGGAGAAATGAACAAGGAAAATTTTAGAAAATGGTTTGCGAAGTAGTTGTTACCAAATATAAACCCTAATTCTATCATCATTATGGATAACGCTAGTTATCACTCCGAATTAAAAAACAAGCCACCATATGCTAGTTGGAGAAAAGGCAATATTCAAGAATGGTTGGCAAATAAAAACATTACATATTATTACAGTTATTACACCTAGTTGCATTGTGAGTATTCGTTAAAGTAAGTTAAAGCAAGTAAGTAATAATGTATATGTTTTAGACATAAACCATCGAAGGAATATGTAATAGACGAATTAGCACGTGCACATGGCCACATTGTGCTGAGATTACCTCCGTACCACTGTATATTCAACCCTATTGAAAACATATGGGGAATTGCAAAAACATATTACAATCATCACGTAGGAAGAGATGGATATGGTATTAACAATTGCACAAAGATGTGGGACGAAGCATTAGCAACAGTTACGCAAATAACTTGACACCTAGCGAGCACCCCACTCCATCCCCTCTATTCCACGAACTTTTGGACCTCCCCTCGTATATTGATGTTCAAGGAGAGATAACTGCCTTTGCTCCAAGTGTCCATTACTGGAAGATTGTCTTGTAAACGTTTACAATCATAAAAGCTGTAAACTGTATCAAATACTTTTACTTCATCTGCGTATGCTTATACGTGACAAGTAAATAAAGTTAGGAAATCGTTTATGTACAAATTGAAGAGAAACGGTCCAAGATCTGAACCTTAAGGAACGCTCGATGCTGGAGAAAATGGCTTAGAGGAATAGCCATTGCAGTAAATATAACACCCTCTTCCAATATGCTAAGATTTAATTAACGATAGGAAACCTACACCAAAACCAAATTTCCTTTGTAGTGGCATGGCATTGTTAATACTGCCAAATGTTTTGGAGAAATCTACATACATAGATAACGCCCACCTGCTTTCGATTATCAAATGCTTCGCTAAGATCTCGTCTAAAGCATCTAAGTTAGTGACCGTCGACTTACTGATGTTCAGATATGAAAGGAGTTACACAGGTGTATCCTTGTAAATCAAATGTTTGAATACTTTAGCGAAATTGAACTGTATACTTATAGGGCTACAATTAGCAACATAATAGTTTGATAGGGACAGAACAGAACAGGTGCACAATCACGTACAAAGAAGCTCGGCGATCAATCATCTCCAGTTGTCATATCTGATTTAAGTCTTTTGAGAGTGCTTTCCACAAGCAAATTAGGAACGAAAAACTGAGGCATTGAACACTTGATTTAGACAAACCTGCGAAGACGTTAAGAAAGGCACCCACGATTTTGTCTGGCCGATTAATTCCGGTATCCCGGAATTCTGGAAGAAGTCTTCTTGTTGTTAATGAAACACCGGAATAACCAAAGTATTCTGTCAATATTAATTTTATCATCTACTAAATGAGCATTGTGTTTCAGATAAATTGCGTTGAGATTTATATAATGATCGAAATTATAACCATAACATCATCTATAACATTATATTTTTATAATTTCATATGATTTTACTCTCTACAAAGAAGCGCCAATATGAAATTTCTGTCCCAACATCGATTACGTCCGAAGTGCATTTATAAGCATACGCTTACATTACATAATTTTCATTAAACATTCAATAATGTTGCCTCTGCTTATTGTAATAATAATCCCACTTGTCAAAATAAATTCCATCAAGCGAATTGGAATATTCCAATATATGTGCTCTCTCACCATTTCGCCCCCTCGCCTGACCACCGTTTTCCCCCGAAAAAGATCATTTTACTGCTGCAATTACTACAATTCGGTCTATTATACGTAATATAATAAATCCGTTGAATTTAATTTATTTGCCGAATAATATCTAAACCGCAGTGTCATTTAATACGGCAGAATATAAAATTATTTCGGTTCGTATTCAAACCGCGCCTGATATTCGGACGCGTGTACAACTAAACAATGTACGCAAATTCAGTAACCCGTTTTTAGTTACATATATATGTACGTATAATTGGAATGTTCTGTCATTTTACATTAATAGAAGCAACGCACATGTGCACTGTCTAGCAGTTGGAAGCCTCTTGCGTAACTCGATTTCAAAGCTATTGTAAATTCCTTACAAAACGAGGAAAATCAACCATTTGTTATTTGTCAAAACTGTTTACATATGGACGAGAATCAAGTCGCTCTATTGACATGATGTTAAAAGAACCATATGTTTGATTATACAGGATGCAAGATTGAACAAGCGACAATAATCAGCTTTAGTAGGAATTTTAGAAACCAGTATTCAGAATTTCACCCCAATATTTCAGAATCACAACGGTTAATACAAAGTAAGTTCCATGAACGCTTTCACATATGTGTTCATATCGAGACACATCAACAATATTTTGCGCTTTGTGGAAATCAACCAAATTCAATTAAACGGTTGCGTTCCTTATTACGATCCTGAATCCAAACAAAAGGGCTCCAGATTTACAATGCAGATTAAAGTTACTCCGTAAAAGTAACCGTAACCATTTCTTGGGGCTGTCAAAAAAAAAATTGCACAGTTACAAAAGGGTGTTATGCAAGATTAACGCATCATCTTGGAGATTTCCCCAGAAACGAGTGTATTTTTAAAAATAAATAATGGAAACTACGGAGTTAAATTTTTTTGAAAAGTAGCACTTTGCCATTTGTAACAAAGCATTCAACGTATTATTATTAAATTTTTGGCGCGGTAGGGCGTAAAAACTGTTGACATTTTACGTCCACCAACTGCAGAGATCATTGAAAAAACACATTCAAGAACTCAAGTCTACGATTGGCGCAAAAAAATTTCCAATAATCTACAGTCGGTGGAAAATGAGAGCCATGCACCCCGACAGTTCTTGCAACGGTTTTGTGGGATTCTAGAGGCATATAGCTCATAGATATTCTCCATAAACGGCTTACGGTTAATGCTGGGTACTACTGCCAACTGCTTGATGAAGTGAAACTGGTCTATCGACGAAAAAGGCGAGACATGCCTATTCAAATTCCGATTCTGCTGCAATGCTCGGCCACACACAACCATCATTTCGGAGATTTTTCCAGAAACGAGTGTATTCTTAAAAATAAGTCATAGAAACTACGTAGTTAGATTCTTTGTCATTTATATCCAATCATTCGGTAGGTTGAAGAAGCATCACTAGGAAATATGTTACTGTTGCTTAAAACAATTATAGAAGCACAATTAACACCAGTATCTTTATATTTCATTTTAATAATTTAATCTCTTGCAAGTAACCTTTTAATTGTCTCAAATTATATAACTTAAGAATTAGGGGAATTCGATAATAAGACTGTTGTTTACACATTCGTGTAAATGAAAATAATTTACTTTTGCTAAGTGTTTATCAGAAATATTTAATGAACCAGTAAAAAAATTGCGTAACAAGAGATTCTTCTGAATGATAACAATATTCAAACATATTGTCTTTGGTCATCTTTCAGCTTCTTTTTTCCCTTATACCACTTTTGTTTCTTCTCGTTCTTCGTATTCTTCTTCTACTTTTTCTTCTCCTTCTCTTTCTACTTCTCCTTCTTGATCTCTTCCTCCTTTAGCCTTCTGCTTCCTCCATCTTCCTCTGTCTCTCTTCTTCTTTTTCTCCACTTCCTTCTTCTTGCCTTCTACCTTGTTCTACTATTTCTTCTCTTATTCTTAATTTGCTTCTCCATTTTTCCTACTATGCTTCTTCGTTTCTTCATGTTTTCTTCTTTTTGTCTTTTCTTCTTCTACCTTTCTTCTTACTTTCGTTCTATTTTCTTCTTTTCTTCTTTCTTTCTTCCCCCTTCTTTTCGTTTTCTTTATCATTTCTTGTTCCTTTCTTGTTCCTTTCTTTTTCGTATTCTTTCTACTTCTTTATGTTCTGCACATCTTCGCTTTTTTTTTCTGCCTCTCTTCTCCCTTTCCTTTACTCTTCCCTTTTTCTTGTCCTTTTCTTCTTTTGTTCTTTTCTTGTTCTTTCACATTTCTTCATTTTATGTTCTCCTTTTCTTCTCTTTTCCCTCTTCTTTTCACCTCCTTTCCTTTTTTTCTGCTCTCTTTCTACTTCTTTGTTTCCACTCTTCCTCTTTTTTCCTTCTCCTTTCCATCTTCTTTCTTTATTCATCCCTTCGTCTTTCTTTATTCTTTTCTCCTCCCACTTCTTCTTCCTACTCTTCTTCTATTTCCTCATCTCTCTTCTTATTTTTCTTCTGCTTCTTTTTTTCTTTATTCTTCCTTTATTTCTCGTCCATCAGCGTCTCTTTCTTCTGCTCTCCGATACAGATTTCAGTTTAACAATATGTTGTCTGGTTCAGTCATAAGTAAAGTTAAATTTTATACAATTATTTATAACTGAGTCTTTAGTTAATCGTAATATTGAACATTTTCTGCGGCAAATAATTGTCATTCTAGTGGATATCGAACATTAGTTTGTGTTCGTGAATATGTGCCTAATACTACCGTTCTATGTTGTTTATAAATAATGATCAAATTTATTTATCATTTATCTCACCTGTGGATCTTGATCAGCTCAAAATATTAAAGAGGAAGAACTGTTTTTTCTAAATGAGTGGAAAATGATACTTGAATATAAGTAATCCATAAGAAACACTTCCCTATTTTTGTAGCGCAAAATATAAATAATGCGTCAAGAATTGAGGAGCTTATACTTTCTATAAAAGTTTTATTGTTTTTGTACAACAAGAAAAAAGTTTACCTGCCATTATGATACATCAAAACGACACTATTAGATTCCAAAAGCATACGATTCTCAAACACCAACTGTTTCACCTAGATTGCACGTCATTCTTCCAATATAGAGAATCTTGAATACTCTTAATTTGGCATGTAGGTCATTTCACTTAAAATGGGGAAAGTGACGCTATGTCGGGAAGAGATGGATATACCAAAATATTTTAGGACCCAGTAATGTAATCTGCCAGATTTTCAGACTTTTGGAATGTACACCTTCCCAGATAGCAAATGGTGCAGTTGCCAGTAAGACTCTATACAAAGAAAAAACGCTAATATACGATTTTCCGACACTAAAATAATGCCAAAATGTTTATTAAACTTGGACGAATGTCGATTTAGCTTCCACGATTCCAGCTTTGTTTCAGCCGTGAAAAGAACATTGCATCAAACTACGCAAACTCTGCATCTCCAAACTAAATTAAATCTGGTAGGGCTTGAGCCTATGGAATGCTTTAACCCCGTTGAGCACTCTTCACCAGAGAAAAAGAACCTCATCCGTATGCCGAGAACATTTCGCCTCTATCGAGAGACGTTCATCACTCGTTTCCTCGACGACATTCTACAACGAACTCTCAAATCCTAGCCGTTTATTCATAGAGAAATATATTGATTGAGCTAATCAAATATACTTCGTAACGCCATCGCGAAGGAGCGAAAAAGAAGCTAGGATACGACGGGACTTGGAACAAAGCGCGAGGTAAAACGAAAACGAACGTTTGTACTGAGGTAGTCGGCGAGGAATAAAGCCCGAAGCTCCTTACAATTTCTTTTAAAAATCTTGTAAAGTTCTAGAGTATTTCCGCCCGCTTGGTTTCATTCGTTCTTCCCACAATCTTTTCCAGCTTCTCGCCTTTTTATACCGCTTTATATATAATTTCCCTTTTCTTTTCCTGCCGGGAGACTGCGGCGCAATTATGCGTGGAGCTTTACAAAACGCGGCAGTTTATGTTTTCCTTGGAAATTATTTCCATCATTAAAGGGGGACCGGTGATGGCTGGATGTCGTACAGGAAAAGGGTACAGGTGAAGGAAATAGCGAGAAAAAGGGAGCAGTATGTTTTTCTTTAGCGGAGAAGAAGGAAAGAAACAAAATCAATGGCTGCATAAAAAATTTAAAGTAAAGTGAATGAGGTAAAGTATAGGAAAGTTATTATGACATTCCTATGAGAAGAACGAATTTGTGACTCAAGTTTTTTACTTCTTTAAGATTCATCTAATAATGATTATGGTTGTACATTATTTGAATCAGCTACTAAGTGATTAATTAACACAGTTGAAGTACAGCTGCAAGCAAATATTATAGGCATGGTAACTTTTTTAGCGTTACGATAAAACGAGAATCTCAAAATTAAAAAAAAACACATAATTCAGTTTATAATGTTCTTTTATTAAATACACCAGTATTTAATGATTCCTCCTCTAGCCTTTATTACAGCTTTAATTCTTTTAGGTATAGTAGCTACCAGTTTTTTCTGGGGAAATAGACGCCCATTTCATAAACACTGTTTGCTTTAGAGCTTCTTTAGGGGCATGGTTGTATTTACGAACCCTGTCCTTCAATATATGCCATAGATTTTCAATAGGGGAGAGGTCAGGCGATTGTGGGGGCCAGTCCAAAATTTTCACTTGGTTATCAGTAAACCATTTCATTACAGATCGAGCCTTGTGGCAAGGGGCTTTGTCTTGCTGAAAGTAATACTCCTCTGAGTCCATATCATAAAATCTGACAATTGATGGTTCTAGAACCTCTTCCAACATCCCGATGTAGCGTCCCTGCGGCGGTACCTCATATACCAAAAAATGAAGATGAATGCATACATAGAGTTGCACTAACTGCATATATTATGCATATTACATATCTTACTTACAATTAATAGATGTACGTAAGATCATCGAGAGTCGAAAACGAGAATAGATTATATTTTTTAAATATATTTTTTTGCGCAAGCTCATTGAGTTTCATTGTAAAATCCACCAAATAAACGTGCATTTTCTACGAGTAAGTATTGGTCAGGAAATTCACGAGTGAATTTACGACAGGCTACAAGGGTCACTGTTCTTCAAAACAGGAAAACGTAGTAAAAGCCTTCACCGAAACTATTGCACCTCTTCTTCCGGGGATTAAAACAAGATCTAAAACCACCTTAGTTTAACAACGCTGTTAAGCAGGTATCTGTAAAATATCGCCCGGAAATTTGTCAACGGAAGAAGCATATTTCCCTTCCCCAATCTCCTATCTTATTCCACGCACGTTTCAATAAAATATACCCCGTCGAAATATTATGACAGCATGTTCAACGCGTCGCGTCCGTATTTGACAGTAGACGCGTCGCACGCACGAAACACAGAACTCACCGCCCTGCCCGCCCTTCCCGAATAAGTATGAATAAATAACGCACTTTTACGTTAGGTTTTCGGCGAATAAATCTCGCGAAAATCTGTTATAGAAAAAGTTACCGACCGGAGGCTCTTTTTTTATTCACTACGAAATTACCTTTTCTACTTCGGGCCCTTTTCTCTGCGCTTTTTTTTCTCGTGCCGTTCTTGCTTGCTTGCCTGTCTGCTTGTGCCAGACCCGTTCGTTTGCCATTTCGCCCGCTCGACCCGTTTCTTTCCTTCTTTCTTCTCTCGCCTGTCTAATTCTATAACTACATTTCTCCCTAAGATCACGTCGCGCTTCGTAATCCACTCTTTCTCGCTTTTGAATGCTCAAGTAATGGTATCTTTCCCGGAAAAGGACGCAGAAAAAATATATTACCTGCAACTATCCCACCGATGTAGCGGTTCGGTACGGTTGGCATTTTTTCTCGACGGTGGAAATAGATAAATCGATGTTTGTGGTAGTTACATTACCTTTGATCAAATCAATAGGGAATCATGATTTTGGTAAAATAAACTTATTTATTAGTTGAAATTCCTTTTTAATATATTTCTTTTCGTGTTTCAATTGATTATAATTCTTATTACAAATAGGGTGTGCGGCAAAATGAACAGTACTGAAATATTAAGTATGTATGTATCATGTGCTGAAACGTACCGAGTAGTTTCCGAACATGGCTACAACGTATGTGAATGTCTTTTTAATGTTAGTTGGTCAGGATGGCTGTCACTGTTGCAGAGATTTTTTTCTCGTGGAGCACTATTTTCGGTCATACGAAAAAGGGCGCTAAAACGGTCGAAGCTTAAAAGAAGTTGCCGACGGCAACATAGACCTAAATAGGTCTATGTTTATGAGATAGGCTTCGACCAACGCCGTTATGTTAGCTGTTGTTGACAAGTTTCGTCGTACTGGAAGTGTGCTTTGCCAACGTAAAGATCACGCGTGTCCGCTCCGTCCAATGTTCAAGAATATTGGTGGGTTTGCATACAAAATATCGACCGGTTAGTGTCGGACTGCAGCTGGTAGGCGTATAAGGGCCGAATACTGCGCTGTGTGTTGGCTACGGATTATGAGGACTCGTCAATCTTGCCGAATGTTTGGTTTTCTGATGAAAGCCATATTCACAAGCAGACAACATTTTAGTCAACGATGCATTTAAAAAACAAATGGTCTTCTGGAAACATTGTCGTTCAACCCCTACAAACCAGGCCCCTGCAATGCTTTGTCCCTTTTTCAAATAGTCAGCCAGGATGATGACTTGAGCATCCCAGAACACAGACAGCAAAACCTTTAAAACAAACGGCACGACTTTAAATTTGCGTAGAGGAGGAAAACCGTGCTGTTTACACTCTCCACTTTGTACTTTAGTCTCGGGGTCATAGTGGTGCACCGATGACTCATCCATGGACGCATACCGATTAAGAAAGTTCGCTTTGATTGCTCGGTACCTTTCTAAAAGAGCTTACAAATCAACACCCGATTTCTTTTTTGATCAATGGTTAACATTCGGGGCACCCATCTTGCACTCATCTTTTTCATATCTAATTCTTTACTCGGTATGTTGTGGACCACATGATAAGCCAATATTTTCCACAATATCCCTGATACGTCCTCGTCGGTCTTACAGTACGGTATCGTGCACCTTTTTAATGTTCTTGTCTGTTGTTACGGTTATGGGAGGACCACCGGCATGTTGGTTTTCACAGGATGTTCTTCCGCATTTAAAATCTCGACACCAGCATTTGACTATATCATAAGAAATTGCAGACTTATCAATAGTTGCCATGATGTCTTATGAATTTGAGTTGACGTCATGCACTTTTTCTGGAGGTATTTTATTACGGCTCTTTGTTCTACAGGATCCATTTTTATCACGACACACAATTAAAGAATTAGCCACTGCACAACAATACTTTGAGATACGAATTTGATATTATGTAGATGTGATATATAGATGTCAGTTAACTAAATGTCAAAAACATTAATCAAACAACCAATTAGAAGTAGATGAGGGGTGGTACATGAAGATCCGCCCTCGCAACTACAAACTTTCATGATTTCGTCTGTATATCTGAATTTAAGACATATTATCGTACTCGTAATAACCTTAATTTTGAAAAATATGTTGACAGTGTCATCTTGACATCAACATATACGTCATTTGATTTAAGGATACAATAAAACAGCAACCTCAGATGGTTTCAGCTGATGATTCCAGATTTTACAAATAAAAAAAGACGAAATTAATATACCAACAATATTTTAGAAGCTATTGTTTGGTCTTCGACGAAACAATTTCAGTAATACCGCATAATTTAGTTTTATGGCATTCAATTCTAGTACTTTCAAGTATATTACCTAATCCTAATTATGTCTAATAATCCTAAATACTAACAATATGTCTGAATATGTTATGAATCCCTTTGCCAATACTTTCACTAATTGTATTCAAGTAATTTATTTTAAACGAATATTAATATTAATATCAATATTAATACTACACCACCGTTGGCATTAGTCATGATAAAATTACAATTTCCTTGCAATTATCCGACGTAATTAAATTCCTGAAAAAATATCAGTCTCAGTAGGACTCGAACCCCCGACCTTTACGTATTTGGCGTACTGTGCTACCATTACACCACGAGACCACTGAGTCACGATGTCAGTAGATATATCATAAAATCTTACAGACACTATATTATTAATACGGCAAGTGCGAAACAGTTAAGCTAATATCAATATTAATACTAAACCACCGTTAGCATTGATAAAATTACAATTTCCTTATAATTATCCAACGTAATTAAATTACTGAAAAATATCAGTCTCGGAGGGACTCAAACCAACGACCTTTACGTATCCGATGTTGTGGTGATGGTGGGTTCGAGTCCCTCCGAGACTGATATTTTTTCAGTAATTTAATTATGTTGGATAATTGCAAGGAAATTGTAATATATTTTAAATCTGAAAGTGCTGTAATTTAATGTCATTAGTTTACCTATGTTTCTCAACAATTAAGACAAGAATGTATTACTAGTATTTACTTAAGTCTGAGTTCTACTCATATTTCGAAAGTTTTTAATTACCTTAAAGGGAAATTCCTTAGCTCAATGTAGTTAATTTATCATGTCTTACTTTTTACGGGCATGTAAACGGGCCCATCGAATTCTAGAAAAAGAGTTAGAGTTGAGTTCTGCGCGTAACTTAAGTCGCTTCGTGTAGTCTTGGTGGACGCATTCATTCAGGTATATATAAAATAAGTGTTTGTGCAATTTAGTACTTAATAAATAAAAAGTGTTAAAATAATGCAATTGATTTATTTGTGTATTTCTCTGATCCTTCTAAATCTAATCATTAAAAGAAGCTAGTGTTGGAGCAACCATATCAATACAGTCCACACATCGCTGATTTTAGCTCCGCACACATAAAACAGCAATACTAGAAATTTCTTACAAAAAGAATTATAGTTCATTTCTTACAGCAATTTTCTTTTTCGACAAAAACTGAATAAGCAATGCACAATCTTCACTCTCTCCAACAATACAAGGCAATTTTGCCGGAATTTTAAAAACATAACTTCCCTACACCACAACTTAATCTCCCCGACGTGAGTCCGATGCACTCGCCAAAATTTCGCGGACGAACTTTCTTAAAGCTAGTCTTCGCCGTCGCGTTCCGAAACTACTATTGGATTCATTAATTTTTTTTTCGCGAGCGAAAATTCCATTCCAGACCTCATTAACCCGACGCGCAACTTGCATGTTGATAGGGGAAATTTTACTGGCATTTGTGTATTATTCTACGCGACGGTGACGGTTTTCTCTGGTCGCCGCTCTTGCATCTGCCGTAAACACAATCTACTTATGCAGATGAATATTACATTTTTCAAGTGGGGCAATTTAATCAAACTAACTGCGCTCCTTCGGTGCACCATGGCGGAACTCAAATATTTAGCGCTGGAGGGATTCGTTTTGAGCGGTTCTTTGAAGAATGAAACGGGAGGGAATTCATATCGAATTACTTTTGGGGGTTTGAGATAATAATCGGTTGTCAAAATTGAAATTGCATTCTCTTTAGTTATTGTCACAAAACATGAAATTGCTAAAGTAGACAACTTAATAAACAATGTCTTCAGCTTCGCGATCTACGTATTAGAAGTCGTATGTGTGGTTGCTGGTGCTTCTTCGTTTAAAATATCGTGTTTACCAAAGTTTAATTGTGTTTTACAATGTTCATTATCTGCTGATAAATTGGGATACGTAAAGGTAATTGGCTTCCTATTTTTGTCTTAATTGTGATATCTTCACATTTCAGATTCAGATTAGTACCGTAAACATTTTAATTTGTGCTTTTCGGTTTTCCAAAAATTTGGATTTTAAGGAAAAATAATAAAGACCCTGTTTCTTACGACATTCCTCCTGGTTTAACTTGAGTTGAATGAACTAGGAAAATATAATGTCTAGGTGGATGGTCCTTATGTCGATGTTAAAGTTTAATAACTTGTGATATTCATTAGTAATGATGGGCATTAGATTTTTGAAGAGCTACCTATAACAAAAAGTGTTTCTTAAGTTTATCCAACTCAAGTTAAACTAGGAGAAACAGAGTATTTATTATTTTGCTTTACTAACTATTCTTATAAGTGCCCAACATCCCAAGTGAATGTCATTTTGTTTTATTGAACAAACCGTTTCTTACTTGTTATTTTGTATAATTTCAATTTCTCTTATTATAATTGCTACTTTTTTGGCCGTTTCACATATTAGACTGTGAGATTATTTGTGTGATCTTTTAGAGGTTTAAAAACAAACACACACATTTTCTCTAATAACACATGGGCTGAAAAGTCCCGGGCCTAACACCTAGATGACGCTAGTTTTATTGCAGTCACCTTTCTCTTAGTTAGTACTAACCTTCAAAAGACAGCTGTTAAAATTTCATGATATTCTATTCATCAGTTTGTGAGTTATTGTGCTGCGTGAGTCACGCTACTTTTGTTATTTTCAAAACAATGGATCAAAAACAATTTCGTGTTTTAATTTTACACTGCTTCTTGATGGGAAAAATACCGTTCAAGCGAAGCAATGGCTTGAAAAGTGTTATGGGGACTCCGCTCCGTCAGAAACAACAATAAAACGTTGATTTGCTGACTTCAAACGTGGTCGTAGAGACACCGATGATGCAGAACGCGGTGGACGTCCAAATGAGGCGGCAACACCAAAAAACAATGAGAAAAAAATCCACAAAATCGTTTTGAATGAAGAATGAAGTTGCGTGAGTTAGCTGACATCGTAAAAATATCAAAAGAACGTATTGGCTTTATATTGCACGAGCATTTGACTATGAGAAAGCTCTGTTCAAAGTGGGTGCCGCGTTTGCTCACTGTTGACCAAAAACAAGAACATGTTGATGATTCTGAGCAGTGTTTAGCCATGTTTAAACGTAACAAACCGGAATTTTTGCGTCGATATGTGACAATGGATGAAACATGGATCCATCACTTCACTCCGGAATCAAAACGATCGTCATCTGAGTGGACAGCAACTGGTGAACCTCGTCCAAAGCGCCCGAAAGCACAACAATCGGCTGGAAAGGTTATGGCCTCGGTATTTTGGGATGTGCGTGGTGTAATATTCATCGACTATCTTGAGAAAGGAAATACCATCAACAGTGAATATTATATAGCGTTATTGGAGCGTTTGAAGGCCGAAATTGCCCAAAAACGACCGCATATGGCAAAGAAAAAATTTTGTTTCATCAAGACAACGCACCGTGTCACAAGTCAATCAAAACAATGGCAAAACTACATGAATTGAACTTTGAATTGCTCCCGCATCCACCGTATTCGCCAGATTTGGCTCCCAGCGACTTCTGGTTGTTCGCAGACCTCAAAAAAATGCTCGCCGGTAAGAAATTTCGCACGAATGAAGAGGTTATCGCTGAAACTGGGGCCTATTTTGAGGCAAAAGATAAATCATTCTACAAAAGTGATATTGAAATGTTAGAGCGGCGCTGGAATGACTGCGTTGCTCTTGATGGAGATTACGTTGATGAATAAAGCTAATTTTGAACCAAAAAAAACGTGTTTTCTTTGTTAGGCCCGGGACTTTTCATCCCATGTGTTACCTTATCATGACACGGTCCAATTCCGGAAACAGTTCGTTTATTACTGACTCTGAACATGGAAGCCTACGTATTCATTTAAATACACAGAAAATGAAACAGATCTAGTTTTAATACTTAAAGTTTAATTAAAAATAGAATAACGCGAAATAAGCGCTCAGAATTTTAGAAACTAAATAACTAAACTAAACATGTTATTGTATTTACATAAAGTTGCAAGAAATCATAGGCGGCTCAAACTACACATCTATCACTTAATAAATTAATAATTTATTAGAGTATAATATAATATATACAAATTTATTTTTTTAACGGTATAAATTTATTATTAGAAGTGTATACCATGGAAGGGCCGCTTGCTGTTGTGCGTTTCCTCTGGGCAAAAGGACCTCCTGTAAATAATATACATAAGGAAAAGAAATTCTCTCAAGAGCGCTCGATAGTTGTTGACTATCAGGGCCGCCCCGATTAGATTGCGACATATGCAGCACTTCGACGAATGGAAGAGATGATTCGGACTGGCAGGCTGGTAACAACAGCATAGCAATCATAACAGGGTGCTCTCATGGTTTAGCCTACGAAACACACACACGATCGTTTAAATTTTCGAAAAGTTTGCTCACGGTGGGTGCCTAGACAACTGACCGAGAAACACAGAAGGATTCGAATGGGCTTCTTCTTGTAATACGTCTCGCGGTACGCAAAGGGAGGGAAGCACGTGCCGAACAGTATTCTTACTGGTGTTAAGTCATGGTTGGGCACCACAACCAGTCCAAAACAGAGCGTACTTCAATGCAATGGAAACGTCCTTGTTCACCGTCAACAAAGAAATTCAAGGTTATGCGTTCAGCTGGTAAGGTTATGCTTTCTGTGTTCAGGGTTTCTCAAGAAGTGCTCCTTTGCGGAATAGAAATGAGACTGCTGAATCATACTGCAATTCGACGAAAACGTCCAGGATAACCAGTATAGAAAACTACGTGGGAAGGTCGTTAAACAAGTCACAAACTACTGTGGGAAAGCTGAAAGTAACAGTGAGCCATTTCCTTATCCGTCACTAGGTTTCAGCACAATCCAGCTTTATGATACTCAAGTGCCAGTTGCCACAAAAAAGAACGTCCAGGCCTATTGGCGAGAGGAATATTGCTGCATTACGATAATGCCAGGCCGCGTTTCGCTCACTTGACCCAGACGAGAATTACAGAATTAGAGTAGGAACTTCTTGAGCATCCGATTTACAGCCCAGATCAAGTCCCGAGCGACTATCATCTGTTTAATCCACTCAAAAAGCATCTTAGCGGCAAATATTTCGAGAGTGGTAACGATGTTCAATAAGAAGTATACATGAACTTCAGGCGGCAAACCAAACACTTTTATACAGCAGGCATTGGGGTATTGATAAAGCGATGGGATAGGTGTATTACTGTAGTTGGAGACTTTGTTGAAAAATAAAACTTGTTTTTGGCTAACTATTTCTCTACTTATTTTTATAATAGCTTTTTGTGACCTACTTACTGACTTTATTTCGTATGATTTTCATGCCGCATTCTCCTGGATACGCCCCCTTATTGTAGATAAATTTTATAAAATGAAATAAATCTAAGTAAAGACGTAGTTTTGCAAGCGTTTAAGATCAGAATCTAACGAAGATGTCGCACAGGAAATGTAAAGACTAGATTCTTTACATTGGTACGTGGTGTGGTAAACAATTTCTAGAATAAAAAGTCCGAGTCTTCGAACATTACATTGGATTATCCGATATTCTTGTGAATAAACTCCCATCGGTAAACAGCAATGTTTCCTATAATGCCCATTAAGAGAAGCTCGTCATCGGGGATCGATGAAACGAATATCAGAAAGCACTTAAGGTGCTCCGCCGTAAAAAGCGACGCAGAAATCATAAAAAAATCCCGATATCGCGGCCGCAAGAACGACGTCTTCACTTCGACGGGAGCGGGGTCCTTTTATCTAATCTCGCCGGAAGTAACGACGTTGCTGGTCGTCGGCAGTTTGTTTAGAGAAATGGGCGAAGATCCTTGCGATTTTCGCGAAAAACAACCCCACCCCAACCCCACTTTTCCCCCTCTTTCTTCGGGAAAAAGAAAAAAAAGAAGGAAAATAAAAGTTGTAAAGTCCGATAGTATACGTAATATAAAGAAGTATAAAGTTGCCGTGCAGATAAGCGAATCCCGAAGCGGTGTAATTCCGGAAAAGTAGGGAACGAGCCGGCGTACCATTGACTTATTGTTATTATTCTCATCACACGCTATATTACACCACGAGAGGAGCTAATCCAGTAGCTTTTTCCTCGTCCCCTTCATACTAGGCGTCTCCGTCTTCATCGGATCGTCTATATATGTACTTCTCGCGGCATCTCGAGCTAGCGCCCACCCTTTCTCCGCAACCCCGACGGATCGGGGATAGTCCGTCCCGTCCGTTAGCTTCGTTCCTTCCTCTGATGCGATGCTGAGCCAGCGGTTTGTCACATAGAAGATATGAGCGGCTCCGCCGACGGCCCGCAAGAAATATTATCCCGGATCCAGTCTTTTGAATTATATGCGAGGCAGATGTGAAACGGTTCGTGGTATAGTACCGCCGTCGGTGGTAAGCTTGAAAATGTTCGCCGTCTCCATCGCCACATCGGCAACTTGTGAGCGTGTAAGTGTGTGTGAAATCTTTCGGTATTTGGGCACGCAATATAAGGACCAAACGTATACATATATTTTTCCTTTAAGAGATAATAACTGTATAAGTGATGTACTACAAACTGGAAAGTTTATATAAAACGGACAAGACGGACATCTACTTTCTATGTAATTACAGTCCGTGCCCATTTTATTAGCGCCCGCCTATAAATTTAAGCTTTTGAGTGTTTCCAACGTGATAATTTACAAATATAAGTATAAAATTCACGAATAGGGTTTACAATATCTATCTAAATACGTTCCCTAAATATCTTTCTAAGAAATTGACAAAATGCCATTTAACCTCTTACCTACTATTATCCCCCTCCTGAATCATTCTGTACTGTATAGAAGATGGCTAGTAGCAAAATTGAAAGACACAGTAATTCGTAGAATATTATTTGGATCGGTTACTATTGTAGAAAGATTATTTATGTAGCAACGTTTTTCCGTATTTACGTTTTTGCCTGTACGCGGTATATATTTTTTCGTTATGGCTAAAATAAAAGGACGTACCAAATGAGAAAAAAATGCGTATTGAGGTATTCTTGGATGCAGGAGTGTATTTTCAACGCACAATTGCAAAGAGAGAAGCGGTATTCCGACAAACAGTGCAGCGAATCGCGGTTTTAATGAAAGCAAAGATACCCATTACAAGTACCGGAAGAGCGTTTTGCGGCAAAAAGGATCACTATTAATTGAGATGATCGACGTATCCTACAACTAGCAACTGAAAACCGAGGTTTATCCCCCAAAGAAATACGAAATGTAATGTCACAACAAGGAGTGCCAATATACACGCTTACAGTACGTAGACGATTGTACGAAGCCAGATTAAAATGCAGACGCCCCCTGAAAAGGCCAAGATTAACATCGATGATGAAGCAAGCACGTTATGAATGGGCAAAACGTCATCAACATTACACAATTAACGATTGACGAAAGGTAAGACAAAACAATTTAACTGAATATCAAGCAAAATATTTTGTTTGAACAATGTCTTTTCGTTGAAGATCGTATTCAGCGATGAGTCAAAACTAGAAGCCATGACCGAAAGAGTTCAACTTATTAGATGACGTCCATCTGAACGGCTTAGTGAAGCTAGTGCACTAAAAACAGTGAAACATCCTCCGTCAGTTATGGTATCTTCCTGTATATCGGTCAAAGGTCCTGAGCCACTGGATTTTCGGAGGAGTGTCTGACCAGAGTCCAACGCAATCCAAGGGATTTCTTCATGCGTTTCATAACCGTGGATAAGACTTGGATCCACCACTACATACCGGAAACGAAGAAACAGTCGAAGCAGTGGACTTTTCCGGGCCATTGGCCGAAAAGGTCATGGCAACCATTTTTTGGGATTTCCAAGGTGTGATTCTCATCGACCGTGTGTAGAAGGGAAGGACGACAGTACTGAAGGGGAAACAGTCTCGTGTGCGGTGGAAAAAAAACTTTTCCACCACGGCAATGCACCGGCTAATTTATTCCGCATCGTCGTGTCCAAATTGAATGAGTTGCACTGCGAACTAATCTCTCATCCTCCATATTCACCGGACGTAGCCCCCAGTGACTTTTTCCTATTCCCAAACCTGAAAAAGACATTGGGAGGAAGGATTTGCCTTCAATGAGGTCATCGCCGCTATAGATGGATATTTTGCAGACCTCGAAACATCCTACTTTCCCGACGGCTTGGGAAAACTGAAGCAGCGTTTGAAAAGGTGTATTGATCTTCGAGGAGGCTACTTCGAAAAATAAAAATAAGAAACCACACCAATACCATGTTTTTCTTGTCGATTCCGGAAACATTTCAGGTCGCCCTCGTATTTACATTTTCAACTGAACTTTACTACTCCGTCGTATGATATCTTAAATTATCCCACGCAAATTATACATTTCCCGTGCTTACAGGACAAAGCTCCACATATTGAAGCATCACTACACTCTCGCAACCTATTTCAGCATTTGTCATGCTCTCCTCGTCACCAACCGTATTTTTTACGTGGGCGTTTCACTCTTTTTTTTATTTGCTGCTCTTACTATTCACTTATCCCGTCATATATCATTGCCGAATCTAAAGAGTGGCACCCGCTTTTTGCTCCGTCCTCCCTATCATCATTATTTATTACAATTACATGTAAGGTTATTCCTTTGACGGGCCGACGTACTACAGACGTCCGCTATACCTACAGTTCTTGCGCTTTCTCCCTTTCTTTCTCTCTCTAAATTTACATTTATATGTCATCGTATACTCATGTAGTCATTTCTTTTCGCCGCCTTTCACGTCGAGCGCTAAGCAAGAGCGAGCTTTGGTCTTGTTTGTCTGAGTTATTTCGTGTAGTTTGTCGGGATCTTATACGGTACCGTATGACGCTAGAATATGGTGAATGCATTTATATAATAGTCGTAATCTAGGGGAAACGGTGATAAATAACAAAATATTTCAGATACGTCGTTTTAAAAAATGGTATAAAGTGATAAGCATAAATTTAGCTTATATATCTTATAACGTTGGAGATGGAAAGTGGTATTTACGTGACTGAGAATGTGAAAAAGGTACCGAATGGAACTGAAAACGTAGGGTTTTGGATGAGTACAAAATAATGTTTGGTCGCATCTTACAAGGAAGGTCTGTATGCTTGTGCATAGCAGCGTATAAATTTATTAAATTTGATTCAATTTGTTTTTGGAAGAAATGACCGGTCAGATATTTTTGTAAAAATATGCATTTTTTCGTCAATTTGAAGTTTCCCCCTCTTTTGGTTTTCTAGTAATGACGTAACACAATAATGCTGCAATTACTCATAGTATTGGTGAAATCATTCACGAGAAAGACAACGTGCAGAGACAAAAACCGTTAATACTGTTTCTGCCTAGCCGGCGTTATCATCGTGGTTTCGAGCGATTTTTTGCTCAACACATTGCAATTCCCTTTCTGCTGCTATCACGATATCTAATCTTACAGCTTAAGGTGAATGATCGGAAATGTAAAACTTAAATATTTTACAAAAGTTCCAATATATTTATCACAATGTTATTATAACATGTTTCGCTATCACTGTAGCTTCATCAGATATTCTACTACAACCTACTGAACAACAACCTTATTTATACTCAAACTTAAAGTAACCTTATCTTATGCTAATTAAGGATAATGTGTAGAATGTGTTAACCTAATTTGTTTACATGATGGGCTAATTATGTGTCTAAATTGTTAGTACTAGAGTTCAGAAACAATTTTAACAACTGTGCATTATTCAAGTCAATTCGATCATTAACTAATACATCTGAATATTTAAGTTTATTTATCTCTAGGGATTCGAGTAAGTTTAATTTCAGACCTTTACTTTCGGAATATAAAATTTCGAAATTTATATTGAAATTGTGGTTGTTTTCCAATAAATGGCGAGCGTAATTGGAATCTTTATTTTTCTTTTTTTCATAGCTCATTAAATGCTCATGCATTCTTTTTTCAAAACACCTACCTGCTTGGCCGATATACGTTTTTGCGCAATAAGAACAAGTTAATTCACAAGTATAACAGTAAACTCGACTCACACAAATTTATTAATTATGCGGAACGCAGCGTTTCGAGAGCACATGGGCTCTCATTGTTAACCGTGTTACTGACTGAAAGTAAAAACTGTATCACAGATGCAAATTATTTTCTACGCAGGCTCTAAAATTTCTAAAACATATCACTACAATCTACTCGGTGGTCTAATGCCTTTTTCGGGAAAGGATGGACCGAAAGCGAACCGTATCATTTAACAGGGTCTATGGTAATAAATCCATCAAACTCGAGTGTGCAATTGGGGGTGGTTCCCTGTTCAATAAGTTTCCGTTCTTTTTCATATATACCGTTTCGTACGCGTCTAATTCTCTATACGAGTTCACGTTTTTAAGTAGTGTCAGATTTGTTAAATCAATCTTATGTCCGGATTTTACCATATGCTCTGCTACGCTTGATAGTTCAGGTTTGTCGAAACGATAGTGTCTAATATGTTCTTTGAACCTCGTTTCGATACTCCTTTTTGTTTGTCCAATATAAACTTTCTCACAATCATTGCATGCGATTTGGTATATTCCAGACCTTTTTATCATCTCCGGTTTATCTTTGGGGTTCCCTAAGAGATTCTTTAAGTTGTTTTTTGACACAAAAGACACGTTCATATTTAGTTGTCGGAAAATTTAACCCTTTTACTGTTGGGCGAAAAGGAAGAGTTATAAATTTCTTATTACCGGTTTTTGTTGATGTCAAGGTCGTGGAATTTCTGATGTGTTGTTTGTATTGGACCTTCCTTAAAATACGGTCGACATCCATAGAAGAGAAACCATTGTACCTCGCTACATCTTTGATATACTTTAATTCTTTGTCGTACCTGTTCTTGTTTAGCGGAAATCTGACGAGTCTATTGACCAGAAAACTAATCGCGGACATTTTTTGTTGTTCGTAATGGTGTGAATGAACCGTGATGAATCTGTTGGAATTAGTTTCTTTTCTGTAGATGTCTATTTCTAATTTATTGTTGTTGCGTATGACTAGAGTATCTAGAAACGGAAGGCGATTGTTCACTTCTTCTTCAATAGTAAACTTGATCGTGGTAAATTTTGAGTTCAGTACTACTAGAAAATCTTGTATGTTTCCTTTGTTGGTATCAAACACCGCGAAAATATCATCTACGTACCTAAGCCAAATTCTCGGGAAATATTTGGTTTCTTTTTTCAGGTTTGTTTCAAATTTGCTCATGAAAAGGTTCGCAATAAAAGGAGATAAAGGATTACCCATCGCCGTGCCTTCCACCTGTTCGAACCATTTTCCGCCTATTTGAAAACAATTTTGTGACATGCATAATTTTGTTAACCTTTTATATTCCGCGGTTTTCACGTCATCTACGTTATTTAATTTCAAAAATTCCACCAAATGCTCCAGAGTTTCTGGAATTGGTACGCTTGGGAAAAGTGAACAAACGTCGAATGATACAAGGATTTCCCCATCTTTTAATTCAGTCTTTTCAATTTTATTTACAAAGTCTACGGAGTTTTCTACACATAGGTTATCTACTTTATGGGGCAAGTTCTTATATTCATTCACTAGCCATTTGGACAATTTGTATGTTGGAGAATCAATGCCGGATACTATAGGTCTCATGGAATTACCTGGTTTGTGAATTTTTGGAAGACAATACAATTTTGGAATGGTAGGGTTTGAACTTGTTATTTTGAATTTCAGGTTATTATTGATTAAGTTGGGACAGTCCTTAATAGTATCTTTAGTGATTCTAATCGTTGACTTTAGGGGGGTTTTCTTTAATTCTCTGTACGGTCCTGACGCTAACATAGTGTTGACGCGATTATAATAATCCGGTTTGTCCAGAATGACTATTTTATTTCCTTTATCTGCTTTAAGGTAAAAACAATTTTTATTTCTTAGACTTTTAAGATGATTAGGTCATCAGAACAAGTTAGTTTATAAATTCCCCCTTTGTTTAATTTTGATTTATTATTTGCTATAGCTGTAATGAGACGGGGCATATTTCGACGCAACATCCTAAAAATGGACAAGGCAATAGATGTTATTGCAGCAGTTGATTGGGGCACATAACAGTAAAGTGTCCGAAGAAAACCGGGAAGTAACCTGCAGAAAATTCCCCTAAGCTGCAAAATCAAGAAATGACAGTCTTGATTGATGATTTTTTGAAACTAGAAACGAAACTTTTGGAAACGATACTGCTCGCTTGATCGGTGTAGGATCTCTTGAAATGAGAACGCTGGGTACCTTTACGACCATCGTGGAGATTGATGAAGTAAAATTTAGAAATTACATGTCGTTCCAAATAATGCAATGACAGCAGAAATAATTTTGGGAAGTGAATTCCTAAAAGATGCAAAGCTAACTATTCATGGTAGAACTATAGAAATTCAAAAACTTGCAACTTCATCACACCCAAACATGTATATTCTACCGAAGTACTAAATTAATTTGAACAATTGGAGGTGACATAAGAAAAAAAGTACTTAGAAATGGTAAAGTTACGAAAAAAAAAAAACAATAAAATCTGAGATCGCAAGATCGCTCAAACTACCGACTTACAAGGTTAAAAGAAAAAAGATCAATTGACTTACAAAATTAAAATACGCGTTACCTGAAATTTCACTTCCAACGGTCCCACTCTAGATTAAATTGCTCTTCGGGTATGACTGGGTGATAGTGCATTATCAACAGGAAGAAACATCCAGTGTAACAATATTGCCGATTGTAATCCGCACAAAACGGACCAAAGTGAAGAAGGAACACAGAAATAAATCCCTGTTTTCGTATCAGGGAATCAACATGATATGAATACACAATGCCGATACTTAACATCTGGAATTGGGTAAACAACCTATACTTAATCCAAATCAATCCTAACTCTCCACAACGGTTAGTGGCCTAATTTCTCAATTTCGTTAGAATTATTCTTCAATTCTCTGCTTCTAAACTCGTCATAACCATATCGTAGCCAGCGTAAAAGAGCTTGTGACACATGCACTCGACCCAAAAAAACTAGCAAAGCAAGAGGTAATCAAAAGAAACTGATGTTGAATGTTTGAAAATTCAAATTTTTGTAATAAGCGAAGTACTTCCGGAATTGTACCGTGTCTTGATATAAAAATGAAATAAGAGTAAAAGGTAAAAGAAATAAGAGAAAAAGAGAGGATCAAGTTCCTCCAAAATCGGTTTAGTATACATAAGTGAGACAGTTCGTTCAATCGAAACCCGCATTAAAGAGCACAAACGTTGTCTAGAATCGGGGCACGCATCATCGTCTGAGGTAGTCGAACGTTATCTCGAAACGGTCCACAATATTCTTTTTGAAGAAACTTCGGTCATCGCCAAAAATCCTCATTTCCATGGTAAAAAGATCAGGGATGCAATGGAGATCCAGAAACACCCCAATAATATTAATAGAGCGGACGGTTATCATCTATCCGGGATATGGAAACAGTTCCTGCACTTTACTCAACCAATCGTTTAGGCGTCCGGTCGCTCGCGTCCTATATAAACCCGGTACACAGCGATACACATCAGATGGCTATAATGTTGTATAAACTACACATTTGCCCCACACTAATCTACGCCAGCCCCTCATGGGTCACAGCAGCACCCAGCCACATCCAATCCCTCGTGAAAGTACAAAACCGCTGTCTGCGTTTAGTACTCCACGTCCTTCGTAGAACGGCGCTAGCCGACAAGGAAGACCTGCAGGAGTTCCTAAACAAGCTGAACAGGAGATTCTTTGAGAAAACCTTAACCAGCGAAAACACGGCACTAAAGGCGGCGGCCACACAAAAGAATTATGGAGCAACTAAATATAGGACAGTAACTGAGTCTTTCAGGAAACTGTAACCTGTCAGGGAGTATCACTCAACTCAAAGACCCTAAGGATCCTAATACTCTTTCTGTTTTAGGTAAACGAAGAAAAGCCAAGAAGTACACGGAAAACTTCGAGGACCCATTAAGACACCCAGATGCCCTCAGCAAGTTCCAGGAAGGAAGATACTCCAGCATCTTGGAGGAAGACGGACCGAACAAGGAAGTCCAGCCAACCAACGATACGATACACATCAGATGGTTTTCGCCTCTGTCGTCGTTAACACGTCGAGTTATCGTGACCCTCTTCCAAAGCGTGGTTTACACGTCGAGGTACCATGCCACTTTGGTTTCCCTGTTTTTTTTGAAGAGGTCTCCTACGGCGGAGGCGAAATGTCGACATCCCATCTTTCTCTTTTTCTTTCTTTCTTTCTTCCCTTTTTTCTGTCTCTCTTCCCTCCTTCCTCCTCTTACTCTTTATTTCTCCTTTTCTTCTTTTTTCACCCCCTTTTTTCATTTTCTTTTATTTCTTTTTTCTCTTACTCTTATTTCATTTTTATATCTCGTCATCACAAGGTCCAATTCCGCAAGTAGTTAGTTTATTACTGACTCTGGCCGTGGAAGCCTGGAATTTTTGTAGTTCAAAGAGACAGTAATAAAAAAATTGGAATAAATAATTAATCTATTCGATTATAAACAAATAATATCATTTCATTTTTCAAATAATTATCCAAAAATTACATGCAATTAGCGCAGCATACGTTTTATAGCTTTTTTCCGCGTTTCATCTATAATTAACGCGCCATAATCTACAAGCCGTTAATAATAAATCAGGTTAATCAGTGTATTTTTTATGTACCTTTTATTACCGTCCTTTTAATGTACCATACACGCACACATATTTTTATTATTAGCTTCTCTATTACTTCGCGTCCACTCTCTGAACGACAGCGACAATTTCGTCAGCCCAACGGGTCGCCCGGCGTTGCTCTCGCGGGACGCATGACTCGAGATGAGCTCCGTCGGTCCATTGTTTACTTCGTTCCGGCAATTTTTGACGATATTTCTTTTATTGGCGAACTTTTTCCGAGTCTAATTGCGTCGCCCGGGAAGTTTATCTCGAGTTTTATGGTCACGGCCAGCGATCGCGCGCCTAGTATTTGAGGCTATCAAACGACCACGCTGTAACCGTCCGGAGCGAAAGGGGATTGTGTGGGTGAAGATGAGGATGCACTGTTTAGATGAGGTTGCCATTGTTGGGATTTTAATGTCGCTTTAATGGAACTTTGTTTAAATTAGTTGCGCAGGTAAACAAGTACGGTGGTAAAAGTGGTTTATTGTGTGCTAGACCACGAATGTTAAGCAAACGCAATCGTTGCATACTTTTTATGTTATTTGCAGTGTTTGCATCGTAGGTTTGCCCTTCTGCATCGTCTGGGGAATTAGCGTGGCAGATATTAACAGTAACAGAAAGGAGATGGTAAACGAACTGTTTCCGGATTTGAACCATGTCATGATAAGGGTTAAGAAATAATTAAATAAGAGTAAAAGGAAAAATAAAGAATATAAAAGGAGAGAAAAAGAAGTAACACCGTGAATAAAAGGAAGATATGCCGTACCTTCGGAGTTTTTGGAATCTTGGGGCTTGTCTGCATGGGAGGGATGTAAGTGCTTATTGATGACATGTATATTTTTGTATGTTTCGATATTGGTAACTATTAGTTTGGAGCGATGACTTAATATGCTGCAGTTCTTGCAACAGGTTGTCAGGTTCAGAAATAGAAACAGCACGACGTACCAGGGAATTCAACTCTAACTCAACATAACGATTCCAACGTTGCTCCCACGATTGGAAGCATCCTTGGTAATCCTCCTAAGTTAACCCATTCAGCACCGCGGTTACAGCTTCCTTGGCGTCTTGTGCGCCGCCATAATGAATTCCCTTGAGGTGTGGCTTCATCTTGGGGAATTAGAAAAGTCGCACGGGGCGATATCGGGGCTGTAGGGTGGCTGCGGCAACGCTAAAGTGCCTTAATGATGAATAACTAACCAAAAACCGAAAACTCTGCATATATTGTAACTCAAACACTTCTACGACGTATTTCAAACGTAAATTCTGCGAAATACTGGTACACAAACCGACTAATAATGACAAGGTTATGGTTATGAAACGTAAATAAATAGGGTAAATACGATGAAGTTGTTTTGTTGTTCTCTCATATTATTTTCAATATGGCGATTACGCGCAGGCGTACTGAAAAAACGCTACAAGAATTTTGGAAATTGTCCTTTCTGTTATTCTGTGGTATGACCTTGCAAAATGTCTGTTATACACATGCGGGCAGTCATTGTATCTCTATTTACTGATCCTAACTGTGTACGGCCAAACCATGCTAGAGACACCACCAAAATTAAGCGTCGATCTGATATTGCCGTGAGAATAGCACTCGCCGTCTCATATGTACACTGGTATATGTCTATCTAAAGTGTAAGGACTAAATCTTGACTCATCTGTAAAAGTTATGTTGTTAAGCGGGCCACTGAGTGATTCCTAGAAATATGAGGACCTGTAACGGGTGCTCTGGCTCTTATTCCACTCTGACTCAACCTATTACGAACGGTTTGGATACTTATTCCAGTATTTCTGACTCTAGCCAAGTCGATCTGTAATTGTCTTGCAGTTACATGTCTCCGACTTAACGCTAGTAGTCTTACATACCGGTAATCTTGGGGAGTAGTACAGCTTGGACAACCTGGCACCGGTCTTCGAATGTAACCTCCTCTTTCTGTATATCTGGCTATTGTCCTAGAAACACTGATTAATATCCATCAAATTAGCGACGTATGAAATCTACCAACGAATGTTGACATTCGTTAATAGAAAAAGTTATGCAATAAATAACACCAAATACTGCATTCAATTTTATCTTCATAATTGTAGAATGTAGAAGGAATATCAATCAAATAACATTATGAACCGCGTTATTATTTGTATTTGATGACACTAAATGACACCTGATGAAAGTAAACTTAGAATCGCAAAAACACGAAATTTCATCAGTACGCCTAAGTAGGTCTATAAACTAATTAATGACATTCCACACCATGGCTTCATAGATTTCCTTATTTTTTAAAACGCCATCTATAAACCTATAGGATACTTATTTCTTTCCTACAATCGTAAATCATTTAACAAAACCTTAAAATTCACTACTCGTACTTTTATTTGACGATTTTCAGAATATCTATTATCTATTCTCTTGTACTCGTTTGTCTTTTTCTATAATAGCAGATACGGGTATTGCCGACACAGCAAAAACCAACCGCCCTATTTTACGACTAAATTTATGTCCAGCGGCGGAGTATATCTTCTCCTGCAAACGCGAAAGCTCTCCCTCGGCTGTAAGTTAATTATTATTATGAAATACGGCGACATCGCAGCGTGCCAAAGCAATTCTTCCTTGGAAAGGTAAGTATAAGAAAACGGCGAATACATTAACCGCACCAATCATTTTCGGCCGCCCAAAACTCCGCCTTTAAATACGAAACGATTTCACCGAGTAAATATTGAATTATGAGGGCGAAGCGGTGGAATATGACCGTGGGAAGGTCGCTCTTAGGCCGGGTGTACACCGGAAAAAAAGGCGTATAATGGAATGTTACTGTTTGGTTCAAGAAATTGTTAAGTTCGTGTTTTGTTTGTTCAGAATATACAACATGTTTGTATGAAATTTTCACATTGTAATGTGTATGTGTGTATATGTGTAATGTAGGCAAATTGTCTGCAAGACCCAGCATGCATATCAAACGCGTGAGTAGTATGCGTATTATTTGGCTGACGGCTATACATGGACGATATCTGCATCCATCACACCAGGTCCTAGAAAATATGTATATTGCAGCCCTATTCAAGGCATTTGTTCTGGCTAATGAAAGCAAGAACGTAGAGTTGAGTGCGGAGCTGATGCCTGGGACGAGAAAAGACATGGGACTCAATTGAAAGGGGGCAATCAATGGTATTAGTCATTAATTCGCATATAAACCTCATGCAGAATATTTATCTACGCTTGCTCAAAAGTACCATTTGGTAAGATAGTAACATCATATCCCGTGATATATTCCTTTAGGGATAGACACCATCATTTTTATAGGAAATAAATATCAAGAAATTACGCTGGATGCGTTCATTTGCTAAAAAGTCAGAGATATTTAAGGGATACCAAATCAGACCAACATATTCAATCTTAGTAATAACGCAAACAAGTATAATAGAGGCATGGCTTTAAAATATTTGGATATACATATTATGAAACCCAGCAATTGGTACAACTCAGCACAGACTCCAGTCAAATGGAATTTGAAGATAAGAATCGAGTCAAACAGTACTCCAAAATCCCCACATTCAGATTTGAAGTTTAAGACTTTACCACCAACATAATAAAATCGGATGCACCGTGGATTAGAAAAGCACATGTGAGACTGTGCAGCATTTCTCAACGTTTAATTTCACATGCACCTGCACCACTCCATTAACGTGTCGAAATTGCACTAAAGTTTGTAAATATCACTAGTACTAGACATTTGGGTGTAAGTTTTTATGTCATGTGCATACGCAAGAATTAGACCATCAATCTGCAGAAGTAAATCATTAATAAATAGCATATACAGCAATGGATACAGGTTGGAGCTCTGCGGCATGCCGGAAGTTAAAGTAAACTCATCAGAAAAATATCCATTGTGGACCAAATCCCACAGTCACTGAGGTAAGTAGGAGTATCCAATTTTAAAGTAGAGGTAACAAAACTAAACCCATCTAGTTTGTGTCGAAACCTTTAAAAACCCGTAGCAAATTCCTTGAATTACAGGTTTGCTTTAACATTAAAGAATCCATCACAGCTAAAATAAACTTCAAATTTTACTAAAGATTTTAACGCCCAACGTGAGGTTTTGTTCTTCTGAATGCATTCGCAGACTCTGTTTTATCAGAAACAATATCTTCTGATGATTATTTAGGATACAAAAAATTTTCATCTGCTTAATGACCATTGCTAGTAAAAAATTCGTAATGCATAACATCATAAACATGTTCACCATAGATAGTCTAATTACATCAGCAATTAGTGGTATTCTGCAACTAGTGTATAGCGTTCAAATAAATTTTAAGTCTAATCATCTATTCCAATCAAAAACTTTCGTACTATTTTCAACTGCATTAGTTGTCAATTTGACTAAGTATTCGTTCATATGCATACGATATGATCTTACAAAACGTTTTTGCTTCTGTATTAGAAGAAGATGTGAGAAATGCCTCGAACAAGGTAGATTCCACTTTCAACAATTTTTATAAAATCTTACTTGTTTGTTGTAAATAAACATATTTCATTCAGTTAAAAATTTTCGTTTTATGATTTTGACATTTCTCATGTCATTCGGTCAGTTTCAGTAAGAAGCTAAGACATAATTGCAATTTCAGAGGCTACTTTGAAATCAAATTTACTTGAATACATCATTCTAATCATTTCACTTAAGTCTTCAAAAGAGTATCGTACTTTTCTTCTTCACCCAATATAATCCATGAAGTATTGCTAATCAGTAGATTGTATTTATGTACTAGTTGCGGAATACCAGTAATTGCTGGTGCAGCAAGTAGGGTAAGACAGTGTGTAAATACAATTGGATCATTTATTATGAGTTTGTTGATATTCATCACGAATATTTTATTTAACCAGGTGAAACTCTGCCCTGCTGGAAAATATGTTCTTCAGAAACTTGATTCATTTGAGCAACAAGTCAGTTTTTCAACATTTTGAAACACGTTATTCCAATAGTCGTGTTTTTATCAAAAAAATAAAAGTACATAAGACTTTCTTACCGACGTAACCCTCCGGTTGTCCCTCTATTTTCCAGTGTTATAAGGACATTTTCTAACCCCCATATGCGAACATCGTATCTATTAGCTTTTCTATTTAAGTGAAACATTCCTTCACTGCTAAAAGTTATGCGACACAGAAACAATTTATCTTCCATGTTTTGGAGCATATGATCGCGAAATTCTACACATTTTACTCTGTCGTTTGCGCGAAGATCCCGTTGCAGATGTAGGTGGTATGGCTTTTGCATTAACAGGCGCCTTAACACACGTCAGACAGTTGTTTTGCGGTAGTTCTAGTTCTGCACTCGCTCTGCGGGTTGACTGCATTGTACAACGCTCGAAGCTCACTCAGATGCACTTCACGATCTCTTTCCATAAAGGTAGTTGGTCTGGGTTTTTACGTTTATACAGAGAGCTAGTTTCATCAAACTGCTTATTTCAACTACCAATGGCTATTCCTCATTGGAGGTTCGATGTTAAGCTTACGATAAAACGAACGTTACACCCTGCTCGCAGAATCACTTTTATTGAACTCACGAACATAAAAAATATTGTGTTACATAATAACCATCTTACTTACAACTGGCAGGGTCATACGGCAGGAGAGTCCTCTCTTGGTAGTATTCAAAACTTGCTACAATCCTCTTTCTAATATACTATACAGTATTCAAGTACAACTTTTAAAGAATTTAAGTTTCCGGGTTGAAACCGCCACGTAATCTTAGTAGTGAGAATTCTTCTCATAGCCCAGAAGAAAGTCCATGCAACTGAGAGCGAAACGTAGGTAGACTCATTCAACTACCACGCGGTTTCAATCCGCAAACTTAAATTCTTTAAAAGAAAACAAATACCGCGGAGCCCCACAACAGACATTCAAGTGCAACGTATACTGCTGATAGTGTAGCTCAATGAAATATGTCCGTCTTCTTGAATCACCCTGTATTTGTCTTTTTCTTTAATTCCATACACAAGACTATAGGAAGAACACCTAATCTGCAGTCTTAAGCCAAAGCGAATTAGTCTCGTTAATTGCATCTTCTGCATTGTTGACCGTGTCTTCTCTTTTATTATTGGTTGTTGTAGTATTATCATTATTATTATCATCATTATCATTATTATACGCATCAAAACGTGTTTCGCTGATACGCTTTGATTTGGTACAGTGTACGCCTGACTTTAATAACCGCTACGATGCAATATAGCAATCGTCGATATATTTATCATGGACGGCGTACAAATACGATTTCTGCGAATGTTATTAATGTGGGTCGTTAGCAGTAGGGTACATTAATAGGGGATTCTGTATGCGAATTTTATCTGTTTGGTAACACAATGAAGTGTATTTTGGCTCCGTAGCGTATTTAGCTAGGAATTCCGGCGTCATAATTCACTGGATTTTATTCAAATTCGGCACCAGTTAAATGTTTCGTAATCTACAAATCTGTAGCGTGGGATTTTTACTAAGGAAAGGAAGTCACTTACTGAAAAGAAAATAATTCAATATATTCAAAACTATGCACGTCATTGCACTCCACTCAAAATATGTTAGAATTTCCTCCGTAAGAGATGAATTTTCCATTTTGAGAAATGAAGTGTATAATTAATTTGGATATGACCCATGCCAGAGAAAAAGCTGTGTCTACACAGTTTCCAACGATTCAGAATTAATGAAAAATTTTATACCAAATTATTTCAATTGTTTCTATTTTAATATCAGTACACTATATCATGATGAAAACATTGTAATATTCAACTAGTTCTACACGCAAGAACCGTACAGAACATCACAATAATTGAAGTGGAACAGGAGGTGGCTGATGCGGAGAATACTACGAAGTTTTTACCCAAGACACTCTCTACATCTATACAGGCCCTTGCGATTACAATAACCTCCTCTTATCATTTTATTAATATGGTCTCTAAATCTTAGTTTCATATCCACCTAAATTTTTGGCTGTTTTAACAGGGACGAGTTGTTTATCCTTAACGATAATTGTGATTATAATGATGTCTTCATTTTTTCTTTGGCACAAAACTGAAGAATGGATATCTTTAGAGGATTTATCTTTTGGCAGTCTTTAGCGCTTACAGTGAATAGATTATCGATATTGCTGGTTAGAAGGAGACATAGAGCTGAGTATCATCGACGTAGAGATGGTAAGTAGAGATAACATTTGTGAAGATACTACTGGTGCAGATCGCGAACAAATGTAATACAAACGGATCTTTGTGCTACCCCTGAGCGAAATGGTAAAAGAGGGGAGATATTCCTATTCAAGGTCATACACTGACATCTTCAAATAAGGAAAGCCTTGAAGAGACAATGTGCTTGATTATTTAGCCCAGTATAGTGCAAAATTCCGTGTGGAATATCAACAGTACAAGTAGAGACACCTCATTGTTATCACTTGCCCTCAACGCAATGTCTTCGGAAGGCATACTGCAATGTAGCTTTTTAACTGTATTTTAGCAATTTTCTCATGCAAAATTCGGAAATTGCTGTATTCTTTTGGACATGCGCTTTTAGCTAAGGGCGTTAGGGATGCTATGATGTAATGAGACACTGCTTGACCATATGAGTTATGTACGGCGCAAGAAATGGTAATGTTTACCTCGGATTCATTCAAGATGCTTGCTTTTCTACATGGCTAATGGCTTTGATCGAAGCCAACAATAACTAACTAACTACAGTATGACCAAGTTAATGTGAGTGTAGAGTTCCATTCAGTCTCGTTTTATGTTATGGTCGTTTTAACTGACTGTCAATTAAATTCAAAATACTCACTATATGAGGGCAACCTCTATTCGTACCTGTAAACAGTCACGCAAGCGGTGGGAAACGTGAATGTTCAGAAAGTGAGTGCGCATCTTCCCTACTATAATACTTGCCACTTGCACGTCATTACGCTATTTGCAGCTGAGTTGCAGCCACTTAAACATACTGCCATTAATTCTCACGCCAAGTGCGAGTTGCGTTTGAGTGTAATTCGATCAACTGTGTAGACAATTGTAACGGAACACCTACTCTACAAAAAACTATACGCTCGATAGGTTCCAAAGATGTTGTCTGATGACTACAAAATTCGCCAAATGAGATTAGCGCTGACGTTTCTTACCCGTTATGAGGTTGAAGGTGAAGATTTGTTAAAGTCAATTGTGACTGGAGATGAGACCTGAATTCAATACTGCACCTCCTAAACAAAACATTCACAATAATAAATGCACTCAAACTCGCCGAATAAACCGAAAAAGTTCAAACAAACATTCAACAACAGGAATGTTATGTTAAGTTACAGACTTACGCTACCCTTATTAATGATTAGTGTACTCTAAATATTGGCAAAAATTTAGTGATCTCTTATACCAGACGCTCTAATACTATAATTTTTCACTACACTGTTGATTCTACATTCATTACAAGAACAGAAAAAGTAAAGGGTTTTGCTATATGTCCTTCTGCCTCCAAATTTTTGGACTTGACGTGCTTTCCATGACACCTCGGTGTTAAGTTGAACGTGTCCAAAAGCGATTCCTCAAGTATTTTAGTTAGAAGGCTAGCCGTACTTACCCTAATCGTGGTTCAGATTATGTGACATTGCTCCAATAACGTAATTTCAGTTCATTAGAAGATCGTCTAATAGAAACAGTCCAAGATTTTTATTTAACCTACTATCTAATGATATAAATTCACCATCGTTATTAGCCTATGTCGATTTCCGAATACCACCACATTACACACGATCGCTTAATTTTCTAGTAACGTGTGGGTACAATACAAATATCTTACCCAAAACACCTGTGTTCCGTATGGTCACTAATTTTAATGAGTACACTCATAGAATATTTGTTTATTTTAGAGTTACGTTTATTTTTATGAAATGTATTGTATAAGTTTGTTGATTTGAAATAGTATTACACATGATACAATGTAACTACACCAATTGTTTGTATGTTGTCCTGTAAGAGAAGATAATCGTTGAAAATTTAGATTATTATTATTATCATTACAGAGTTTTGGGACCAAAAAGACGTGTTGCTTGCTGATTTTATTAAACCGGTAACTACGATCAATGTAATTGTTTATTGACAGAATTATAATTATTGCGGAGAGCCATTCAAAACAAAAGGCGGGTTGATTATAGCGAATTAATAACCCAGAATTGTCAACATTAAATAATTGTGAATTACATCAGAAATTTATTTATGCTACTCATTTTCTGAACGTGAACAAAGATAAAATCACCACAATCATAAGGATTTAGTGAGTAGTTTCGTTAAGATTTGTACTGATTTGGCAGTACATATGTATATAAAACGCATTAATGCCATTTTATCAAAATACATGTCTTAGACTCAAGTAAATGTAATGGCAATGTACAACTTGCTGCGTTCAAACAAATTATCAAAACAGAAAGAAAAATGGAAATGTTCTTTTAACTTTTCTTTCATTTTATTATAGCATTTCAAACTACATGTTCCCATAAATCGCCTTTGTATGCTATACACTTGCTACTATGCTTTACTTGTATAGTAAATGTATTGTTTGCATTCATATAGTTATAATAAACATTACTTGCGTAAATTTATTATTTTCATTTGCATTGTCCATGGCACATTATTTTAATTACGAATCCACTGAAATGTTAATAATAATAATATTTTATTGCCGCACAGATACAAATATCCAATTACAAGGCAAAAATTAAATAATTAATGTACACATGTGAAAAACAAATTACTTATAAGTAATATAAAATTAAGGTATATCAAATTACAATACATTAGTTGCTTTAATTTAACCTAAAAAAAAATAGTTCACCAATGGTTAAGAAAAAAGGAGAACGGAAAAAGAATATAGCTATGCGTAATGCACCTGCGGTCTATATATCGTTAAAAGGGACGGTAAACTGCAGCTATGTATGTCTAACTCGACAAATTCCACAGAGTTGAAGTTACTACACATTCTGTGTATTGGGGACCTGATGGCGATGTTTGTTCTAGGTGCGAAGCAATAAAATATATCTGTTTGCCTAGATGCTAAACGTGGTACAATGAAATTGATTTTAGTCAACAACTCAAGGACATCAAGACCTTTATTAAGTAAAGTAAATACGAATTTACACTCAACTTCTTTTCGACCTAATTCCAAGGAATCAATATTAAATATCTCTAACAGAGTATTGTGACTAAATCCTTGTATCGGGTAAGCATTAAATTTTTTAAAGTGTAAGAACTTCAAACACCTTCTCCGAATCTGCTCTAGAAGATGCATCTCATAGATGTACATAGGTGACCAGACCAAGGACGCATACTCTAGTCGACACCGAACAAAAGCGAAATAAAGAGGAAGAATGGCTGTTATAGAAGAAAATGGTCGTGTAACACGTATAATGAATCCTAACATACTCAACGCTGATGTGCAAATATATGGATATATGCTCCGTAGAGGTCAGTCTTGGGTCGAAGGCGACGCCCAAGTCTCTCATGGAGGTCTCTCTAAGTAAAAAAGATCCAGCCAAATGATTGGTATATATATAATTGGAGTCGTTTTACGAGTGTAGGTGACAATTTTTCATTTACTTACATTAACTGTTAGTTTGTTGTTGATACACCACGTGTGGAATGTTTTAAGTTGGTTTTGCAAGTAATTTCAATCCTGAGAATTATTAATTGTTGTATATAATTTTAAGTCATCTGCGTATAACAATTTTGAACAGTTCAGTTGATAACTGAAATCGTTTATATATATGAGGAACAGAAGTGGACCCAAGTTACTCCCCTGAGGAACACCGGAGGTCGGCGTGAGGTAATTAGATTCATATTCCATGTATGTCACAAATTGCTTTCTATCATGAAGATACGATTGGAATAAAGACAAAAGAGAAGACGAAAATCCAATATTGTCCAATTTATTAATAAACACGGGTCGATTCGATCAAAAACTTTTGTTAGGTCAGTATACACCTGCCTTCCAGCATCAATACTATCAGATAGGTATTGAGTAATTGTAACAATATTAGTTACTGTAGATCGTTGAGCAACGAAACCGTGTTGATCATTTGAAATCCAGGGTCTAACTTGAGCATAAATATACTTATACAAACATTTCTCAAAAACTTTAGCAAAATTATTTAAGACACTTCTCGCCACTTTTAAAAACAGACACCAATTTGGCAATCTTCCACACAGATGAGAAGGTGGATGTTTTGAGAGCAAGACTGAACAAGTAGCAAAGAGGAGAAACAAATATATTAGCACAATCACTAACAAATATGTTATATTTTGTACATTCCAGATTTTGGAATATATTTACTATAGTGTACTACTCTGTAGATATATCCACATGCTTGGAATGTATAAAATATGTTATTGACATTTCATAAGGATCCTAATTTTTTTTTATTATTTTAAATCTCCCGCTATTTAGCAGGCGTCCCGTTTATTAGCGGGCCCTTTTATAGCGGCTCTTCTTTACCCATATTGCCAAATAGTTTATGAAAACCCGGTTAGATGACCGAACGAAACAATTTTTTAAGAATTTTTTGAGTGGCTTGGATCGCATTATTCCATTTTAGCTTAGTTTCAGGCACGTAAACATGGTCGCTACAATTGATTCTCCAAGTGCAAGTTGCGTGGCGTAATTCGATTCCACCAAGCAACTGTTTATTGTCAGACTTTACAACGATTGCGGAAAGCCATTCAAACAAAAGAAGATGCATGCTGACTTCTGAAGTTCTCTTCATTCATGGCAATGCCCGCCCTCCCACTTCTCCTGCAACCTAACGACTTCTTGAACAATTTCGATTGAAATTTTTTGAACAGCCGACTCGACTTAGCTGCGAGCGACTTTCATGTCACTCGTGGACTGAAAAAGTGACTAGGAGGGCAGAGCTTCCAGAGTACAAATGAATTTCAAAACAACGTCAAGGACCATCTCAACTCACTGCTGGCAAGATTCTATGCAGAAGGGATTCAAATTCATTTGAATCTGGCGCGTTAAATTTTTTCCTTGGAGTGACTCATTTGCTGGGTCGAACAATAAATATTATCACTATCATTATTATCATTTGTCGTTACTAGTTTAATAAAATCGATTCAAATTATTTAATGTTTTATTATGTAAAAGTGGTCATAAGAACTTTAATTTCCTCTCAAATTAAAATTAAAACGACCAAATCACATTTTGATTATTAAGAAATTTATGTCGGTTCGAATGAAGTAGAAAAACTGATATTGATCCCGTAATTTAACACATTTTTCTCGTCTCGTTATATAAACGAGAAAAATTAGAGGAATAGCGAAAAGTGTCAGCGAATGCATTTTAAAAACGCAATAAAAATTCAAATTTCGACCATTATCGTCGGTCGTTCATTAATCAAGACAAATGTACTACCCAGTCATAAAACCTATAATTTTTTCTAATATATATATAAGAGCAAGTTGAAGGCAAGTTTTAATGGCGTACATTTTCACGCGTCTCCCGATAGCAGAAGAATATACCGCAGAAGAAGGAGAAGCGGAAGAAATAAGGACCGAAAGAAGAAAAAACGAACAAGCTTCGTTTTCCTCGCGTCTTGCGAAGTGCCGTATAATAAGGGGACATTTTTCTCTAAGAGCAAGGGAGTTATTGCTTTGTTGGCGTTCAACGGTCCATTACACGACTCGCCTTCTAAAAAGTTATCAAAGAAGTGACCTGTCAGAACTTTGATTAAGATACTGATTTTATTACTTCATTCATTTCGAACCGAGAGCGTCGACGAGTAGAGAAAAAGTTTAGCCCGCCGCCGTTGCCGTCGTTGTCGTCCCATTTGATGGCCCGACTGTATGGGCGAAGGAGATCGAAGACCTTGATGAAGTTTCTTTTCTCGTCGTTTACCCTTCCCACCTCCGGCGAAATGGACGCCGCTTTATTTGCTTTTAATTGATATCATTGTTTCTTAAAATGTTTCATGAGGAATGCGACGATGCCCGATTTGACTTTTAAATTTCAACTGGATGGTCGCAAACGTGTCAGATCGCCGCGAAAATGTTCGATGAAAAGGGAAGGGTGGGAGCTAGAAAGCTTATCAATTTTGAACGGTTCGATCTTTTAATATTACAGGAAGAGGGTTTGAATATTCCTGTTTAATTGTTCCTTTGTTCAATTAAGATGATAAGAATGAATTGGGAGCTAAGGAACTGAGAACATACACCACCGTTCGTAAATTTGAGAGCATCCATCGAAACATAGAGAAAAGGTCAAAAATCGATATCATAGCAATATAATATTGTTCTAATATTGTATTTATTCTTATAAACGGCACGGATGCTATCTGCGATTCTAAAGTTCCTCTTGAATTGGAAACATTTAAAGCCACTTTCATTATGGGTTGTAATTACATACTTTCCTTTATCCTGAAAAACTGTGTATTTTCTCGTCCTTTCTGCCATCTTTTTATTTTGTCACTTACCACATCAACATTTCCGGACATCTGGAAGGTTGCAAGAGTGACACCAATATTTAAAAGAGGTGGCACACACTCGCTGCGACAGAGAAATGAAACAAATGCGAAGATACCGCCTCTTCTATTTCATATAACTCTGTCCTCGAGCATCATAGAGCAATTCTACCGTCATATTCGAATTCTATGTCTCAGATTCTTATAGTAAAATCATTACTGTGTCAATCTAACGATATTCGTAAGATTTGCAAAAATCCGACGGCCGTATTTAGGGTAAATGGGCTGCCCCCCAAGCAATTTCTTTATAGGCCATGGGATCGAGGCGGAAATGAGATTCCTTAAGGAATCGGCTACGTAGAAGTTAAATTTGAATCAGAAATGAGCTACAATGTTCAGCGGCTGCGATAGAGTGGCAAAACAGGTGTGACAATACAATCGCTTTTTGCCCCTTTTATTAAATATAACTCTCTTCCAGAGCATCATTGACCAATTCTGGCATCTCATTCGAATTCAACGGCACAGATTTATCATTGCCCCGTCAATCTAGCGATAATGGTAAAATTTGCAAAAGTCTAAAGATACCGTCTAAATTAATACGTAGGCTTCCACGGCCAAAGTCAGTAATAAGCAAATTACTTTCAGAATTGGACCGTGTCATGATGATATATAAAAGTGAAACAAGAGAAAGAAGAAAAAGAAATAGAAAGAAAAAGAAAGAAAAAAGGAAAGAAAAAGAGAAAGGTGGGATCTCGGCATTTCACCTCGTCGTAGAAAAGCTTTATCAGGAGAAACCAAAGTAGCACGGTAACTCGACGTGTAAACCACGCTAAAGGCGAAACCACTTTGTCTTAGTGGTTTGGCCTTCCATTCCATTATATGAATATACCTGTCTTGAGCTAAAATGTCTCTTGACCAATACACAGACCCTGGTCTGTAACAGGCTAAACACCCTCAAGCCATAATTTTAGCACCTCCACGCTTAACAGTTTTCAAAGTATGTTGTAGACGATAAGTTGTGTTAATGGATCTTCTAACATACGTTCTACATTATTTTGAACCAAATAACATGATTTTGCTACTCTTCATAATGAAGGCAAGTTATACTTCAAATGAACTCAAAATGTCAAGTTCATTCGACAATTTGACAGATGTCGGGAAATCGATAGCAGAAAATTTTGACGTCTTTGCGCGGAGAAGCCTAGAGTAACAACAATTATCGAAGGCCAACAACTGTGTTAATAGGGTTAAACAATATCAGTGACTAACACCAGTATCCATGGTCAAACGACGACCAAATGTAGCGATAATAGAAAAACGTATTACTATTAGAAAATTAAGACCTCGGTTTTGATTAGGCTTCAGAGTTGTCGTTCTTCCTACAAAACATGAAAAAGGTTCACACCTTTTGTTTATGTCTTGCCACCTTCTATATATATATTTTTTATTTCCCTATCAAATAACGCCAATACTACAAGCCTCAAATCAATTAAACTTCTAACAACGGATTTCTTTCAGTACCTAATCACCACAGCTGAAATTATGAATGTTTTACATCACCACTCACTACGTAGGTTATCCCAATGAATCCAGTCAAACAAAAGAATACAATTTTGCTTCGAAATTTCGGAGATACGATAACTAAGCTTTAACTTTTAACATCTCCCCGCCCACAGAGATTTCAAAAGAAAAGAATTTGGGAGTTCAAACATTACACGACCGAGAGAAACGGTAGAGGAAGCAAAAGGGCAAATAATGAAGTCGCATAAAAATTATCAAGCTTGCAGGAGAATAAAAAAAAAAGAAGAAAATGAACACAAACAGGGAAGATAGAGGGGTTACTTTGAGAGAGGTACGCCTTCCGAAGGAACGGGGAAAAGCACCGCATCCGAGTATACAAATTAACATTTTGTCATGAATATCCCGGTCGTAACGGCACCGCTACATGTTTTGCGATTACGCAAAGAATGAGGGACCGTCAAGTACATTAACTTCGTACCAGTGAAGACCTGACGTTAATCTGTGCTGGGGTGTTTAGGGGTTTGTTTGGCAAGTATATGTGCGTTTGGGACAGTGGCAGTTCATTGTTGAAGTTTATGTGGAAGATGCGTTTATCGTTTGGTATTCGATCTAGATCGTATATATTAATTTACTGAAGAAAAGTTATTTTTTCATCAAAAACAATGGCTTGATGATAAGTTATAATTTTTCTTTGTAATTTCCAACGTGAAAATTTTGGTTCCTGGATTTGAAATTTTTTATTAAATTTCACGTTGAAAATTACGGGGAATATTAATATTTCATTAAGAAACCAACCTATCTGAGATGTAGAGACTAAATTTTGACTCAACTGCGAAGAGTATGTTGGCTCAATTATATACTTCTCCATTGACATGTTTCCTAGCAAACCTTAAGTAGCCCAACTTAAACTGGTTCCTAGTAAGATAACGAGCTGTAGCGGCCACTCTGACTCAACCTATTACGCACGGTTTCGGTACTTATTGGACTATTTCTGACTCTAGCCAAGTCGATCTGTAATTGCCTTGCAGTTACCTCCGACGCAATGCTTGTAGTCTTAAGTACCGATCATTGTGGGGAGTAGCACAGCTTGGACGACCTAGCACCGGTCTTCGTGCGTAACCTCCTGTTTCTCTATATCTAGCTTCTGCCCTAGAAACATTTAACTGATTAATATTCATCTAATCAGCCACGTGTATTTCAGACCACACATCTTCGATTGCAGCAACTATTTCAGCCACTTGTTTTGGAGTGAAATTACTCATCTTGTTTCTAATAAAGTACTATAACGGCAAGTTCTCCGTATAGGAACACTTTCAATAAACAACTAAATGAGCCATGTGTATACGCACTTTTCTAAAATATTTTTGTAATAAAGAACACATAGACAAACATATTGTAGACATACAAAAAATATCTTAATCTGTAAACGCCGAGATAGCAAACACGCCAGACCAAAGTTTCTCAAAGTATAATGAGCAAAAATATTATTGTTCGAGTATAGTGATTCGAAATATTTGTGTTTGAAACTTCAAAATGAAATGAATCGCAATACTGATTAGTTAAGACATCAATGCAAGATTACTTATTTTGGCACATGCTGGTTGGAGAATCCAAAGCAATACGCAAATTCTAACATATTGGGAGTTATAACAACGTTAGTGTTAATAGGTTTAATCGCACTGCATTCAGCCTCATAACGAATGCTAAGATCTTCCTGCAGTTTTCACCGTTTGATTTTCAAGACAAAAATTGCAACTCCTCCATGACTGTGTGGTGAACGACAGCAAAACTATGCGAGCGTATATTTAACCGGTAATTGTTTTTGTAACTGCCAATGTTCCGTTAGAAATACAACAACCACAACTCCTACAAAACTCGTATAAGATATGCTCATTTGCAATCCGAATACGTCCGAAATATATAACCAAATACTCCCAGACGCGTCATCATATGGTGGTATTATTAGTCATCATTGCAATTTAAATTATAGCGTGCAGTTTGCAGTTCGGGACGTGAATACACCTGACCGTAAGCATATGTTATACGTATGTATATTTCTACTATGGCACAGATACACTTCATATTCAACGGTTGCGCATTTGCGAGCAAAAAATCGACCTAATACACCGCAGATCGTCTCGTTCTTAACTTCATTAATATAACGGAATTGCATACACGAGAGAAAGGAATGAAGACGGCAGTCCAAGGGTGAGTTCGCGTCGAGAGAAGCCACAGCCGAACTAGGTTAATAACGACAGCGCTGATGCTTTCAGGGTAACTGGAGCTTCAATCACGTATTCTACGTACCCTTCCCGGCAACATCGCCTATACGCTCTAGCCGGCTCCGGCTTTGCACGCTCGCACGCTACATGCAATGTTTGCCAATAATGAAGCGTGTGTGTGCGCGCGCTACGTCGGGAACATCATTTGTTGTTCATACGTGACTATTGCCGCAAACGGCCGAACACACATTACGTCAAATATGTACGCGTCATGTCTATGTGTGTTCGTGAGTGTTTGTGACCAGCAAGCCTCTCTGTCTCGCTTCATCTATCCGTTTCGCTCGTTTAGCGAAAGAGATTTATTTACCTGCAGCATCCGCTTGGAGATAAACAGTTGTCGGAACTATCTGGCCGTGCACCATCACCGATGTCGGTATGTAACTATTCAAAAAACGGTTTTACGTGACGACAGTACGTAATCGTAAATTACTTTGATATAGGAAAAATCGTCCAAGTACACAAAGACATACGTAACCATTAAATGCGGAATCTGAAGCGCTAAAGTTGGAACGAGCGAAAATAAAGAAGAACAGAGAATTTCACCGTTTGAATGTCACAAACAACTCTAACATTTGGTGTATTATAGGCATTGATTACAATGATCATTTTACTACACTAATCTGGAATAAATTGTCGTGGACTTTAAGGCCAAATTTACCACCTACTTCCTTAAAACCTATCAACAATGATAACAACGATTCCAAGGACTCAACCACACAGTCCTTCCTATGAGTCAAATAGCGATAAGGTTCGAACAGGCGGAAAGCACGGCGATGGGTAATCCATTATCTCCTTTCATTACGAATCATTTCATGAGCAAATTTGAAATCAACATTAAAAAAGAAACCAAACATGTTCAGAGAATTTGACTGAGGTACCCAGATGACGTTTTCGCAGTGTTTAGTACTAACAAAGGGAATACACAAGATTCCCTAGCGAAACTACGAGGGGAGGTCCAGAAGTTCGTGGAATGAAAGGGTTTTAAATAAAATAAATCAAATCTATTTTTCCTTTTCAATATAATCACCCTTAAGCACAATACATTTATTAGATCTATGAACTAATTTTTCTAAATCATCATAAAAATATTTTTTATCTTTCGCCTCAAAATGGGCCAAAATTGCCTCCTTTACTTTATTGTCGTCGGAAAACCTTTTTCCACGTAAGTCCTTTTTTAAATTGGGGAACAAATACAAATCACTAGGTGCCAGGTCTGGACTGTAGAGTGGATGGACTATTGATTGAAGTCCATGCTTGTGCAGAACAGCCATTGCTACTTTGCTCTTGTGAACCGGCGCATTGTCTTGCAAGAGCAACACACCCTTGGTCAATTTTCCTCGACGCTTATCCTTGATGGCCTCCTTTAATTTTTCTAATATCGCTGCGTAATATTCTCCGGTTATGCTCCTGCCTTTTTCTCTTTAATCAATCAATAATATCCCCTCAATCCCAAAAAACAATAGCCATCAACTTTCCAGCCGATTCTGACACTTTGAATTTCTTTAGCGGTGGTGTCTCCTTTTTATGCCATTGCATGGACTCCTGTTTGGACTCAGGCTCAAAGTGATGAACCCATGTTTCATCTCCGGTAACAATCTGCTCCATAATATGTGCAGGTTTGTCCCCACACAGCTCCAAAAATTGTTGGACGCACCGACGCGTTGCTGTTTCTGCAGCGGCGTGAGCATTCTCGGTACCCATCTTGCACTGACTTTTGTCATACCCAGGTGGTCATGTAGAATACGCAAAATGGTGGTATCTGATACTCCAACTAATGCAGATAATTGTTTTTTCTTCAAACGGGCATCTTGCAGTACAAATTTTTGCACTTTTTCGACCATGTCTGATGTAGTGGCCTCAACTGGCCGTCCTGAGTTTAAAAAGACCATGCCACTTATAAATCATTGATTTACTAGGGCACTGTTCCCCATAAACGGTTTCTATTCCATTCAATATGGTTTTAGCGTTCTTTCCTTGCTTTGTAAGGAACTTGCTTTGTAAGGGACGTCCTCCATAGTTTCAGTTTTCTTCCGGATTGACTTGTTTATCAGGCAACTATTCGTAAACGACTGACGCTATAGAGCTGCAACTTAACTTATATACTAATGATGAGTCGCCAATCAGAACGACACCTAGCGAGCACTCCTATCCCCATTCCATCCCCTCCATTCCACGAACTTCTGGACCTCCCCTCGTAAATTCAAAATTTACTACGATCAAGTTTATAATCGAAGAAGAAATAAATAATCGGCTTCGTTTTCTAGATGCCTTAGTCATATATAATAACAATAAATCAGAAATGGACATCTATAGAAAAGAAACTAATTCCAATAGATTAGCAAAATTAACAAAAACAGGTATAAAAAAACTTAAAATACATTAAAGATGTGTGGAGGTACAATCTTTTCTGTTCTATGGATGTTGACCCTTTCTTAAGGAAAGTCCAATATAAACAATACACCAAAAATTCCACAACCTTAACATCAACAGACACTGGTACCAAGAAATTTATAACACTACTTTTCTATCAAAAAGTAAAAGGGTTAAGTAAAGTTTTCCGCCAATAAAATATAAGGGTATCTCTTGTATCAGAAATAGCTTTAAAAACCTCTTAAGCAATCGCTAAGGAAAACCGGATATGATGAAAAGGTCTGGAATTCACCAAATCGCATGCAATGATTGTGATATAGTTTACATTGGACAAAGAGCAGTATCCAAATGAGGTTTAAAGAACGTATTAGACACTATCGTTTCGACAAATAAGAACGATTTAGCGCGGTAGAGCATATGATAGAATCCAAACATAATATTCAATTAGAAAACCTTAAGCTACTTAAAAATGCAAATTTATGTAGAGAATTAGACATACACGAAACGATATTTATGAAATAAACACTTGCTGAATATAGAATTACTCCTAATTGCACATTCGAGTCTGTTTGATTTATTACCATAATGCACTGTTGAAGACACAGTTCTCTTCGTTCCCTACATTCTCGGAAACATACAAGATATCCGGAACCACCCAATAGGTCGTAAGAAGTTACTTATTTTAAGAACTTTTAAAGCCTGCGTGGGAAATATTGCAAGTGCGATACATTTTTACAATTCAGCCGGTAACTAGATTGATAATGAGAATCCACGTGCTCTCAAAACGCTCCATTCCGAATAAATTATTAATTTGTGTGGGGTGGAGTTTACTGCGATACCTATGATGATGGTTTCCTGCAACCAATAGTATAGACAATAGTAGCAGCCCTGCTTCTCCTGTAGCTTAAAGTACAATTTTAAATTAAAACCACTTTTGTCTGCATTCTTTCTTCGGGGCTTATGAAGTGCGAAGTTTAAGTCTACAAACCCACGGTCATTATTGTATCTTGATTATCATGATTGAAAATTTCGTCAAACCAACGCAAATGTGCCACCAAAGAAAAGGAACATTTTTATCAGATGCAGTATTCCATGTCTACATACATGTCTACTTTAATTAAATCAAAATTTCGGAACATTCTCAAACAAAAACTTTAAATTTAAATTTTACGCTCTTGTTGGATGCGATTCTGTAGGTAGTAGAATAAATTATCTTCATATATTCATACTTTCCATTGTACTTACTATCAGCATAATCCAAAAAGTTAGCTATATTCCATCATCCTGACTACTTCAAACTTAGTTATCGTACGCGAAATCGGCAAATACATTACCGATTGCGGAGTAGCATTTAAACCGAGGACTTTGGTCCGAACCGTTTACATGTTAAATATTTGATGGTAACCGCTTCTGCAGTTAACCGTTGTTTTGTTAGAGGGGTCAGATTCGGGGAAAAAGGAATCAGTACAGCAGAGGATCCACGCCATCTGTAATATGGATAAGGTATTACGAAGCAGAAGCTGCTCTATAAAAAAAAATTATTACGCAACCTATAGGAACATCGGAGGAAACGTAACCTATAATAATAATAATAATGAACTCAGGTCCGTTGAACGTTTAAAATGTTTATCGTACATATGAACATCTAAGTCTCATAATATAAAGCTTATGATAAGTGAAATTTCCTTGTTTCTCCGACATTAAATTTAATTAATTAGTTCTTCCTGAAATTTTTAAATTAAAAGTTTCGCGCCCCGGTACGATTTGAAACTACAGCTCCCGTTCGCTAGACCGCTGTGTTAAACCATTGCACCACGCGACCGTCTGTACAAGTCGCTATTTACATCACCATTAGTATCCTTCCGTGAGCCAGGTTCGTAATGAGTACGCAGCTCTCCCATCAGTGTAATATAATAAAACGGATGAAACATAGAATTATAAGTCAGTAGCAAATAATTATTAAGTATAACGGACATGCGGAAAAGAAAAAAAGTGACAATTGGGTGACGTAATGCGAAAGTTTATTGATGAATTTCATGATTTGCGTTATGTTAAATTTGCAATAAACCATTGATGTGATGGGTCAAACGCTACTGTGAAAATCATATAAAGAATGCACAACATTAAATTTATGATAATTGCCTGTGATTTAAGACATCACTTACTCGATAAGCAACCTCTTCATGACATCTGGAATATATACAATCCCAAATGGAAGCTACCATCTCGGAGAACACTACATAATCATATACTAAATGTGCGTAACGACATCGAAAACATTATCCAAACTGATAAAATCACAATTTCCAGCTACCATGTGCTTTTCTGTAATTTGTTATAAAGTAAATATTCCATCTGTACTTGATCTGCCTCTTCTGAAGCCCATTTGTTGCTCCTCTCGTTACAATAATGATGATATTATGACCTGAAAGCACAAGGCTTACTTACAAGTTGTAATTGGTGATAACTTAATAATTTACAACTAATGCTACTTAAAAAAAAAGTCAGTTCTGTAAGGCAGTCGTGACACGTTGGTGCTATTTTTGTTTGAGACGTGGTTGATATATAATATAATTTCTCTTACTTTGATTACCACACCCATCTCCGAAAGCACAAGTTTCTGCAGTCTTAATAATAGAATTGGGTAGTAAAGGTACCAATCCTTAAAAATAATAAGAAAATATAAATTAGTCCTTCGCAAAAAAGGTCTGTACGAAAGTATGTTCGTCTCGATTACACTCATCATTGTTAATACTTATTTAATTCGTGCATAATAAAAGGTAACTGTTAAGAAACTAGAGCAATATTTTGGTTCTGGTGTTATTCAGTGCTTATTTGTAATTACGAACTCAATTTTTTGTCACATACTACGCATAAAATATGATACAAAAATCACAACATTTTTACAATGCGAAATTTCATTAACAACACCCGAGCAAATGAGAATTATCACTTCATTATTATGTTTAAGTGACACAGTAAGTATTTTCAAGGCACATATTTCAAATATACATTTAGTGAAGTCAAATCTTGAATAGTAATTGCTGTTAATTTAATAAATATTTTGATAAATTTCTATGAAAAAAATAAATTGAGAAATTAATTCCCACAGATAATTATATATATTTTGACGAGAATGCTGTTTTGCTTCGTGATGGGTGGGAAAAAAATTGTACTTTATAGATAAATTGTGATACCTATATACGTAATGAAAAATTGGAGTTACTTCAACTAAAGAAGTATAATTAGCTCTTACAAGAAGTATATGATCAGACCATCGCAGATCCATTGTTTTTTTCTAAAATAGCAGATTCATTAAACTTGTTTAAAGCTTGCTATTTCAACAATTTTATCATTATTATATTTTTGGCATACGTCAAGCTAGTTTGTTTTTTGCATTCATTCATTCATTTAAATTATCAATTTATTTATTTTACACTGTGAAAAGTTTTTACTTTTCAAATTATAAATTTAATAATTAAATGTATATTAATTACGTTAAAGATATTTCTATAGTTATATATATATTGCCATCTGGTGGAAACTAGTTTAAGTTCGATCGAGTCGATAATGCAGAATATTTATTCAATAGTAGGTAACGATATTTTGACAGCTGATCACGCAATGCGCGATGTCATGCGTGCGCACTCGAAAATAGGTTATATGTGTTTGAGTGTATAGTATATTTAAATATGTTGGAGCGAAACCGGGTTGTAGAGTGAATTGTGTTGATAAAAGTGATGAAAAATGTCAGATATAAAACGTCCAGCGCTAATTTCCCTTAATACACATAAGGCGGAGGACAAGAAGTCCAAGGAAAATGGTAAAACAATACGTATAACACTTGTATTGCCGGAATCAAACGAAGACACATGCCCAGAGTACAATTACAAGGAAGAGCTAGCTGCTGCAAAGGTAAGTTATAACAGAAAATGGTTACGATTTGAGAGCAAACCCGTACCGTGCGATAGATAAAAGTATGAAATTTCAAATTTTGCAAGATCCGATGGAATTCGTCGATGGACGAGATCGCAAAACGTATCCAAAAAATGCGCTCTCTAACCTCAGCTGTATCGCCCTTTGTCGAATTTGATTCTCTATTATTCAAAATGCCTGGCTGTCTGTGTAATTATATAGCAAAGATTCCAGCGTACAGACGCCATATTTGTAGGGTATTATGCGAAAAAAAAGTTTGCATGTAAACAATGCACGCTACGGATAGTATTTGGGAGGGAGATGTGTCCTGGCAGTCCACCGAACTTTGAGGATGTTGACAGCTCTTGTATTCAATTTATTTTACGAATTTACAGCATCGGCCACCTCCCTGGTCCGTATTCTACTTAGATCGATTGAATTTGTGTCCTGGTGTACGCGTGGGGTGGTGCAATTCGAACCCTAACCACGGGCATCTCGAACGAGATCATTTTCTCCGGAACGCACTTAGGATCTTACTTAGAACATACGGGTAGGCTTCAGCGTATCTCATATCATATCATATCGTGCACACCTTATAATTCTTCCCCGTATTAAAACCGCGTAATGCAATAACGAACGTTAAACTGCCATTGTTTGGGCCCGGCTTTATAAAATGACACAAAATTTATTGAAGCACTCGACAGGCGACGTTGCCGTAGATATTCCCGCATTATTCGAAAAGCGAACGTGCTGGCACACGTTTAATAGTTCTGGCTCGTCACGTATTAGTTTCTTCGAGGATTGTATTAGTTTTGTAACACCGCATTCGATAATTATGATGAGGCATGATCTTCGGATCTCTTGGGTTTTGCTTCGCGTTGGTTCTGACTTTTTTGTTTTTCTTTCCATCTCGTTTACAACGGAGTTCTTAGGCGGGTAATCGACACTACATGGCTAGGGATATTTTTAACTTTCAAGTTTGTTAGGCGGCTGGTCGGTGTAAAAGCGATATTTTATCGTTATTATTTTTTGTTCGCCCGATTATTGAATGTAGATAATCTTTCATTTTATAATGGTGAATAATTAGAATGGGTTTCAAGGTTACGCTTGTCTATACCTGATGAAAGCAACGCAGTGACACGGTGCACATTCCGAAGTAGTTTCGATAGTGATTTTAGAAATGAGCAAATCTAGTAATCGAAATGTATGTTTTTTTTTTATCTACTCACGTACTAGATCCCAATTAGTACATTTACTTTGCGAATATGTAAAATAATTACCTGGAAGTTGTTGTAGATTACTTCGCAATAGTTTTATCTCTTGTCTTGTTATTGATACGTTTATTAAACCCATTCTATCTTTTCTTATTTGATTCGCACGTATAATCGTATTGTCTGGACAAATACGTGTCGATATTTTTTTTGCGTCCATCTTTTTCATCGGAAATTCGCGTTTTCCCCCTCGAACCGCCCAGCATCTAGTGGCCGTAGGCTTATCGCTCCTACGGCGATACCGAAAGGGAAGGGATACGAAGTGAATACACCAGGCGACTCGGTTGACCTCTTCTCGCGTCTGGATGGGGAACAGCGGTGCATTATTTTTTCTTGCACTTTTCGGCGATTGCAGGTAAAAACGATGCATATTTTCCGGCCGCCGCGTTTCGAAATTATTTATTAATAAATTATTGGCCGCTTGCACGGCGAAAATCGTCGAGCGTACGGCGAAAGAGAGCCGCACGAGCGCGCCTAAATATCAGGAGAACAGGAGTAGCAGGCGGTATATCAGATCGAGCGCGAGCTGACCGGCTTCGGTTTCGTTGTCGCTTGTAGCTTCGCCGAATCGGCAGGCGACGTGCTCCCTGCTACGTACGCTTCGGAGAGGTAGTAGAGAAGTGGTTATCTGGGCGCGCTTGATTTGGTATTGTATAGTGCAGTGTTTGTTAATCGAAGTAGCGCGTGCTGTGTATGATGTGATTATACTGTCGGGACTAGCACATACTAACAGAAAGGATAATTTCCAAAATTACTGTAAAGTTTTCTCAGTACGCCTGCGCGTAATCGCCATATTGAAAATAATATTAGAAAACAACGTCGTTGTATTTACCGTATTTATTTACGTTTCATATCCTTGCCATTGCTAGTCGTCGTGTGTACCAGTATTTGACAGAATTTACCTTCGAAATACGCCGTAGAGTTTTAAAAGTGATGGTAATAGTGGAAGGAAGAACACAAATCCTCATATTTATACCGTTCGAAACTGTAATATAGATTCTTTAAACAATGAAGGATGTATGTTTGGCTTTTTTTGGCGAAAACGCAAGAAATCCTACTCTGATATAATTTAAACGTGCATTTAAAAAGTTATTTTGCGTGTTCTACTTTCAGCATGCCGAAGGGGTAAACTGTGTTGACGATATGGATAGCGTACTGAACCAACTATAGCTAAATAGCTCACAAATACAGACACCAATTTTGTCAATTATTGAAAATGAAGAAATTATTGTAGGGTCAAGAGACTATAAAAACTTGGATCTTCCAGCGGTAAACGCTTTTACCTATGTTTGTGGGTATCTAATAAAAGAATGTTTGGAGAAACATTCTTTACCTAGAATGCGAAAAGTATGCGCTGAAGGCATCTAATTATGTTACTGCTTCTTCTACATTTTTTCATTTTAAAAGTGGTGAAGAGGACAAATTGTTTGGCAAGTTACAAATGCCAGAAGAGCCATTTGTTCACTATATTTATTTTAAGTTAGAAACAATTTTTTTTAAACAATTTTCTAGTTTAGTCCTTCGCCCTAAAATAGGGCACAGTTTAAAACAACATTTCGGTAGTGTGAGTTATGTATCACCTTGTCCAAATTTTCCTGTGGATTACTTGCTCTTGTTATACGTTAGATTAAGAATATTTTACGCTATAAATTTTTTTAAATAGAGAGCTTGCCTCTATCAAAGAAAAAATGTGAAATTTACGTATAGTGACATTTATAATAATTATTCAAAATAGTTGTTTCCTAGAATGTAAAAGGCGCAACCAACTGAGCTAATGTTTTTCGTACCATCTGTATAAATGTTTAAGGATTGATTACAATTTTCTACTAAACTAGAATGAAGTATAATACTCGAACTTACATCGCTATTGTAATTGGGATATAGAATTAAAAAGTTTTATAAGAGTAGTAGGGTAGTCTGGCACACCACTGGAGGCCAGAAGATTGATTTGACCTGAATATTCAAGATGACTGACATCTCTAAATGCGGCAACTAGAGGAGGGGAATGTTTAATCTTCTAAAACCTGTTGGTTAAATCAAATATAGCTATAGATAAATTTAGGATATATTTTCTAGGTAGAAATTCTCGTTAAATATAGAGAGGTAGTTCAAGAGATTCAGCTAAAACAGGAAGACATGGGATGGACTGCATTGCTCCTATACAAAGTCATAGAACTTTATATTGCATTCTGCCTTTTTATCAAATGAGATTGTCTCGCAGACCCATACAAAATACAACCATAGTTATATGCTTTGTAAAATATAAAATATGCTCCTGAATCAGCCCTTGGCAATGTATTTCAAAAGATTTAGGCCTTTTTCACACTTTCCAATGATATATTCAAAGTTTCATTGTTATAGAAAAAAGCAAATTGTGTCCCAAATAATTTCTATTTCAAAAATATTGTCCATAAGATGATAACTTCTTGAACATATGCATTCTAGGAAGCGAATACTGAGATTTTGCGCTTTAGAGGTGAACCCACAAGAAAAAAATCGCACATTGACAAATTTCGTCATCTAGCTGGCCAATGAATATCGCTAAATCATGAAACTCTGTGGTTACCTAAAACCTGTTGAACGGCTGCCACTGACGCCCAGGTGGTATGGGCCGTTTCTCCATCTTGCTGGAACCAAAGTTCATGAAGATCGAGAAAGTTATTCAGCAAAAGAAGTTTCAAGCATATTATCATATCATTCAGAGGTTACTGTAGTTGCACTCTTTCTATCATTCTTTCTCCCCCTGTACACCACATTGTATTTGTTGCAATTTATGGAGGTTGTCCAGTACTTACAATTCTGTTTTCTGACATATCCGTTCTGAAGCTTCATCCTATCATGCTGTCACCAATTATGTAAAATGCGTTCGCGGTAAATGCACGTTGTGAACTTACCCACTAGTTCGTAATTACTAAATGGCAGGTGGTTGTGCATTTTCTCTCTCAAAGTAGATCAAATCGCTGATTAAATTATCAATTTGTGACAAATAAGCTACGTCTAGCCTGTTGTATTCGTGCTGCATTTAATTTATTCGAAGAAATGTGAAACTAAATTAACCACCACCAACTAAATTACTATTACTTTTCTCTCTATTCAATGTTAACACGTTTATGACTTAAGCAATGAGGTTTAACATTTTGCTCGGTATTGAAGTTAAATCTCAAATACATGGGGAATATACGAGTATCAAAAAAATTGTAACCGAAAGGTTTTTTTTTGTAAATTCAACCATATATTTTCAGTAATTATAATAATAATAATAATAATAATATAATATATATTTTTATTCAATAATGCCAATAAAGCGTTAAACAAGTCAATAGAAATACATGTAAATGCAATAAATATAAACAACAAGGACACATTGTATAAATATCTAGACAAACTAACAATTATTTACAACATTGATTAATATTTTTGTCGACATATAAAATTAAAACTTATTTTGAAAAAATTCTGCAACTGAATATAGCGTCATTTTCTGAAAACATGCACGCAGTTGTGACGTGACTTGTTGACTTCACAGCGTTTCAGTTCGTGCGGTATATGATTGTATACTTTACCAATATGAGTAGTTACACTTTTAAAAAACTAACGTGTAGGGGATAACAAGATTGATTAAATCAAAGAAGTTAGCATGAAGTACGAAAATACTCATTTCTAATATAAAAGTTGATAGTGTGAATACACAATTATAGGTTTTTCCCCATTTATTAAAAATAATCTCTTCTTAGATGATACTAGAGATAAATTGAATCAAAAGGTGATAGCAGTGTTCCCGGCTTTCGATATACTTTGCTCGTTGTGTATTAATCAAATTTAAAATTTCGTTGTACACTTAAAATGCAGCAACCTTGTATATTTTAATACCACCCCATACATACGACACTGAAAAAGTTCTATCTGTATTAACTTCAAAAGGAATTAATGTTACTCCAGAAAATTTAGAAGTGTCTTATAGTTATCGTAAATTCTGTCCTTTTATCTTCCGGACTAGGAAATACATCACATTTGTATTTTACTTGCTTTATACACCTTATAATATGATTATAAATTATACAATGCGTTCAAATAAATTTTATCTCAAAATAACCTTTGAAATTATGTCTTAGCTTGCTAGTGAAACTTTTAAAGCGAATTTTGTTTAGTATAAGCTATTTGAATGATTGTCAAATTGACAATGCAATTGAGAATAGTACGAGTTACGGAAAATTTTTATTGGAATGGACTACCAGAGGTAAAATTAAGTTGAACGCTTCTTACTTTAAAATTGACATTAGATATCGAATAATTAAACCTGATACGATCCTAATATTACCAATATTAAAGGTAGAACACCGTATACTTCCGTACGTGGAGATAGGCGATTTAGTCTTTTTCGCACATAAGTTTAATTAATCATTGTAACTTATTTTGTCTGCTGTTTTGTTTTGTTTCACTATTGCCAATAAATTCTATCCTATTCTATTCTAATATCTGCATCTTACGCTAAATCAAATACGTTACGATGATGTCCCTCTGACACGATCTCCCTTTCTATAATTAAAATTATTGAAGAACGAGTTTTATTATAATTTCCCATTACGGAGCTCATGCACTGCAAGACACTGCACAAGTGTCCACTGCATTACCAACGGAGCGAAGCCAACGTACACAGCCAACTATGTATATATTTTGTTTATTAAACGCGTTGTATATTTATGCTGAGGCAGTTCAGCAAACGCGTCCACGTTGTTTTATTTTATTATCCTCTTTTTCGTCGTCGTGTAATCGCTTTTTAAGCTATCGCTTGTGTATGTATTCCGTTGCCTTTTCGCCGTTCGCGTCGATTTCGTTTTATCGCCCCGCCGCCTATACACTGCATATTTTAACGCCGCCAGCTAACTAACCTTTCCGCGCATAATATGAATTAATTACGAAATGGAATGCCAGCATATGGCCCGTTTAATGCGGTTTACGTCTATAATTAAGCATCCGGTGGGGTTTGTACTCCCTCTATTATTAATTTATTGTAGTAAATTATATAGTTATTGCGTTTAGGAATTGAATTAAATTAAGTACGGCCAGTTCACGGCATTATAGTCGTGCATGGACTTTAAATTAGATAATAATAATAATGGAATTAAATAAGTTAGAAGACTGGCGTTGTGTTTTGACCTATACAGTAGTGTACATAAATAAGTAACAACCGCGCATTTTCGAAAATTAGGTTTATTGTAACATTGATTTCAAAGAGAGTCGCATATTTATTTAATTAATACATTTATTACCTGTTTTCTTATCCTATCCAGTGTTTATCAAATTATTTCAGAATTTCGAAGTGTTATTCCGTTCTTTCTAGAGGATGTTAAACAATTTATTTTACATTTTTTGTCGAATTTTTGTTTTTACTCTGTCCAAGATATCCCACGGGTTCGATAAAATTACAGTGACTATCATAATCATTCAAAAAGAAAATTACTATCAAATCGATTCAACGTTCTGCAGATTTTCCATTCATCTGTATTCATCTGTCTTCCCTGATCTCTAGAAACGTGCCTGCTTAGTACCACTGCATCAAAAAAGCAATTCTTGTGTAATTGACAACTATAGGCCGATAGCTATTTTATGTAATTTTGCGAAAGTCTATGAATATGTTATTTATTCCAGTATACTTAATAGTGTCACATCTACACTTTTTCAACGTCAGCATGGTTTCTTACCTGGAATACCTACAGTAACTAACTAGTAACAAGTTAGGGCCAACTTGTTACTCAATATATTTGTGAGATACTTTATAATCGTTGTCAAGTTGATGTACTATATACAGACTTTTCGTGCGCATTCGATACAATCGATCATGGAATTCTGCCCAATAACCGGGATTGTTTTGGATTTACTTCTTCGTTTCTCAAACTTATGAGTTCCTATTTATCGCAGCGTATTAACCACGTATTTTGTAATGGCTACCGGTCGCAAGAATTTGTATCTACTTCTGGTATGCCGCAGGGTTCCAACTTAGGACAACTATTGTTTTTATTATTTATTAATGATCTGTTGGTCAGTCTTTCCTGTCAGGCTTTAGCTTATGCTGATGACGTTAAGATCTATTCAGCTATTTCTAACGAAGATGTTGGACTCATTCAGAAAAATGTTGACTTCATAACCGTCTGGTGCACAACCAATAGATTCAAGCTTAATGTCAACAAATGCGTGCACATCACCTTCACGCGCAAAACGAATCCTTTAAATTCGTTCTTGGAATTATTTTTGATAGCCGTTTAAGATTTGTTCAGCATATTGAAGAGCTTTCCTTAACTTGTTCTAAAAGGTTTGATTTCATGGTGCGTAGCACTCGGCAATTTAGTGATATGAATATGTTAGAGTCCTTGTATTTTGCCTTTATAGTGAGTTGCACTTTCATGTACTTCGTTTTTCGTCTAAATTCTGTTCTACGTTTGCAGTACCTATTCCAAAAATTTATATTTTGTATGATGCCTCCATATATAATATCTGTGTGTGTATCTTAGCAAATAAATATTATAATGATATTTTTTTCCAATCTAGATAAATTTTCACTAATTTCATTTGTTTGGCATAATTTGTAAGCGGTTTATTCATAGTTACTCTTTACGCTAGTTATTCTTAGGGTCTTTAGTTTCTAAGTTTTCTTTTCACAATGTATGTATGGTTTTCTATTATTTTTTGTCCTGTAATTGGTATTCTGTTGGACAATAAATTGTATTATTATTATCTGTAGTAAATTACGAATTCGTACACTTTGTTTTCCATTCCTAATACTTTCCAGATTTGGTAAAACTTTACTATCATTGGAGTTCTTTATTTATTACGGTATTAGTGACACCATCCAACACATTTTTGTCGACTTCTGTATGATAGTTGTTTTTTTACTAATTTTGGGTGTGCTGAATCCGAAAACCATATTAGTTTTTACGAATAAAGCCAAAATTCAACTCTATCCTATACTCTTTGAAGAATGACTAATGCGGCTGAGTTGTTGCTTAAGAACTGATAAGATATAAACAAAGTATAAAATTTTAATTCATTTATTTATTTGAATATAATATTAGTCATGAGTATTGTGCAAGTATTTATTTTAATATTCATTAAAATATTACAAGGGTACTTGTAAAAACATAAACAACAGTCAGGGAATAAATTTTCGTTTGCTGCACTTTTTATGTATTTTGGTTTGGCAGTCCCTTTGAACATTCCAACAGTTATCAGCCATCATATGAGGATTCCATCTTCCTTGATACCGAGTTTCTCATGTTACAACCTGGGCGCCTTTTTTGTTTCCCAGAAAATTATTCGCGACCATAGTGAATACATCCAAACAGAATAGTGTAATTTATCATCTTAGGGTTATTTTAATCTTTCTTTTGTGTGCAAAGGTTTGACTCTTCCCAGCCGACCTAACCGGTTTTTAGTATCTAATCTTCCTTCATACAAACTAGCTTCACCCCTAGCATTTTCTGACAAATATTTGCACATCAATTACTGAAATAATGTTTTTAAAAGACTTTGGAGCGTATAAATTGTTGCTATGTAGTTTTTGAGGTGTTTACCTTGAAATTATTACCCCTTTTTTCGGGTTTCTTTCTCTCTTACCATCCCACTATTCTCCGAGGAAAGTCGTACATTACGTTCGAATATGAACATACCGAGTTCAGGCGATCATAAGTTGATGAAGGAGGTGGCAATAGGCGCAACGGAAAGCCAACCGAGGCACAGTTGTTAAGAGTAATGGGAATGCTTGTTCCCCCTTCTAATTTAAATACTAATTCTATATTTTTTTAAAATAACATAAAACTGTAACAAATACATATGGAGGTATAAGAAATATGTTTCTCTATGTGAAAGTTTTTCGTTTTGTAATATAATAATATAGTCGCTTCTATTTTTAAGCTAGAAAGCATTTAAATCTAGGGAATTTAGGAAGGGTTTCGAGGAATCTTTGTCGTGGAGGGAAAGGAAGCGCATTTTTCCTTTTTAGAGTTTAGATAATTTTCATTAGATTGAGTTCTATGCAGTAAAAGTATTTTTTGCCTGAAATACGAGGTATGTCTCAAAATTAATGAGACTGCACACAGCACCCCCAGCCAGTTTCTCATTCCTATATATAGCAGGATTGTTTAGGATACCTAGAGTCTATCGCCATTATACATTTGTGTCAAAATTGTAGTAATACACCCAATGAACATCATTCACTTGTTAATGGTAACGTGTAATTTTCCTGAAAAACAAAAGGGCCATTCCAAATCCTTTTAATGTTTAAATCACAATGTATGTGGACTTTCACATACGAGGCATGTCTCAGAATTAATGAGAATGATTAGTTTTAAAGTGTTTAATTGAATTTATAATTTAATATTCAAGGTATATTCCTTTGGAATGCACATAGCGTCCTCAGTAAGTTTCCCATTCTTGGTAACTAACTGGAAGCCTTGTTCCGTTAGGCTGCACCTAGCACCTGCGTCGTGACTCTTTGGATGTTGTTTATTGTTCTCTCAATTTCCGCTTAAGCATTGGAAAAAGAAACTAAGCACATGGAGCCATGTCTGGACTGTAGGGGAGACATGGGAGTATTTAAATCTTTTTCTCTGCCAAAAATTCTCCAAACAATTTTTTTTACAAAATTAATTTCTTGGTTGTAAAAGTGTAACTACTGAATATTTTCGAACCATCTCCATACGCGAGAAGTTTATAATCAAAAAGCAGTATAGGGTCATTGATGTAGACATTGAAGAGCAAAGGGCCTAAGATAGATCCTTGTGAAACACCACCGAAATCAGTTAAAGACTTGGAGAGTTATCCATTATAAAATATGCACATATGTCCGATCTCACAGATACGAATCAGAAAAATGCTTATCGATAGCGGATGTTACTACGATCGTCCTTCTTAAATACTGCCGTAATTCTGTTCATATGGACTGAAGATCTTTCTCGGAGATTTTATGTCTTACCTTACTTTTGCGGTTTGCAATTCCGCGGTTAATGAATTATGGGAATCAACTGAAAGTTTCCAAGATTCCTTGATATTTTTTTCGTTTTACAAGTATGGACATACCATTAGATCTATTGAGGTAATGCACTTCGGGTTCTAATTTTGCTGAATTAAAAAAAAAAACTAAGGTTTTGAGTAGTTTCTTTTAGATGTATTAATTAATTTGGTACACTTTTTCTAATACTACTTCTTACTCAAACCTCTTAAGATTATTTACATCGTAAAACCGATCCCAAACTTCCTTTATTCGCCTGCCATCTTCTGAGGCATAATCAAAACTATTGCTTATTGCCCTATTGTTTGCAACGATTCTTAGTTATTGTGAAGTTTTTTTTACTCATTCCCAAATGTTACTGGAAAACTATTGGTAGTTGATTTACTCAGGATTTATTATTTATATTATTAATTTACTGATTATTATAAATAAACATACACATCTGTTCCACCTTCTGCTAGAACAAAAACAGAAAAAAATGCATTTTAAGACATCTAATTCGTCGAAAAAATGATAAAATATATGTAAGTACATTATATGGTGTTAATTAATTAATAACGCTAATAAAATAGGCATATAACTGTCAATTGCGACCGTATAAGTACGTCCATAAACACATAACGTCTATTAGTACCATCTGTTCAGATCTCTATGAAAGCGTTCTACTGTATATCGTGTATTTAACCGTTTTACTGGATGCGCAACCCGTAATCACAACATAGCCATGCGTTAAGACATACACTATCGCTCATAAGTTTACGATCGTCTATCGAAAAATAATTAAAACTTAAAAGGTCAATTCCCCAGTAATACATCTATACATCTAAGGAGACAAAAACTGTACAACTTTTTCTCTTCGTTTTTATATAAACATAAAATCTTTGACATACTGATGACTACTTGTCTAAATTTAATTCAATAAGCGCATTTCTGTAAATTACACGTCCACATCTACTTGCATGTGGTTCTAAGAAACGTTTTCAATCAGTTTTATAAAACATTTTTAGTTTACTGTATAAAAACATGTCATGTCCAAAACTTAGCCAGTTTATGCAAAATATTTAAATGTAGGCAACTACGTATAATTTGGGCATTTATAATCCTATAGAACTGTTTTATACACTGGGAGAATTAGAATTTAAAACTGCCTTTGACTCATTTTTCCTAAAATGTGGACTTAGCTGGTTCTTCCATTCGATCCCACAGTTGTATTTTAACCTGTATCGTTCGCAGTTGTATTGTCCGAAGGACATTTAAAGAAAAAGTGCTGCCACAAGTGTGTCATGGTATAGAGCTTTTCTGTGTGAATAGTGGGAAATTTTATATAAATTGAAGGAATATGTTTATAAGTTGTATCTCGTTTGCTAATGGTCGAAAGTCGGTTTATTTTTCAGCACGGTAACGATTCCAAAAACAATTCTTCGAAGGAGAGGATATCATCGAAAATGTGGTGTCTGACTACCACAATCTCCGTATCCTAGAGGGAAATTGTGGAACGAACTAAACAAAAAAAAAAATACGTTAAGGGAATTCAAGTTCAGCGAGTTCCCGTTTGCAGAAAAATCTACACATTTTTTTTGTTTACAACCTCTAGTTCTATTTCTTCATTGTTGTGACAATTTGCTTCCTTGCAATGTTGGTGCTGTTCAAGTGTTTTCGATTGTATCGATGATAATATCACATGAACTTCTGGCCATATTTCCAGTGCGGTTATTAATGTATCATGGTTTTGTAATAAACTGCTTAGAAGCACAGCGACAGTTAAATTTTCTGACAGTTCTTTGGAATAGATTTACCAGGTTTCCTCCTCTAGGGAGAACTAAGTTTTGTCCTTCCTCGAAAAATATCCTCCTACAGTATTTTTGATTTAAAATTTCAAGCATTAATACAATTGGAACATGAAACGTTGAAATTGATAAAAGATGGGTAAAAATATTCAGCCATTTCATAAACGAATATATTCCATGTGGAAATTTATTTATTCTTATTCAATTTACGCAGTACTGCCGTAGAACTAATGCAGCAGTTGAATATTGAGACGAGCTGCACCACTTGCCGTAAAATTCAGTATAAAGGATATTCCTTGTTCAAGTATTTCCAATATATTCAGAAGATGATGCATTGACAAAAAATGTCCATTCAGTAAAAAAGTACTCATTTACATAGTAATAATAATTCATGCCTTCGCATCCCCCAACAGCTTTCGCCTATTACAAGGACATCGGCCGGCCATGAGTTATTATTACGCCTGCGTCTGTCGAGCGTCTTAATATATTCTTTCTCAGCATTCGCCATAGAGTGAGAAAATCCACAGAAAAGCCTCAACCCTGAGAAACACCTTCGGGGTTCGAACCCATGACCTCGGGTCTGATAGCCGAGCGCGCAAGGCACTGCATCCCATTAATAAGCATGCAAGTATAATTACGATATGCTTGTGTGTAACTATTACAATTTTTTTATTACTATAGTGTATTCTGTATTATTGTTGCAAAGAATCAATTGTTTCTTTTATTAAAATTTTGTTGTTTCATATTACCACTTTCTCCCTTTTTAAGCTATATATGTGTATCATTAAACTAACTTTACTACTTAGTATGCCTTTTTCGTGACAATTCGTGAGTGGTAGCCATTCTGACTGTTCTTTGTGTCGAGATGTGGCATAAGTGATTATTTTCAACTGACAAACCTATTTATACCCTTGCTTGAGCATCTTTCTTTTGTTCACTCTTCTGCTGTTTCATACACTAGAAATTCCAGCTTTTCCTCATCTAATACACCACTCCATAAATGTTCTTTTATCAGCAACAATTCAAGCTTATATTTCCATGTAAAATAATTTTTATTGGTCAATTTTATAATTGATACTTTATTTTGATGCGCAATTTTTTTCTTAATTCATTTTTTTATTCACTTTAGCTTATTATGAATACCATCAATATGGATTCATAACGTGTTAACTTGTTGATTTGTTTTGTGGAATATTTAACGGTGTACAATATTAATAACAACTATACTGGATTAAAATACACAGCAGTTTAAAATAGTTGTTTCTTTACTAAAGTAATACCGCGATTACAAAGGCAACACCTACTATCCAAACAGGGAACTAACACATGATTGAAAACATTTTGTTTGAGATGAGATTTTCGAATGTCGCCATCTAGTGGTCACCAAACTCCATCATTTAGTGGCGCCTATATAATAATAATTTAATTTTGGTATTATAATCTCTTCTCGTTAAAAAATGTGTTTCTTTTCAATTAAAAGCTGGTCTTAAGCTTATGAGCGGTAGTGTACTTAAATACATGTGGATGAAAATTGTTATGCTATGATTTGAATTTAGAGGAACGTGAAGTTATGTCGCTGTCACAATTACCGTTAAAAATGCGGCTATTAAACCGACTAGCGAATTCTCGAAAGTTCTTAAAATCTTAGACAATTTCAGAAGATATATAGATATACATTTTAGCTTGCTCAAGGTTATCCGTTATACTCCCCAAAATAATTCGTTATAAATTTATATACGTTTGAATATACTGTGTGTCTCATGATGAGTTTTGGTTAGAAGAATATAGAAAAATAATTTAAACTAGTGTTTATAGGCTCCGAGCGATTTGAATACTTTTCTGTATAAACTCTACATATTCTGTTGACTATTATATACAGATTTAAAAATCTTCGTTGTTAAATCCAGCTCGCAACATTTTCAGGTTTTCAATAACACTATGTAGGGAGAACAATAAATATTTTGTAATGAGAAGTAATTTAATTTCAAAATGTAAAATTTTGAGGTAGGAAATACGTTAATATTTTCCAAATAAAAAGTTCGTCATTTTTTTGAAAACCCTGTATTGTTTTATAAAATTTAGCATACGGTATTTGATGCAGCACTTCCAAAATAAGTGTCCAAAAGTTTAAAACTGTATATAAATAATTTTTTTCAGATACGCAGCTATTTGTAATGCTTTGTATTTTTTTTTTAAAAGGCTAGATAACCTGAAAATAGCTCATGTTAGAGATGAGATCTATTAGATAAATTAGCTTTAAAATTACAATTATAAAAATTAGGTAATCCCATTGATGTCATATTTAGAAGTGCAAATATTTTGGAAATATTTTAAATCAAAAAAAATCTAGCCTAAAACTACTACTACTACCATTCTTCTAACAGAAACTGGTCGTGATACACCCTGTATTATACCTAAGTTGAATCTATTATAGATAACAGGTAGTATAAAGTTAAATTTCTCTTTTTAAATTTTTTCTAAATACATTAATGAAGTCGTTATAAATTCTCAAGGTCAACCGGATGGAATCTACCGCACACAACTAGATAGATTATCTACGCTATAACTAGACCAGGCAAGATTTCTTATCAGTCACATAAATCATTTAATGGGGGATTTATTTCGAAGTCCAACGACGAAAAAGCTGTTATTTTCGATATGAAGCGAACGTATTAGATAGTATTTTTAATTCTCGAACCTGTTCTAAATAAATTAACACGTTTTCAGTACGGAATACTTGATAAAATATCTAATAGGAGATTGAGGCATGTTTACATCGTCTCGTATCTTGGTAATTGCGGTTAGATAATGTACATGTGTACATATGCTAGAGATCTATGCGTGTATGCATGTAGCTACAACAGCTGGAGGAACATGTGCTTACGCTTAGAAGCTTGACATGCGAAGTTTTTGAGTGTGGTAGAAAAAGTCCCAAATCTCTTACAGGAAATTGAAGTAATGTACGATAAGTGTCTTTTTTATAATGGATGTACATTTGTTTGTCATTAAATCAGTACCGCTAGGAATTTATGGTAATTTCATGTGTGAAACAAGATTCTTCTGTATTACCTTATTAATCGCTCATAGAGTAAATAAATGTATTATCGTAATCGCAAGTTCTGAATCAAAAAAACAATAAAATGATACGAGCATGACCCTTTTACGTAAATAAATAATAATACCGTGCTCGTATTCTCAACTCAATTGGTCAGGGGATGCCTTCGAATTGCACCACGGATTAGTGAAGGATATTTTTCTTACCCAGGCGTCTTTGCGGTCCTTATCTGAACTGTATAATGATCAACTATTGCTTCCTAAGCCCATATTCCAATTGCGCGATGTTTTTGTATTATCGAATAGTAAATAATATTATAAGATCTCCATCGCAAATAGACGTTAATATAAGTATTGGAATACGTTACTTTACTTTGTTTTCTAATAACGTGGACCACACAAGAAACTCCGATTTACACAACTCAGTTTTCAAATCAAACATACTTGGCGGCAAATTCAAATAATCGTTTCAATTCTCTAAAAGTACAGTAGAACCCGGTTATAATGACAGTCACAGGACTGCGAATTTTTTGACGCTATTGGCGGAGTTTTTATAAGTTCCATGTTTAGATAAAGAATTGGTGGGAAACAATATTACGAGTGGTAAACAGATACATATGTGAATTTAATTAATTTAATGTACTTAACCATATAACTTTACACATGTAGGTACATGCTAACTCGTTTGTCTAATGAAAGAAATCTGTAATTTTCCGTTGCACAGTTTTCGCACGCCAAAACTGTTTCTCTATATCCATTTCTAATTCTCTCACTTTATCAATAATTTGAGGTGACGTTTCTCGCTGTCTATAATAAGTTTTTAAAAGTGTTATGGCAATTAGGGCTTCTTCGTTTGTCGGTGCGTGTTCTGCTTCGTCGCATGAACCTTCTCCCTCTTCGATTTCATTATCGTTTTCGTTATCCCGCTGTTTTATGTCCTCCACGATATCTGAATCTGAACGCATTCCCGACGTAATAAGGCAACTGTCCACGGATGCAAAGTCGTCGAAACAAAACTGGTTTTCGTCACTCTGATTTTGCTGCCACTTTTTAATAAGTTCACATAACGGAACGTCATCTTCATTTAAGTTGTCACAAACTGGATTATTCCTTAATCTTGAATGACTAAAGCAGTTTGCTATAGTCTCGGAGGATATACTACGCCAAGCCTTCTCTAAAAAGTCCAACACGTCGAGAAGTGAAACTGCACATGGTGCGTTCTTGTCCATACCCGTAATAATTTTCTGCAGAAGAAGCTTCTTATTACACCTTGGTCCATTGATTGAAGGATGCTAGTGCAATTTGGGGGCAGAAACACCAAATTAATATTTTTTAAGTGGGCTAATGATGGATGTGCTGGGCAGTTATCGACTAAAAGCAAGATTTTTTTACCTTTAACCGCAAGTGCTACGCATCCATAATTGATTTGAGGTATTCACTTGTTGAAACCATTAAGAACTAACAATTTAAACACCCACACTTCTTGTAATTATCACATTCAAATTTTTGAGTGATAACTAGATACGTTTCCGAACGTTTCAAAGCATGCCATCATTAACACGGAGAATATTAGGGGTTTTCCTAATTTCTGTACGTGATGCAGTTTGAGTAAATTATTTTAGGTACCTGAAATTTCTGTAGTGCAATTCAAGAGTCCAATTAAATCATTAATAATTTCGTGATGCATTTTGTGCGTACCGGGTCAGACTCATGAAAATGTTAAAAACATTCATTTATTGCAGAAAGGAAATACCAACTAATCTAATTAATGTATTTAAGTGAAATATTGTAGGGTTCGAACTTATGAACTCCTGTGTACTGGAAGGTAGACGGTTTAAATACTTAGATCTTACGATGCTTTCAGATGCGTGGTAAGAGGTATAAATGCTTTTTCTAAATCATATTAAATAATATAACAATTATTTATTCCACCAACATCAATTCTAATAATGGTGCATTTTAAATTTTGGTACATAACATCTACCGATGAAAATGTGTCATAGTATAATTTTAAATGATTTAGTTTTAATTCAGGTTGTTAAAGTATGGCTTTTGCTCAAGAATTTTCCACTTTAGTGTAGTTCTAGTTAACACTCCACAAATAATCTGTTCTGGTGATTTATATATTTTCCCATTTTGCAGAAAAAAGGAAAGACTAAAGTTATCAAGCCGATCGCCAATGGCCTCGACCCGTTTAACGACGACGACGACGATGTTCGAAGGATCGCGCAAGAAATGGAAGCGAAATACGTAATATAGAACCAACGCGTCGTCTTTATTGGCGATTTGACGCGTCACATTTCTCACTCACTCGATGCTTGTTTGCTAGGGCGTTAGTGGGCCGAAAAAGCGGCGGAAAGGCAGGCGGGACGATTACGCTGACATCGGCATGGGCTACGACGAGTCGGACTCCTTCATCGACAATACGGACGGCTACGACGAGATCATACCGCAGAATGTCACGACGCTGCACGGCGGTTTCTACATCAACTCCGGAGCATTGGAGTTCAAGACCGACGAGGAGGCCAGTTCCGAGATCTCTTCCAGTTCATCGTCGGAGGACGACGGCGGCGAAGAAGGATCGACGGCGAAGAACGGCAACAAGAAGAAGGTTCGTGCTGGGTTTGTTGTTTTGCGCGTGCGCGTAACGATATTTAACGATTGCAGAGGACGCTGGTATCGTCTAGTGAATCAGAGGGAGAAAAAGAGACTGAAAAAGATATAGAACAATTAGATAAGGTGAGTTTGCTTACCCAATTTTCATTTTATAATTTGGCTGTTGCACTTAGGAAACTTAATTTCTGACCTGTAACTCAGAAGAAGTTCAATTCTTTCAGGTTTTATTAAAATCTAGGGTATTTTTGTGAAAGTCCAGCTATTAACATCTCTTGTTGAACAGAACATTGTAGAGATGTATTAAATTTGGCTATTATCGGCAAAAAAGTGAGACGCGCAGTACTAGAGACTATTATAGAAGTCAGTAGTGTATGTAATAAATAATAAAGGAGAGATCACGAAGCCTCGTGGACAGACACTTTTAATTTCTATTTCTATTGAAAAACAATGATCGACATTCATCCTTTGAGATCGACCAGTAAGAAAAGAAGAACTTGAGTTTGGCAATAAGCAGTTGATGATTTACATATTTATTTTATTGTGACATATCATCCTAGTCTTGAAATTGCATTTTCTGGAACGTATGATTTACTATTGCAATGGTTCTTATCTGCTAACAGAGTGAATTATAGTTTTTTGTATAATCATACTCTGGACGTTGATTGGATTTTCTTACTTAGTTACTCTACCGTTAACCAAGCATTGGATGCTTTCTGTAATAAAATATATTCAATTCTCGATTTACTTGTACCATATAAAACTAGATTTAGCCCAAGTTATACACCGTGGATTTCTTGTTAGATTATCACCTATATTAAAACAAAAAGCTACTACCATGGGGATTGGAAAAAAAACTAAAAATCTAGTTTTCCACAGCGCCACAGTTGGTATTCATACTTCCCACATTCTATTTTTTGAATTGAGATTGGTAATTGAGTCACCAATTTACAATTTCGCTTCAACTATTTATGTAAGACTACATTTTCGATTGGCCCTGCAACTGCAGTGTAACATGTACACTACCGTCCATATCAGTTCGGACACGCAAATAAATGCATTTTATTAATACCGATGAAAATCAAAGTATAAAAGTAAAAAAAAGTAGTTCTAACGAAAAATAAACAAAAACTTCTTAAACATTCCTCTTTCGCGGGAAGAACAGCTTTTACAATCCGAGGCATCCGCTCCACAAGTTTTTCAACGACTTTATTTATCATATTAGTCCATTCCTCCTGTAAACTGTTCCATAGGTGGCCTACGGGGGTAGGACATACTATGGACCCTCCTGTCCAATTCATCCCATAACAGCTCGATGTCATTATTTGTAAAGTGCCATTATCTTGTTCTTCATTTAAGAAACTTTTACATGTCACTGCTGAATGTTTGGGGTCGTTGCTCTGCATGAATACAAAATTTCCGCCGATTAGACGTTACTCCTATGGTATTGCATTTTCTTGCAGTATTTCTAAATAACTTTATTTTCGGAAAATACTTTCGATTTGCTTCAAGTCTCCTGTACTGGCGCAGGAAAAACAACCCCAAACAAGCACAGGACTTCTTCCTTTCTTTACAGTTGGCACTACACAATGCTACAACATTCTCTGGCCTATCGTTCTTATGAAAACGCGCATTGATTGTCCGAACACATCAAACTCTAGCTCATCAGTCCATAGCACCCTTTTCCAATCATCCACTGTGCAATTTCTATGTGTTTCTGCCCACTATAGCCGTTTTTACCTGTTTCCCCGTCGAAGTAGTTTTTCTTTGTCGCAATGTAAACATTTGCAGCTATCAAATTTGAACAGTCGCAATTCATTTCGGCGGCAATTTCTCGTGCTGTCAGACTCCTATTTCGCTTGCTTAGCAATTTTATATGCTCATCGTCGGTATGAGTTGTTATTCTCTTACGACCTCAACGTGCTCAATCTCTTAAACTGGCCGCGCGTTGGTGTCTCCGAATGATATAACAGTCGATTTATTAACATGTATTTTTTTCGTAAATTTGACGCACTGAATAACCTTCTTGGTGAAAAGCAACAATTCCAGAGCGATTTTCTAAATTTATCGGTTTTCCTATCGGCATTTTAATAACTTTAACCAGGTGTACAGAAAAAGATACGCTCTTGACACTAGCGCACTCACAAGCAGCTTTATTCAGAAACTAAAGCATTCATCAATACATAATACACTTTCGGGTGGCTTGCTCCCACCCCAAACAGTATTTTAAATTTATTACCTGCAATATTGTCCCAAAAAAATCTTATTTGTGGCAATGAGGATTATTCTGAAAATTACTATATTTGGTCATAAGATATAACAGGTTTTTAATCATTCTCCAATCGATATTCTTAGAAGTTTACCTGTACAATTAATAAACAATAAATTTCACGAAGGACTTACTATAAATGCTATTTGTATTAAATGCTTTTGATAGAATTTACACCATTTTGCTATATATACGAACTAATATGGACCGTAGTATACCTTCCTTTAGTAGCTTTTTGGCCAATTCGAATGAATTGTAATAATTGTCCATGTAAAACGAGTGTCCTTTATTTAATTTGCTTTTCATCAACTATAATACCACATTACTGACATGAATTTTGCCACCCAATTCATCTGCTTGATCCGCATAAAGAGCAAAATTGACAATCAATCCATTTGGTTCAGTAAGGAGATATATCTTGATCCTATGTTTATGGTTTTTATTTTTAATGTATTGACAAAACTACAACCTACCCCACCATAACATCATAGATTCATTTAAAGAAATAATCGACCATTGGTCTAATTTTGGCCAATTGATCAGTTGGCTGTAGATCACTGTATTAAGAGAAATGCATACATACATCTCATGGTACACATAAAACGGGTTCGTCCCATATATTTATGAAAACACGGAATACTCCCCCATCACTCAAAATTGAATTCGGTTTACACTCATAAAACTGCTCACTCATTTAGCTTTATCTCCACTTCTAGAAACCTAAGATAAGCTCTAATGGTATAGAGGAAGAAATTAAACCTAAGAAGAACCTGTTAACACCGGAGAAGATAAAACAGTTGAAAAAGAAGCGAACTGAGGAAAGGAAAAAGAATACAGTAAAAGAGCTTCTGGCAGAGAAACGTGAAGAAGAAGGCAATCCACTTACGTTAATATTAAAATCGACAGACAAAGTAGATATTAGAGGTAATAAACGTTTTCCCTTTTTCTTATGCTTTTGACTCGTATTTGTGTCTTGTTTTCTTTAGACGAATTGAAGGAGTCGATGAAAGAAAACAAGAAACCCCATTCAGCAGATAATGTATCCGATATAATCGAATCTGTTGTCAAAGGCGTTGATGAGGACCTGAAAAAGCACTATGTCGACCCGAAACCGCCTCCTAATAACAACTTGGATAAGATAAACCTGATACATTCTTCCGACGGCGAAAACAGCAGAGACGCCGACGACAAGAAAGCGGAGTACGAAATCGTAAAGTTACCGGAGAATTTGCCAAACGACATCGTGGATATCATCGAAAAGATTAAAGTCTGCGCGGACAAGAACACCGAAGGAAAAGTCAAGTTCTTCTCGGGACCTGTAGGCGAAGTATTGCTAAAGTAATCGCAAATTATGGAAAGATTACCTTTGTTTTCATATCAAATTCTTTACATTTCAGATTGGAAAGGAAATGCAAATGTTTAGGAAGACAGTCACGTATGAAGATCTACGAGCACTTGGCCCCGTTCGTGAAATGTCGTAAAGAAACTTTGATCAAGAGGGCTAAGAATTTAGTTTTCGAGGATGATCAAAAGAGGCTTAAGTTACTCGTACGTAGGTAAATTGAGGCTCCATTAAACGACTTCCTAAATTAGAATTATAGAATTTTTGTTTAATGCTTTCAGACTAAAAGATGATATCGATAGAATTATGCCTTCTTTGCTGGAAAACTACGAAAAGGAAAGTCAGAAAGTGATGCAGAAAAAGTAAGTTTTTAATATTTCAATTTAATTTTTAATTTATAAAGGGAAAATTAAGTTACGAAATGAATTTCTAATGCTAATTTACAAAAAAAAAAAAATGGGTAAAAGTTAAAGAAGTGATGATTTGATTCTTGTTTATTTATTGCAAAAGCAACATATGCATGGTCATTCCCAGTATTCAATGCGAAGTACAGAGTCCGGCAAAAAGACCTCCCGTATTTCAAAAGGCAGTTACAAAGAAAAATGCAAAACAATACTTTTATTTGTAAATAGCAAATACTGTACAAATATTGCTGACACATTGACAAAGCCTTTCCCGGAAGTTATCTATAGTTCTTCGTACCACTTCCAGTGGAATGGTGGCAACTGCCTGGGAGTCTATTCTTGAATCCTTCGAACGAATGGTCGTAGTGCAATCCGTTCGCATGGTCCGTATCGCATAGCGTAACAAATCCGTATTCTTGAAATATCACATGGAGCGTTCGATGCGAATCGTTCAACAGGTAGAATAGGCGATGTTCGCTAGATGTTGACCATACTTTACAAATACCCGAATAGCTACCGCAATAGAAATAATTGCATCATCTCTGAATCGATGGTGCAGCGTCGAACATTAGTAAAATTTTTTCACAAGGTATACGTTCAAGTAAAAAGAAATTTGATAAATCTTCTTGAACGAATTGGGCAATTGTCACATTATTTGTTTTTTGAAGTTCTTTCCAATAAATTAAATATTACCTAGAATATCTTCATGAAGAATTCCTATTAACAAATGGGCAATATAACGGCCACACTTATCCATACTTTCATCTACCATGATATAAATAAAATTATTCCCTAGCAATTTATGAAGTTCTGCCATTGTTTGCTGGTAACAACATGCGACATAATTTTTTCGTAAGGTACTTTCATCGGGTATATTATGTTTGCAATATTTTTGCAGAAATTATTTCAAATTAACATTGTTTAATCTTTCTAATGGTATGTTAGACGAAATGAATACGTTACACAGATCTGTATTATATTCTTCTTGTTCTGAGTTTCGTGAAGTTGATGCTACCGCTACACATTGATATATAGATTGCTGCACACATTTTAGTTTTTCACATTTTCCGATATGTCATTTGAATTGTCATTTTATATCAAAAATTAAAGAATTTAAAAACAATTGTAAAGCGTTTAGTAAAATTAAACTTACCAGTTTACTGCAGGCCCGACAAAATATTTTGTCGCCATCCTTTACCAGTTCAGGATACGGCTTAATCAATAAAGAAATTTTGTTCGCTATACTCATTGTATGTACACACAGTATTTAAAAACGTAACACAATTACATGCTGTTTCGCTCAAAGATATTCAATGAATGAATAGTTTATTTGGGAATTAATAATAATAAAAAAACGTATTTATCACATCCCTTCTGCTAGGTGAAATTAAATACGTGCAGTTCTTGGAAAAAGTATAAGAGAAACCAATGTAAAAGATTTCTCGTTCTGAGAATTGTTCGTTGTCGATCTAAATTAGGAATTACTAAGAGGCTTTACTAAGAAAAACCCTAAATATGGAATATATGCAACTTTTGCAAAAGTATGCATAGAAATGCCTATATATGCAGTATACGCAATCACTTAAATTCAATTAGTGTAATACGTCTACATATAGACTATAATTAAAGATATGCAAAAAATAAAATATATGCACTTTGCATATAATCCGGTCTCTAATTGTACCTAAATAAGACACCTTTTTTGTCATGCAATAGAGGCGGTCAAACCTGCCGAGTATGCTGTTTGTTGCAAATATATGTATATTTCACTCATAGCTGATTGACATTGATATAAGGTCAAGAGTAAATTCAATGAAATCACATTTTATTTTAATAAAAATACTGTCTAACGCTCACTAATTGCAAAAATTCAAAGATAATCACTTTCTTATAAATAAAGATAATGATTATCCGTTTTAAGGAAATTAATAATGGACATCTGTGCGGCTACAAGTATTTTGCATCGCATATCCTCGAAATCCCCTACATTGTTTTATGCTACTCAGGATGTCTCCGTACTACCATGAAACTAGTTCATTAATACTGAATGGAATATGGACGTATATCTTAAGTAGCTACGATTTATGTTATATACTTCTATCTCGGTTGCGTATACGTATCAATCTAACTTTTTGATATAACGCTTGTCTTCACTTTATCGATGAAACAATGATGCAACTTCAAACTTTCATGGTTTTATGTGTATTTATTATTGTAGTTTGTAACATGTAAGAATAGAAAGTTCAATAAACTTGATTTTTTTCTATTTAACGTGAAATTGATATTTCAGTCAAATTAAGACCACTACTATTGTGCACATGACTGTATATCCCTTTACCTACTGAATTTGAATTTAGTACAACATATTTTATATGAACAATTATGGAAAATTATGAGCTGTATAAATGCTGAATAAAGCATTGAAATGGATCCACACCACATATTTCATTAATAGATATAAAGATCATTTACTTCAAAATACTTAATAATATAATACAGATTGGATTGTATGCAAAGTGCATATATTTTTGCATATCTTTAAGTATAATCTATATATAGACGTATTACACTTTACATAGAATCCATTTTCTACTTAAATAAATAATTCCCGATTAGCCCCAATTAATACATTATTATATCCCAGGTTCTCGAAGGAAAGTTTAGCAAACGAAGAAAACAAACAACTTCGGATGCCAAAACGAATGTTCGCCTGGACGGAAGACATCAAGTAAGCGTATTTCCATCATTCTCACATTTCTATATTAACGAATCTCTCCATACAATTCCAGAAAATTGCTAAAAGAAATCATTACATTAAGAAGACGATGTTTTTTGTCCGAAGGAAAGAACAAGGACACCCTAGAAGCGTTAATCTGTACATATTTGAAAACCGATATCCAGATACTCTGGCCCGAAGGCTGGATGTCGATGAATACCTTACAAAAAGCGTGCAATATGTCATCGGAATCCAAGAAATCCTCCGCCTCATCTTCCACGAACCATTCGCACCAATCCGCGACGTCTGTGAAAAACCCGAATTCGTCGCAGATAGCGCAGGCCGCGGTCGAAATATCGCACGTCAGGGAGATACAGAAGCTGACGTCCAATTCGCATTTATCGATAACGCCGGTAACGAACGTACTTCCACCTCAACCGCAAAAATCTGTAAATACGAACAATGTAGATAGTGTAAAATCGAGAAGTGTAAATACGAGTGATATTACGATAAACAAGGTCGAAGCGAAGGACATCGGAACGAGTCTTAAGAGTACTAACAGCAAGACGCTACCGGATATGATTAAGACGTCGAATTCGCTGACGATAACACCGACCTCGACCGTGACGATGAAACGGATCGATTTTATCGAACCGAACAAAGAAAACGATCTAGTCGTCATGGAGGATCTCCATGTAAAACATCACGGAGAAAATAACAACCTGCACTTGCCGAAATCAAAAGAAAATTCGACTAGTCACGGTAAATCCGATCATAGTAGCAGAACGGAGAGCGGTCATTGTCAAATCATAGACCTGACCGATACACTATCATCGGAAATGAAGAAGAAAAGCTCGCAGAAGATCAAACCTAAACCGTACGAACCGGAAAAAGGCACGATTCGCGTGAAAACGGATCTGATGAAGTCGAAGGACGAGCTAACCGCGAACTTAAACGATTTAATGCAACAGAATATGTCGAGAGCTTCGTCCTCGTGTTCGTCCTCCTCGATAAGCCCGCACGGGAAGTCTAAGGAAGCCAATCAGTATTCTCCGTTCAGCACCACGCCTCCGCTAGATTTCCAGAAACTCAAGCAATCCGCGGAGAGCGACGATATACACAAAGCGATGGAGAATCTGAAGGTTTTACAGAGACTGTCGTCGCCGGCTAAGACCAACGAGACGCTATCGAGTTCGCCGGTCTCCGTTATCGCCTATAACAAGAGCTATTCACCGAAAGGTGTCCTGCACAACGCGGCACCACCTCCTCAAGCCGGTCCTAACGTTTCGCTAAGGACCGACTACAAAGGCGACTATGGTTCGGGATTCCAGGAGGTGTTTCATCGGAAGTTGTTAAGCGATTTTACTTTAATGCAGAATTCAGTTACCCACTCCGCACCCACCACTTCCAAAAGCCACTATAATAGGTGCAGTTAATTCGTTTTCTTTCGTTTGCTTTCCGTTTATTTTATTTTATTTTTTGTAGCGCTGAAAAATACCCACATACGCCTGAGAGTTACCTAAACGAGAAATACTACCCCGTAAGTATTAGTTATTTACTTTACTTATTCCTAGGGTTGGCCAAGTATTCGGGGCGCCATACAGTCCATAGGACACGCACTAAATAGTATGCCATCTCTAAAATATAAATGGGTAGGTATACGCGCCATCTAGTGCCAACAGGAAAAGTATTCACGCTAAAATTTTAAATATCCCCTTGATTTTTTTAGAGAATGTGTACTGTACAATTGCATAGATAGTTGCTTGTAATTCAGGCCAAGTATGTATCCTTGTAAAAACTGTTATGTTATCATCCTTGTTAAAATAACAGGCACAAAGTTTTGTAAGCATTTCTACATGATTCGTAAAGAATAACTTTAATCGCTGCCGAAATTAATCGCGACCGTGCAAGAAAAATTGCTGGTACTACAGTAAAAAGAAGATTAAAAGCTGCAAATCTTCACAGCCGCTTTGCAAGAAAACCTACTTCGACCAGGGAACAGGAAAAAACGGCTACAGTGGGTAGAAACGCGTAGAAATTGGACAGTGGATGATTGGAAAAGGGTGCTATGGACTGATGAGTCAAAGTTTGAGGTGTTCAAACAATCAAGGCGCGTATCTGTAAGAAGAGCGAAAGATTAAAGTATGTTACAGGATTATATAGTGCCAACTGTCAAGCAAGGAAGAAGTTCTATGCTTGTCTGGGGTTGTTTCTCCTACGCCGGTACAGGAGACTTGAAGCGAATCGAAGGTATTTTGTGAAAAAAGGGTTATTTAGAAATACTCCAAGATAATCAATACCATCGGAACAACGCCTATTCGGCGAAAATTTTATATTCACGCAAGTTCAAGTTCTGTAAAAAAGTCAAGGAGGATATTTAAATTTTATCATGAATATTTTCCTTGTATGCGCTAGATGGCGCTTTTACGTACCCATTTCTTTTGACGTGGTATTTTATTACTAGATGTTTTATGGAGTGAATAGTGCGCGAAAGATTTGGCCAGCCCTACTTATTACTTATTTATTCATTCAATGTATTCATTACAATCAGCAGCGATAATGTTCTTGCTCAAGCTGCATTCAGATGAAGCTATTTGTGCTGGACAATTCTCAATCAATAACGCAATTGAGAATGTTGGGCGTACTTTGTCCCCAGTATGACAAACTTATCATGCGAACGGTTTACTGTTGAACTGCACTGAATGAAACTGATACATTTCTTTTGAAGGTTTTATCACAATAGCTTGAATGTGCAAAGAGTTATTTCATTTCCTTCTATATACTTCATCATGGCAACTCCGTGCCTAGGTTATATTACACCTGTTCATCATCAAGTTATTATAAAGTAAACACTTATCACAACATTTAGCATACAAGGTGTTCATGAAATAAAACAAGTATGAAAAATGGAAAGATCTAATTTTATTAGACTGTAATCGATAATACTTTGCGAAAATCCCTTCGTAGACGCTAGAAAAAAAATGACAAATATATTTAAAATAAAAATTTCTTTATTATTCACAACCGAAATATTCGTACGTAAGCATGTTACTGAACTCTTAACATACTGTTTGAAAGGTAGACAGTGTATCTTGCAGTTTTTATAACATCGACAGCTATTGTATGTGTGTGCAGTCTGGGTGTATGTATGTAAATTTGGTTGAATGGATGTATTAGGTATGTACATTCTGCATCCATAGCACAGCTTTTTTTAATTCTAACGTTCGCGCCAAATTTTTCATGTTCTATATAATTACATCTCTTCATTTTCCGTACTTTTTTTTATTTTATTTCAAAGATACCCTGTATAAAGTGATTCATTTCAAATGAAGTGTTGTAGTACCGTAAATTTTTGAAGGCCATGTGTACAAACAGTGCTTAATCCAAGTTCAGCTGTTAATGTCATATGTACATAATTATACTACATTCACGTTAAGAATGCATGAATGAAATTTAATCGATGAAACTGTGAAATTACATCGTAAACATCAAAGTTTGGTTATCAAAATCTTGTATAATAAATAGCAAACTTTTTCATATTTTATGTGCAATACATTATGGTTATATGTCCTGGTAAAATAATATCGCAATAATAAAGTAAAATTAACATCAGCTTATTTAATTATGTTAAAAATGAAAGTAAATGTGATTGCTTTTGGGGTTAATTGAAGAGAGCATAAATTCCATATGACAAGTTTTAAAATAACAATATTGCCATGGATAAACTTGTATCAAAAATATAACTGACATGAATGGTTATATACACAGTGTTATACCAAGTTATTTGTCATAAAATAAATCTCTCCATTGGTAATCTCCATCAATTTCAATGATATGGTTGAAAGTAAGCAATTCAATATATACAAGAAAAAGCCAAACAAGGAAGAATATTGGACAACACACAATATCCTTAAATTTTGCATAGAATTTGGTTGTTGTCAATGATGTAATTAGATGAGCTGCTCAGTGAAAAAGAAAACAGCACTCCAAGTATACTTATCTGCTGTACCCCGGCTGCAGTAAAACTAATGTACATTTCCAATTATAGTACAGTCAATAAATAATTGCATGCATATCAATGAGTACAATAAAAAAGCAAATATACTAATGAATTATAACAATCTCTTAACGGCACATATTACAGATTTATATAGTTCTCTTCTCTTCATATCTGGAATAAATTTAATAAAAAAGATTTCTTTACTGCTAGCATTTTATTTATACAATAAGAAATGAAATAAATATATGAATTTGATTTATAAATCAAAGGCTAGAGTGAAAAAGGTGAATAAATAATTTCAATTTATTATGCAAATGATTTTAACAGATATTTGGATCAGATTCTGATGATGGTGATCTGACGAAGATCATGTATTTGGTGTTATGATAAATTCTTCAAATATATTTTCAACAACATTATCCAGTTAATTCATCATACTCTCTTCTTCGATAACATGTTTGATACAATAAATTTGTACTAATGTTCTTTTAAAATTACGACATTGTATAAAATATCTTAACTAATTGTATGGAATGCATGACATAAATGAGCAATCAGAGTATTCTAAGTGTGTACACATTTTATTAGTTTATTAGGCAAAATCAGAATCTGATGTATCTGTCGATGAATCTGCATCTGTAGTTATAATAAATTCTTCAACCATATCTTCAATTTAGCCTCTGTCTACTGCCAATATGCTTTCTTTGAGGGTTCTTCAATGGTCTTACAACTGCATCTACTACTGCTTCTTCAGCCATACCAAATCAAAACTGTAATCGTAATAGTAAAGTAGAAATTATTTTGTTTATATAATCGATTGTATAGTACCTTGAATTATGAAATGATGAGATAAAAGAACTCTGAAAAGAATTATTTTTTCCACAACTTGTTTATATATAAAAAGTACAATGAAAAACTGCAGGAAACAATGACACGAAAATTGTAAGCAAATTTGACAACTGACAGAAATTTCATATGAAGAAATTACATCAGTTTCTCCTGTGTGAATATGCGTCGCCCATTAGCCAATGGCAAACCCGTATTTTAAGGCATATCTATTCCAAGTCTGCATTCTTAACGTGAATGGAGTATAGTAAAGACAGTTTTTGCTTGAAATTTGCACATCGTCAGGTCAAGATACTTCTGAAAAAGACTATAAAATTAAATAGATACGTACAATACCATAACTAGCATTACGGCACCAAAATTATATTAAAAAAAGGGCGAGGCAAGACAAGAGATTATTAAAATGTTAAAAGGACAAGTCAGTAAGAACTAATACAATATCTACTATCGATAATCTTTTTATAAAAAATCCTTCTTTATCCGCTAAATATCGACTACCGGTCATAAGTTTGGTCGCACTATATAATGTAACAAAATAATAAAGATAAAAGATAATTTTTGCGAGAAATTTGTTAAAGAAACAAACTTCGCGCATTAACTTAAAACGTTCTACTGATAAAATAGTACATTCTAATAAAATACATACTGTTATAATGTTCTTTCACAGTAACCCCCTTTCGCTTTAATAATTGCCCGACAGATAAGCGTCATTCTTAGAAATAATCGCTACAAATACGATTCGTCTATAGTTTTTCACACTTCCTGTAGAGCATTCTAGAATGCTGCATTGCCAGTCGGAGATTTTTTCCGAGCCTTACGATCCAAGTGATCCCACAAGAACTCCATGGCATTGTAATCAGGGCTCTGTGGCGGTCATTCCCTTAAGAATAGGACTCCTTCGGAAAATTTATCTTGAAAATAAACTTCAACTACCTTTACAATGTGTTTGGGGTCGTTAAATGAAGTTTTTGCGTAATTTACTCTTTTCCGTTTGTGTATGGAGCTTAACTATGGTTTTCTTACAAGTAGACTTTTATTAACCTTCGTTCTACTGCCGACCCACGACTGACTGACGTAAATTGCTGTTCGCTTTCTGCTCTGAAGTCTACCGGCCCTTCTTTTCTTTCAATTGTCCTACGCACACAACATAGAAATATTTAGTTGCCGAGCAATTTCTCTATTTGAAACATTTGCACACAATGTATTAGGTGTAATCAAACTTATGAACGGTAGTGTAAATAACATAAAAGTAAATACATATTAAGACAACACAATTAAACATGTTTCCTGTGAAAGTTTGCCTCAAGAGCGTCTTTTTATAACGTCCAATAGTAGTCGGCTAGCATTATAGTCTCCATATGCCTTAATAAATGTTTTTTAATTCAATTTGTAAGTACATCCTTAACCAAGGATATTAACACTTTATTCCACGTTTCAGGGTTCAAATAATAACTTCGCCCCGCAGAATTCCTCAAAGATGAAAAATCCTCCGTCACAGCAGTCAGGTAATTTACTTTATCGATTTCAAATGAACTTGAAAATTAAGTAACGTTCAAAAATTTTTATTTTGTTTTACCAATACAATGTATGTAACTGATATCTAATGACATTTTTTTCTCTTTCAATTGTATCCAGGTTCATATAGTATCTTGGATGATATATTTTCAAATTATTTGAGTGATTATGGATATCCGAAGGCAGGTACGGGGTGCATGGACATTAATATGCATACAATATATATATATATATTTACTATAAGATTTTCTCGCATATATAAACGATAACTACATACTATATTAATTTATCGATATTTGGTGGTTGGCTGCTAACATGATGTATTCTCTTTTTTTACCATCTTTTTTGTACTCAAATAATATAGTTGCTGTTCTCTCTAATGTTTTTCCATAGCTTTTTTTTCGTAGACCTGCGCACCCCTGCCACTATTTTTTACTGACAAGGAACATGCATATACATTTTTTTTCAAATACGATCATTTTCATGAACTCATTTACTCTTTTTGCAACAGCATCTGTTTGAACGCTATATATTATATATATATACGTGTATATGTGCTTTAATTTAACGATGAAAAGGAAATATCTGTAATTGGTGTTTGAGAAATGAATAAATAAAGGTAGCGAATGTAGTAGGGAAGGTGATCTTTTCCTTTACGCTGTCTTTTTTTGAAAGTTCGAACAACTATGGTGTATTATAGAACTCGGGTTGCTAAAATATGTTATAAGGAGTGTTTACAGCACCCTCTTTAGAAAACCAGCAATAAACCAACACTATTGATTAAAGTACATCACGTACACATATCGAAAAATGCCTTATGCGTAATACATCATGGTAAACCTGAAGGATCATTCACACGTGCAGTTATCTTATGCACTGTTAGTGCGTGCCCTCTCTGGTTTAATAGAACATGAACTGCTCGGGGGAAGGGTTTGGGAAAATATACCCGCTTGTTTCGCTGTATTGGAACCTGGATTACTGCAAATGCCCGGGCTTCTTGCGGATTTAAGCATAATATACAAGGTTTAATAATGAGCCAAAATTTTTCGTAATATAGAACAGCTGTAAGTCATGTTCCCCATCTCGTTAATACCGGCTGTAGTGGCTGAGAAATGGCCGAACAAGCTTGTTTAAACCCCCGGAGATTTCATAAAAGCTTTTTTTGGTAGAGACTATAACTTGGTGAACCTTTGGGATATGCATGGACCAAGCAGATTGCATGAAACAATTGAGGAGAAGATCGGTTTAAAGTTGGGTTGCCGATATATAACTTCCCAAAGATATTTTCTATAGTTTCTACCATTCTTTCCGCATTTGTCTAAAGTAAACGCGAAAGAAGAGGCAAGGATACCTGATCGCTTTTTAAAGTGCGCACTAAAACATTTAAAATATTCTTTCTTGCACCCATTGTGTAATCTACCATCAGGTATAATTTTTGATGTTCTAACTCTGTCTTTATTTGGTCCATAATCATGTTTTACACCCGATGAAAATTATACTGTACTTGACCTCTTGTTAGCAATCCCCATTCCGGAACGTATTTCCTCTAAAAGTTTCGAAATTCTTCTTTGTCTACAATATTTTGTGGAATGTTAGGATGTAAATAAAGTCATATAGAAATTTATAACATGCTGCACCACTTTGCGTATTTAATCGGTGTTGTTTGCTATTAACATGTCTTTTACAGACAAAGTACTGTACGGTAAAACGTTGTAATTGCAAACAATACATTTAATAATAGTGCCAGTGTATTCGGTTAAGAAATCTATTAACGCTCGAATATAACAAAGAAAGCCATCGATTCGCACTCAATTTAATCCCGCAATCATACACATACTAATTATACGCGTATGAATCCCGTCTTCGGGTATGTCCGATCTCTTTCGAAATATATCATCGTCACCAATGAGTGCGCATTCGTTTCTGCAAACTTATAAATAAAACACTTTACATTGGAATTGGCGCGTGTTAGTTATCTTTTACGGTTTACCGAGTCTTGGTTATGATAGATACATCCGCTATTTAATACAGATTTAAGAGATTTAGAAGAATAAAGGAATTATATGCATAAGGCATTCAATACAAAATAATACGAATTTATTTAAATAAAACGGCATGCAGGGCTTTGTTAATTGTAGCGTCATTTCTTTTTTATTTTCCAGTCAACCCAATGTTGTTCTAACTATTATGATTGACAGTGTATACTAGTAAACTTTAGATAACAAACGGTAAGCTGAATTAGATTGTCTTTAAGAAAGCATGAAATGTGATAAATACCTTTCTAGTATTAGTAGCAAGGTTTTTAAGTAGCTCCTCTATTTATTTTTTCATAAGGACTACTTGTCCAGGCTGTTACATATATAGTGTTAATTAATTGAATTAAAATTTTCCAAAATATTCATTATTTATTACAATGTGTAATTTATTTGTGCACATACGTCTACAGCCTTGGCTAAAAATAAATGAAACATCGTCACAAGTTAATACTATTTAAATATTATTACGATAGAGATTACGTTATGAAATTTCAGATATAATTTTTTCTCTCATTCTAACCGCTTTCTCTTGTTAATCTTCGATGATAACGACTAGTGCTCCACTTTATACGATGGGAATAATTTTGAAATTTAATAGCTTAAGGGGCGTCCGCCAATAACGTTAATCAAATTATGTCTGAGTACGGCTGCGTACGGGGCACGTTGTTAGCATGGAAATCTCATTTTTGTTGTATTTCCATTTTTGTTCTGTACATTATTGAACACACGGGGTTAGTAGAACGTCTGTCGTACAGATATGTTACGAACAAAATACGTTTATATTTCTACCTTTATCTTTTAAAGTAGACGCGGCAATTGATGACGCAGGGCTCTTCTCTTATGATTCTGACAGTGTTTTACTTTTATTCTTGTCGGCTTTATAAATCTAAAGTCCACCAAACCAAAAAAAACAAAAAGAATATTTGCTCCACCGTAATATATGCTGGATCACTTCCACTTAAGCTAAGTCTGCGCTTGGGATTAACGGTACCTGCCTCTCATACTGTTAAGCATGTTCGAAACAGTGTTGCTCTTGAAGATGTTTGGTTGTTTCTATATTAATAGCGAATACTGTATGTAATTATAGTTAAAAGTTTCAAAAACTGCTGTTACTGCAGGTGACATAACAAGAACCTCTTAAAGAATTTTTTATTCCATAACTTTTTTACTAAAATACTATTAGTATCTGCAGCCGTCGTAACATAACTCATTGTTAAATTAAATATCGTCATTATTAACAATTTGTCAATAAGGTACCTTCCACGCGCATTTTTGTTAAAGAATTTAGCCTCTCTGTATCTTTGCCTAAATCTTTTCGTAACAATTAGGTTTAATTACCGATTTTAAAACTTAGTTCTAGAAGTAGAATTCCATTGATAAGTGTGTGCATATCACAACTACCTTTATTTATTGATTTTCTTTATGTAAATATGTAATTACACTGAAACGCTAGCCATTTTCTATGGCCTACTAGAACCAATCGGTCTAATCTGATTGTCGTTTTACAATTTCAGCTGGACACATCCCCAAGCAGCCTCAAAAATAGCTAACGAATTGTCTGATATTTTGTCGTCAAACTGCCATTTTTATACAATTTTAATTTTTCGTGTTTTGTATTATTGATTTTTTGAAGATGATGTGTATATTTTGTAGATAAAAAACAAATAAAATGAAGAATTGTCTATTAAATGTGTAAAATGTAGAATTCATTCCTGCTCTGTAATTATTTATTTTGTTGTATATATATTTTCTAAAAATTATAAAATAAAATGTGATTTTTGATACTTATTGTGTTTTGTCGTAAAAGTAAGAAAATATGAATTTAAACACTAGTGTTGTCTAATAACGTAGATTTGTCAATTATATACTATAGGTACTCTTTTCTAAGAGGAGGCTAGAGCCATTGTTAAATCGACGTGAAGAAAAATGGCGGGAAAGTTTTAATAAGCGCCATATAAAAAATTTCGCTTGGAAAGATATGACGACAGATTCTTCCCAGAAAAAAATTGCCTATACCAATTGGAATCCGTTCATAGTCTAAGAATACATATGCCATAAAGACGATCATCTGATCTAGTTACTTAAATCGAATACAATATGAAATACTCCTTTAGGGAAAGAATTTATTACCGTCGGAAAGGAAATTCTTAACAGATTTTCTTATTATAGCTGTTTATGTAACTAAATGTATATTAAAAAAATATTGCTAAATTTTTATTGTGTATGTTACAAAAATTTATCTATGTAGTGTTATTTTTGCTGCATTTACAAATTGGAAACTTTTACAATCGAATGTTAAAAATTAAAGTTGTTTTCTTGTTTCCTTAGTTATTGGGTATGGCAATGAATTTTGATCGTTAGGAACGCGTGCAAAATTCAGATTTCGAGGAATTTAGAAAATGATAAAAATTGCGGCCAAGATAGGAGGAATTTAGGAATTATTAAAAGTCTGAGAAATAAAGTTTGTTTTTACCTTAAAGCAGATAAAGGAAATAAAATAGTCATTCTGGACAAACCGGATTATTATAATCGCGTCAACACTATGTTAGCGTCAGGACCGTACAGAGAATTAAAGAAAACCCCCCTACCGTCAATGATTAGAATCACTAAAGATACTATTAAGGACTGTCTCAACTTAATCAATAATAACCTGAAATTCAAAATAACAAGTTCAAACCCTACCATTCCAAAAATGTATTGTCTTCCAAAAATTCACAAACCAGGTAATTCCATGAGACCTATAGTATCCGGCATTGATTCTCCAACATACAAATTGTCCAAATGGCTAGTGAATGAATATAAGAACTTGCCCCATAAAGTAGATAACCTATGTGTAGAAAACTCCGTAGATTTTGTAAATAAAATTGAAAAGACTGAATTAAAAGATGGGGAAGTCCTTGTATCATTCGACGTTTGTTCACTTTTCCCAAGCGTACCAATTCCAGAAACGCTGGAGTATTTGGTTGAATTTTTGAAATTAAATAACGTAGATGATGTGAAAACCGCGGAATATAAAAGGTTAACTAAATTATGCATGTCACAAAATTGTTTTCAAATAGGCGGAAAATGGTTCGAACAGGTGGAAGGCACGGCGATGGGTAATCCTTTATCTCCTTTTATTGCGAACCTTTTCATGAGCAAATTTGAAACAAACCTGAAAAAAGAAACCAAATATTTCCCGAGAATTTGGCTTAGGTACGTAGATAATAAATTCGCTGTGTTTGATACCAACAAGATTTTCTAGCAGAACTGAACTCAAAATTTACCACGATCAAGTTTACTATTGAAGAAGAAGTGAACAATCGCCTTCCGTTTCTAGATACTCTAGTCATACGCAATAATAATAAATTAGAAATAGACATCTACAGAAAAGAAACTAATTCCAACAGATTTATCACGTTTGATTCGCACCATTGCGAACAACAAAAAATGTCCGCGATTAGTTTTCTGGTCAATAGACTCGTCAGATTTCCGCTAAACAAGAGCAGGTATGACAAAGAATTAAAGTATATCAAAGATGTAGCGAGGTACAATGGTTTCTCTTCTATGGATGTCGACCGTATTTTAAGGAAGGTCCAATACAAACAACACATCAGAAAGTCCACGACTTTGACATCAACAAACACCGGTAATAAGAAATTTATAACTCTTCCTTTTCACCCAACAGTAAAAGGGTTAAGTAAAATTTTCCGACAACTAAACATGAACGTGTCTTTTGTGTCAAAAAACAACTTAAAGAATCTCTTAGGGAATCCCAAAGATAAACCGGAGATGATAAAAAGGTCTGGAATATACCAAATCGCATGCAATGATTGTGAGAAAGTTTATATTGGACAAACAAAAACGAGGTTCAAAGAACATATTAGACACTATCGTTTCGACAAACCTGAACTATCAAGCGTAGCAGAGCATATGGTAAAATCCGGACATAAGATTGATTTAAAAAATCTGACACTACTTAAAAACGTGAACTCGTATAGAGAATTAGACGCGTACGAAACGGTATATATGAAAAAGAACGGAAACTTATTGAACAGAGAACCACCCCCAATTGCACACTCGAGTTTGATGGATTTATTACCATAGGCCCTGTTAAAGATACGGTTCGCTTTCGGTCCATCCTTCCCCGTAAAAGGCATGAGGCCACCTAGTAGATTGTAAATAGTCATATGGTTAGAAATTTTAGAGCCTGCGTAGAAAATAATTTGCATGTGTGATACAGTTTTTACTTTCAGTCGGTAACACGGTTGACAATGGGAGCCCACGTGCTCTCGAAACGCTGCGTTCCGCATAATTAATTAATTTGTGTGAGTGGAGTTTACTGCTATACCTGTGAATTGTACATCCACACAGTCCTTGCAATCGTCATTCAATTTTAATCGTTTTTATGTAGACAAAATACATGGTTTGAATATGATAATATTAAATGATTTTCTTGAAAATATCTGAAGCAACAACCTTCGCCCATTTTTCAGGCAATAAGCGGATTCCTCGAGTGAATAATTATATTTCTTTTTATATGCTGTCATATGAGGTGAAGCGCTCTCCAGTAAACCTACCGACTGCATCGACCGGAACAAATGATAGTCTGCAGTGGCAATCTGAATGATGCGAGTTCGAACTCTATCTAGGGCATCTTTTAATTGCCAAAAAGTTGAGAAAAGCTTTTTTCTCGAACTCTGAGCTATAAAACCGCATATGCTGTCTTAATGTATTACGTCGCCTCCGGATTCAACAAAATTTTGTTGGTCTTGAAGCGAGATATTTTTTGTAACCCGATATTTCTAAAATTATTATTAAAAAAGTGTCTATGGCAGTATGAAAGAAAAGCTTTAGGTATTTGCAAAGAAATAAAGTGTACATAAAACATAAAAAATGCAATACATAACTATTGAAAATTAATATCAACAATATAAATTAACACCCCTGTCATTTCAAATTAAGTAACGTAAAACATGTGTGGGAAACAACTTGTAACTTATAATTAACATTGAAAGATTCCTTGACAAACCGCAAGGATACTAAAACAGTAATTGGGTAAAAAGATACAAAGGAATGGAAATTTACTTTGCAGAAAAAATTCCGCAGTTTGAATGTCAAGTGGAAAAATTAAAAAAGGGCAACATTAAGATTATAAAAGACAATTTTTAACTGTAAGTATTTCTTCTGCGGCTAAATCTGTTAAAATTAGTCAGTTTTAAATAGAGTCACATTCAGTGTATGAATTCATTTCTATTAATTTGGCACAAGTTAGACGTCAATGAATGTGAACAAAAGACCATGGTATACAATATCCTAGTTCACCAGCATGATTTACTCATAATTACATTTCTGTGCTTTTATTTACGTGCATAATATGTATATACAATTTCCAAATTAAATAAAATTTGATGCATTTTTTTTATTTATAAAAGTTGGTACTACTAGATTTACGCGAAATATTTAGAAATAGGTATGTTATGTCACTAACAGGTTATATTTAAGAACATTCGATTAAATAACTACTCAAATTCATAAGTTTGATTCATAATCAATTGAAGTTTGTCCCAAGTATCATAATTTTGCTTATTTTAGCAAAGTATATGCGTTAAATAATCTAATTTCACGTTTGAATTCGGCGCCATTTTCTCTACCAACAACAGGCGAGTCACCGATCATATGTTACTGCGGTGCGCTAGTTCCTAGCGAATTTAGGGAGTTTATCGCAATTTAGTTTGCATCATTCGTTTCGTATATGCGGCTGTCAAGTATTTGGTTGTTTTAAATAAAATTTAAAAAGGCAAGAATTTCCGACGATTTCTTCCGCGAATTTCGGTGGTTCGTGCGATGTACAACGCCTTATAAAGGTAAGTCTTATTTATCGATTTTATCCGTTTTCACTGCCGGTTTAATATTGCCCTAATCGGTCAACGGCATAAAACGATATTACTTATTTTATTCTCGTATTTGGTTCAATTACGTTGTTCAAATGTAAATGCAGGGAAAATACGAATTGTTGTTCGTCATTTCGTTTGTTATTTTATGGAAAATCGGTCATGTGTGTCAGAATTTGTTTTCTTCGTTCTTTAAAGAAAAAAAATCTCATTTACGCAAGAAACTAGCTAATAAAAATATGCAGGTTTCCGCTAGCACTACGAATGGGTAACGTAGTAGAAAGGGGCGATGTTATGAAAGGTTTCCTTTCTTGTTTTCTTTTTTACGACGGTTCATTTAGGTGCGTTTCTTTTATAACCTTCTTTGTTTTTTTTTCTTTCGTTATATGTTTCAGTTATATATTTTTTTCTGTTATTTCCTAAAGTAGCAAATGTTTTATTATCGATCCCCTTTTCCCGTTTCTAAACGCGTTCGTCCACACCGGCTTTAAAGGGCAAAGGGTTATTTCGTATTCAGAAAGCGTGCCATGAACTGGCAAGACATTGGGTCGCGCCCTCACTATACTAAATTCGCATGAACATATTGATCAATGAAACGCACTTTTCCGTTTTATAATGCGATGTTTCGATTTGGAATTGACGTGAAATGCCTATTAGATGTGTAAATAACAATGTATTAAGAGGATTATAAGCAATAAACCAGTGTAAAGAAATGTTTTCGCGATTAATCCTATTTAAATTCCTGCTTTGCACGTTTCTAGAAAATAAATTTACAGCTAAATATATAATAATAATGTTTTATTGCTTTTTAGTAGTCAAGTACAAAGGCAAACGTTAAAAGAAAAATATTATAATTACTATTATAATAACATTATATAAATTTAACCAAAATAAAGTCACAAAAAAAAATAATATTCATCCACCTACTAGTCAGGAATATAGAAATTGATCATGTTATAAGGTTCAATATATAATAGCAATTCGTCAATTGGTTTTTTAAATACATGAATGCTGCATACTTGTTGTAGTGCATGGGGCAAACTATTGAAAAACTTTATGCTCACATAATTAAGACTCCTTCCTTCTAATCACCTGTAGCCTGTATTTGAAGTAGCAGTAATTTATTTTGTGCCTAGTATGGCGGATGTGAAGGAAAGTTTGAATAAAAACACTAAACATTCGAAAATATAGATTACAAATATGGTCACAAACTAGTTAGCTCTAAACTGCCCTCTACAAGATTGATTGTAGCTGAGGCGCAACATTAAGCGCAGGACTTTTTTTGACTAACGAAAATACGATAGAGTTCTCTACTGCTTCCCCAAAAGACGACCCCAAACTTTAAACGCGGATAGCAAACAGAAGAATAAACCAATCGCAGTACATCAGCGCTAACCACATCACGTAATATTCGTATACAACAACAGAAAGTACTTACTTTCTTACAAACTAGACCAATATAACTATTCCACATGAGAGAATCATCCACAGCAAGACCCAAAAGACGTGCTGAATGTTGCGCATCGTAGTCGTATTTATTGAGAGATAGACGCTCAGGATAATTCATTTCCTTCGCTTTTAAGAGTATAATGTTGCTTCTACTGTGATTAAGAATTAAGCTATTAGCAGTTAACCATTGTTCAAGTAACGTCAAGTACCTGGAGCCATTGTTGATGACCGTCTCAAATGAAGATCCCACAACTACCAAGAAAGTGTCATCGGTGTAGTCATCATCATCTCCATCAAAGGACATTCGACAGCATAGATATCATTAAAATAAATAATAAATAGTAGTGGCCCCAACATACTGCTTTGAGGTACGCCCTTACATGGTATTTGAATAAACACCATTAGAGTTGATCCCAACTGTCTGCTGTAATAAGATTTGAACCAGGATAAAGATGTGCCTCGAACACCATAGCGTTTCAGCTTACAGATTAATTTAAAATGGTTTATGCTGTCGAACGCCTTTGACAGATCAAGCAAAACATAACATGATAAGCTCTTACGGTACAAGGCGGTAATAATAAAATTCATGAGGTCGAAAACGGCGGTATATAACTTGGTTTCTAGTTAGAAAAAAAAAAATTATACTTCGTTGCTCCGTTCAAATACATAGACTGTAATCTACCCATATCAGTCGGGTCAATAGGACTGAAAATATATTTAATTAAATATATAAAAGGACGAAGACTGCACAAGCTATCAGTTCTTAAGGCAAACGTATTCTTCCCTAAAAACAATTTTCTAGTGTGCTTATTTGTCTTACAATTGATTGGGTCTGCACTCCTGTGCAAAACGAAAGCATTATAATCTGATGTGCTAATTTTTGGATCAGGAATAAACAATTCAGAGATAGCATCTACTCATGTTTCCTGGATATCTCGAGTCAGAGCAAGTTTATCAATGCGCCTTCTCTTTTGCCTTGTATTTCTGTTATCAAGTCGAATCATACGAGATATCATACAGAATGTTTACAATAACATATTTCTTCCAGCGTCTTCATATTCGTTCGATTGACAGCATCATATAAAAAATCTTGTTTTGGAAAAAAATATTCGCAGTTTACAAAATGACTCTCTCAGAATAAATATAAAAGTGTGACTCAGTAGTATTTTGAATGCAATCGTTCAAAACATGGGCTACACAATCTACGAATGCATGATGTTGCCTCCCGATCGTACCTCGATCTAGATCAGCGATTCGTACCTACGACGCTGTGGCATAAGTACCTCACCTGTTTAGCGAACAGGGCCAGTAGGTTCGATTCTTACCAGATACCGTGACATTTTTAAGTTCACTAATTGCTTAATTTAACAATCAAACAATTCACTAGATCGATACATCAAAAACAGGGAAAGCGATATTACGAAAATAATAAGTAGTTTATAATAATAATTTATTTACATTAAAACTTCTATTCACATTTAACATTACTTTCTTTCTTTTTTAGTTTCCAGATTTTAATTTAGCTTACACTTTTAACACATACAGGTCTGATAGAATTAAAATTTCCTTGTAATTCACCAATATTTTTAAATTCCTGAAAAAATATCAGTCACGGTAGGATTTGAACCCACAATCTCTGCGTTACTGGCGCATTGTGTTATGGTAAGTTCTTAACAATTAAATTAATATTAAACCACCGTTGGTATTAGTAACGATAAAAGCGGTATAATATTAAAAGCGATTTGAACTCACATTCAGTCTCGTGGTGTAATAGTAGCTCAATGCGCCGGTAACGCAGTGGTCGTGAGTTCAAATCCTACCGATTGATGAGATTGATTAACTTCCTCGTTTGGTGGGAGATCAATAAATACTTATTAAAGTACCAGATGGTAATAATTGTAAATTTGAAGAGTATATTCGGAAACATCACCGCTAACTTCGATGATGGTGATACTTTTAACAATATTCTTTAAGTTATTAACGTTATATTATATTACCGTTAACATTCATTGTTAAATGGATAAAGAAATTATCACCCTCTACTATTGGAGAAAGTTTATATATCCTTGCCTTCACATTCTCTTCACCCATGTATAACTTCGAAAAAGGTTTTACTGTTTTTTTATAAAAAGAAGGCATATCTTTCAGAAATGTTTGTGGTTATGTCAATGTCGTAACTAGCTGGCTTTTGATAAGTCTCTAGCTTCTATTTCAAGTTTCTCGTAACAGGCGGTCCTTTCTGCTTTATTCAATTATTTCGGGACAAACAGTACCCTCATCAATTAAGAGAGGACGTGGAACGAAAGAGAAAGAAGTTAACCTCTATATGTGCTATAAAATCCTTGAATTGCAATAGCAAAAAAAACTACTTGACTGTTCATAGGGATAGATAATCCCTTCGCGTTGTGCTGCATATAATTTTATACTCTATTCACGTAGTAATAACGTCAACAAGAGACACTCGCTAATTATAGACGACCCGTTTTTTTTTAATTCGCTACACGGCGCCAGATATGCGCGGGACGTCTTAATTGCTCAATGCCCTTTGCGAATCCCGTACTCGCCCGTTCCGTGGAATGGGACGCCGTACTATGGGAGTGCAAAGGTCAGCGTGTAATTTACCATATTTAGCGCCCCCTGGCGTACAATTTTCATAGAAAAATGCGCCTGACCTGTCATATGGACGTTGGCACTTGCAATTTATGCTGGCGTACTTGATATAGCAATAAGTTTTAAAAACTAGAATTTCCGGTATGAGTTATAGTTTAGCGTTGCTGTTTTTTTACTACAGTTAAACTTTTTAAGGAAGCTAAATTGAAACTGACTTTTTACTTTTTTCTGTTGTCTTCGCTCCTTACTTTATATTGTCTTCTGAAATTTATGTCTAGCGCTATTGTGCTGCTTTTTAAAAGGATCTTGTAGGGTATTTGTGATAGTAGTGAAAGATATCATTAACTAGTTGCTTTTGAAGTTATATATAGGATATTCCGGCTTATGAGGACAAGAATTTGTTCTTTTCGGTGGAAAAGGATGGTGTGTATCAAAAAGAGTGACTTACTTTTATAAAAATACTTAGAAAAAGTTATAGAAGAAAATGTTAAAGATAAAGTAAAGAATAATATTTTAATAAATGCGATGGAGACCATCATAGGAAAGAGAAGGTGGAGGACAAAGCGAATAAAATTATCAAGAATATTAACCTTCTATTGGTTTGCGTAAGCATTACGTAGCATTAACTACTGACTACTGGATCCCAGAAAGTTTTCTAGAATTTTAAATATGAAGATCCGTGAACGATACTGTGTATACTACGCATACCATATACTGCAACAGCTGGTGTGGTATAATGTTTGTCCTTTGCAAAGGATGAGAGCTCTAAGAGGAAATATAACACATCTACAAAAATAAAGTGATATACGCAATATCTTGATTCTTATTTTTTTTCTATTTACTTATTCAAAAAAAAACAAATTTATATATATTCCTTTTGTAGGTTATATATAGTCAAAAAAATAGTAAAGAACAGATAATGTAACCTTAATAAAGAAGTACAGTGCTTAAAAAATTCATAACTGAAAAATTATTTTAGGAAAATGTTACAATCATCACACATGAGAATATTACAAAGCCGACAAGCTTCTTTAGTCTTTCTATAATTTCGCCATTGATAAAACCCACATCTTTTCCTCTTGTTTAAGTTTTCTTGAATGCACTGATAAGTTATTGGTTTTCCTAGAATCCTCGCTATGCAAATCTCGAGGACGTTTTGAATTTATCAAGCGTCTATTTAGATGATTTGTTATTATTTTTTTAGAAAGATACTTCAAACGACGATTGCAAGGACTGTGTGGATGTACAATTCACAGGTATAGCAGTAAACTCCACTCACACAAATTAATTAATTATACTCAGTAAGTAACACGGTTGACAATGGGAGCCCACGTGCTCTCGAAACGCTGCGTTCCGCATAATTAATTAATTTGTGTGAGTGGAGTTTACTGCTATACGTGTGAGAAAGATACTAGATAAATTCTGCTAAAGCATAAAACACGGCCATAAGCCACTGTATGGTACGTCTACTTGTACTGTAATTTGCACACATTCTGTCAAGTGAATTTACGCTACCCTTGGTTGCATTATAGAACGTTATTATTTATGGTTTCGCTGTTGCTACGTTGTCCCCTTTATTATGGTGCATTGAGAAAATAAGTAACACAACTTTTCTTTTCTTTGGTATATGGGAAACTAATGTTTTTTTTTTGTAAAACCATACATCGTACTACCCTTTGATTTATGTCCATTAAACAAAAATTGTGGAAGTACCTGTGTTTTATTTTTTTACGTGCCCTTTTGCTCGCAACTCGTCGACAACCTCCATGGAAGAGAACCAATTGTTCGCAGTTACGTTACTGTTTGTGTTCTCTATGGGCGTTATCAATTGAAGCTGGCGTAGGTTTTGAAAATCTTTGATTTGCTTTCGGCAATACCTTACCGTCACTTCCTTTGCCGGTTATATAGGTAGCCGTTATAAAAATAGTTTGTTCCAGCATCAATCAAGACTAAAATTTTTATGCCGTACTTATTAGGCTTATTTGGCATATACAGTCTGAATTTTACACGGCCTCTATAACCTACAAGCATTCCATCTGTGCAAGTTAATTCGCCTACAAAATACTGTGTTTGGCAGCTTTGATCAAATTTACTAAAGACAGGAGATATTGCTGCAACCGGATCTTCTTCTATTCTTTGGCGTCGATTTTCCTTATTATCAAAGCCCAACCAAGTTCTATCATATTTTGGTCATTTAATTCCATTTTATCAAAACGTGTATACTTTTCTCTCACTTGCGAAGCTTGTCAGATAACGGGCATTTCCATGTTTGGATCGCGTATAATATTTTTTACCTTTCCTATAAGACCAGGTAAATGTGACGCAATGTTGTGCCTTCGTGTTCTCGATATTTATATTAACGGCTCTGACACCATAATATTTTTCCACGATTGCTACTTCAAAATCACTTTAAGCGTCTTCGGATGCATCAAATTCCGATTCCGTATCATGTTTGCTTTCAATATCACATTCACTAACCTCCTCATCTATATCACTAATCTAATTTTCTACGCCTTCGTATCATTAGAATCATCAAATCGTACACATTACGAAGAACTAGAAATAACCATAGTATTCTCACGTCTTTGCAAATATTAAAGATAAAATTGAAATAAAAATGATACCAACAAATGTGTCCGAACCCTACGCAGTGAAAACAGCGATAACAAAAGACATGCCAGACACTGGAATACAAGTACAATGTATTTAAAGGGATACCTCACCGGTCAACGCTACAACATCGAAACACCCGTGTTGGAATAGTTAGAAAATCAGAGAACAGATTTGTATGAGGATAGAATCCAGTAACATCGTCGTACGATATAAGCGTCTGAATATAGGTAGAAATTGTGTTGAAAATAGTGCAAAGTTTGAGATTTTATGCAAAAATGAAGACGTTACAAAATGGTTTTTGTTTTCTTTTTATACCAAAACGGTATTTATGGTAAAGTGTTTATATACCATTGTTTGAAACAATATACATATACAATCTAAAGAACTAATCGCAAGATTCGGAGTCTTTACTCTGCAATTCGGCAAATTAACTGTAAGAACTGGAGTTCAGTAGCGCTTCATCTCTAAAAACCAAATAAAGCGGATCAATGTATTATTTCGTTGTTCATAATAATAATAATAATATGCCTATTACCCAACAGAACAAAGTATTCCAGTTAGAGAACAACTAGAAATAACTTAAATGTAATGCTGTGAGTATAGGTGGTGTACAAACATTTGTTCGGAAAATGACAAAAGAAACATTAAAATTGAATATGATGTAGGTAGAAGATTTTAGCAAGCAATGGAGAAATAAAATATATTACCGTGAAAATAGCGAATCAATTAAGTTGTTGATTAGTTTAAATAAAAAAAAATACACTAGAGAAAATACGTCGAAAACGAAGGGAAGGTAAATTTTGTCGTTGTAATGCCATCTATTTTAAATCACAAACACACGTAAATTTTCCCAGCAGCATTTCAATCTGTGTGATATGAAATTGATAATATGAAGCCCAAACAATAGAAGCATATTCTAGTCATGATTTTATCAAGGCACTATATGAGATCGTCAGTGCATTTATATAGTAATAAAGGATCGGTAACTGCGAATAACAAAACTTAATTTTTCGCTGAAGCTGTAACTCAATCCGTATGACTATGAAGTCATCCTTACATCATCTAAGTTTAGCTTGTAATCATGCAATATGGGAGACTCTTTATGAATGAATGTTATTATTTTACATTTCTCTATGCCCACCGATAAATTGTTGCTGCTACATTAACGAAAAACGTTTAAAAGTTCGAACCAAAGTATATTGCAATCAGTGTTAGAAACGTTAAATAATATCGTCAAAGATCAGGGTCTTGCTTACAATGACGTATCATTGAGATACATTACACAAATTGGTTCTAAGTAGGGACCTTGCTGTACTCCAGATATGGCTACATAAGTGTTAGAGTCAGTCATCATTGACGACATAATATTGTCTATTGGAAGGACAGGATTTGAAAAAGACAAAAAATAATGATTTGTTCAATTTTTGCATAAAACTACTTAATTTTAATTGCTTTGTGAATAAAACTAATCCACTTAAACACAAATTGCCAAGTATCGATTTTAGAAATATTTTCCACAATCCCCATATATTTTCTTGCTTTCACGTAAGAGTACCGTATTTTTCGGCCAAATACCATTACTTGATACTTGTAATTTCTTTTCTGTTTATATTTGGAAAAATACGAGGGGAGGTCCAGAAGTTCGTGGAATGGAGGGAATGGATTGGGAACAGGCGCGCTCGCTAGGTGTCATTCTGTCATTAGTATATAAGTTAAGTTGCAGCCCTATACCGTCAGTAGTTTACGAATAGTTGCCTGCTAAACAAGTCAATCCGGAAGAAAACTGAAACTATGGAGGAAATTGAACAACGTGCTGTGATAAAGCTCCTTACAAAGCAAGGAAGGAACGCGCAAACCATATTGAATGAAATGGAAACCGTTTATAGGGAACAGTGCGCTAATAAATCAATGATTTATAAGTGGCATGGTCTTTTAAATATGGTCGGGAGTCGATTGAAGACGACCCCCGCTCAGGACGGCCAGTTGAGGCCACCACATCGTCGAAAAAGTGCAAAAATTTCTACTACAAGATGCCCGTTTGAAGAAAAAACAATTATCTGTATTAGTTGGAGTATCAGATACCACCATTTTGCGTATCCTACATGATCACCTGGGTATGACAAAAGTCAGTGCAAGATGGGTACCGAGAATGCTCACGCCGCTGCAGAAACAGCAGCGCGTCTGTGCGTCCAAACAATTTTTGGAGCTGTGTGGAGACAAACCTGCACAGATTTTGAAGCGCATTGTCATGGAGATGAAACATGGGTTCATCACTTTGACCCTGAGTCCAAACAGGAGTCCATGCAATGCCATTAAAGGGGGACACCACCGCCAAAGAAGTTCAAAGAGTCAGAATCGGCTGGAAAGTTGATGGCTACTGTTTTTTGGGATTGTGAGGGGATATTATTGATTGATTACAAAGAAAAAGGTAGGAGCATAACCGGAAAATATTACGCAGCGGTATTAGAGAAATTAAAGGAGGCCATCAAGGAAAAACGTCGAGGAAAATTGACCAAGAGTGTGTTGCTCTTGCAAGACAATGCGCCGGTGCACAAGAGCAAAGTTGCAATGGCTGCTCTGCACAAGCATGGCTTTCAATCAATAGACCATCCACCCTACAGTCCAGACCTGACACCTAGTGATTTTTATTTGGTACCCAATTTAAAAAAAGACTTACGTGGAAGAAAGTTTTCCGACGACAATGAGGTAATTAATTAAAAATTAATTCATAGATCTAATAAATGTATTGCGCTTAAGGGTGATTATATTAAAAAGGAAAAATAGATTTATTGTTTTATTTTATTTAAAACCCTTTCATTCCACGAACTTCTGGACCTCCCCTCGTATGAGCTACAAAAATTGTTAGAGAAGGTAATAATAACTAATTTGAATTGTAAAACTCAGATTAAAATACGTACTCCTCACACACTTCAAGGTATTAAAAACTTTTTTAGAAACGTTACTACTCAAATGAGATAATTTCGCTCTTTTGAATAACCACCATTGGGTTTAAAAGACCGTAATTAGCGACTATACTTTGTTTATGGTGCAATGTATTGATTTCCGGGGGCGTATCGGACCTATCAATTACCAATAATTACTCGTCCAATGTTTGATAATTGCGTTTCGCTAAAACAAAGGCGGGTCGGGCGCCCATTTGAAATACTCCCGCTTCACTAGCTTAACGGTAATTGTCGGGGTCTTTTTCCCTGCGTTTAAATCTAATAGTGTGTTCGCGCTTTTGAATTGTTGTTAGAGATATGTGGGCTTTTGGAGGTTGCATTCGTGCGAACTAATTTACATCAGTTGTTTCTCAGTCTAGAAATCTCGGGAATGATTCTCGAATGTAAATATTTGAAGTTGCATCATTTTTATTTAATTTTTAATATGTTCTGTGTTTGGTTGATATAAAAAAATCGTTTAGGGATGCATCGCCCAAAGTAGTATCAAGTTTTTGAAATGGGTACATGATTTCTTTTGATATTAATAAATCTACCTAAAATATTTCGACGTTTGTTGTATGCATTCTTATACTTTGAATATTCCTTAAATACTATCGGTAGCTTGATTCACTATAGTTTATTTCAAAAAGATAGAGGCAAAATTCTGAACAGATCCTCAGCCCAAATTACAACCTATAAAATTGTAAAGTCAATTTTACGCGGTAAACTTAAATTTGAAGATCTGCCTAAAATATAATATCTGTACCAAATAAAATTGTATATGGATTCCTCAGAGATAATTTTACAATTAAGACAACAGAATGGTAAATGTTGTAGTTACAACACATGAAAGTAAATAAATTTGTCTAGAAAACATATTTCATTTATTTGTTGAAACAAGTTGAAATAGTACACGCCGTTATATGATTAATTGTCTGCTTTTCGGTATTACTCAAGTGATTTGCTTTTTTCGTTGCTTTGGAGGAGAATACACCTCTATACTTTTAGCAGTACTGGTGCTAGGCATCCATAATTGAAAGGAACATTCAACACACAGCCTATTTGCATATTACTTACATAATTTATTAATTTTCAAATCAAAGCTCTGAGAAGGACTAATCTATATCGCAAAATAGCTAAAGTAATATAATAGTTATGAACAAAGCTGCCGAAACCCGAACGCGATATAAGCAATGTTAAGGAAGTCAAAATCTTTGACAATTTATAGCAAAAAGGGAACGTTGTACGGTGTGATTTCGCGTTGCTATCGACCAATAAGAAACAACTGTTACTTGGGTCTGTTCAGAAATTTGTCTCTCTTTTTGGAATACATAATGTAAATAGAAAACATTTAGAAGTTACTTCGTTGTATATTGTTAATTAAATCAAAGTAATGCCAACAATGTAATGATATTCGGGAACACGTAGAAATTTTGACCGCCCACGCTCGGGAAAATCTAGAGTTATAACCATTGCCGAAGACCAATAGACATGAAACTAAATCGACAACCACAGTGAAATTTGTGCGGGAATTGTTCATTATTAAGCGACGAATAAATCCAACGGGCTCAAAAGGACGGAACGATACTAGAAGTCCACTACTCTCTGAACAAAATAAAAGAGAATCATTTAATTAGGGTTTGCAACATAGAAATTAGGCCAAAAAAGATTGGACAAATGTCTTTTAGAGCGACGAATATAAGTTCAAGATTTTTGTTATTTAAAAGAATTTTGCCCTAGACTATCGTGTCCTTTACAAAACATCAAGGAGGGTCAATGATGGTATGTGATGCTTTTCTTTTTGTGAGAGGTCGGGAAAATTTGGCAGGAATTGAAAGAATACTGAGAAAAGAGTGTTGTTGTTTGAGAGTCAGTTTATTTTTCAACAAGATAGTGGCTTGAAATACTCTTCAATGTTCCGCAAAAACCTTTTGCAGCGGAAAGAAGAGAAGGAAGTTATCGAAAATATAGTCTGGGCAACTCAATCATCGGACCCCAATTCTATAGCTAGACGAACTACACGAAAAAGTACGTCAGCGGGTTCATCGAGTTCTGAATGTATTAGAATGAGCGCAGAAAATATAGAGATCAGTAAAAAGAATGTTAAAGTTATATGAGTCAAACTATAATAAAATACAGAGATGGATCTTTTGACGAAAGTACAATTAAACTGTGTGTATATATTCCTTTATAATAACGTGCGTTCGTATAAATTTTATCACAAAGTAGCCTTTGAAATTGTAATTATGTCTTAGCTTGTTACTGAAACGCTCAATGTTAATTTTGTTTGCTGCAAGCTATTTGAATGACATGACAAATGTCAATATCATAAAAGGAAAGTTTTTAATGGAATGATGATGTTATACATTTAAACTTTTGTTTCTTTCTGTTGGTGCTTCTTAATATCTTTAAGACAGGAACTGCATAAATCTTCTCTAGTAATTAGTTCTTTAGTTGTAAGGTCTCATCATTTCTAGGTCCGTGATCAAAAAACAATCTGTGAATTGCGACTTGAAGAAGAAGACTGTCGCAAAATTTTCCTTGGAACCTTTTATATACATATTATTTTTACTCGGTATTCCTCCTTAATGTATTCCACTCGCACCGGGGATAACATTTCCCGTGGCAGTGGTTACAAACTCTTTTTTCTCCAAATATATCACGACAAAGTGGACAGATTCCTGTCAGTTGCAATGCATTAATACATTTTCAGCTGCAGTTACGCGCAAATTGCTCAGCAATGTTTGATACAATTTTTTTTCGAAATCATGAGATTTCATGTATTAGTCACACTTTTGATTGAAGACAGGCTTCAAAGATCTAAATAAATGTTACGTCGAGGGGTTTCAGCCAGTGACAAGTGCGGGGTAGCCATGAGACGGCTACAACACCCTTATCCCGATAAAAATATAAGTAACATGAGACTCTCACGGCCGGAGTCTACGTTTGTACTGGCAATACGTATTTCCGGGCTTATAGGTCGTGGTCTTGAGTTGATATTTGTCGACGTTTCGCCAAACACAGTGGCTGGCATCTTCAGGACGATGTTGACGGTTCGATGGTCGTCTGACTAGAGAAACCACGGCTTATAAGCGCGAAAATACGTATTGCCAGTACAAACTCAAAGATTATAAGATATTAAAGTGGAATTCGTGTAGTAATTGTCCAAAATAAGATATCTGTACATTTTTGTTCTAGTTAGATGCTCGACTACTAAAATAATATCTTGAATAAGACCAAATACCAGGCAAAGAGAAATCAAAATCTATTCTTCTAGAAGGAACTGGGTCGAATACAATTTCATTCCGCTTTTATTTTAATTCTACAACCCCTAATCGAAACGGTTGTAAATTGTAGCGGCGTACGGGTCATTTATGGGATCTCGAGACTCGATCTCTGAACCGCATATCCCCGTTGTTATTGTTTTTTATCGGATTTATATGGAGCTGGGCAGTACCTGCCGATCTGACCTCCGTCGCATTTCGATTGCGGTAACGGAAAAGGCCTTCGCTACTACGCACCGGTAAAATATATTCCTCCGGAACTGGGGCAAGATAGTGCATCGGTCGTACGGTTGTAGATAGCGATCGTAAAACGGTCCCTTATAAATATAGGAGCTATTTATGGGATATTTTGGCAATTAAATTATCATTTATTTGTATCGGTTTTTGATAGATGCGGTTGTTTAGCGATAACGTAGTGCTTTCTATTATAAATGGTGATAGTAGATACAACATTCAATTGTATATATGTATATATATCGTGTGCAAAAGTCGGTGACTACAATGCCTATTAATGAAACAGTTTGCATTGTATGATGTGTTAAATGTTCATTTATATCCAAATATGCTTCCTCAGTTTATTAAGAATTATTGTGCTGCATTGTTTTACGGAATTAAATGAATAATTATAAAATTAAAGTACACTCTTTATAATACGGTTATTGCAGTTTTCTCAGTAATTTTAGTTATATTTAGTGACAGTGTTTTCTACGATAAAAGTAAGGGTAAATCTTCTAAGGAAATTAATAATACATGTCCATAATTTAAAATGCAATTGCTCTGTCTCCATTATTTTTCTTGTAATTTCATGTCCGTACCGTTATCTTTTGTATCTTATCTTTAGAATTTGCAATCAGGACCACCATCTCCATAACGTAAGCTAGTCACTCCTACAGGTTCTAGATTTCTATACTCTATTATTGTGCTGTGCTGTTCGGTTTGTGCTTTTATTCGTTTAACTACTCTGTCCATCATTAGTACGAATAAGAGTGGACTGTCGCCTTGTTTTATTCCTTTTTTCATTTGGAATTTTTCTGATTTTTGCTCTGCAATTTGTATTCTGAATCTTACTGTCTCGTATGTAGTTCGGATGGCATCTAGCAGGATTTTAGGGATTTCCATCTTCTTTAAACTATTCCACATCTCTCTTCTATCTATCGTATTCAGATCGTTGAACACTCGAAACATTTCTTTTCCTTTTTCAATTTTTCTTTCTATTCAGTTCTTCATTATATAGATATTGTCCTTCGTTTGTCTCTCTTGCCTGAAAGCTGCCTGTTCTTCCTCTAGTCTTTCTTGCACATAAACTCTCAGTCGTTTCTCCAGTATTCTTGTGTATAGTTTGTACCTTGTTTGTGCTAAACATATAGCTCTACAGTTTTCGCGTTGGCCCTGCTCTCCTTTCTTGTAAATCTGGATTATCAGATTATTTTCTCATTTCTCATGGTATTTTCTGTTCCTTCCATATTGCTTTTAACGTCTCCCAAGAAAAAGGCAAAGGTATGTAATAAATTACCGAAAAAGTGGACTGTTCCGAAACTAGTGCATAAAAATAATAAAAAGGGAAGTAGAAACTTAAACACGACAAGGACAAAGAGAAAAACAGGGAAGACACTATATTTTGGGGCCACCTCTTTAAGATATTGAACATGGGGATCGTTCCTACTAGCACAAGTCCTGCAGGAGGCAACAGTCGTTACTGTGCAACCGACCACAGACGACATTTGATTAAGCAAGATCTGGACGGAGGGGTGGCAGAATTACCAGAAGATAACATCTTCTTGGCAAAGTAGTAGGCAAAACAGATTATCTTATGCCAGAAATTATTCGGAGTGGACCATTGAAGACTGGGCTTAATTACCATAGTCCGATAATAAATCGAGGTTCGAGATCTTCATAGATAAAACGCGACAGTTCATTAGGAAACGTATAGGTGAGGATCATAATCCGATATGCGCATAAGCATCAGTAAAGCATAGAGAAGGCTGTCTCCAGATTTGGTGTTGCGTGACAGCTATTGGAATGGAATCGCTTGCAGAAATAGGGCGTTTTAATGCAAAGAAATATTTGCGCCTTATTGACGAGAACTTCTGTTTTCGTCAAGATAACGATTCCAAACGATATCATTTCGAATGGGAAGGAGAAGGTGTCTGTAAAATATTATTTGACAAATTTGAATGTGATCGAACGTGTATGGAACTTTTTGGGCAGAGCGAAGCGCAGAAGATTGCCAAATGGCGCTACAAAAGTCCGCTCAGTATTTTATAGGTTTAGTTTTGTAATCTAGCTTAATAACATCGCCTCCTTCTTCAAGAGTGCATGCAATTTTCAGAATTGTCTTCTATATCGTTTACTACATCTTATACAAATTGCACTTTATGTGGTTCTTCTACTGCCTGAAGATACTGATCAAAGAACTTAATGAGAGAAATATTAATTATAAAGACATCAACTTAAGAACGTCATTGAACGATTAATTGCAGAACCAAAAGTCGAAAGTGGACGAAAATAGGGATTTATCGCAGCGAAAAAGGCTAGAAAGAAATCCTGGACGCTCCGTTAGAGATGTAGCTAATGAAGCGCATATGTCGCACGAATATGCGCGGAAAGTTCGCACAGAGAAAGGTCTTAAAGTTCTATTAGCACCGAAAAAAACGACAAACAAAAGACAAGCGCTAAATCTCGTTCTCGAAAACTCTACAACAACATTGTGCACAATTTTGGCTGCATGATCATGGACGACGAAACTTACATCAAAGCGGAATTCAATCAGCTGTCCGGTAAACTTTTCTACATTACACAGAAAAGAGGCGACAAGTGCTTAAAAATATTTAATTTCGCAAGCAATATGTAAATGCGGTCTAAAAAATGGCTTTTTCATCTCGAGTGGTGCAATGAATCAAAGAATTTATATACAGAAACAACTTCTCCCTGTGATACACCTTCACAAAGATCCTGTTTCATTTTGGCGATTGGCCATGAATCGGTATCAAGAGAATGATAGTCAATGTTGTCCCTAAAAATGTTAATCCACCAAATTTCCCAGAACTTCGATAAATTGACAGATACTGGGCCACAATGAAAAGAAAATTGTTTCAAACAAAGCACGTGGCTAAAAACAAAAAAAAAAGATATGGAAAATAAATGGATACAGATGTCATCAGAGCTAACTTGAATGGGTGTGCAGCGCATAATGGTAAGTGTTAATTCAAAGCTACAATCTTTGGCATACACCCCAACCAAATGAGCAACTATTTTATTTTTTGAAAGATTCTAGCTACAAGGTTTCAGAATAATTGATTATTATCAATACTAAGAATGTGTGTAATCTCGTGCTTATATTTATATGAATTTGAACATTAGAGCATAATAACAGATGCAATTTTAGTAATCAATGATGTTTTTTCTTAATAGAAGACATACATACATATGTATGTATATAATATATAGATGGTTTTGGTGTTAGTAGTATAAGGTATGACTTGCTCTACACCTTTGGAACATCCTGTATAGTTGAATTTGACACCCGGGAAACTTTCCTTGTTACAGCGAACTCCACGAAATAAAGTTGCTAAAAAATTGATGAAGGTAGGAACTGGTTCTAAATTCATTAATTTCTTGACCAATATGAGACCGACAATTTATTGATCAATTTAAGTGTATTACACGTCAAGAAACTGAAGGTCGCCAAATTGACCAATTGATGTGTGTTTGCTCCAAGTGGCTTACTATATTCTAAATAAATGCTAAGGTAAAGCTCACTTTTAAAAAATTCATGGTAATTATTTATTTATACACAGTACTACTGTATTTCATCTTGCATTAACGCAGTTCAAACGGTGTATTATTTATAACTAACTACAGAAGACAAAAATTTTGTACGTTATCGGTGGTGCTTTCTATGAAAGTCCTAGTGAGATATTTCTGCTAATTTTCTAGAGAATTGCAAAAGTACAAGAATCGAAAATAAGTAATTATCTTGCGGTTGTGTATGATCTAATTAAGGACAACTTTTTTCTTCATGTTAAGCACAAGCAATCGTGTCTGTTAATGAGGATTATTTACTATCTAACAGTGAATCTGCTTGCAATTTTTGGTTAATTATGGTATATAAGAAAAATTTTGTCTACAAATTAAAATAAGCGCAATATATGTACTATGCATTTACAGGATATTTTTATACATAGAATCTCTAAATTGCATAGCTACGAGTGAAATTATTTCTCCTAGAGAACGTTACAATTATAGTATATAGACGGCGCTACTGCAATTTTCAAACTTAATGCATCCCGATGACGTGACGGTCGAGATAAGAAAAGGTAATACTTTTTGAAACAGCTTTCATGAGCCATATATCTTTGTCTCTTTGTCCAGCTATTCACCTTAAATAGATTACATTTTTTATTTACTTCAGAGTTCGATAATGAATACGACGACCAACATCTAACGCGAACTATCGACCTTGCATCGTACTGTGTAGGTACGTAGATCTAGAGCTCGACGCTTGGTTCTCCCGTGTAGCAAAAGTAGCGGATCTGCGGTATTGTTACAGTCGCCCGAGGCGCCCCCAGGACATTTACAATTCCGATGCGGTTTCTCCGGCACCTCGGAAGCCTATTCCCGGTGCCGTGCGGTTCATTTCCCCCACCGCCGGCACACATGTCCATTCATTCTCCGCCATAATAAATTTATTCGACCCAAATTGTTAGTCAGTTACTCTCGACCATCTACAACGCTCCCGATTTATACAATATCCATGGAAATGGAATGTTGGAAATTATACCCATTGTTCTCCGGATAACTTAAATTGCCGCATTTGATAATAATTAAATTGTCGGCTGCAGAGGGCGCGCGACGCAACGCTTTTAGATATGCAACAGTGGGTTGGGATTACAACGTTCACTAATTGTTGTAAGAATGGAGCGAGATAATAATATTGGTTGCTTGAAAATAAAAATTATCTTTGAAAGATTGTGGTTATACCTACGTTTTTTATCTGTACACATGTATACGAACTTAATGGCAACACCAGGACTCAGATAATTGCATGCTAGAAGCTCATTTTCTTTGTTACTAATAGGAAATAAGAAGAGCTTTTATTGGGTGTCCATGTGATTTCTGGAAACGTGTAACCTTCCAGCAGAACAAACTATTACGTGTCAGTAATTTTGAGAGATTCATATTGGATAAATTAAATTTCCTTTATAAATGTATTTGAGGAATAAAAAATTATAGAACCAATTCCTAAAAATTAGCTAAGCTGATTTGGAGTAGTCATAGTCTGCAGGAAGAAACATTTTTGAAAGCTCTAGGATGTTTCGCCTTAACAAAAACCTGGTTGACTTTTGAGTTCCACTGGGATTTGTGTATGCCAAAAATGTTAGTGGTTGTATCTCTATATTTTTTACCTGGAGCAGTCTTCTCTTGAGATGAAACAAAGGTTATCTCTTGTAGAACCTTCCAATACAGAGCTGATTCATCAGCATTATATAATTGATTAGGTGCAATTCCCAAATTGTTCTAATCTTTATTTTAAGCTGACTTAAACTGGACTTTAAATGGATCAATTAGTCCTAGCTGCGATGATAATTTTTCACCAGCAATTTTTAAATATCGAATTCTGAATCCTTTTTTTTTTAATCTTTGGAACCAACCACCACTACCAGTAAATTCTCACCAGAATTTTGTTTCATCTCCGAATTCAATGCTTTTACATTTTCTTTGATCATATCACCACTGACAGTAATATTTTTGTTTCTGTGACTCAAGAACCAGTTGTAATTTATTTCTCCATTTCAGGATAATTAGATTCTTTTAATGTTCTTCTTTGTTCTGGTCCTGCATAAGTGCAATTAGTTTTTATTTTACAAATCATGGATTTAGCAACGCCATATTTTTTTGATAAATTTGTTACACTTGCACTATTTTTTAATTGACGTTAGCGAATGCGAGTCTGTTCACGTTATACACATTTAGAACTACGTTTACATTATCCCGAATTTGCATTAAGTGGTCTTCACATTATCAAGCGTCGACTGTACCAACTATTTTAGTATACGCTTGATATTAAAGTAATTACACAAGTCTTCTTGCAGTTATGATCACAGCACTTTTCTCTATGTAGGAACAAATGAACAACGTATATCTCTAACTAGATTTTTAGAATGCTTTTAAGCTAAGCCGTTGTTGATCATGTTAAGATGGGCTTTATATCATATAACCTTGCACATTTATTTTTTGTAAGCCATATAGAAGATCAAAAGTTTTAATTATGATGATCATCTTTACCAAACTGTTAATAATTTTGAATCAGATGTGACAACGTTGTTCGAGATGGTGCTTCTTGTGCAGAATAGCAAAGCTTTCATTATTGGGTAAAACTCAGCAGTAAGGGTGGAGGCAATATGTTTCATAAAATTCATAATCTCCGCAACCCAAGTCATTGCACACATTGAAAACTATTTGTTGGGCTTTGCAGATGTAAGCGAAGTAACATTTTCTTCGCCCAGACTCCTTTCAATTACCACAACATTTTTATTTGGTGCCGCTTCATCTTCACAACCTTCGTTTTCGTTTTCCGATATCCACATTTTTAAATGCCAGTTTAACTTTCAATGAAGAGTATCTCTTAATTAAATTACTCTACATATTTAAAAACACATCGTCTATTGTTCTATAATTGTACTTAGTATTTTACATATTATATATTTTTTTAATTAATTTTAGAAGGTTAAATAAACTAAATATATAAATTTGGAAATACTGTTAATATTCAATTACTAATGCATATGTACATACGTAAATTTAATATATGTAAATTTCTATTAGTTCTCAATTCAAATTCATATATTGAAATTGGATTAAATAGATTGAATAATACATTTATTTATTTTAAACTATTTGTATTGTCAATACGGTTCATTTACACATTTGCATTTCGCAAACACACCTCCCGCTGTATGGATAATATGCAGATGCTTCCCGTAATCGATTCAACACTTTTAATCCACTAGTCCGATCGTTATACCGTGAAACGAACTACACACGAGCTGGAACGAAATCTAGTGTAAATTTATAGTGTTTTTCTTTTTTCTAAGCATGCATTTACTGAATCCAAGACTATATTCAAATGCCCAAACGTGGTTCAAATTTTCAAAAGTATATTTCAACGCATGCTCAGAATACGTTTTTGACAACAAATGCCATCTGCATATTGAGGCTTGAAACTTTCCCGGCTTTTCCCGTATGCGAAGAGTGTTTCAAAATTAATGAGAATAATTTGTTTTAAAGTCTCTAATTGACTGTATCTACAATTTAATATTGTCCTTTTCAAAGTATGCTCCTTTGGAATATACACAGCGTTTCCAGCGAGTTTTTCATTCCTGGTTATTATTCTGGAAGTCGTGTTATACTGTCAAACAGAAAACTATTCCGTCTTCTGTTGCCAAAGTTGCACAAATTATTGGTTCATTATAAACATTGAAAATCATAGCAGAAGAACTAATAGAAGAGAAACGAATTCTGTTTAGGAAAGGTAGATTAACCTCAGATGGAATATTCACTGTACAACAAATTATAGAAAAGCACAGAGAATACAAAAGAGAAACACACATAGGGTTTACAAGCTTCGAGAAGGCTTTCGCTAATGTAAACAGATGTAAATTATTGGATACTATGAAAGGACAGGGATATCCACATCATTTAATAAGAGCTATACAAGTTTATATACTGACACCAAAATTATATAGGTGAAAGATTAATTAGGAAAATACCAACAAATAAAGGAGTTAGGCTGTGTTTCGCCAACATTGTTTAACATATTGTGGTGGAAAGTCTCAGTCTCGTTAACATTTTTAACTGGGTTCTTTGAATTAAAATTTTGACTTATTTGTTTTGAATTAAGTGAAAATGTTTTCTAAATTAAAATACCAAATATAAAGTTGAAAAAAAAAAAACAAATATATTGACAAATAATAAAAATATCTATGTATACCGCTTTTTTACAAAAGCAATCCCTGACTAGCCAAACTTGAAATATTCTAATTAATTTACGAAACTAAATATGAGATCGAAAGATAGAATTCATTTTGAAGAACTTAAGAAGATTCGACGTCTATAACCTTTGAAATCGTACTCACTGGCTCGGCCTTAGGATGGACTGGCCTTCGGCTTCCAACGTAATTTTGTATGTAGTATCAGCTGATACACTTTATTATTGGATATAATACGAAGATATTTATAATTTTACGGAGTTATATGAGAAAAATTACGACTTATTCTTTCTTAGGAGAAAAGATGCCAACATCTGTCACTTTTGTTCCCGATCTTCATCTGTCTGTTCTTCTTTTGTTTTTGTATCCATGGCAACGCATTTGTTCGCCTATATGGTAGGCCACTCAGTACACACACCCATACTTGCTGCCAGTCGTGCCATCCTTTCGTTGTACGAGAAAATTCGAAGATTATGAGTACAATTTCGGAATAATGCATATTCATACAATGTAATTGAAATGTGTGAGTACTGTATATTAAACGTCTTTTAAAGATGAAATTTTGAAATATTTATTTACATAAAAAATATGTTTACGAAAAGCGATATATAAGATAGAAGATAGTAAAGTTTACGTCTCCTCTGCAAGTGCTGTTGAAGGGACTTTTTTTTAATAAGATAAATTGTGAATAATTAGTTATTAAAGGATACCCAAAGTAGATATCTGTACAACTTTTAAAAGAAACCTGCACAGATTGAATATCTGTGTTTAAAATTTCATAAAGTAGGAGTACTAACGGTACTTTGCCTCCAACTTCTAACATCAACCAAAATAAAAATTAACGGCGTGCACCAAACAGTGACGCAAAATATATCTGCAATAGGTGAACTAGTAAGATTATAGACCAAATTCATTGGTAAATAAAGGACAACAATTTATATCATTACAATATATATATTGAAATTTGGAAACTTTAAACGCGATTTTCTCCTTAACGGTTAGAGATAGAGAGGCAAACTTTTTTTTATCGTAATCTACGCAAAAATACGCGTCTTTTGATATGTCACTCGACCCCATTCGGAGCTCCTTTAAGGAGTTGAGTTTTGCACCCCCTCAACTTTCAAACGTCCATATCTCCTAAACGGTTAGGGCTAGGGGGCTGAAATTTCTCAGGCGTAATACACCCATATATGGGCACGTTCCGGTAGGGTCAAAACCCCGAAATTCCGACCCTCGATTTTTCGGGTCGAAAAAATTTCATCGTTTTGGTCAGAAAAAAATGCGACGTTTCTGCTGCGCGTTAACGGGAAGAGTTAGACGTTCGCTTATCGGCGCGTCGTAAGGACCCCTACGGGGGTTCTAAACGGGCGAAAGAAGGACGCCCTAGCTCAACGCGTTCCGACGCTACAGCGCTTCAAAGTTGGGATTTTTTTTCTCTCTTTTTCAACTTTGACGGGCCGTAGCCGCTAAACGGTTAGAGATAGGACGTCCGCAGCGGTCGCAATCGATTCCGCGGACATTTTTCTATCGGAAACCGTCTAATTCGTCCGTCCGAACGGCGTCGTTAACGCGCGGCACGAGAAAACGTCGAAAGATGTCGTTTTCGGGGTCGATTTTTTCGCGTTTTCTCGAGAGTCCCGAAACTTCAAACGCCCGTATCTCTTAAACGGTTAGAGATATCGAAGCGTGCCAAAAAAATTCTTGTTCGGCGCGTAAAAATCTATCGGATAGGATGATAAAAACGGTCATTTTCGGACTTCGATATTTCACGGAAATTTCTCGACCGAAACTCCGTATCTCGGTTATGCGTGGCCGTAGCTCGACCGTTCGGTGCTCATTTGAAAGATCTCGACGCGTACTTTCGAACGGCGCAAACCGGAATCCTCTATCTATAACCGTTTAGGAGCTACGGCGCTTCAAAGTTTCGGAGTTAAGCATTTTTGGAAATTTCGAAACTTTAAACGCGATTTTCTCCTTGACGATTAGAGATAGAGAGGCAAACTTTTTTTTATCGTAATCTACGCAAAAATACGCGTCTTTTGATATGTCACTCGACCCCACTCGGAGCTCCTTTAAGGAGTTGAGTTTTGCACCCCCTCAACTTTCAAACGTCCATATCTCCTAAACGGTTAGGGCTAGGAGGCTGAAATTACTCAGGCGTAATACACCCATATATGGGCACGTTCCGGTAGGGTCAAAACCCCGAAATTCCGACCCTCGATTTTTCGGGTCGAAAAAATTTCATCGTTTTGGTCAGAAAAAAATGCGACGTTTCTGCTGCGCGTTAACGGGAAGAGTTAGACGTTCGCTTATCGGCGCGTCATGGAGACCCTACGAGGATTCTAAACAGACGAAAGAAGGACGCCCTAGCTCAACGCGTTCCGACGCTACGGCGCTTCAAAGTTGGGATTTTTTCTCTCTCTTTCAACTTTGACGGGCCGTAGCCGCTAAACGGTTAGAGATAGGACGTCCGTAGCGGTCGCAATCGATTCCGCGGACATTTTTCTATCGGAAACCGTCTAATTCGTCCGTCCGAACGGCGTCGTTAACGCGCGACACGAGAAAACGTCGAAAGATGTCGTTTTCGGGGTCGATTTTTTCGCGTTTTTTCGAAGCCCCGAAACGTCAAACGCCCGTATCTCTTAAACGGTTAGAGATATCGAAGCGTGCTAAAAAAATTCTTGTTCGGCGCGCAAAAATCTACCGGATAGGATGATAAAAACGGTAATTTTCGGACTTTTATATTTTACCGAAATTTCTCGACCGAATCTCCGTATCTCGGTTATGCGTGGCCGTAGCTCGACCGTTCGGTGCTCATTTGAAAGATCTCGACGCGTACTTTCGAACGGCGCAAACCGGAATCCTCTATCTATAACCGTTTAGGAGCTACGGCGCTTCAAAGTTTCGGAGTTAAGCATTTTTGGAAATTTCGCAACTTTAAACGCGATTTTCTCCTTAACGGTTAGAGATAGAGAGGCAAACTTTTTTTATCGTAATCTACGCGAAAATACGCGTCTTTTGATATGTCACTCGACCCCATTCGGAGCTCCTTTAAGAAGTTGAGTTTTGCACCCCTCAACTTTCAAACGTCCATATCTCCTAAACGGTTAGGGCTAGGGGCTGAAATTTCTCAGGCGTAATATACCCATATATGGCCACGTTCCGGTAGGGTCAAAACCCGAAATTCCGACCCTCGATTTTTCGGGTCGAAAAAATTTCATCGTTTTGGTCAGAAAAAATGCGACGTTTCTGCTGCGCGTTAACGGGAAGAGTTAGACGTTCGCTTATCGGCGCGTCGTAAGGACCCTACGAGGGTTCTAAACAGGCGAAAGAAGGACGCCCTAGCTCAACGCGTTCCGACGCTACAGCGCTTCAAAGTTGGGATTTTTTTTCTCTCTCTTTCAACTTTGACGGGCCGTAGCCGCTAAACGGTTAGAGATAGGACGTCCGCAGCGGTCGCAATCGATTCCGCGGACATTTTTCTATCGGAAACCGTCTAATTCGTCCGTCCGAACGGCGTCGTTAACGCGCGACACGAGAAAACGTCGAAAGATGTCGTTTTCGGGGTCGATTTTTTCGCGTTTTCTCGAGAGTCCCGAAACTTCAAACGCCCGTATCTCTTAAACGGTTAGAGATATCGAAGCGTGCTAAAAAAATTCTTGTTCGGCGCGCAAAAATCTATCGGATAGGATGATAAAAACGGTAATTTTCGGACTTTTATATTTTACCGAAATTTCTCGACCGAATCTCCGTATCTCGGTTATGCGTGGTCGCAGCGCGACCGTTCGGTGCTCATTCGAAAGATCTCGACGCGTACTTTCGAACGGCGCAAACCGGGATCCCCTATCTATAACCGTTTAGGAGCTACGGCGCTTCAAAGTTTCGGAGTTAAGCATTTTTG